>CM065812.1:23441166-24654833 GCA_033398695.1 Orobanche coerulescens
GACGTTTCCCTGCACGTGCCCTCGGAGAATGAGCATGCCGATCAACCGCCCGAGGGTATGGTCGCCGTTAGTGAGATGATCATGGAGGCCGGTTTGCGATTTCCTCTGCCGTTCGCCGTCTCCTATTTGTTGATCGCCTGGAATTTGGCGCCGCTCCAACTGACGCCGAACGCCTGGCTACAGGTCATCTGCACTTTGACTCTCTTTAGCGGTCACCGGGTGTTCCGCCTCCTTTCTGCGATGGAGATGAACTATTTGTTTAAACTGGCCGCGCAGAAAGGGTCGATTGGCGGTAATCATATCCAAGGCCGAATGGGAAGAGTGGTCCTTGGTGTGCCGAACAAGTCCCGGGGCGATCTAGCGAAATGGTGCTAGGTCGGCGGAGCGTGGCGATCGGCATCGAGCGACAGGCCGGAGGAGGAATTGGATATTCCTACCAATTTTCGGGAGAGGAATCCGAGTAAGGATTTTAACTCTCCCTCTGATCGAGCTTGTCTTGGACTGATCTAATTTCGTTTTCTTTTTGCAGGACCTCTCGTTCCAGCGATCGGCGATCTCCCTTTCGATTTCTTGATCGTATGGGAGTGGATTCGTGCCTTGCCGGATTCCTTCATTGACGTTCGCTCGCTCGGTAACGAACTTCACCGGTTGGGGGCTCGATTGTTTCGCTTCCCTCGTCACTTGAGAGTTCTAGGTATGAGCTTTAAGCGGTGCTTCCTTGCTTGACGATCGTCTCCAGGAGGTCGCATCGTTTAAGTAGTTGTCTAACTTGTTTGTATTTCTTCTTTGACAGAGACTCATTTTCCCCTCTTTACCGAGCCACCACCAGAGATTGCCATGTCTAACCCAGGACTCATCGGTCGCCTTCACCTGGTTAAGAAGACCGGTCGCATTCTTGCGACGACGTCTCGCCCTGCTCCGGTGGTGAGGCCCGCTGGGGTGCCGGTCGTCGATCCAGAAATTCAAGAAGAGGCACAACTCCAGCGCCGCAAGAGGCAGAGGTCGGAGGAGTCCCTGCCGACCACTGAGGCGGACGTGTCTATTCTGGAGCCTCCGGTTGCTGCGGCTCCTATCTCTGCCATTCCGATGGCGGAGGGATCAGGCCCTAGGCCCTCGGCGTCCGGCTCCAGGTCATCGGGTGGCTTTTCAAAGAAGGTGGCGATCGCCGAGGCGGAAACCTCTCGGGGCAAGCCTTATTTTGGCCGCGATCCCGAGCTGGTCAACAGGTAAGATTGAATCGAACTTTCCGAGTTAAGCATTTTGGGTGAGATATAGACTAACTCCTTTGTCTCTTTTGTTTGTGCTGCAGGATTCGCCTTGCTGACCCTGACGTCGCTCCCATGGTGCTCGACTTCTTGTCGAGTAAGTCTCCACCAAAGTCCCTCGACGTCCCAACCTACGTCCAGAAGGCCATGACCTCACTGCCCAAGGCTTGGACGACCGATCTTGATGCGATCGCTCGTCGGCGATCTGGAGATACCATGCAGGCGACCACTGCCCTGGCTCTCCAGACGGCGACGATGGCCGTCGAAGCCGCCAAGGATTTTGAGGGGCGACCCTCCACTGCTCGTCTCCATAGCGATCTCGAGGCCGCCCGGAACTCAAACATTGAATAGGCCAACCGGATCCAGACTATGGAGAAGGAGTACATAGAGACGGCCAAACGGGCCAAACAGGACGTTGACCGACTGAAGCAAGAGCTGAGCCGCTCCAAGGAGGCTGCCGATCGTTTCCGTGATCAGGAGAAATAAATTCGCCGGAAGCATGCGGCTTCGCAGGAGGAGGCGGCCGGGCTGAAGGCGATGGTGGATCGGCTCAGCGGCGAGATGGAGGCGGCGAAAAGAGAGCTGGAGAGGGCCAAGGGAGAAAACGCCGCCAAGGTGGTCGAGCTGGCGGAGGCTGAGAAGACAACCGTGGAGTTGAAGGGGCAGCTGAAGGCGATCGAGACCGATCCCTATCTCAATGTGGCACTCGTCGGCGATTTCGCCTTTTATTTGGCCTACGCCGATGCTGTCAGAGCCGCCAAGAAGGTAGGGATCGAGGTCGGTCCTCTTATGGAGAGCTTCAAGGTTTATGCGCTTGAGCACCCTATGCACTCGGAGTTCTCTCTACCGATCCTTGACCTTGTCTACTTCGGGATCGACTTGAGTTGGTATCCTGGTAAACTCATTCATCCTGAGGCCGATTGGGGGGCCGCATGCCGATCCGCCTCCTGAGGGCGAAGACCAGCCGGCGGGACCTTGAGAGATGTTTTTGTTTTTCTTGTATCTTGTAATTCTTCTGCTTTCTATTTGTAATGCCTTCGGGCTCCACATTGTACGACATCTTTGTTATGAATAAAGTACTCTTTTTCACACTGTGTCTTTTTATGTACGATTGCCCTTGAATATTTGCGTGCAATATTTACAAGTATGTGTATGATTGCATCCGATGTCTTGTTCGTCCGACCGGTTGTTTGAATGTTGAATGTATTAACATGTTTCGAATCGAAATTCTTACTTGTAAATATTGTTGAACAATGCCGATCGTCCTGCGTGTGTTTGAGCGAAGCCGATCGGGTGCGTTCCCTCCTCTCGATCGCATTCAGGACTAGCTCCCCTCCTTTGCGCCTTGTTTTTGTTTACTTATTGTAAGTAAGGGAGCAAAAATAGTAAAGGAGGTGAGCTATCCTCAGTTTTGCCAACTTTGAGGAATCGTGCACGGTCGCAGAGTTCGATGGACCGACCTCCACAACCGTGTCTTTGTGTGCGAGGGACATTGTCTATCCCGCGACTCACTTTATTGTGAGGGTCCTCCGTTAGGCTGTGCCTGCCTTGTATTTAAACGAAAGGCGGGCGATCTTGGTCTGGAGGAGTCCTTGCACGGGGCGTCGTTGGTTTGTTCGACTCCACGTCCGTGGCTTGTTAGCTCTGCTTCCACCTTGGCTCGCCATGAAGATGGCGACCCTCGACGGTGTACGTTGAGATGGGGGTAGTGGCACGTCGCATTGTCCGGGTTCATCATGTTAGATGGTGAACCTTTGAGGGCGGGCGATCGTGTCCACTGTATCCTTTTGGAGGGTCCTATGGCTACGCCGGCCTCGTATTTAAACGAAGGGCTGGCGATCTCAGCCCAAAGGAACCTTACATGGGCGAAGCTGTCGGTTCCATCGACCTCCAGGACCATGGCTGCATAGCTTCTACCTCGGATCGTCATGTATGGACGACGATACTCGTCGGTATGCGAAATGCTTGGTGGGGCGATCGTCAAAATATATGGGACAGCAAAAAATCTCATTATATTCCTTGTACATAGGATAGTAGAAACTGACTACAAAGTTTTTCACTAGTAGTATTTCTTCAGATGCACGGCGTTCCAGGGATATTGATCTGGGATACCGTCAGGATGTTCAAGTTCGTAGGCTCCCTTAGTTAGCCATTTAGATATCCTGAAAGGTCCTTCCCAGTTCGGGCCAAAAACGCCTGTGTGGGTTTGGATCTTCTTGAGGACGAGGTCGCCCACTTGAAACCTTCTTTCTTTGACCTTTGAATTGAAGAACTTCTCGGCTCTCCTTTTGTGGATTGTGTTCTTCATTTCTGAGGTCAGCCGTCGTTCTTCGAGCATGTCTAGGTCGATTCATCGGGCCATATCATTGTAGTCGTCATCTCTTGTTCGGTTCGATGGCTGAGGACGGCGATCTCCGAAGGAATCACCGCTTCTGTTCCGAAGGCGAGGGCGAATGGGGTTTCGCCGGTTGAATTACGGGTCGTCGTTCGATAAGACCACAAAACGTCTGGGAGCTCGCTCGCCCATCGCCCTTGCCTGGATTCGAGTCGCGCTTTAATTGTGTGTTTGAGGATCTTGTTCACAGCCTCTACCTGTCCGTTCGTCTGAGGGTGATAGGGTGCTGAAAACAATCTTTTGATTCCCCACTTCTCACAGAATTGCATGACTTCTAAGCCGTCGAACTGCTTTCCGTTGTCGGAGATGATGGCCTGCGGCAGACCGAATCGGCATATGATGTTTCTCCAGATAAACTTGATCACTTGCTCTTGGCCGATCTTGTTGAGCGGTTCGGCCTCAGCCCATTTGGTGAAATAGTCTACCCCTACGATCGCGAACTTACAGCCCCCTAGAGCTGTCGGCAAGGGACATATAAGGCCGATGCCCCATTGCGCAAATGGCCAAGGTCTATACATGGAGGTGAGCTGTTCGGGAGATAGTTTAATGTTGGGGCCCATTATTTGACACCTATGACACGATCTGGCATAGGCGATCGCATCTTTCTGAAGTGATGGCCAGAAAAAACCTTGCCTGGTTGTCTTATGGATGAGAGCTCGCCCGCCCGCATGGTTTCCGCAAATCCCGTCATGGATCTCGGCTAAAACGAGCCGACCTTCCTCCGGTGTAATACACTTGAGGAGGGGAAGGCTGAAGGCTCGCTTGTAAAGCCGGTCGTCCAATAGGGTATATCTGGTCGCACGGAGCTGGAGTTGGCGAGCTTTAACACGGTCGTCAGGGACCGTTCCGTCCTTTAAGTATTTGATGAACGGAGTCATCCAGTTCTCCTCGGCGATGGCAACCGTGGTAACCAGGATTCTGTCGATCGCCGGTCTTGCTGACTTTGTGATTTGTATATTGGAGAAGTCGGCTGCCCCATCCGATGATGCTAGTTTGGAAAGGGCATCGGCCTGGGAGTTGTGCTCTCTCGAGACTTGTTCGATTAGCACTTCTTCAAATTTTGTGCACATTTCGGCGACCAGCTCTTGGTATTTGACCATCTGTTCGCCGCGCGCCTCATATTCTCCCTTGACTTGGTTCACGACCAAAAGGGAGTCCATGAAGATATGGAGGCGACGAACATCTAGGGCGAGGGTTAGATCGAGCCCGCCTACCAAGGATTCGTATTCAGCTTCATTGTTGGTCGCACGAAAGCTGAAACGCACAGCATTAGTGAAACTTTGTCCGTCGGGACTGATGAGGACAATCCACCTCGCTCTCGGGTGGTCGCCGAGCCATCCACATATAACTTCCAGGCAGGTCGTCCGACCTGGGTTGGACTGTGAGGGAACGTTAGTTCCACCACGAAGTCCGCCAGAGCTTGGCCTTTGATCGCCGTGCGAGGAGCGTAAGTGATACCGTATTGGGCGATCTCCAGTGACCACTTGAGAAGTCGCCCGTTGGTGTCTGGTCGGTGTAGAACTTGTCTTAGAGGTAGAGTTGTCAGGACTTCCACTTGATGTTCGCAGAAATAAGCCCTTAGTTTACGGACACTCATGACAAGGGCGTAGGCGATCTTCTCCAATGGTGTATAACGTGTTTCAGCATCATGGAGCTCTTGACTAACATAGTAGATTGGCAAGTGGACTTGTCCCTCCGCTCGCACCAAAACGGCACTCAGTGCGACCTCCGAGGCTGCCACGTAAAGGAATAGTTTCTCATCGGGGGTCGGCTTTGCCAGGATCTGGGGGTTAGATAGATATTCCTTTATTTTGGCGAACGCTATCTGACTTTCCTTCGTCCATGCGAACTTCTTGTTCTTGATGGTCGCGAAGAAAGGCTTGCTTTTATCGCCGAGCCGAGATATGAAATGGTTGAGGGCGGCTAGGCAACCTGTGAGGCGTTGCACCTGCTTGATGTTCCGCGGCTCCTGCATGTCGAGGATCGCCTGAATCTTGGTGGGGTTCGCCTCAATCCCCCTTTGTCTCACGATGTGCCCCAGGAATTTTCCGGAGCCCACCCCGAAGTTGCATTTATTGGGGTTCAGTTTCATGTTGAACTTCTCGAGGATGGCGAACGTCTCGTCGAGATCATTGAGGTGATCTTCCTTCTTGAGGCTTTTGACCACGATGTCGTCAATGTAGACCTCCATGGTCTTGCCGATCTGATCGGCGAATATTCTGTTGACTAGTCGCTGGTATGTTGCCCCTGCGTTTTTCAAGCCGAACGGCATTCGGACCCAAAAGTATATGTCTTTTTCCGTGTGGAAAGATGTGTGTTTTACGTCTTTCTCCGCCATTGGGATTTGATGATATCCGGCAAAGGCATCCATAAATGACATCATTTCGCTACCTGCTGTACTATTGACCAAGTGATCAATATGAGGCATCGGAAAGTGATCTTTTGGACATGCCGTGTTGAGGTCGGTGAAGTCGATGCATAACCTCCATGAACCAGTCGGCTTTTTGACGAGCACCGCGTTGGCGACCCATTGTGGTTCGTCTGTAGCTACCCCGATCAATTTTTTGTTGAGTAGCTTTTGGACTTCTATGTCGAGCGCCGCGTATTTCTCGGGACCGAATTTCCTACATTTTTGGTGAACAGGCTTCATTGTCGGGTCGATTTTTAGATAATGGCAAGCGTGCTCAGGACTTATGCCAACCATATCTAGATGCGACCAGGCAAAGACTCCGATGTTCTTACGTAGCAAATCGATCAGGTCCCCTTTTAATTCGCGGTCGATGCTTGCGCCGATCTGTACTTCCCGTTCTGGATGAGCCAGATCTAACGTTATACTCTCCAACTCTTCGATGGGGACGGTCGCCTCTCGTTTGGAACGATTTCCGGACTCGATCCTTGGATCGATGTCGAGACTTGGCTCGAAACCGATCCTTGGCTCGATGTCGAGACTCGGCTCGAAACCAATCCTTGGCTCGATGTCGTCCGTTAATCGAACCGAGATGGCGTCCTCTGAGTAGGGTTGGTACGATGTGCTTGGCTCGTCGATCTCCATGGGTTGATCATTGATCGTTTCAATGTTATACATAGCATGGGAAGTATTTAATGAAGTAACGACATAGGAGTAATTCAAACATCTTTTTGCCATTAGCTGATCTCCTTTTACAGTACCGACCGTCCCATCGGCAGTAGGGAATTTGATACAGTAAAAAAAGACGAGGCAATCACCTCGAAGGTTTCTAGAAAGGGGCGACCTAGGAACCCATTATAGATGCTGGGCCTATCTATGATTTGTAAATTTAGGTTCCTAGTAATCCTAACCTTGGGATCGTGAAAGGATATTAGCTCGACAGAGAGCTTGATCCTTCCGTAGGCTTGGACTGTGTTGTCGCCGAACCCTTGAAGCACGGTGTCGAACAGCTTGATGAATTTGGTCAAGTTGCCGAGCTGGTCTAGGGCGGATTTGAATATGATGTTGCAGAAACTTCCATTATCGACCAGCACGCGATCGACCATCTTCCCAAGGATACAAGCAGAGATCACCAGTGCATCCTCTTTGGGGCATTGCACTCCCTCCCTGTCCTTGTTGGAGAAGGTGATGAGTGCGTCTTTAGAAATGGTCGGCTCCGGAGGTACCACGGTATGGACCCCGGCGAACGCCCTCAGCTCGGCCTTTCGCTTCCTGTTTGACATGGTGGAAACCGGGGAAAGGCCCCCGAGGTTTACATCTCCTGCTTGAAGCATGTTGATCCGACCGCCGGGGTTGATTCTGGCGACCGGATTGGGAGGAGTTCTTTCATTTTGCCGGCGCTCGCGTCCCCCGGTCCTTTCCGTCCTAGGTTCTGGCTTGGTGACCAAATTGTCCAGTTTTCCTTCCTCAAACAGTCGCCAGAGCTGTCTGAGGAGATCGCGGCATTGGCTGGTGTTGTGGCCGGAACTCTTGTGGTAGGCACAGAATTTGCTACGGTCTAGATGACTGTGGTCCCTTATCGGCTTTGGTTTGTAGAGCCACTCGCGACCTTTGATTGCGTTGAAGATGTGGGCCGGAGATAAGTTGAGGTTGTGGAAAAGGTGAACCTCTACATCCTCGAAGGCTTTGAACTCGCCAGGCGGCTTGGCGACCGCCTTTCTGGGCTTGGCGACCGCCTTCTTCTGGACATGGGATGGCGCATTTCCTTCTCCGGACGGTCCCTCGTCTAAGCGGAGGGAGAGCATCCTCTGCCTGGCCAAGAAGTCGGCGGCTCTGACGCGGAAGACCGAGTAGGTCAGAGGGATGTCTTTGGTGAGGTGCCTGAACATGGGTGAGTGCCCGCAGAATCCACCCAGGACTGAGTAGAGGGCGAGCTCGTCGCTGATGGGCTCGCCGGTGAGGACTATCTCGTCTACCCGGTTGATGTAATTTTCATCTGATTCGTCCTTCCCCTGCCTGATTTTCATCATGCGGTGGGGGCCTTCAGGGCGAGCGACTTTGGCGGCGAAGTACGACGTGAAGCCTTTCGCCAGCTTCTCAAAGCAGTTGATTGAGCGAGGTGGTAGTGAGATGTACCACCTGTGGGCGAGGTCGCCCAGGGTTAATGGGAACATTCGACACTTGGTTGCATCAGATGCTCCGCATCCGGTCATGTAGATCCGGAATTTGCTCAAGTGGGTTTCTGGATCCGATCTCCCCTCATATAGAGGCGTTTGTGGGGGATTGATCGTTGGTTGGACTGGAGAGAGCTCGATCTGAACCGCGAGTGGTTCGCTTGGCCCAATGACCGATCTCCCGGCGCCTGCCCCATTTTCCAGGAGCGCCTTCATCTCGTCGAGCTGGCATTGCATGGCGGCCATCGCCGTCGCCTGACTGCTCGCCGATGGCTCCCAGAGCGCGAACCAAGGCGATCGTGTACTGATCCCCTGGACCCGTGGTGAATGACGAGTTCCCTGCCAGTGGGTTCATTTCTTGGGCGAGCGGGGGCTCGCTGACCGGCCTGTCTCCTAGGAGTCGGATATGCCGAACTCTTGGTAAAGGATTCGGACTCCGATGTCTCCCGGCTGGGGCCTGAGTGCCCGGGTCGCCATGAGGGATCGCTCCCTAGGCGGCTGAAGACGGAATCGTCCCGCCTCACGAGAGCCTTCTCCTGCGTCTCGGGGCTTTCTGTCGATTTCTCAACATAGATCCCCTTAAGCTTCCGCTTGCCTGCCCGGCGGATGGCCGACGGAGTGATGGTGGGTGAGTCGTAGGCCTTCCGTCGCTCCCTGAGGATGGCTATAGCCTCCTCGATCTGTTCCGCGGTCTGGAACTGATCGAGTGAGAGGCTAGAACCGTCCCTCGAGGGCGGAAGTGAGAGCCTAGCGTCGCCACGGTCGCCTTCCGCCGTGGGCTGGGATTCGGTCCGGGCCGGAATGAGATTTCCAGCGGATCATAGGGTGGCTCTCTTGGAAGTCGTAGCAGACGTCATTTTCTGAAGGCTTTTCTGTTGAAGAACAGTGGGTGTTTCTTCAAGTATAGGTCCGGAGAATAGTGAGTGTTCTTCGAGATGGTCGGAATAGAAATGAAGGTTTTGAGCCCTCCTCTAGCGCCAATTGTTGTTACCCAAAATATTATCCGAAGATAGTATTGCTGGAATGATCGAGTAACAAACAAATGCGAGAACACTTCCGTGAGAAAATAGATAACACAAGATTTGCCGGGGTTGTTAATCCGAGGCTTGAATGCTCTCGCGAGATGTTATTAATAAATATACTGTCGAGTACAAATATTAATGTTAGAATCTATTACAATGAGTGTAAAGACTTCTAGTTATCTAGGCTGTAGAGCGCGTAGATTGCCGGAAGAACCAGATATGTAAATCTGTGAGTTCTTGCTTCGCATGTATGATAAGTGTGTATGAATATCACTATGAATGTATAAGTGGTTGCTAGATGAGTCTTTGATTCTCTTTCTGTGTGTATTTTCCACTGTATTCACGGTAAAATCGCGTCCCTTTGGCCACTGCAGTGAGTTCTCTATTTATAGGGGACAAGGTAGTTGGGACCCCTCAGGCGATCGCGGGCGACCGCCGTTTTCTATATTATAATAAGATGGCCGATCGTCCCATCACGTGGGGCTGTTCCCTTAAAGTCTGGGGCCGCTACTGGTGGCCAGCTGTGCGAGCCAATGGGAAGCCAGCACGCGTCCTGGGTCGTTGTCCGGGGAGGACCCACTTTGTACCTTTCGGCGTACCTGTCGGTAGGTGTGGTAGGTGACAGGCTGGGGTCAAAGGTCCTATCTGTAGGCGCCCTTTGAAGATCCGTACGTGGGCCACCGTCCAAGATTCGGTCTTCGACGACTTTGACGGATGTTGGATCCATACGTGGCACGAGACGATCGCCTCTGGTTCGCTCATTAAAGACGATCGCCAGATATCAAAAGACGATCGCTGGGTACCAAAAGACGGTCGCCGTATTGTGCCGATCGCTGGGCGTTTGCCCAGAGTATGTCTTCTATGGTTGGCTTCTCTGATCGTGATGCCGATCGCCTATCGAGGCGTATTAATCACCGCACAACACCGAGTAAGAATGTTAATGTTGATCAGGATTATCTGGATCAATAATTTAGAGAGGAAACTGTTCAGAAAGAGAATTGATGATAAGAAAAATATAAAATTGAATGATGGTCGACATTATTGGGGTGGTAACTTGGAGAGAGAGTTGAAAATGTGGAAGCGAGAAATTGAATGTTGGTCGAAATTACCGGAGTGGCAATATGGGGAGAGAGAAAGTGCATAGAATAAGAAAGTGACACGAGAGTAAATAACATAGAAGAAGAACGCTCTTTGTACGAAAAAGAAAGATAATATATTAAGGAAAAATATCGAAAGTCCCCTTTCTCAATACAGGAGAGGACGTATTTATAGCCCTAAAACAAATCCACCAATAGAAAAATTATATTAAATTAACTAAACCATTTGTATTTCGAAGCAAGCACCAATATGCTCTACATCAGTCTCCCCCACTTGAAAAGAACTCGTCCCCGAGTGATCTGGATTAACAAAAGCCTCGGTAGGGAAATACCGATATAAATCGGCCACATTAAAAGTGCGTGAAATACCCATCGATGCTGGCAAGTCCACCATATAAGCATTATCATTGATTTTATGCACAATCTTATAAGGACTATACTTCTTTGGCTGCAACTTATGATATTGCCCAACTGGAAAACACTCGCGTCGCAGAAAAACCATCACATCATCCCCAACCTCGAACACAATTAAGCGACGATGCTTATCAGCTTTTTCCTTGAACTTCTGATTAGTCTCCAAAAATTTATGACGAACTTCCCCCTGCGCATTCACAGCATCGTTAGCCAAATTGGCAACAACTATACTAGCAATCTTTGGCAACTTCACCAAATCAACGGCATGTCGGAGAGATTTCTGATAACCGACAACAAAAGGTGATCTTCCCGTAGAAGTCTAGAACTATGAATTGCATAATTAAAAGCAAAGTCTTCCTGTGGTAAAGCATCCACAAATGCAACGAACAAGGGTTCAAAGAGTTCGATTAACAACCTCGGTTTGGTCATCAGTTTGTGGATGCGCCGTGCTGCTAAAATCAGTGAAGTATCAAACATCTTCCACAAAGTCAACCAAAAATAACTAAGAAACTTAGAATCACGATCAGAAGTTATAGACTTAGGCACCCCATGTAACACCCCCAAAACCTTACGGGAATATTACAGCGCCGTGGGCCCCACATTGGAGCCCACAAGGCTAAAATCATTTTCGCAAATGTTTAGAAATGCCAAAAGGCCCTTTTGAAAGTGCACACACGCACAGCGGATAAAAACACAGTTCAAAGAATATCGAAAGCCATTTAGAAACATACACACACAGCGGATGAAACATAATTAAATACATTTGCAGCGGAATTATAAAAACCAGAAAGAACACTCGAATCCCAACAACTACGCCATAGCCAGTATCACCGGAAAGCTCATCCCTTCACGACCGCTACTAGCTCGAACTCCGAGTACCTAAAAGATAAAGCCCACGACGGGGTCAGACATAATACTCAACAATGATAACGATCACATCACAAAAACAATACGAATCAATGTAATTACAAGGTAAGAATAATTCCAATATGATCTCACCGAAGTAACCTTACCAACCTGTCACAACCATAACAATCAAATCTTACCATATCCCACGCCTCGTGTCCTTAAGTAATGAACGAATTCAAATGTAATAACTTGTACTGTATCCGAAACACTACCAAGATTTCCAAACAGAAACATATCTCGAGTATAGAATAATCTGGTCAAGTTCGATTCTGTCGGTTGGGTCGCACAATCGGAACCCAATACTGATAGGAACTGCTATCACACGATACATCTGCAAATCAACTGTCGCGAAACAATGGCAAGTCCCGGATATCAATACAAAGCATGAATGCTCACACAATCAATAATGATAACAATCTATGCATCATACCAGAAATATCAATGACATGATAGTTCCACACAAGATCGACAAAGGGATCAACCACGAACAAGAATACCATGATGTGGTAACTCCAACAAGATCAATGAAGAATCAATAACCGGGAATACCGGCAATACGGCAAATCCCAACAAGGTCAATAAAAGGTAGACAACTGAGAATAACGACCACACAGTAAGGATCAACGAAGAATCAATAATCGAGAATACCGACGACACGGTAAACTCCAAAAGATCAATAAGAGTCGACAACCATAAATACCAACGGTACGATAAACTCCAATAAGATCAACAAAGGGGCAACAACTGAGAATACTAACGACACAGTAAACTCTAACAAGATCAATAAGGACCAACATCTGGGAATACCAACGATGCGGTAACTCCAACAAGAGCAATAAGAAATCGACAACCGAAAACACCGACGACACGGTAAACTCCAATAGGAATAATAAGGGATCAACAACCGAGAATGCCAACGGTAAGGCAAACTCCCAAACGGAATCAATAAGGATCAATAACGAACGAGACTACCAATGATAGGGGAAACTCCAAACGAGATTAATAAAGGATCGATAACAAACAAGTTGACCATCGATAAGGTAACTCCAAACGAGATCAGAAAAGGATCAACGGGGACAGATACACGAGAGAATAAAATCGTCAACCATATAAAAATCATATATACGGGATTTAAAAGACAACCCGAATATCGAACAGATCCAATTATACATGGACTGTGAACGACCAATCAATAAGACTCCAGATGGACGTCACGATACAACATGACAACAAATCTCGAAGAACCGCATATCCATCAAGGATCAGAAGACTTCCCAAAAGAGCAACAGTAACTCGATCATGAAAGACCGACACGACCACAATGTCGTATTTCCATCAGACAATAGTCCACATCATGCTCAACAATGCATATAATACTAACACATAAACCCCAAGGTCAAGACAAGAGTCACTAAGCATCTCACAGAATACCCCGTAACATAGGTGCCATATAGGTCTTATCCCCTAACACAGTTCATGCAATCACAAAATACCCCAAGGTCGCAACCAAGGGTCACGAAAGTATCCACACAGGAATACCCCGGAACATAGGTGCCATATAGGTCTTATCCCCTAACACATCGGCCCAACAGATCACAGCTCAAAGGAAGAGCACATTACAAAACGTAACAACGATGGTGCACACTCACCACATGAAATATCAATACACACATGCAATAATGCAACATGATGATTATCATAATCTAACAATATTAATTTACCTCAAGCTGGAGACGCCAACCTTTCCACGACCAACTGCCCTGAACGAATACACGGTTTATCCGACAATCCAAAATGAAGTACAGTCCATAACTAATACCAAACCACCATCCCGAGTTCAACATCGACACGATAACTAACCTTGATATCCAACTTCTCATGCAATATACCAAATTATAATTCACGTTCCCATTTCCACTAGACATCCTTAAAATCATATACATTATGATTTATCTTACCACCATTCCGACAATTCATATATTCCATAATACCATTGCTATATGAATCATAAATGAAATGAAAACAAAATCATTTATTAACATTATGAACTAAGCAAGAATAACTTGCCTGGATAGCAATACGACGAAGCCACCATCAATCCCGCCATCTTCGTCTACAAGCTCCGCAGCCCCGA
The DNA here is from genome assembly GCA_033398695.1 of Orobanche coerulescens. Classification (NCBI taxonomy): domain Eukaryota; kingdom Viridiplantae; phylum Streptophyta; class Magnoliopsida; order Lamiales; family Orobanchaceae; genus Orobanche; species Orobanche coerulescens. The sequence continues at coordinate 23,454,984 of CM065812.1, forward strand.
CTCACCGCAGCACAACGGTTAATATCAACGATCATCTAATGCAACCTAATACAATAATCAATCAACGATACATTCGATAACAATCAACAACCGGTATAATCAACCAATCAAACTCAACGGTATCTCGATCGTACGAAATCAAACCATATCAACTCTTATCAATACGAATACAAGCCGAACTTCGATAATCAATAGTTCTATCAATGTCTACAACATTCTTGGTTCCGACTTCAATCTTAAATTCGGATTAACACGGCTCATTCTTGCAAATTCATAGGAATACAATTATCGGATATCATCATGAATAATCATATACCAAAATTAACCGTAATTCTTCCAATTTACGGACATATATCATTCAAGAATTCTTCAAGAACATGAATTAGTCCATAATCATGTTTGAAGCCAAAAAAACGACGTAATTGGATGTGTTCTAACATCTAATCATCATCTAATCCATAATCCAAGGCATGTATCATTTTGTTCTTCAATATACGATTCGTATTATCTCAAAATCATAACATCAACACCATAATCATCACTATACGGAGAAGAACATCAACGCTAACATCAGAATCCGAATTCAAGGAGTAGAGTTCATCAACATACCTTTTGAAGAAGAACCACAAGGATCAAACACTTCAAGAATCATTAACATTTTCATATCCAAGCCTCAAATTCATGCTCTCAAGCTCCTAGCCAAGTTAAAAGTGTCTAGAATACACTTAGAAGTGAAGAACGACGAACTGGGGTGGGAGAAATGAGTTTCCTTCCGTGAACAAATGAAAGACCAGCTTTTATTATATAAACTGCGCATCTCGTTACGTACGTAAGTGTCCTTGCTTAACATACGTAACAACTTTAATGTACGTAATCCAATATTCATAGCGTACGTAACAAACTCACTGTCTCATTCCGTGAAGTCTATTACGTACGTAACCCATACCATATAACGAACGTAATATACCAGTTGACTTGCTACAGTACAATGGTCGTGTTACGTACGTAACACGTTCTGTATAACGTACGTAACACGTACGTTGACTCACCTGTCAACATCCTCCGCCGAAAGTTGTCGGCACAGGGTCCCACCTGCCGACCACGTCTCGATCGTCTGATTCCCATGTTACGTACGTAATGTCTCGGCCATAACGTACGTAACTCTACCAATTTAACGTACGTAAGCTTCAACACATAATGTTGGCCACTTAAGTATACTGGATACAGTTTGGAAAATAGTTTAAACAACAAACTGTACGGAATCTAAATCTGAGTGCGTAGCGGAATTCTTGGATACAGTTAGTTGCCGTGGATACAGCAACGAAGTATTTGGTGTATACTTAATATATCACAGTAATTTAAAACAGTAAAAGCTGAAGGTAAATGACACCGTAATTTAAGTGGTTCGAGGTAAACCCCTCTACGTCCACTGGTCCTCCACACAGGAGTAAAAAGTTTATTATAATTACTGCGTACACAACTACGTAATTATAAACAAACCTATCCTTGTATCGTTCACACAGATTGATACAAAGAACGTTACTTTCAACCGTTCACACAGATTGGTTGAAGCTTCCTTCTTGACTAGCTTCTTCACACACAGTTCCAAAACTTCGTCCTTATTCGTCCCACACAGGTCAGAATAACTTGTTGAGTTCACACAGAGCTCGGTTTTTACACAGAGGTAAAAGGTAGGTAACCAGGTAAGAACAGTAGCTTTGAATATCAAGTTCTTGAGTTGATGATGGCTGTTCTTGATGTTGAGCACTGTATATCTCTTTCGTTCTAACTTGCAGTATGCTTTGGAGATATGTTTGCTCAGATGATAACTTTGATAGCTTGAGTGTTAGGTTACTTGGGTTGGTAACTGATCTTCAATGTCTTCAAGGATATATATAGTCTCTGAAGAAAGTATCCGTTGAGATGTATCCGTTTGAATAAGATTTCCTTCAACGGGAATATGACATGATCCGGATTTCGCGGGATTCTGAAGATCTGAAGACCGCGGTATTTAAATACTTTATCCTTGAGTATTTAAATACTTCTTTGTTCAACGGGACTTGACTTGTGTTCTTTCTTGTCCTTTTGTGAACTGTATGGAAGATGACTGTGTTAAGGGTGTCGAGACAGTTTCCATACTTGGTCTTTTTACAAGACTACTTGCATCGTTCAAGAGCTTCACTTATGCCGATTCGAGGTAGGTCTTCGATACAGATAAAGCCTCAAAGCTTCGATACGCTTCCTTTACCGTATTTGGCATATATGTCAAAACCTCTAAATTACATTCGATACAGTGATTCGAGTATCCCGGCTGTTTCGATACAGGGTCTTTGTTTTCCCAACTATTTCCTCCTTTTTGACAATTTGCCAAGACTAACTTAATTAACTCTTCGAGTCTTCTTGATGATGCCAAAACCTTCTTCATGAAGCATTCTTCTTTGATGACTTCGCGATTTCTTGGTCTTTTGTCAAAAGGTCTGACTTAGTGACTTAGTCTACAATAATGAACTGCTCGCAGGCACGTTCGATACAGTTTGAGATTTATTACAACTTAAGCCTATGATTGGCGCGCAGGCACAATCTTACAATGTATTCTAAGTTTACAACTGAAATTATGAACTGTTCGTAGACTAGTTCGTACAGCTTATTTTTCAATCAAGTTTATCTAACTTGAGATTCCTATCAAACAATTTAAGTAATCATACATAAACACAGTAGATTACGAGTTGTAATCTTTCAAGACAAACAAACTATTTTATTGATATTCAAAAATGATTGAGTACAAAGTTTGCTGTTTCGAATAGAAATTACAAAAACAAAAACAATATACATAAATTTCAGCTTTTTATCGATAATCCACATGCCTCCATGGTCTTTTTCCGGGTTCGTTCTCGGTGCCACGCCACCAGTTTTGAAGTGAATCATTGCCTCGATCCTGGTAAATCGCTCTTCCTTCATATGAACGATCAAAGGCAAGTATCCAATCTTCTGGATGGGTGACCCGATCTCCTCTTCTATGTTTTGATTTCATTTCGATTTGGAGAGGGAGTTTACCTTCTTCTAGCATCTTCGTAAACTTATCTGCCGCTTCCGCTAACGTTTTATAATTTTTGAAGATGGCGGATTCCCTGATGAGTCTGACAAAATATCTCATCAGTTCATTCTTCCTCCAGTGCTTCACTTCGTCGGCAGTTGGGTTGCGGTTGGTCGGCAGACGAATTTCCGAAGGTCTTTGAATAAGAGTTTGCCAAGGGACATTTGGGTCATGGAATTCCGGTCTGGAGCCTGAAATTTTAAAACTATGGGATGGAGGTGCCAGCTTGTTCAATTCGGTAATCTTTGTGCAGCGACCTCAAATTCCCTTTCTTGTTGCAGCCTTATTCTCCTTGCAGCTTCTCGTGCCTCTTCCCCCTTTTTGGCTTCATCAAGACTTTGCAGGATTTCAAGAGCGGCGTCCTGTTTGGTCTCGATGCTGGTTATTCTTTCAACAAGGGAGGAAAGAGTCTGCGACATTTCTTGAATGCATTTGTCGTGAGCACGCAGTTGAGAGCTGTTCTCAACCATTGCACAGGCGGTCTTGGCTTCAGCAATCCTTGTCTTTGTAGCTTCCTCCTTCAGCAGTTAATCCTGTTTATCTTCCATGATCTTCAAGGCTTGCTTGAAAACTTCTGGCAAAAGGATGAATGCGTCGACAACTCGAGATACTTCGTTTTGAAGAGTGGTCATTTCTTCGATGGCAGAGGTGTGCATCCAATTCAGTGCCTTTTCAACGGAAGATAGAGCGTTTACTGCATCTTGGATAAATACAGTCTGAAGGCCAAGAGCTCGCAGGCGCTCTTTTCGTGCAGCAGAGATCGGAGAATCTGGTTGGGCGAAGTCTGCAGCGCCGTTCAATCTTCTTACATTCACGGATGGACGTGAAGTAAGTTGGACATCCTCAGGTTCGGTACCGTCCTCGGATTCCATTGTTGAAGGGGCGGGAGCAGCTTCCTGTGGTTCGGCGACAGTTGGTGGAAAAGCTTCCTGTTGCGAAGACTCCTCAGCAATCATGGGTGCAGGAGGGACTGAATCCTCCTGTTGGCTTTCAGGAATAGCTTCTTTGGTCGCAGCAGGCTCGGGTGCCTGTTCCAAAATTTCTTGAAGTTCCTCGACTGGAGGGACTGAATCCTCCTGGTCGGGAATGTTCTCGGGCTGTGGCGAAGGGGGATTGGCTTGGGTAGAAGGCCCTTCGTCTTTTCTGGGTGGAGAGGCGTCTCGGGCTTCAGCCTCTTCACGACTCATTCTCGCACACCTTGTAGAGCATCGTCGTAAATCGTCCGAGTCATGATCGCCGTCATCTTTTGGATTAATGGGAGAATCCTCGACTTCTTCTTTCCTTTTCTTCGGGCATCGATTTGTGCGGCAGTGGCTTTCAATTAGATCCTTGCACGAGGAGTTGTCCCATCGGCGGGGCCTCAATTTCGGTTGAGTCTGTTACTTCGAGACGAATCGCTCTTCGTGGCTCCATTCGCTCCGGTTGTACAGTGTGTCATACGGAGCTAGCCTATAGCCTTTCCATTGCAGAATCTTTCGTACGCGTGTTCAATTTGAACCGAAAGAAGTGTTTGATTTATGATCGAGTCGGGCGGGGACTTGAATAACGTCTGGAGACGCTGTTTGAGGATTCTGTGCAGTATGGGATCTGTACGGAAGATGGACTCCTTGCAGGGATGGTGCCCGAAGGAAATGGATCTGCAGTGTGGGATCCCGCAGAGGGGAAGTAGCTTTTGGCTCGAATGGGCGGCCACTCGCTAAAGTCTTGAGCGTTGGCGCATGTCTCTATATCCGTCGTAGCGCCAAAGGCTCGGGATCTACCGTCGATGCGGTAGGAGACACCTCTTCCACGGGGTTGGGCCACAGGGTTCTTCATCGATGGGTTGCGCCACGGGAGACATCCTTGGAGTGCTTGGCTTTGATTTTTGAGAGCCTCCGAGTCTCTTCTTGGACTTCTCACCCAGAGTGTTTCTTCTTTGTGAGATCGCTTCCTTCTTTGAAGATTCCATTTAGGACCTTCACGGTTTCATCTCTTGGGTTGGCGAAATTGGCATGTGCACGGTTGTCGGGTGGTTGCAATGCATGGTGCTCTGGTTATACGCAGAGGGTTTGACACCTCCTAAGTATATCCTCGAGCTATTTTCTTTGCATCGGCGGATTGCGTCGATCCGCACTTCGCGAATGTAGTTCGACATTAAACCAAAGGATTTCTTTTGGGTGGCGGTTTGCACACCTCTTCTTGAAGACGTTTGAGAATGATTTGGCAAAGAATTGACCTTTTCGAGTCAAAATAGCTACCATCATCCTGAACCTTAAATTCGTGCACATCTCGAACGCACCGGTTCGGTTTTCAATGATCCTGGAGCAAAAGTCATGAAGATAAACAAAATGAAGAAGAAAATTTTTCTTGTGACAAGTGGTTGTCACCATATCAACCACTTTGGACCCTGTAAAAAGTCCATAAAACTTGGTAATAAGCTCTTGAGACCCGAACGTCTCAAGTTGGTCCATGGTCAGGCCATCGGCGGGCAGCCTGTAGATTCTATGGAGTAAATCGCGATTGATGCAGATTTCCACTCCTTGGACTGTTGCAGTGATGTCAGCAACATGTCCTCCCTGGGCTAGTGACAAAAAACGAACGGCAGCGTTGAGGTAGAATTCCTCAACCAGATGGGCGTCGTATTTGTCGGCGGTCTTGCTCCCGAAGCGATAGAGACCTTGTTGTTCAAGACGAGTAATGATATACTCCATTGGTTCGGTGTCGTTGATTTCCGAGATAATACGCTCGATGATGACAGGTTTGGAGAAGATCCGGCCATCAATGATGTTGGAGGATTTCTTCAGAACAGGGGAAGAAGATTGACTAGCCATTGATGTTTTCTTAAAACAAAGGTGGAAGAAAAGCAATAAATTGCAGTGAATATGCGAAAAATATGTAGTCGTTTGCTTGAGAACTCTTGTAATTGCGAAAGCGTAAAGAGTCTCTAATGGCGTATCTGATCCTTTAATACTTGGGCGCGAAATAGGGTTTTGCAGAGTACGAATGGTCGATTTTAAGGGATGGGAACCGATTTTGAAATCAACGGTTAGGATGGTGAGTGTAAGCTGATACGCTAATCCATTAAAAGGTTTAAAAATAGAGCGGGTCCCACTTGACATAGGTTGATACCTAAATGCCTAAAACGGCGGTTTAAAAATAATAAATAATTTAAAAACATCGCGGCTTTTGAGATTCATTGTCGGATGTCGTGTAAGGCATTTAATGAACATGACGTTTGACATAAAAAGCAGGCCACGTGGACAAAAATTATTTTAAAAGGAAATAACATTATATTATATCTTGAATCGAAATCTATAGCATGTCTTTGTTCTCGCGTCGATACGTTCCCCTTAAAAAGGTACTAATAGGTTTTAAATTCCATACGGCAATATTTGGATTAATGTCAGTATTCATGGGTCCTGAGATTCCCCCTTAATTATTGCACACACCAGTGTAGGATTCATATGCGTTCGCTCGCTACTGATCGTATTGATGATTACGAGTGTACGGATAATTAATGTTGAATCCGTATTCACGGGTCTTCTGAGATTCCCCTCAATTGTTGAGTAAAAGCATGAAATTACTTACAGGAGTCCGGTGTAGTATTCCCACTGCGTTACGATCATGTTGAATCTTGCCGTGTCGAGAGGCTTGGTGAAAATGTCGGCCACTGGATGTCCGTATGAACTTTTTCCAGCGAACATCCTTGTTCTCGACATGATTCCTGATGAAATGATGCTTCATGTTGATATGCTTAGTGCACGAGTGCAGAACAGGATTGTGCGTGATTGCAATTGCACTCGTGCTATCACACATGATTGGAGTTTCTCTAGCATCGATTCCATAATCGGCAGCTTGTTCCGCATCAAAGGATCGCATACGGCTGACTACCCAGACATAGTACTCTGATTCACCGTGGAAAGAGAGTTAGCCAATTGCTTCTTACTGAACCAAGATACGAGTCTAGGTCCGAGAAAGTGACAAGTTCCACTTGTACTCTTCTATCTAGCTTGCGACCTCCGAGATCCGAGTCGTTGTATCAACTAAATCGAATCCGCCTTCCTTAGGATACCACGATCCTGCATCGACTGTTCCTTTAATGTACTTCGAGATTCGTTTAGTTGTATTGAAGTGTGATTCCTTAGGTGCAACTTGGTATCTCGCACACACTCCAACAAAGCTGGATATCGGGCACGCTGGCGTTAGGTACGGGAGCGAACCAATGAGCTTCTGTAGAGTGATTGGTCAAACGGCTTTCGGCTTCATCAAGACTAATTTGCACGGAAGTGCTCATGGGGGTTGGTGAGGATTTGGAATTGTTCATTCCAAATTTGTTGAGAAGCTCCTTCTTTGTATTTCTCTGGTTGATGAATATACCGTAGGCAAATCGCTTTACACCTGCAATCCTAGGAAATAACTAAGTTCCCCATCATACTCATTTCAAATTTGCTTTGCATGAGATGTGAGAACCTTTGACATAGAGCAAGGTTAGTTGAACCAAAAATAATATCATCGACATAGATTTGTACCATTAGAAGGTCATCACCTTCCCGTATCTTGAACAAGGTTTTGTCGTGACACCTTTCTCAAATCTGTTGTTGGTTAGATCTTTGGGACAGGTTTCGTACTGTGCTCTAGGGGCTTGTTTAAGTCCGTCTGCCGCTTTCCTTAGCCTCGTAAACTAGATCGATACCGTCTGTGTTGGCAAACCACGGTGGTTGTTCAACATAAACTTCTTCTGCAAGCTCTCCATTTAGGAAAGCACTCTTGACGTCCATTTGGTATACGATAAAACTCTTATGGGCGGCAAAGGCTAAAAATATCCTAATGGCTTCTAGTCTCGCTACAGGGCGAAGGTTTCATCATAGTCGATTCCTTCTTCGACAATAGCCTTGTGCTACTAGTCCGGATTTGTTCCTTATGATAAGTCCATTTCGATCCTTTTTGTTTGAAATACCCATTTGGTTCCTATAACCGATTGGTGTGTCGGATGCAGGTACAAGATACCATACATTGTTTCTTTCAAACCGTTAAGCTCTTCTTCCATAGATGTTATCCAATGAGAATTGTTAAGAGCGTCTATGGTCGAAACAGTTCGGACTGGGCTAAGAATACGGCGATAGTGCACATATTGAGTCTCCTAAGTTCGGATTGAGATTTCCATTCAGAAACTGTGAAACTTGACATTAGATTCTTCTTGTGCACAAAGTACATTTCCTTGTGTACTCTGTATTCTCCTACGAGTAGAAACACCGCATTAATGTTTCCAATGATCGGCTCTTGCGGGTGATCTCTCAACCATCTTCGGTCGGGTTCTAGTTCAGATCCGTCTTGTATCGAAAGTTTCGTGGGTACGGCTTGACATGCAGGCGTCGCTTCATCCACATCGATTCTTACAGTGCGGGGTTGATTTCTAAATCAACGGTGTTCTATGGGTGTAGGTGGATCCAAGATAGATAGATGGTGAATGTCCTGAGTGATGTCATCTACTCCTGTAGGGTCATGGTGTGGTTCGTCGAACACTACATGAACAGATTCCTCGATCGTCAGCTTCCTTTTATTAAAGATTCTGAAAGCTTTGCTGACGGAAGAGTATCCTACGAATATTCCTTCATCTGATTTTTCATCAAAGGTTCTAAGTTGGTCCTTCCCATTGTTCAATACATAACACCTGCATCCAAAAATGTGAAAATACGAAACTAATGGAGTTTTGTTATTCCATACCTCATAAGCTGTTTTGTTGTGGTGCTTGTTGACGATACAGCGGTTTTGAGTGTAGCACGCTGTATTGGTTGCTTCTCCCCAGAAACGCTGTGTCAATTTTCTTGCGGCAATCATTGTCCGTGTTGCTTCTTTCAACGTCCTATTCTTTCGCTCGGCAACACCATTTTGTTGAGGTGTACGGGCAGCTGAGTATTCGTGCTGTATTCCATACTCCGAACAGTATTGCTCTATAAAGCGGTTAGTAAATTCAGTACCTCTGTCGGAACGAATGCACACGATACTCGATGCTTTTTCATTTTGCAACTTCCTCAGGAGCTCGGGCAGCCTTAATGTTGTTTCCTTCTTCTTGCGAAGAAAGATCGTCCAAGCATACCTGGAATAATCATCAACAACGACCATGCAATATTTCTTACCTCCCAAACTTACTGGGTCTACAGGACCGTAGAGATCCATGTGTAGCATTTCCAACACTCTTTGGGTTGAAAGGTAGGATTTGCTTTTCAGGGTTGACTTGATTTGCTTGCCTTTCTGGCATGGTCCGCAGACGCTGTCCTTCTTGAATGACACATCTGGCAAACCTCTAACCATACCCTGTCTTGAAAGCTTGTTGATCGTCTTGAAGTTGACGTGAGACATCCTCTTGTGCCATAACCAGCAAAGATCTGCAGTGCCTTTGGCAACAAAACATGGAATTGAGGAACTCATAGGCTTCCAGTCACCAATGTACATATTACCTGATCTGCTTCCTGTAAGCACAACTTCTTTGGTTTGGGTGTTCTTGACTCTACAGCGATCTATATAGAACTTCACCGAGAACTGTTTATCACGTAATCAAGCTAATACTAAGTAGATTATACTGTAAGCCTTCAACATATGCAACATCGGTGACCTTGAATTTCCCGACAAGTAGGTTTCCTTTCCCTCTTGTTCTTCCTTTAGACTTATCACCGAAGCGAACTTTTGGACCGCGACCTTCTACAAAATCAGATAGCTTGCTCCTATCTCCAGTCATGTGACGAGCATCCACTATCGAAGTACCTGTATCCTCCTCTAGGATGTCCTGTAACAAAGAAATTAGGTAGATATAGGTCCCCTTTGATTTTGGGTCCATATATGTTAGTTCCTTTAGGTACCCAAACTTTCCTGACAATTGGTTTACTGTAGGATGTACTCGGTACAGTGTTGCGATATCTACGGGGGGCATATCCGTAGTTGTTATAATCATGATAATTACTATGCATGTAAAATTCAGGGTTATTATTATTATTCCAGTACGAGTGCCGTCTAGGAGGTGGAGCCATTTTCCTAGGCTTAACAGCCTGCCTTCTGGGTCTCTAGTTGGATTCCCAATGCTGTTGTTGATACTGAACTGGCATCTGCTGTCTTGAGGGATAACAGGGCTCCTGTATCCAATACCTAGGCGCACTGTACTGAGGGTACTGCCGTGCGGGCCTTTGGTGGTTGGATACCGCTTTCTTTCTGAATGACTTTCGGCTTTGATGATATGCTTGTGGAGCATGCTGTAGATTACGCCTTCTGAGTGGTTGTTGGTTCCACTGTCTCGAATAGTAGAGTTGAGGGGGCGGAATTGCAGCCTTCGGTTTTCTCGGTACAGCAGGTTCCTTTATGGGACTAGGAGCATCTTCCGATTCTGGAATGTGTTCCACACTCTTGACGAACACTGTACTAGTTTTCCCTTTATTCGAACATGAGCTGTATCCTCACCACTTTTATCATGAGCATGTTGCCCAGGCTTAGAATTTCTTCCATTCTTTTGGACGATTTTTCAAAAGACTTTAATGGTCTCAAGTTCGGTTTCCGCTTCTCGAGAGTTGTGATTTTGGTTTGTAGTAGAACCAAATCATTTGTCTTGCTCTCATTATGGGTTTTAACCTCATTTAGTTCATGAGCAAGTTGATGATTGCTCTCCATGAGTTTTTCAAGATCGACCTTTGCCGGGTTTCACAATCAAGAGACATATTTTCATAATTTATTTTCAGAAGTCATTTTCATCTTTCAGCTCTAGATTTGTTAATTGAAGCAGTATATTCTCGATTTTAGAGTCTCATGGGCCTTTTGAATGTTTTTAAACTCATTCATCATATTTTCGAAAGTATGAGATGCATTAGATGGAATAGCCGAGGTTGAACTTACCTCATCGTCATTGCCTTCATCTTCCTGAACATCTTTGGCCATAAAGCACATGTATGCTTTATCATCGAACTCATCGTCGATGAATCACTTTCGATGACCACCAAGACATTCTCATTGATTGGATGGTGTGGGGGAGGCTTCGATTCTCCAATCGTGGCCTTGAGCTTGTCTTTCCAAGCACGTCTTCTTTCATCTCTCTCTTGTTGCTCGGCCTCGTGCAATATTTGGACTTTGGGATGAGGACATTTTTGCATAATGGCACGGTTTCGCAGCTATAACACAAGTTAGCATCACCAGATGATGTTTCTGTATTTACCTTGTTGATGTGTTTGGGCTCGTAGGAGTCTTTCCAGATCGCTTGATGAACTTTTGAATTTATGCATTAGAAGCGCCATTTCATCTTGTGACAGATGTCGCTGCCATCACGCATTCTTGTGACCGGGCTTCGACGAGCTAGGCATGCTGTGTCGACGGTTCGATACAGCGGCGAGAGCTGTGACCTTTGAAGGAGATTCTGCAGCTTTCTCTTTTCTGTCAATGTCATACTCAAAGGCTTTAAGGTCAGAGAAGAGATCAAAAGTGGATATTTCATTAAGATTACAGGATACACGCATAGCTGTGGTCTTAATGTCCCATCGGGCTGGTAGAGATCTGAAAATTTTTAAGTTCTTCTCCTTTTGGGTGTAAATCTTGCCCAACGCTTCAAGTTCACCAACAATACCAGTAAATCTGAGGTCAAGTTCCTCAAGTGTTTCCGTTGGTTTCATTTCAAAAGATTCAAATTGCTGAGTAAGTTTTGAAATCTTGTTTTCTTTTGAGAGCCTGGTTCCTCACAAATTAACTTGAGTTTATCCTGCATTTCTTTGGATGTTTTGCACTCTTTACCTTTGAGAATGTGCCTTTGTCAAGAGTGACAAATAACGCGTTCTTAGCCACGTTGTCGAGATTGGCTCGCTTCCTTTCATCCATTGTCCATTGCTCGCGTTCTTTCTCGAGCATTTCAAAGATGGGCTTGGCCCTCAATCCTTGCGGCTAGATTGACCTTCATGATCTTGATCGGACCATCCTGTATAACAAAATCATCTCTTCGTGCATTGCCGCAAGATGAGCTTCCATTCTAATTCTCCACTCGTCAAATTCGTTAATAGAGAACATAGGGACTTTGTTAATCATAGAAGTGTCCATACCGATAATATAGGAATGAAAGAAACTGTTTTGAAAATAAGTGATTTGAATCTGATTCGGTTAAAAGAAATACGACTGATTCTTTTTAGAATCAACCGCTCCGATACCACTTGTTGGCCACTTAAGTATACTGGATACAGTTTGGAAAATCGTTTAAACAACAAACTGTACGGAATCTAAATCTGAGTGCGTAGCGGAAGTCTTGGATACAGTTAGTTGCCGTGGATACAGCAACGAAGTATTTGGTGTATACTTAATATATCACAAGAATTTAAAACAAGAAAAGTCAAGGTAAATGACACAAGAATTTAAGTGGTTCGAGGTAAACCCTCTACGTCCACCGGTCCTCCACACAGAGTAAAGTTTATTATAATTACTGCGTACACAACTACGTAATTATAAACAAACCTATCCTTGTATCGTTCACACAGATTGATACAAAGAACGTTACTTTCAACCGTTCACACAGATTGGTTGAAGCTTCCTTCTTGACTAGCTTCTTCACACACATTTCCAAAGCTTCGTCCTTATTCGTCCCACACAGGTCAGAATAACTTGTTGAGTTCACACAGAGCTCGGTTTTTACACAGAGGTAAAAGGTAGGTAACCAGGTAAGAACAGCAGCTTTGAATATCAAGTTCTTGAGCTGATGATGGCTGTTCTTGATGTTGAGCACTGTATATCTCTTTCGTTCTAACTTGCAGTATGCTTTGGAGATATGTTTGTTCAGATGATAACTTTGATAGCTTGAGTGTTAGGTTACTTGGGTTGGTAACTGATCTTCAATGTCTTCAAGGATATATATAGTCTCTGAAGAAAGTATCCGTTGAGATGTATCCGTTTGAATAAGATTTCCTTCAACGGGAATATGACATGATCCGGATTTCGCGGGATTCTGAAGATCTGAAGACTGGCAGTATTTAAATACTTTATCCTTGAGTATTTAAATACTTCTTTGTTCAACGGGACTTGACTTGTGTTCTTTCTTGTCCTTTTGTGAACTGTATGGAAGATGACTGTGTTAAGGGTGTCGAGACATTACATATAAAATAATGCGAAAAATTCATAGTGAAATTCTAGGATATTACATATACACCCACTTAAATTAGTTTCGTCCTCGAAACTCAACACCTGTCATAATCAGTATCTCAATCCCGAAATATCTCAAAATCACGACACCATACTCAATAATCATCATCAAAACTGAAATAACTGAAAGAACACACTTACAGGTCCGTGAAGTCGATGATCTTCCGTGATACCAGCATACGAATCCCATTCAAAGTCTCAACACACTAACAACACGCCGGCATCGCAAATACAGCAATTTGAAAATATTTCAAAAATTTTGAAACCTCCAAAATCGGTTTGACTCAAAAGTCAGAAAATCATTTTCAAAAGTCACGCTACTACCGCACCGGTAGAGCCACATAACACACACGCCCGGGTTTTACGAAACCCAATCTCCGATACCATATTCTGTAACACCCCCAAAACCTTACGGGAATATTACAGCGCCGTGGGCCCCACATTGGAGCCCACAAGGCTAAAATCATTTTCGCAAATGTTTAAAAATGCCAAAAGGCCCTTTTGAAAGTGCACACACGCACAGCGGATAAAAACACAGTTCAAAGAATATCGAAAGCCATTTAGAAACATACACACACAGCGGATGAAACATAATTAAATACATTTGCAGCGGAATTATAAAAACCAGAAAGAACACTCGAATCCCAACAACTACGCCATAGCCGTATCACCGAAAGCTCATCCCTTCACGACCGCTACTAGCTCGAACTCCGAGTACCTAAAAGATAAAGCCCACGACGGGGTCAGCCATAATACTCAACAATGATAACGATCACATCACAAAAACAATACATATCAATGTAATTACAAGGTAAGAATAATTCCAATATGATCTCACCGAAGTAACCTTACCAACCTGTCACAACCATAACAATCAAATCTTACCATATCCCACGCCTCGTGTCCTTAAGTAATAAACGAATTCGAATGTAATCACCTGTACTGTATCCGAAACACTACCAAGATTTCCAAACAGAAACATATCTCGAGTATAGAATAATCTGGTCAAGTTCGATTCGCTTACTGGTCGCACAATCGGAACCCAATACTGATAGGAACTGCTATCACACGATACATCTGCAAATCAACTGTCCCGAAACAATGGCAAGTCCCAGATATCAATACAAAGCATGAATGCTCACACAATCAATAATGATAACAATCAATGCATCACACCAGAAATATCAATGACATGATAGTTCCACACAAGATCGACAAAGGGATCAACCACGAACGAGAATACCATGATGTGGTAACTCCAACAAGATCAATGAAGAATCAATAACCGGGAATACCGGCAATACGACAAATCCCAACAAGGTCAATAAAAGGTCGACAACCGAGAATACCGACGACACAGTAAGGATCAACGAAGAATCAATAATCGAGAATACCGACGACACGGTAAACTCCAACAAGATCAATAAGAGTCGACAACCATAAATACCAACAGTACGATAAACTCCAATAAGATCAACAAAGGGGCAACAACTGAGAATACTGACGACACAATAAACTCTTACAAGATCAATAAGGACCAACATCTGGGAATACCAACGATACGGTAACTCCAACAAGAGCAATAAGAAATCGACAACCGAAAACACCGACGACACGGTAAACTCCAATAGGAATAATAAGGGATCAACAACCGAGAATGCCAACGGTAAGGCAAACTCCCAAACGAAATCAATAAGGATCAATAACGAACGAGACTACCAGTGATAGGGGAAACTCCAAACGAGATTAATAAAGGATCGATAACAAACAAGTTGACCATCGATAAGGTAACTCCAAACGAGATCAGAAAAGGATCAACGGGGACAGATACACGAGAGAATAAAATCGTCAACCATATAAAAATCATATATACGGGATTTCAAAGACAACCCGAATATCGAACAGATCCAATTATACATGGACTGTGAACGACCAATCAATAAGACTCAAGATGGACGTCATGATACAACATGACAACAAATCTCGAAGAACCGCATATCCATCAAGGATCAGAAGACTTCCCAAAAGAGCAACATTAACTCGATCATGAAAGACCGACACGACCACAATGTAGTATTTCCATCAGACAATAGTCCACATCATGCTCAACAATGCATATAATAAAAACACATAAACCCTAAGGCAAAGCGGCAAGAGTCACTAAGCATCTCACAGAATACCCCGAACATAGGTGCCATATAGGTCTTATCCCCTAACACAGTTCATGCAATCACAAAATACCCCAAGGTCGCAACCAAGGGTCACGAAAGTATCCACACAGAATACCTGAACATAGGTGCCATATAGGTCTTATCCCCAACACATCGGCCCAATGTATCACACCAAAGGAAGAGCACATTACAAAACGTAACAACGATGGTGCACACTCACCACATGAAATATCAATACACACATGCAATAATGCAACATGATGATTATCATAATCTAACAATATTAATTTACCTCAAGTCGAGACGCCAACCTTTCCACGACCAACCGCCCTGAACGAATACACGGTTTATCCGACAATCCAAAATGAAGTACAGTCCATAACTAATACCAAACCACCATCCCGAGTTCAACATCGACACGATAACTAACCTTGATATCCAACTTCTCATGCAATATACCAAATTATAATTCACGTTCCCATTTCCACTAGACATCCTTAAAATCATATACATTATGATTTATCTTACATACCACCATTCCGACAATTCATATATTCCATAATACCATTGCTATATGAATCATAAATGAAATGAAAACGAAATCATTTATTAACATTATGAACTGAGCAAGAATAACTTGCCTGGATACCAATACGACGAAGCCACCATCAATCCCGCCGTCTTCGTCTACAAGCTCCGCAGCCCCGACTCACCGCAGCACAACGGTTAATATCAACGATCATCTAATGCAACCTAATACAATAATCAATCAACGATACATTCGATAACAATCAACAACCGGTATAATCAACCAATCAAACTCAACGGTATCTCAATCATACGAAATCAAACCATATCAACTCTTATCAATACGAATACAAGCCGAACTTCGATAATCAATAGTTCTATCAATGTCTACAACATTCTTGGTTCCGACTTCAATCTTAAATTCGGATTTACACGGCTCATTCTTGCAAATTCATAGGAATACAATTATCGGCTATCATCATGAATAATCATATACCAAAATTTACCGTAATTCTTCCAATTTACGGACATATATCATTCAAGAATTCTTCAAGAACATGAATTAGTCCATAATCATGTTTGAAGCCAACAAAACGACGTAATTGGATGTGTTCTAACATCTAATCATCATCTAATCCATAATCCAAGGCATGTATCATTTTGTTCTTCAATATACGATTCGTATTATCTCAAAATCATAACATCAACACCATAATCATCACTATACGGAGAAGAACATCAACGCTAACATCAGAATCCGAATTCAAAGAGTAGAGTTCATCAACATACCTTTTGAAAAAGAACCACAAGGATCAAACACTTCAAGAATCATTAACATTTTCATATCCAAGCCTCAAATCCATGCTCTCAAGCTCCTAGCCAAGTTAAAAGTGTCTAGAATACACTTAGAAGTGAAGAAGGACGAACTGGGGTGGGAGAAATGAGTTTCCTTTCATGAACAAATGAAAGACCAGCTCTTATTATATAAACTGCGTATCTCGTTATGTACGTAAGTGTCCTTGCTTAATGTACGTAACAACTTTAACGTATGTAATCCAATATTCATAGCGTACGTAACAAACTCACTATCTCATTCCGTGAAGTCCATTACGTACGTAACCCATACCATATAACGTACGTAATATACCAGTTGACTTGCTACAGTACAATGGTCGTGTTACGTACGTAACACGTCCTGTATAACGTACGTAACACGTACGTTGACTCACATGTCAACATCCTCCGCCGAAAGTTGTCGACACAGGGTCCCACCTGCCGACCACGACTCGATCGTCTGATTCCCATGTTACGTACGTAATGTCTCGGCCATAACGTACGTAACTCTACCAATTTAACGTACGTAAGCTTCAACACATAACGTACGTAATGGCGTCCATACTTAGCCATTTCCAGCAATTCCTGTCCAACATCTCGACATAACAAATGTGAACATACGACAATACTGAACACATATACGAAATCCCGAAAATATTCTCGTACGGTACGTCTGATGCACGATACCCCCAATTACAACTGTCGACCAAGTACGGCAATCATACAAATACCCATACGGTATATCCGACATCGAAAAACACACCAAGCATGTAATATCCTAGAATCAAAATAACCTCGATGACATACTGGCACGACTGTCACGGTTTCCAAAATTATCCGCTCATATCGTGTCGGTCCCACTGCATGAGACATCCCGTATAAAATAATGCGAAAAATTCATAGTGAAATTCTAGGATATTACATATACACCCACTTAAATTAGTTTCGTCCTCGAAACTCAACACCTGTCATAATCAGTATCTCAATCCCGAAATATCTCAAAATCACGACACCATACTCAATAATCATCATCAAAACTGAAATAACTGAAAGAACACACTTACAGGTCCGTGAAGTCGATGATCTTCCGTGATACCAGCATACGAATCCCATTCAAAGTCTCAACACACTAACAACACGCCGGCATCGCAAATACAGCAATTTGAAAATATTTCAAAAATTTTGAAACCTCCAAAATCGGTTTGACTCAAAAGTCAGAAAATCATTTTCAAAAGTCACGCTACTACCGCACCGGTAGAGCCACATAACACACACGCCCGGGTTTTACGAAACCCAATCTCCGATACCATATTCTGTAACACCCCCAAAACCTTACGGAATATTACAGCGCCGTGGGCCCCACATTGGAGCCCACAAGGCTAAAATCATTTTCGCAAATGTTTAAAAATGCCAAAAGGCCCTTTTGAAAGTGCACACACGCACAGCGGATAAAAACACAGTTCAAAGAATATCGAAAGCCATTTAGAAACATACACACACAGCGGATGAAACATAATTAAATACATTTGCAGCGGAATTATAAAAACCAGAAAGAACACTCGAATCCCAACAACTACGCCATAGCCAGTATCACCGGAAAGCTCATCCCTTCACGACCGCTACTAGCTCGAACTCCGAGTACCTAAAAGATAAAGCCCACGACGGGGTCAGCCATAATACTCAACAATGATAACGATCACATCACAAAAACAATACATATCAATGTAATTACAAGGTAAGAATAATTCCAATATGATCTCACCGAAGTAACCTTACCAACCTGTCACAACCATAACAATCAAATCTTACCATATCCCACGCCTCGTGTCCTTAAGTAATAAACGAATTCGAATGTAATCACCTGTACTGTATCCGAAACACTACCAAGATTTCCAAACAGAAACATATCTCGAGTATAGAATAATCTGGTCAAGTTCGATTCTGTCGGCTGGGTCGCACAATCGGAACCCAATACTGATAGGAACTGCTATCACACGATACATCTGCAAATCAACTGTCCCGAAACAATGGCAAGTCCCAGATATCAATACAAAGCATGAATGCTCACACAATCAATAATGATAACAATCAATGCATCACACCAGAAATATCAATGACATGATAGTTCCACACAAGATCGACAAAGGGATCAACCACGAACGAGAATACCATGATGTGGTAACTCCAACAAGATCAATGAAGAATCAATAACCGGGAATACCGGCAATACGACAAATCCCAACAAGGTCAATAAAAGGTCGACAACCGAGAATACCGACGACACAGTAAGGATCAACGAAGAATCAATAATCGAGAATACCGACGACACGGTAAACTCCAACAAGATCAATAAGAGTCGACAACCATAAATACCAACAGTACGATAAACTCCAATAAGATCAACAAAGGGGCAACAACTGAGAATACTGACGACACAATAAACTCTTACAAGATCAATAAGGACCAACATCTGGGAATACCAACGATACGGTAACTCCAACAAGAGCAATAAGAAATCGACAACCGAAAACACCGACGACACGGTAAACTCCAATAGGAATAATAAGGGATCAACAACCGAGAATGCCAACGGTAAGGCAAACTCCCAAACGAAATCAATAAGGATCAATAACGAACGAGACTACCAGTGATAGGGGAAACTCCAAACGAGATTAATAAAGGATCGATAACAAACAAGTTGACCATCGATAAGGTAACTCCAAACGAGATCAGAAAAGGATCAACGGGGACAGATACACGAGAGAATAAAATCGTCAACCATATAAAAATCATATATACGGGATTTCAAAGACAACCCGAATATCGAACAGATCCAATTATACATGGACTGTGAACGACCAATCAATAAGACTCAAGATGGACGTCATGATACAACATGACAACAAATCTCGAAGAACCGCATATCCATCAAGGATCAGAAGACTTCCCAAAAGAGCAACAGTAACTCGATCATGAAAGACCGACACGACCACAATGTCGTATTTCCATCAGACAATAGTCCACATCATGCTCAACAATGCATATAATACTAACACATAAACCCTAAGGCAGCAGCCAAGAGTCACGGAAGCATCTCACAGGAATACCCCAGAACATAGGTGCCATATAGGTCTTATCCCCTAACACAGTTCATGCAATCACAAAATACCCCAAGGTCGCAACCAAGGGTCACGAAAGTATCCACACAGGAATACCCCGGAACATAGGTGCCATATAGGTCTTATCCCCTAACACATCGGCCCAACAGATCACAGCTCAAAGGAAGAGCACATTACAAAACGTAACAACGATGGTGCACACTCACCACATGAAATATCAATACACACATGCAATAATGCAACATGATGATTATCATAATCTAACAATATTAATTTACCTCAAGCTGGAGACGCCAACCTTTCCACGACCAACCGCCCTGAACGAATACACGGTTTATCCGACAATCCAAAATGAAGTACAGTCCATAACTAATACCAAACCACCATCCCGAGTTCAACATCGACACGATAACTAACCTTGATATCCAACTTCTCATGCAATATACCAAATTATAATTCACGTTCCCATTTCCACTAGACATCCTTAAAATCATATACATTATGATTTATCTTACATACCACCATTCCGACAATTCATATATTCCATAATACCATTGCTATATGAATCATAAATGAAATGAAAACGAAATCATTTATTAACATTATGAACTGAGCAAGAATAACTTGCCTGGATACCAATACGACGAAGCCACCATCAATCCCGCCGTCTTCGTCTACAAGCTCCGCAGCCCCGACTCACCGCAGCACAACGGTTAATATCAACGATCATCTAATGCAACCTAATACAATAATCAATCAACGATACATTCGATAACAATCAACAACCGGTATAATCAACCAATCAAACTCAACGGTATCTCAATCATACGAAATCAAACCATATCAACTCTTATCAATACGAATACAAGCCGAACTTCGATAATCAATAGTTCTATCAATGTCTACAACATTCTTGGTTCCGACTTCAATCTTAAATTCGGATTTACACGGCTCATTCTTGCAAATTCATAGGAATACAATTATCGGCTATCATCATGAATAATCATATACCAAAATTTACCGTAATTCTTCCAATTTACGGACATATATCATTCAAGAATTCTTCAAGAACATGAATTAGTCCATAATCATGTTTGAAGCCAACAAAGCAGCGTAATTGGATGTGTTCTAACATCTAATCATCATCTAATCCATAATCCAAGGCATGTATCATTTTGTTCTTCAATATACGATTCGTATTATCTCAAAATCATAACATCAACACCATAATCATCACTATACGGAGAAGAACATCAACGCTAACATCAGAATCCGAATTCAAAGAGTAGAGTTCATCAACATACCTTTTGAAAAAGAACCACAAGGATCAAACACTTCAAGAATCATTAACATTTTCATATCCAAGCCTCAAATCCATGCTCTCAAGCTCCTAGCCAAGTTAAAAGTGTCTAGAATACACTTAGAAGTGAAGAAGGACGAATGGGGTGGGAGAAATGAGTTTCCTTTCATGAACAAATGAAAGACCAGCTCTTATTATATAAACTGCGTATCTCGTTATGTACGTAAGTGTCCTTGCTTAATGTACGTAACAACTTTAACGTATGTAATCCAATATTCATAGCGTACGTAACAAACTCACTATCTCATTCCGTGAAGTCCATTACGTACGTAACCCATACCATATAACGTACGTAATATACCAGTTGACTTGCTACAGTACAATGGTCGTGTTACGTACGTAACACGTCCCGTATAACGTCGTAACACGTCGTTGACTCACATGTCAACATCCTCCGCCGAAAGTTGTCGACACAGGTCCCACCTGCCGACCACGACTCGATCGTCGATTCCCATGTTACGTACGTAATGTCTCGCCATAACGTCGTAACTCTACCAATTTAACGTCGTAAGCTTCAACACATAACGTCGTAATGGCGTCCATACTTAGCCATTTCCGGCAATTCTGTCCAACATCTCGACATAACAAATGTGAACATACGACAATCGAACACATATACGAAATCCCGAAAATATTCTCGCATGCAGTACGTCGATGCACGATACCCCAATTACAACTGTCGACCAAGTACGGCAATCATACAAATACCCATACGGTATATCCGACATCGAAAAACACACCAAGCATGTAATATCCTAGAATCAAAATAACCTCGATGACATACTGGCACGACTGTCACGGTTTCCAAAATTATCCGCTCATATCGTGTCGGTCCCACTCTGTCTGACATCCCAGATAAAATAATGCGAAAAATTCATAGTGAAATTCTAGGATATTACATATACACCCACTTAAATTAGTTTCGTCCTCGAAACTCAACACCTGTCATAATCAGTATCTCAATCCCGAAATATCTCAAAATCACGACACCATACTCAATAATCATCATCAAAACTGAAATAACTGAAAGAACACACTTACAGGTCCGTGAAGTCGATGATCTTCCGTGATACCAGCATACGAATCCCATTCAAAGTCTCAACACACTAACAACACGCCGGCATCGCAAATACAGCAATTTGAAAATATTTCAAAAATTTTGAAACCTCCAAAATCGGTTTGACTCAAAAGTCAGAAAATCATTTTCAAAAGTCACGCTACTACCGCACCGGTAGAGCCACATAACACACACGCCCGGGTTTTACGAAACCCAATCTCCGATACCATATTCTGTAACACCCCCAAAACCTTACGGGAATATTACAGCGCCGTGGGCCCCACATTGGAGCCCACAAGGCTAAAATCATTTTCGCAAATGTTTAAAAATGCCAAAAGGCCCTTTTGAAAGTGCACACACGCACAGCGGATAAAAACACAGTTCAAAGAATATCGAAAGCCATTTAGAAACATACACACACAGCGGATGAAACATAATTAAATACATTTGCAGCGGAATTATAAAAACCAGAAAGAACACTCGAATCCCAACAACTACGCCATAGCCAGTATCACCGGAAAGCTCATCCCTTCACGACCGCTACTAGCTCGAACTCCGAGTACCTAAAAGATAAAGCCCACGACGGGGTCAGCCATAATACTCAACAATGATAACGATCACATCACAAAAACAATACATATCAATGTAATTACAAGGTAAGAATAATTCCAATATGATCTCACCGAAGTAACCTTACCAACCTGTCACAACCATAACAATCAAATCTTACCATATCCCACGCCTCGTGTCCTTAAGTAATAAACGAATTCGAATGTAATCACCTGTACTGTATCCGAAACACTACCAAGATTTCCAAACAGAAACATATCTCGAGTATAGAATAATCTGGTCAAGTTCGATTACGGTGGGTCGCACAATCGGAACCCAATCGATAGGAATCTGCTATCACACGATACATCTGCAAATCAACTGTCCCGAAACAATGGCAAGTCCCAGATATCAATACAAAGCATGAATGCTCACACAATCAATAATGATAACAATCAATGCATCACACGGAAATATCAATGACATGATAGTTCCACAAGATCGACAAAGGGATCAACCACGAGCGAGAATACCATGATGTGGTAACTCCAACAAGATCAATGAAGAATCAATAGCAGGAATACCGTGATACGACAAATCCCAACAAGGTCAATAAAAGGTCGACAACCGAGAATACCGACGACACAGTAAGGATCAACAAAGAATCAATAATCGAGAATACCGACGACACGGTAAACTCCAACAAGATCAATAAGAGTCGACAACCATAAATACCAACGACGATAAACTCCAATAAGATCAACAAAGGGGCAACAACCGAGAATACGACGACACACGATGAAACTCTTACAAGATCAATAAGGACCAACATCCGGGAATACCAACGATACGGTAACTCCAACAAGAGCAATAAGAAATCGACAACCGAAAACACCGGCGACACGGTAAACTCCAATAGGAATAATAAGGGATCAACAACCGAGAATGCCAAGCGGTAAGGCAAACTCCCAAACGAAATCAATAAGGATCAATAACGACGAGACTACCAATGATAGGGAAACTCCAAACGAGATTAATAAAGGATCGATAACAAACAAGTTGACCATCGATAAGGTAACTCCAAACGAGATCGAGAAAAGGATCAACGGGACGGATACGAGAGAATAAAATCGTCAACCATATAAAAATCATATATACGGGATTTCAAAGACAACCGAATATCGAATGTATCCAATTATACATGGACTGTGAACGACCAATCAATAAGACTCAAGATGGACGTCATGATACAACATGACAACAAATCTCGAAGAACCGCATATCCATCAAGGATCAGAAGACTTCCCAAAAGAGCAACAGTAACTCGATCATGAAAGACCGACACGACCACAATGTCGTATTTCCATCAGACAATAGTCCACATCATGCTCAACAATGCATATAATACTAACACATAAACCCCAAGGCTGCAGCCAAGAGTCACGGAAGCATCTCACAGGAATACCCCAGAACATAGGTGCCATATAGGTCTTATCCCCTAACACAGTTCATGCAATCACAAAATACCCCAAGGTCGCAACCAAGGGTCACGAAAGTATCCACACAGGAATACCCCGGAACATAGGTGCCATATAGGTCTTATCCCCTAACACATCGGCCCAACAGATCACAGCTCAAAGGAAGAGCACATTACAAAACGTAACAACGATGGTGCACACTCACCACATGAAATATCAATACACACATGCAATAATGCAACATGATGATTATCATAATCTAACAATATTAATTTACCTCAAGCTGGAGACGCCAACCTTTCCACGACCAACATACGAGCGAATACACGGTTTATCCGACAATCCAAAATGAAGTATCTGATCCATAACTAATACCAAACCACCATCCCGAGTTCAACATCGACACGATAACTAACCTTGATATCCAACTTCTCATGCAATATACCAAATTATAATTCACGTTCCCATTTCCACTAGACATCCTTAAAATCATATACATTATGATTTATCTTACATACCACCATTCCGACAATTCATATATTCCATAATACCATTGCTATATGAATCATAAATGAAATGAAAACGAAATCATTTATTAACATTATGAACTGAGCAAGAATAACTTGCCTGGATACCAATACGACGAAGCCACCATCAATCCCGCCGTCTTCATCTACAAGCTCCGCAGCCCCGACTCACCGCAGCACAACGGTTAATATCAACGATCATCTAATGCAACCTAATACAATAATCAATCAACGATACATTCGATAACAATCAACAACCGGTATAATCAACCAATCAAACTCAACGGTATATCAATCATACGAAATCAAACCATATCAACTCTTATCAATACGAATACAAGCCGAACTTCGATAATCAATAGTTCTATCAATGTCTACAACATTCTTGGTTCCGACTTCAATCTTAAATTCGGATTAACACGGCTCATTCTTGCAAATTCATAGGAATACAATTATCGGCTATCATCATGAATAATCATATACCAAAATTAACCGTAATTCTTCCAATTTACGGACATATATCATTCAAGAATTCTTCAAGAACATGAATTAGTCCATAATCATGTTTGAAGCCAACAAAACGACGTAATTGGATGTGTTCTAACATCTAATCATCATCTAATCCATAATCCAAGGCATGTATTATTTTGTTCTTCAATATACGATTCGTATTATCTCAAAATCATAACATCAGCACCATAATCATCACTATACGGAGAAGAACATCAACGCTAACATCAGAATCCGAATTCAAGGAGTAGAGTTCATCAACATACCTTTTGAAAAAGAACCACAAGGATCAAACACTTCAAGAATCATTAACATTTTCATATCCAAGCCTCAAATCCATGCTCTCAAGCTCCTAGCCAAGTTAAAAGTGTCTAGAATACACTTAGAAGTGAAGAAGGACGAACTGGGGTGGGAGAAATGAGTTTCCTTCCATGAACAAATGAAAGACCAGCTCTTATTATATAAACTGCGTATCTCGTTATGTACGTAAGTGTCCTTGCTTAACGTGCGTAACTACTTTAACGTATGTAATCCAATATTCATAGCGTACGTAACAAACTCACTATCTCATTCCGTGAAGTCCATTACGTACGTAACCCATACCATATAACGTACGTAATATACCAGTTGACTTGCTACAGTACAATGGTCGTGTTACGTACGTAACACGTCCTATATAACGTACGTAACACGTACGTTGACTCACCTGTCAACATCCTCCGCCGAAAGTTGTCGACACAGGGTCCCACCTGCCGACCACGACTCGATCGTCTGATTCTCATGTTACGTACGTAATGTCTCGGCCATAACGTACGTAACTCTACCAATTTAACGTACGTAAGCTTCAACACATAACGTACGTAATGGCTTCCATACTTAGCCATTTCCAGCAATTCCTGTCCAACATCTCGACATAACAAATGTGAACATACGACAATACTTAACACATATACGAAATCCCGAAAATATTCTCGTACGGTACGTTTGATGCACGATACCCCCAATTATAACTGTCGACCAAGTACGGCAATCATACAAATACCCATACGGTATATCCGACATCGAAAAACACACCAAGCATGTAATATCCTAGAATCAAAATAACCTCGATGACATACTGGCACGACTGTCACGGTTTCCAAAATTAGCCGCTCATATCGTGTCGGTCCCACTCTGTACAGTACATCCCAGATAAAATAATGCGAAAAATTCATAGTGAAATTCTAGGATATTGCACCCCATGCAAAGGAACAACCTCATGAAAGAAAAGATGTGCAATGTGTGAAGCATGAGAAGTCTTCTTACACAGAATAAAATGCACCATCTTGGAATCCACAATAACAAAAACAGGATCAACTCCCTGCCGAGTACGGGGAAGACCTAGAACAAAATCCATAATTAAATCTTCCCAAATAGCTTCGGGAACAAGTAGTCGCGTATATAATCCAGTATTCTCAGCTTGCCCTTTAGCTGTTTGGCAAATATAACACCGTTTCACAAACTTCTCTACTTCACGTTTCAACTGGGCCAATAGTATCGCTCCTCTAAGCTAGCTGTAGTATTTTCTCGGTCGATGTGTCTACTCAAACCACCACCATGCAGATCACGGATCAACTTATCGCTCAAGGAAGTGTGAGGAATGCATAATCGATTACCTTTAAAAAGATAACCTTCATGCGCATAAAAATATTCAACGGGCAACCGACTCCATATTCGCGCAAAATCCTCATCAGCCGCATACAATTCTGTGAGTACCTCAAAAACAACTACCTCATGGCTCATCGTGATCAATAAGGCCGCACGTCTATGTTGGGATTCCGAAACTAAAACGAAATACGCAGCGGAAAATAAAAACGAATCCCAAACAGGATCGATCAAGTAACGTATATACGAAAATATAAATACGAAGATAAAAATCATACCCTTGAAGCCTTTGAAATAAATCTTTATAAAAATGGATGATGGTCACGAACCCCGTCACGAACACGAGATCCCTTCGTTCCAAGCACTGAAAATTCGAAGCCTCTACTTCACACGCGTCGGATGTTGCCCGGAAAAATCTACAAAACTCCGTTCTCCAAGAACACGGATAGGGAAAATTTGTAGGAATTTATTTTCTCTCTTTTATATCTTATTTTTCTCAACTCAAAATGAAAGGAAAAACAAGATGGAAAAATTCTCTCTCCCCTCCTCTATAACTCTCGGCCAGAACAAGCTCCCAAGAGTGTGTGTGTGTGTGTGTATTTTCAAGTCTTGTTATCATGTTTGTTTAATATATCTCTCAAACATATAAATAATATGTCTAACAATGAGATAAAATGTCAACACAAAATAACAAAACACAACAAACACTTACACATGCATGGAAATAATTCCATGTGAGGTGGGGAGAGGGGGGCGGCCCATAGGAAGTTTCCTAGAAATGAGCCGAGCCACTCGGCTCGTGTACCGGACGTTCGTCAAATGACTCCGTTTAATTATAAATGTATTTATATTAATTAATTAATCTAATTAATTAATTATATCAAATACAAATATATTTCTCTAAGAAATATAATTTATGCATTAATTTAATTACCCGGTAACTTAAATTTAATTCATAATACCGCTAATTGATTTATCCAATAAATCATAATTAGTTATACAATATCTAATATAATTAGAGAGATAACAAATTCACATTTAACCAATGAGTGTGGGCAGCACTTAGCCAGCCTAGCGGGCCGCACTGTTAACCCCGACTGAGAACGAATGAAGGGATCATTCCGGAACCATTATATCGTGAATACCATATACGTATAGACCCTTCATCAGATGTCCCGGTCAAGTCTTCAGGTCACGGTAAAGTCAAACCCTACTGTTGACTAAACTCTATACATGTGTTAATACAAATCAAGACCGACTGATTAATAGTGTATCTAATACGACTATATGAGAACGCTTTGGCCAAAGACTTATGATCTTATTTGCCATTAACCGTATAGGACATTCACCTTCTCACTAACAGGAGATAGAATCCTTTCTTGGCGTACAATAAATACTGCTACTTGCCCGTATAGTCCACACTTCGAGATTGACTCAGCAATTAAGCAATTGAGTCTAACTACTCTAATGACAAACTAAATGTCACAGGCACATCTTCTACTTAACCCTCAAGTCAAAGGTCCACGTATACTATCACAACCTTTCGATTCGTCATCGACTCTCCGAGAGTAAATACCGTGTGACTGAATCGAGTTTTAGTCGTGTTTGAGTATACTGGTCCCACCAATATACTTATAACTATGCTATCAAGACGTGCACACGTCCTAGCATCAGTTATACAAGTCGTATTAAAACTTAATGCCCATTTAAGTTTATTGACTTGCGAACGATTTACGTAAATAAACTTTAAACACTTCCAGTGTATTTTATCTTATCCCATAATGAGAATGGAATGATCGATTTATTTACGTGGACTTCACTTAAATGTTTACCAAATCAAGAATGCATTTGAAATACAATAAACAGTGAATGGATCGTATTGCCTTTTTATTAATTATTCCATAATTACAAGTACAATGCCCCTACTCTCTCATCCCCTGAGTGGCATTCGAGGGCATATTCCTAACAATCTCCAATTTGTACTCAATGCCACACATCATGGTATCCAATACCCATATTCTTCAGATGTCTTTCCAAGACAGCCTGAGATAATGGCTTAGTCAGCGGGTCAGAGACATAGTCTTCTGAATCTACTCTTTGCAACGAAACATATCATTTTTCCACCATCTCTCAAACGATGTGATACTTTCTCTCTGTATGCTTGGTGTTGTGGTGAGCCCTCGGCTCCTTGGCTTGAGCGACAGCTCCATCGTTATCACAGAATAGTGATATAGGCAACTCCGCATTAGGCACCACTTGAAGTTCTTGCACAAACTTCTGCATTCAAAATGCTTATTTGCTAGCCTCTGAGGCAGCTTGGTACTCTTCTTAGCAGGTGGAATCTGCAGTAGCGGTTTGCTTGGAGCTTCTCCAAGATACTGCTCCACCATTGAGAGTAAACAAATATCCAGATGTCGACTTAGAGTCGTCATTGTCTCCTTGAAATTCAGAATCGGTGAATCTAATCACCTTCAGTTCTCCACCACCGTAAGTAAGAACCATATCTCTAGTTCTTCTCAAGAACTTAATAATGTTCTTGATGGCAGTCCAGTGTTCCCTTCCCACATTTGCTTGAAATCGGCTTACCATACTCATAGCGTAGGCTAAGTCCGGTCTCGTACACAACATAGCGTACATGAGGCTACCCACTGCCGAGGCATAGGGTACCTTACTCATCTCTCTCTTGTCTTCCTCACTTTGAGGACACATTTTTGTGGTGAGATGAATCCCATGCCGCATGGGAAGGAAACCCCTTTTAGATTCATCCATCTTGAATATTCTCAGGATTTTATCTATATAGAGGGCTTGGGAAAGTCCTATCATTCTTCGCAGTCTATCTCTGTAAAGATGAATCCCTAGAATATAGGAAACTTCTCTCAAGTCTTTCATGGAGAACGTTTTAGAAAGCCAAGCCTTCACAGTGCTGAGTATTGCTACGTTATTTCCTATAAGTAGAATATCATCTACATATAGTACTAAGAATGAAATGTTGCTCCCACTGGCCCTTTTGTAAACACATGGTTCCTCCTCATTTCACATGAAGTCAAAGTCCTCTGACTGCTTCATCAAATCGAAGGGGTCGTCCTCACGGCTATCAGGTGCGTCGTGGAGACCCAGTTCCTCGACATGTATATAGCCATACTTCTCAGGTAAGTGAGACACCTTATCAGACCTTCGAAGTGGAGGTTGTGTTACAATAGGTTCGGTTCCTGATTCCTGATTAGATGTCTCCTTAGGACTTTCATTATGCTCTTCCAAAGAGATATTTCTACCCGAGCCACCTTCCTGAATGAATTCATCCTCAAGGAAGTGCGCTTGTAATGCCACAACGACCCTATGGTCTTCTGGCATGTAGAATAGATAACCCATCGAGTCTTCTGAGTATCCAATGAAACGTCTTTTTATGGACCTCGCTTCTAGTTTGTCCACCTTAGCCTTTTTGACATAGGCTGGACATCCCCAAATCCTTATGTGATTAAGGCTTGGTTTCTTACCCTTCCACATCTCATGCAGAGTGATAGGAACGGATTTGGAAAGACATCTATTAAGGATATAGGCAGCGGTTAGTAAGGCATACCCCCACAGGTAAATTGGTAAATCAGTGTAATTTAAAATGGAGCGAACCATGTCCAACAAAGTCCGATTTCTCCTTTCTG
The DNA here is from genome assembly GCA_033398695.1 of Orobanche coerulescens. NCBI lineage: Eukaryota > Viridiplantae > Streptophyta > Magnoliopsida > Lamiales > Orobanchaceae > Orobanche > Orobanche coerulescens. The sequence continues at coordinate 23,485,642 of CM065812.1, forward strand.
AAACACTAACTGTGGGGTTCCTGGAGGCGTGAATTGTGAAACTATTCCATATTCCTTAAGGAACTCATCAAACTCTGTGCTCATATATTCACCACCTCGGTCCGACCGAAGTGCTTTGATATGACATCCAGTTTGTTTTTCAACTAGGGCCTTAAATTTTTTGAATTTAGTAAAGGCTTCGGATTTATGTTTCATTAAGTACACAATCCCATACCTAGTATGATCATTTATGAACGTTATGAAATATTGATATCCGTCTCGGGCTACTTCTAAAGCACCACAAACATCGGTATGTACCAATCCAAGTTTATTGGCAGCCCTTTCAAAAGTCCTTGTGAATGGGGACTTAGTCATTTTGCCTCTAAGGCAAGATTCACAAGTTGGATAGAGTTCTACACCCAATGGACTTAAAAGCCCATCTTTCTCCATTTTCTGAACCTTGGTCTGACCAACATGACCAAGTCTAAGGTGCCATTTAAGAGCTTGATTAGTATATTGCCTACTACGTTTCCTAGTTATAGTGTTCACTGTTGTTATATTTTGCATGTTCAGATGATATAAACCATTCAACAATGTAGCTGTGCCAACCAATTTATTTCGAAAATAAATTTTACAACTACCATTGCCAATGAAGAAACAAAATCCTTTCCGGTCCAAGACTAGAATGGATACAATGTTTTTATGCCCCTTGGGCAAAACAAGTACTTCATCTAATGTCAAAATAAAACCGGATTCTAAACCCAGTAGGATTGATCCAATATCGGTTGCCTCGACACTTTTTCCGCTTCCGACCGTGATCATTACTTCCCCAGCCTGAAGTTTTCTACTTCGTTCCAGATCCTGATTCATAGTACAAATGTGAAGTGGCACCTGAATCCAGAATCCATGAAGCAGAATATACAATATCGGAACAATTAGTTTCAAAAACAAAAAGTTCCATACCTGATGCACCATTAATCTTAGGACAAGTCCTTCGCCAGTGGCCCAACTCACTGCATTCAAGTCATTTGTCAGTAGGTTTCGGACCGCCTACCTTTTGAACCTTTCGAGCCTTGCCCTTTCCTTTCTGCACCCCTTTCTTGGGTTTGTACTGCTCATAGGTCTTTTCTTCTTGTTCTTCGACCTCCGAGGCCCAACAGAAATTGCAAGAGCAGCCTCTATCGGTTTAGTCTTCATGTTAGACTGCGTCGTCACCAGTTTATTCATTAGCCCAGCTAATGTGCATGAAATTTCATTACAGTTGAAATTCACTACAAACTGCGTGAAAGAGTCAGGGAGAGATTGAAGGATGAGATCAATTTGAAAGGATAAATCCATATTAAAGTTGAGCACCTCGAGCCTCTCAATCATAGATATTATCTTGAGGACGTGGTCTCCCACTTTCTCCCCTTATTTCATCCTAACACTGGACAACTGCTTTGATATCTCATATCTAGCAGTCCTACTGTGCTCTCCATAAAGTTCGGTCAAGTGTGCGAGAATCTGCCTAGCAGAAGTCATTTTCTCATGCGCTCTCTGCAGCTCATTTGTCATTGAGCCCATCATAAAGCCACGGACTAGCATGTCATTCTTGACCCATTTTTCATGGACGTCAATATCTTCCTGATTACCCCTGGTCCGGATTGGAGTCGGTGGAATGTCCGCCTCCAAGACGTATCCCAGAGACTCCATACTGAGTACAATCATCAGATTCCACAACCAGTCAACTAAGTTGGGGCCAGTTAGGAGATTCTTTTCAAGTAGTATTGCAAGTGGGTTTTTAGCCATTTTAGAGAGATTTAGTTTCGCTTTCTACAAAGATTTAGACAAGATAAAATTAGTGACTTTTTTAATTATGACCGAGTATAGAATTTAAGGGCTTGTATAATTCTTGTTTCGGGTCCCAAAATTTTATCGAAATTATACACTTCCATGTTATAATCCGGAAGTCATGATAAGATTGACTTCTTAGTGGTGATCAAGTTCTTCACAAATTTTAATAGACGCAACCTATCCGGTTTCTTGCCAATTAATTTCTGTAAAGTGGTGTCTAACACCAACCCGTCTAACAGATGATTTGATATTCTTTTACCCCTAGTCTTCATGCCCTCAACCTATCAGGTTTCTTGGTAATCCAGACTATCTAAGTTGTTGACCATCAACGTCTATCGGTTTGACTATTGAATCTCACGCGGCAACCTATCAGGTTTCTAGGACCGAAGGCATCTAATGCACTCAAGAATTTTTCGACCTCTACCAAATGTACTACCCCGATAACTCGGAAGCATAGCACACCAGCTCGGGTATCAATTTTCTACAAGTTTGATGGAGGGTAGGAAACCTCGTAACCTTTTTCAAACTTAGTTTGTTTGTTGTCGGGAGAATTTCGCGATTAATGTTACACTTTGCACATTAATTCATTTATACGCGCGTTTGTTAGTTTGTCAATCATTCAAAATGAAAAACATAGAATAGTAACCTAGTTACTGCCAACATATAGCTCATGGACCTTAATTCCTAAGTACTGGGCCAAGCGAATGACTCAATAAATTAAAAAAACAGTCTTCGATTCTTCGTCTTCTCGGTCGGTTGTCTTCGGTCTTCGTCATACCCAAAATAATAATTACATCATTGAAAAATTGCATCCTATACAAATTTTTCTAGTAAATATAAATAGGCTCAAAACGGCCTTTACAACCCAATCGAATCGAACAAATCAAAAACTAAGTCCACGAGCTATATCACCATCACATAAGGATTCCATACAACATGTAATGGCAACGAAATTAAATAATTAATTTAAATATAAATTAATCTATTCAATTTCTACTATATTAATCCAATTAATATAAAGTGGCATTAAAATTAAATAATCAATTAATATATTAATCCAATCAATATAAAATTAATCTATTCAATTTTAATGGTATTAATCTAATTAATATTAATAATCGTCATTTTAATTCGTTCGAAGTAATCCGGCCAAAATAATATTCCCGTTTAATTTATTTCCCTTAACACAAAAATATTCCAAATAGTAATTTAGTCAAATTAAAATCCAATTTAAATTTCGGGAAATAATTACAACGAAATATAAACTTAAAACGGAGTCCTGGACAATCCGGTATTAGGCCCAGCCCGCGGCCCGATTCAAAATCGGGCCAAAAACCCGAGGGGTGTCTGGCCGAGCCACTGCTCGGCAGCCTGGCCGAGTCCTGCTCGGCAGAAAGGCAGCCTATCGGCAGCCTTGGCCGAGACATGGCCGAGCATGCTCGGCGGCTGAAGCGGCCAGGCGACTTTCTGCCTGCCGGCAGCCCCGTTTCTTCGTTTTTCGGCTCGATTCCAAAAATGTGATGCTACAACGAACAATTTAAAAATCTACGATTATACCAAACATGATTCTAAATCATAATCATCATCCAAAAGCATTCAAAATGCACAAATAATTGTATATACGGAAACATTGACCTCGCTCCGATGCCACTGTTGGGATTCCGAAACTAAAACGAAATACGCAGCGGAAAATAAAAACGAATCCCAAACAGGATCGATCAAGTAACGTATATACGAAAATATAAATACGAAGATAAAAATCATACCCTTGAAGCCTTTGAAATAAATCTTCATAAAAATGGATGATGATCACGAACCCCGTCACGAACACGAGATCCCTTCGTTCCAAGCACCAAAAATTCGAAGCCTCTACTTCACACGCGTCGGAAGTTGCCCGGAAAAATCTATAAAACTCCGTTCTCCAAGAACACGGATAGGAAAAATTTGTAGGAATTTATTTTCTCTTTTTTATATCTTATTTTTCTCAACTCAAAATGAAAGGAAAAACAAGATGGAAAAATTCTCTCCCCCTCCTCTATAACTCTCGGCCAGAACAAGCTCCCAAGAGAGTGTGTGTGTGTGTATTTTCAAGTCTTGTTATCATGTTTGTTTAATATATCTCTCAAACATATAAATAATATGTCTAACAATGAGATAAAATGTCAACACAAAATAACAAAACACAACAAACACTTACACATGCATAGAAATAATTCCATGTGAGGTGGGGAGAGGGGGGGGGCCCATAGGAAGTTTCCTAGAAACGAGCCGAGCCACTCGGCTCGTGTACCGGACGTTCGTCAAACGACTCCGTTTAATTATAAATGTATTTATATTAATTAATTAATCTAATTAATTAATTATATCAAATACAAATATATTTCTCTAAGAAATATAATTTATGAATTAAATTAATTACTCGGTAACTTAATTTTAATTCATAAGACCGCTATTTGATTTATCCAATAAATCATAATTAGATATACAATATCTAATATAATTAGAGAGATAGCAAATTCACATTTATCCGTCAACGTTCCTGATGCGTGACTCCGTAGGTCCGTCTCAGCCGGCATTGGGAGGAACCAATGAATGCGGGCAGCACTTAGCCAGCCTAGCGGGCCGCACTGTTAACCCCGACCGAGAACGAATGAAGGGATCATTCCGGAACCATTATGTCGTGAATACCATATACGTATAGACCCTTCATCAGATGTCCCAATCAAGTCTTCGGGTCACGATAAAGTCAAACCCTACTGTTGACGAGACTCTATACATGTGTTAATGCAAATCAAGACTGACTGATTAATAGTGTATCTAATACGACTATATCAGAATGCTTTGGCCAAAGACTTATGATCTTATTTGCCATTAACCGTATAGGACCTTAACCTGCTCACTAACAGGAGATAGAATCCTTTCTTGGCGTACAATAAAGACTGCTACTTGCCCGTATAGTCCGCACTTCGAGGTTGACTCAGCAATTAAGCAATTGAGTCTAACTACTCTAATGACAAACTAAACGTCACACGCACATCTTCTACTGAACCCTCAAGTCAAAGGTCCATGTATACTATCACAACCTTTCGATTCGTCATCGACTCTCCGAGAGTGAATACCGTGTGACTGAATCGAGTATGAGTCGTGTTTGAGTATACTGGTCCCACCAATATACTTATAACTATGCTATCAAGATGTGCACACGTCCTAGCATCAGCTATACAAGTCGTATTAATACTTAATGCCCATTTAAGTTTATTGACTTGCGAACGATTTACGTAAATAAACATTAAACACTTCCTGTGCATTTTCTCTTATCCCATAACGAGAATGGAATGTTCGATTTATTTACATGGACTTCACTTAAATTTTTACCAAATCAAGAATGCATTTGAAATACAATAAACAGTGAATGAATCGTATTGTCTTTTTATTAATTATTCCATAATTACAAGTACAATGCCCCTACTCTCTCATCCCCTGAGTGGCATTCGAGAGCATATTCCTAACAGTCTACTCAATGCAACCGCAGGTTTATTCTGAAAACCAGATTTGTGCTTCAATATAAATGGAAATTGCTGCAAGTACGCCACCCATCTTGCGTGCATCTTGCTAATATTCTTATGACTACTAATATACTTCAAAGTCTGATGTTCAGTATAAAGAACAAGCTGATCTTGAAGAAGATAATGTTCCGAATGCTTCAATGCTCGGAATACATCAGAAAACTCTTGATCATAGGTGGACCATTTTTGGCGTGCTTCATTCAACTTCTCACTGAAATAAGCAACCGGCTTCCCTTCTTGAGACAGAATAGCAATAATTCCGACTCCACGTGCATCACATTCCACAGTAAATAATTTCTCAAATTTGGGAAGCACAATTATAGGAGTTGAACACAACTTCTCCTTAATCAACTCAAAGCTCTTTCTTTGGCCTGAACCCCACTGAAATTTCCATTTCTTCAAACAATCCGTCATAGGTGCTACAATTGTACTGAAATTTCGAATGAACCGCCTAGAGAAAGTAGCAAGCCTATGAAAACTAAACACCTCTGTCACAGATTTCGGAATCGGCTAATCGCGGATTGCTCTAACTTTCTCCTCATCCACTCGAATTCCATCTCCACTAATCACAAAATCAAGGAAAACAAGGCTTGTCTGCATATAACTGCACTTCTTCTGGTTAATATAGAGTTTATTAACCTGCAAAACAATCAAAACGTGACGCAAGTGATCGATATGCTCTTCCTCATTTGTGCTATATATCATGATATCATCAAAATATACCACCAAGAACTTATCCATAAATGGTTTGAGCACTTCATTCATCAATCGCATAAAAGTGCTAGGGGCATTTGACAGTCCGGACGGCACAACAAGCCACTCATAAAGACCCTCTTTGTCTTAAAAGCTGTCTTCCACTCATTTCCCGGTCTGATGCGGATCTGATGGTATCCGCTTTGCAGGTCTATCTTGTTGAAAATTTTCACCCCAGACAAATTGTCTAACATGTCTTCTAACCGCGGGATTGGAATCTTATTTATCGCCCGACTATCCACAGACATGCGCCAAGAACCATCCTTCTTCGGGTCAGTAATGCAGGAACTGCACATAGACTCATAGCCACTCGAACTAAGCCCTTATGTAGTAGCTCCTCCACCATCTACTGCAAAATAGCTCCTTCTTTCGGACTCATCCGATAGTGCGGTAAATTTGGCAATGAAGCTCCAGGAACAAAGTCATGTTGTATATTTCTCATTGGTGGTAGCTCTGAAGGAAGCTCCTCTGGTACCAAATCGTGAAATCCCTTAAACAACTCAAGAACACGAGCAGGAATCTCGTTTTTCTTTACAGAATTTCCGACCACGAACACGTCTTTACGACCAAATAGTGAATTTCCTTAAAGTCTCGTGCATCGTCCATCAACTCCTTCAGTGAACGAGTTAATGTGACAAACTTTTGAGGTTCACTTTTCTGTTTAAACCCCAATGGCAGGAGCGTTATCGTCTTCCCATCCTTGAAGAACTGATAAGTGTTCTTTCTTCCATCACGAGTAGTGCTAAGATCAAACTGCCAAGGCTTGCCAAACAACAACTGACAAGCATCCATATCCACAATATCACAGGAAAAACCTCATCCTTATATTATTTCCTAATAGATAAATGCATATGATACCTCTCTTTAACCTTGATACCCTCTCCATTAGTAATCCACACAATACTATATGGCTCGGGATATATTTACACAAGTAACGGTAATGCTTTAACCAAACTTCGAGAAATAATATTCTCACAACTGCCGCTATCAATAATTATGTCAAAAATTTGATTAGAAATGGTGCATCTGGTTCGGAATAATGTATTCCGTTGGGAATCACCTCCTGGTGGTGCTAAGAGAACTTTGCGTACCACATACGATGGGCGTTCATTGTACTTTTCACCATCAGGTTCGCAAATCCCATCTTCTTCATCGTTCTCATGCTCAGTTACCTTGTCTTGACCATGCTCAACCACATTCACTTGACGGCGTTGCGGACACGTGTTGGATTGGTGCCCAATTTCGTGGCACCGGTAGCCCTTATCTCCAGTTGGCTTAGCATAGAGGTTCTCAGGTTGTTTCTTTGCAGACTCATTCGCAACAATATCTTGCTTTTCATAGATTGAAGCAATTCCAGGCCTTGGGTTTGGTATGTTTGTTTCACTAAAATTCCTGCGATTCTCATCTCTCCCATAGTAACTCCTGATCCCCATAGATTCTGCCCGTTGTGCCATGTTTTGGGCCTCGCTAAGAGTGAGAATAACTTGATACTCAATCTTCCCACGAATTGTTGGCTTCCACCCATGAATATATCTCGAAACTTGTTGTCCTTCGGTCTCCATCAGATTATTGCACGACGATAAAAATCCGTAGTATAATCTGCCACATATTTTTGTCCCTGGATTAGCGTCTGGCATTGATGGAATAGAAATTACTCGTGATCTGGAAGAAGGAAACGATCCATCATCATTCTCTTCATCTTCACCCACAATCTCACTGGTTGTTTTCCCAAATGTCGTCGTTGGCTTTGCACTTGCTCCCACCAAGACGAAGCTCCTCCTTCAAGCGATATGCCACCAGTTTCACTTTTTTATTTTCAGGTATCTCCGCAAAATCAAAGAATCTCTCAACTTCAGCAACCCAATCGAGGAAAGCCTCGATATTGAAGTTTCCATTGAAGGAGGGAAGATTCGTCTTCATGCGAAACTCGTTAGATGTATCCTCGTCATGGGTCTGGCTCGCGACGATTTGTTTAGGAATTGTATGTTGAAGGTCACAAGCAATCTCCTATTTCCTTCTCCATCTCCTGGATTTCAACACGAGTAGTTAACGTATTGACTGCTGTTTGTCTAACGTTGCATCTCTCTGAGCACATCAGCGAGGGTCGGTTCATCTGCCTTGTCTTTGTCGTTAACCATTGCCGAGGAAAAACCTTGACTCTTGATACCAACTGACACGGGAGTAAATAACGTACAAGACAAACGCACTCCGTATAGAAAAGAAAGATAATCTGTTATAAGGAAAAATATCAAGTCTCCTTTCTCAATACATGAGAAGACGTATTTATAGCCCTAAAACAAATCCTAGTTCCAATAGGAAAGTAAATCATGAAAGGAAATAGAAATAACACAAATCCTAGTTTGATTAGGAATCAAAATACTAAAAAGAAAAATAATATTAAATTAACTAAACCCTTTGTATTTCAAATCAAGCACCAATATCCTTCACATCAGTAAGGGAAAGTGGAAGTTGAGTATTGATTGAGACTATAGGATACCTGAATCATTAAACTTGCAATTTCACTAGTTTGATAAACCAAAGTAGATATCTTACAAACAGTTCACAATAAATATAAAACTTCAAATGACCAAAAATAATTTGAATACAACACCATCATGTGATTCATGACCATTGTGTAGCACAAAATTACATGTCATCTGAGACAACCAGGTCTACCACCAATACTAGACTAAAAAAGGTATATGCTAAAATCACTCAACTTCCTAAAGAAAATGAGGTCTTAAATCAAATGATATGTAGTTTCCCATGGCATGTATAATCAAAGAAACAAAAGCACGCCTTAATCTCAGTCGACATATTCCGGAATCAATAGTTTGAAGGTCCATCCTTCAAACTATATAGCCAACTAGGTTACCACTTCCAAAAAAATGAACTCTCTCGCACCCTAAACACCAAATTACAAGTATGACACAAGTCGGAAAGGATATCTTTATTTACCTTTATATATTTAAAAAAAAAAAAAGAAAAAAGAAAAAAAAACTCAAATTGCCTCATCTAGATAATAAATTATTAAATAAGAGAACCAATGATTTATTGACCAATTTTCCCTTTAGAGGAAAAGAATCTGCTAAATCCACGTGCATGTTTTTCCGGTGCAGGTGTGGGTGAGGTAGAAAACGAGCCGGATTTTGTTGGGCGGTGCATGGGGTACTTTGAGCTGATTGGAGATCTCAATAAGTTGTTTGCTTCAGAATCAGATGGAAGAAATGTCGTGTTAAAAGGATCCATGGGGGACTCTGAGCCAGCTCTGCGTAAATGATAAGTATCCGTTTCGGATAAGTCCATATCTTGCAAATTTATCATTCCACTTACAGTTGGTTCGTCGTGAAAAGAGGGTTCAATGTTTTGGGTTCTTGCGTTATTTGGGGAACTGAGAATGTCTGCTTGTGGACGAAGAGCATTGAGTTGCTTGCCGAGAAGGAATATGGTTTCTTGACACTCAGCCAGCTTTTCAGACGCAGCTGCTAACTCTTTCTCCTGAAGTAAAGAAAATAAATGGTTTTAGTCTTCCAGACTTAATCATGGATGCAAAAAAATAAAGAGGAAGAAGAATAAGTAAATAATTAGGAAGGAGGGAGGGAGGGAGAGGGGAGGGGGGGGGGGGGGGAGAGAGAGAGAGAGAGAGAGAGAGAGAGAGAGAGAGAGAGAGAGAGAGAGAGAGAGAGAGAGAGAGAGAGAGGGAGGGAGGGAGGGAGGGAGGGAGGGAGGGGGGAGGGGAGAGAGAGAGAGAGAGAGAGAGAGAGGGAGGGAGGGAGGGAGGGAGGGAGGGAGGGAGGGAGGGAGGGAGGGAGGGAGGGAGGGAGGGAGGGAGAGAGAGAGAGAGAGAGAGAGAGAGAGAGAGAGAGAGAGAGAGAGAGAGAGAGAGAGAGAGAGAGAGAGAGAGAGAGAGAGAGACCAACTAGTACAGAAATTTTCTCAGGATAAATGAGGCCTGTTCTAATGATACATTTCACCCGCACATCCAAGAAACAGGCTTATCAAGGCACATATTATTACGTGGCCAACAGTTTGTTTAACAATTTCCATGCCACCTGCTTGGGCTACCACCATAATCGGTATCCAAAGGCAGTGATAGCAATTCGTGATTAGAAACTAAAGAACGAAAAACATAATTCATCCATGAATTCAGCTCTTTTTTTTCGTTTCTCTCTTTTGTAATGTAAGGTCTGTCTAGTAGAACTCCATTAAGTTTTCCATATCACCAGAACAAACATCAAATTTAGTTCTCTTTCACCAACTTTACATTGTAAAAGTCCAATGTTGGGAATTTTCATGGTAGTATAGATCCCATATATTGTTTATTTAACAGAAATGAACCAGTTACTTCTAGACACAGCTTTGAGCTGCTTTTCATATACTCCCTTCGTCCCACTTCCACTTGAAGAGAGTACTTTCAAAACATAAGTTTGTCCCACTTGAAGAGGGTACTTGCAAAATAAAATCTTATTATCTAAATAAAATTTATATAATATTCCTAAAGTTTTTCGTTAAATAAATTACAATATTAGTTGATTGAAAACGAGTTTTACCTTCGCTAAAATGACTAAAATTAAAAAGTTGTACTTTAACCAAATTACCCTCTTCAAGGGGGACATAGGGAGTATTATATAATTCTGTTTTATTAAAAGCATCCACGAGCAAAGCGATTTCGACACTTGGAAATAATACAAAGCATGATTTTACCACATAAAAATATTTGGGTTTGCCTCTGACGAGACTTCAAAAGGCGGTCAAAACTGAGCTATATTTAAGCAGCGTTGCATTTGTATTAAGGAATTGGAAGCTACTACTAGTGATGTTTCTTAAAAGTTCTGAAGAGAGTTCCAATGAGCATCTATGAGAATAAGCCTCACCTGGCTAAACTTGTCATCACCATCAGCTGGTTCCAAACAGTCAGCCCTGGCATAGGAATAACAAAAAAGATCTATTACATTTAGAGCGAAATTAAATTCTTAGCAACATTTTCTCTCATGCTACAGTGTTGGGCTGTAAAACAGTGTCACGTTCAAAAGATGAATGTGGAGGAGATGCGTATGCTACGATGGATGTGTGGTCATACAAAAAAGGATCGGCTCAGAAATGAGGTGATTAGAGAGAAGGTAAGAGTTCCGTCTATAGAAGACAAGATGATGGAAAATCGTTTACGATGGTTTGGTCATGTGAGAAGAAGGCTTGTTGATGCCCCGGTTTGGTCATGTGAGAAGAAGACTTGTTGATGGCCAGTGAGGAGGCTAGAAAGTTGGGGAAGAAGTAATATTGTGAAAGGTACAGGAAGACCCAAGAAAACTTGGATAAAGATGATTGAAAATGATATGCAGTTTCTTGGAATTGGAGAAAGTATGGCGATGGAGAGGCAAATGGGGCGGGAAAGAATACGGATGGTGGATGGAATCTAATTCTTTTTATTTTTATTCCCATTTTCTTTTATTTCATGTTATCTTTTAATTTATTTTTCAGGATTTTTCATTATTTTTTTTGGTTAACATTCAATCTCCTTTTTTTTTTGCTTTTTTCTCTACTTTTTTCCCTCTTTTTTTTCCTTTTATGTAATTTATGTAACGATCATTGACGGTTTCAAAGTTTGATTCATGTTAGCCGACCCCAAATCATTTTGGGACTAAGGCTTAGATGTTGTATTTTCTCTCATGCTACGGAACAGAATGAAATGGATAAAACTAGAACCCCGAGAAGAGATATAGTTAACAAATTATTAAGAAAAATGAAGCAAGAATTATTTAAGTACAGCATGACATTGCTTTCCAGGAATGGCATAAAAGGTCACATTTTGATGACAACTCCTATTACCAATAAAATGATGCCAGCAGTCATATTTCAAAAGGCATTACCAATAAAATGATGCCAGCAGTCATATTTCAAAAGGCATTACATAGATCTGAATGAAGGCCAGGCCAATTTACTACTGAATTATGCAGGGTTCCAAATTTTTTTTGCTACGTTCTTACTCCCGTGTGCATGTATGTGTGAGTGCGGGTGGGGCCAAGGAGAAGACCTGAATTGGTTGGTGCTCCACTTTACTTGTATAGGATCAACTAGAATTGGAGCAGTGCCAAAAAAAACCTTATGTGTATGATTCTGTGGATGTATGATATTTAGTTCTCAGGTGTACATGAATCCAAGTTTATAGACAGATTAAAACTATATATGTCAGATATTTCAGACAAGTATGTAGGGGTTACCTGCCAAGATAAGAGAATTATATAAGTACCTTTCTAACTGCTCTTGAAGATCTTTGCATCTGTCAAGTGTCTCCTCGTGACATCTCCTCTCTTCCTGTAGCTCACTATCCAAAGTATATATCTTCACTTGGAGGATATTTACTTCATTCTTTAATTTATCCGCTCTTGTTTCCAGTGATTTGTACGATTCAGCCATGCATTTGAGCTGTGTCTCAGCCAAGTTGTTCGACTTCTGAGCTGATATTAATTGTGACTTTACTTCGGCTAGAACCTGTTCTGTTTCCAGTAACTGAGACTTGGTGGTTTCAAAGTTCACTATGCATCGAGCAAGCTCAGCTTCCAGGTTATCCTTGTCCGATTTCAATTGTTCAAACTCCTCCAATGAGCATTTCCATGAAGGCGCTGTTAAGTCAGAGGTAGGAACAAGATTGCTGTCATTAGGAACATCAGGATCAGATGCTGAGTCAGAAAATCGGGCACAACCATTTGAATATCTCTCTTCTAATGAATCTACAACAGGTTTGTTCTCCGGCAGAGCAATCTTGTCTATACAATCAGAACTACCAGTTTCGAGTTCACAACCTTTGAATCCCAAGACACTGAAATGCAGCTCACTTGCTTTGTATAATACGTGAGATACACCAAGAACAAAATCGATTAGATTAATATCATTATTTATAGCTTCACTGTATTTGGCAGAGAACGTGTCGAGTTTTTTATTCAGTCCTTCCCCGTCGGGAGTTGATGCCAGGACAGTTTTAGCCTCTTTACCAAGAATTGTTATAAAGTCGTAAATACGAGTGATGGCCATTTTTAATTCTTGACTGATGGTTTCGGCATGGTCAATTCCCTTCGTGGCTGTTATATTGCCACCATCGGCAAGAGTATTCAAATCACTTATTTTGCCAGGACAAACTGCCTGATGTTGCAAAGTGTCGTGCATATCTTGCATAACACGTCGAATGTCCTCTATAGCTTTTTCCATGTCTTTCTCATTAGACATAGACTCAAGTACCATGGACATTTTCGATTTTAGTTCAGCAAAGATGTGTGGATCTGATTGTGGTTGAGGAGATTCTTGGGAGTCTGTACTGGTGGTGACTTCAACTACAGTTTCGTTATTCACAACATCAGACCCAGTATTATTGCCTGTATTACCCGAAAATTCCATATGTGAAACTGTTTCATGTGATTCGTTCGATGAATATGCCAACTTCTCCATCTCCAGAAAGTCATCCATTAGGTCCCGATGATTATTTGCATTTTCCGACTTGTGTGGGTCATCCACGTTCTTTTCTTTTTTCAAATGGGACAGCTCAGAAATCAGACCAGTGGTCCACGAGCCAGAACAGCTTAAACTGTCATCATTGCCATCTTCAGACATAGACGTGAAGCTTTTTCGGCTATAGATACCTTCAGCGGAGACCACCTGAGTATTAAATCTCGAATAACTCTTTTGCTCCCCCTTACCTTGAAGCTGTGCTTCTAAAATTTGAAGCTTGTTGGCTGTCTGTGCATAAATACTTCTAGAAGCTTGCAATTCACTGTTACGCTTTGCCAGTGCTTCCTTAAGCATCTTTGTTTCCTCATCCATTGCAAGCATGCGTTCAGTGAGTAACTCGTTTTCCTTAAGGTACTTCTGTGAACATTCGAGCGAAAATTCAGTCATTTGGGGCGAATATGGAGTAGGAGGCTTCACAGGAGATCTCCTCAATCGAGATTCTCCACAGTCTCGGCCCAAATTCTCGACTTCGAGTTTCATTTGGGCCAGTGCAGCTGGGCCAGGCAATTTTTTTCGGACGAGGCCTCGTAATCTTTGACACTCTGCTTCGAGCTTAGCTATTTTCTTCACTCCTTCAAGATGTTGCTTGTTAGCTACCTCTGTTGACCGCATGCTCATGTTCTTTTCCTCATTTCGAATTTCCACCTCTTTCCTAGCAATATGGAGCTCGTATCTTTGCGTATTTACTTCCTTTTCGAAGGATTCGACACTGCTCTTGAGAAGCTCTATCTCGGCTTTTGCTTGTGATTTTTCTTCGCTTAGCTGGATTAGCATGTTCGAGCGTTCTTGAAGAGACCTCGATAGTGCGGCATTTTCGGATACGGACCTCATTAGTTCCCGGTCCAAATCGAATATTTTGGCTTCAAGCTCAAGTTTCATTTTATCGAACACCTTCGTTTTGTTTAGAACAATTTCGTGCATCTTTTGTTCGTGATCTTCCTTTAAATTACGTATTTGCCTCATGCATTCTTTCAAAGCACCGTCTAAGTGCGATGCTCGATCTTCGGCAGTGAGCTTTAGCAGAGTGACGGATTCGAGGTGAGTTTTCAATGCTAAAGCTTCAGCTTCAGCTTTCTCCCAACCTGTTGCAGACATGTTTGCATAGTTTAAAATTTTGTCATTGCCATTTTCAGTTTTCGTGAGAAAACAGTGAAGTGTAACGATTAAGTCGAAACCTGAGACAGCTTCTTCGGCAACTTTGGCGTGTTGTTTGACCAGGTTTTCTTTGTTAGTCATTTCGACATCGGCTTCGGACAGCTTTTCATTCAGTTCTTTTACTTTGTCATCCAAGCTCTGCACTTGTTCTTCGTAGGACTTCACTTGATCCTCCAGTCCAGTTAGATGTGTGTACGATTCCATAGAAATTTGAACATACTTGGGCTTTTTGTTAGTGTCTTGTTTCGCCTGTTTTGAGTATAGGGACAATGCGTGCATAAGATATAATAAGAATCCTAGGAAAACCCAATCCCAGTCCCATGGTTCAAGAATAAAAAAATTACCAGAAAACTAAGAGATTGAAATCCCATAATTGCATAGGAAAAAACAGGGTATTGAACAATACATGTAAGCAGAATTGATCTAAAAGAAGTCAGAGAGCAAAAGACACAAAAGGACAGACCCTGTCAACTTGATCTGTGTCCATTTCTGAAGCAGCTGTAGAGGAATCTGATGCATTAGCAGCAGCTGCTTGCTTATCAGACGATTTTTTCTTCCATGGCCAACTCCTTCTATCCATTGCGGCTGTTTATGCATATAAATACACAAAAAGTGAGGCCCAAGTACGTCCGGAAAAAGAAATAACATCAATCGAGCAGCAAAAACCATCTACTAATCACACAGCAAACGTAGTACTAATAACTACAGTGGTGAACCCCATGTTACTATAATCTACCAATTCAAATATGGAAAAGTATTCATATCTTGCGATCAGGCATGAAAAAATCGAATCAACACATTTGTTTTGACAAGAAGTCTGAAGAAGGTCAATGCAAAATAAGAGTACTCTCTTCATGTTATTTTAGTATTATAACTACAAAATTATTCTCGAATTTTGCTTCTCTTTTAAATTTTATATTCTAGGTAAAAAAAAAAAGAGTTGGCATTTTTTTCTTATTACAAAACTAAATGATTTTGAAGGTGTGCAACTATGCAAGATAATTGAAGTTATGCAAATGAGGATAAAGAGCTAGAAATAGTCAGAATCATTGATGAATATGACATAAATTCTGAAGAACAGTAAAATCGGCAAAGTGATTCATGAACAAATTATAACATTATAAATGATTAATAAGCCATTTATCTACTAAAACGGTAAATTAACCCACCATGTATATCTATCTTTTTTTACATCCAGATGAATAAAACTAGTTAAGTCAAAAGAAATTCAGATTTATTCCTAAATTTAGAAATTAAAAAAAAAAAAAAAAAAAAAAAGTCGACGACCCACACGAAGACGAAGGAATCACTTCACCAATTTCAAAACAATAGCATCTCACAGTAATTAAGAATCATGTACATGATATATGCTCTCTCAAGTTTTCTGAAGCATGATTTTCAAATATAATAAGAAAACAAGAGGAATAATGATAAAAGGTTTTAAAACGCACAGAAAACGAAGCAAACAATAATAAACATAAGTCTTCAATCAAATCAAGTGGCAGAGAAGATCAATCAAACGCAGACCATAAATACACAGAAGACGTGTCGGTAGCTCCCAGAAGTCCACAACACTTACCGCCACCAAATGCAGCGGATGATTTAATCAGCGAAACAAAACAAAAAAGAAATAATAATAATAATAATAATAATAATAATAATCTGAGTTGTGGAAAAATGCAGCTCGTTATGGTCTTTTGTTCCTGAGCTTTCTCTTTCTAGATAGAAGTAAAATGGTGGTGGTGGAAGTGGTGGTGTTGGTGGTGGTGGTGGAAGTGGAGGTGGGGGTGGGGTATGCTGAGGGGGAGGGGTAATGAAAATGTTTTCTGCGTTAGGTGTCACTTATAAGGCAAGACATTGTAAAAGCTTCAAAACATCAACTTTTTACAATTTGGGAAAAAAAATTTAAAAAACAAAAAACATAACTTTAATAATAAAAAAAATATAATAACAATAATATTAGGGTGCCTGTTTGTATTTCATTTTGTATTTTTATTTTGAAAATGTTTTGTATTTTTCTATTTTTATTTTTGTTTTGAAATTCTTTGAAACGCGTTCATAAATTTATTTTCCAATTTTTTTGTAATATTAATATTAAATTCACAAATCTTTATTTTAGACTTAGTTTCAAATTAGGATAATACAAAAAAAACTCAAAATGCATTTTGAGCATTTTGAAGATTTTTTGTTGAAATACACACAAAACGCTCAAAACGAGATTTTGGGCGTTTTGCATTTTGTGTACAAATATTTTTTTTATTTTCCAAAATGTATTTTCAAAAATAATAAAAAGAACACATTTTTAGTATTTTCAAAAATAAAAACAGAAAATTGCCTCAAAACAACAAAGAGAACAGGATCTTATATTTTTTATTTTCTATTCCCACTTTGCCTTGATGGAAATTAGCCAGTATTTACAGTATCTGGATGGTTATTTACTGAAATACCCTTCGGTAAATGAAATATTGACAAGTGGGTGGGTGACAGAATAAAAGGTGAGCTGTACGTTTGAATTTGGGTGGCCGTCGAGTTGGGGGGTGGGGGGGTGGACCACCGTCACTTTGTGTGGTGAAAGTCCAGCTCATGTGGCGCGTATGGGTGTGCACTTTTGGTGCCATGTGCTGCCTTCGTATCTGATTCCTTTCACTCTTCCATGGTTTCTGGATAGCGTTTTGTTACTTCTAAATTTTTTTCCTTAATTATAGAAAAAAAAAATTAATGTAGAGCAGATATTGGAAACAGGATTCTAAAGATTTATTAAGGTCAGATATTAATAGGAAAATATTAAAGTGAATATTAACTCTACAATATTTCATTGAATATCGTATTCGGGTGGTGTTTATTCTAGATTTTGTATATTGTCAAAAATGGGAATCAATTTTTTAATAACAATTCATAAAATTAGCAAGTTCGATCAGTTTTAAGAGTACTTGATGTCTTACATTATCAAAATGAATCACGATTAATCTAATTAGAATAATTTTACTCGTTCAATGACATATCGTAGAGGTAACGAGTGCACATGGACCCTCGTAAGAAAAATCCTATACTAGATTTTTTCTCATTAATCCGTTCACTTTTTTCTTACTCTACAGTTAAATTTATTTAAATAAATAAAGCCAGAATCAGATAATAATATTAATTAATTCAAATTATGTAAATAGATGGGAATAATTTGAAGCTGAGTTTTATATTTTGGAAGCAAAGAAAAGTATTATTTAATTAATTATTAATTTGTCAAAATTGTCCTCTATTTTTAAGTAGTAATTTACCATAAAATATATTCTCTTCATCCAGCTTAAAACTTTATATTTATTCTTAATTGAGAGCATGAGGAATTAGAAAGATAATTAATATAGAGCAGATATAAGAATCACCGAAATAGGATTCTGAAGATTTATTAAATTGTATGCGAGTGTGGTTATTCTATTTCGAAAATGAGTTTGTAATATTTTTATTTTTTATTTTTTAATTCTCACCGTATATTCATCATCAATATTTTTTACTTCTTAATCTCCATGACATATTTATCATAATTATTTACACCAATCATTATCTAAAATGCATAAATATACATAATATGTCAATTTTTTTGTTGGGACAGAGGCAGTAGCATATCGTAGAGTTAACGTGTACACATGTACATTTGTTACAAAAATCATGTTACTAATTTATCTTCGTGTTCATCGTCGGTCATTTTCTTACTCTACGGATAAATATATTTAACAATAAAGTCATTATCGAAAAATAATATTAATTAATTAGAAATTCAATAGACGGGATAAATTTAACACATGTTTTTATTTTAGAATCGATGAAATTTATTATTTATTAAATTACTAATTTTTCGAGATTGTGTTGTATTTTTAAACAGTAATTTACGGTCAAAGATATTAATAATATAGTATATATTTTAGCTTTTAAGGGTGACAATAAGTGTCAATTAGGCACTCATGTGAGGCAATATTATAATCTTACAATGGTTTCCCTAAAACTAAATTTTGAAGTAAAAATAAATAAAATTATGCAAAAATTCATAAAGAAAACTAAAATACTTAAAAAGTGAAAAAGAACACGATATCTGAAAAAAAAAAACTCCAGGAAAAGCCATTAAAACTAAAAAATACTCGAAATAAAAAAAAAAATATCCCCTAAAATTGGAGAAGAAAACTAAAATTCAGACTTCATCTTACGAAATGTATTATGTAGACGATCTCATGTATATTTCAGCCAATGTCTAAAGTTGCTTAATAACACTAAGGACGTCGATACTTGGTGAGAAATATCACTAAAAATGAGTAGAGCTGTTATCGGACCGGTTCGGACCGGTTTTCTCCAGATTCGGATCCAATCCGATAGGTTACCGGGTAGATCCGGTCCGGATCGATAACGGTTCCGGTTCAATTTTTAGAACTCGAATCCGAACTCGTTAGTTTCCGGGTGAGTTTCGGTCCCGAGTATTTCGGTCCGGTTCATGATCGGGTTTCGAGTTCACTTGGACCGCTAACAGCCCTATGTGGGATGGATTTTTACTAGGAAAATGAAGGAAGAGCAGCAAAATAAATCATATAAATGGGGGTAACATGATTCGAACTCCAAACCTTTCGAAGGTATAGCATCTTAACTACTTGACCAGCATGCTATTTGTGTTTAAAACACGCAAAACGTATTAATTGTAACACCCCGATAAG
Organism: Orobanche coerulescens; assembly: GCA_033398695.1. Classification (NCBI taxonomy): domain Eukaryota; kingdom Viridiplantae; phylum Streptophyta; class Magnoliopsida; order Lamiales; family Orobanchaceae; genus Orobanche; species Orobanche coerulescens. The sequence continues at coordinate 23,505,119 of CM065812.1, forward strand.
GCGGCCATTACAGTGTCGTGGACCCCACGCTGGGATCCACCAGGCGATATCTAAAGTAAAGATTAAAAACACAATACATGTGATACCGAACCACAAAACATAATACTTACTCCTATGTGGAGTTTACAGCAGTATGGCCTACGGCTTTATTACACACAGGATCCAGAACGTAAGTATAATCCATATGGAGATGAATTATACCTCAAATAAAAATACATTTGTTTAAACTTAAAATGAAGCGGAAAATAACATTACACGGTACAATCATGACCGGACACGAAAGACTTGGGGCCCCCGAACTAGTATCCTTCGAACCCTTCGTCATCACCTTGATCTTCCCGTGCCTTACCTTTTCCACGACCTAAAATACAACACAAGTATTTCGCCCAACACAGGGTCAGATATACATGATAAATGATTCTCAAGATAGTATACAATTCACGCATATGAGATTTCAAGAATAACGCCCCGACTAACGAACATACCCCTCGGGCGTATGAGAACGTCATGCAAAACGTCGAACACATCCACGTAAAAAAAAATGGACTGTGAGCGACTAAGATAGTACGGCTCAAGAGGGAAATCACAGTACGCCCGATCCGAATATGTGTCAGTGCACATGTCCACCCCGTATACGGAATCCAGGATATACGTGGGACAATGTACCTAATTAGCCTCAACGAACTACGTCTCGTGTGCACAGCCTTTCACGGAAAATATTCACGCATGACTATATATGTGCCCGGCTAAAAATCCTACACAATATCCAATCGGAACGTAGATATGACTCCGGATATGTCACGATGCAACATGACAACGAATTCAAGAATTTCACAAAATCCGCATAAGGATCGAGGACTCACCGAGATGACAACAAGATCAACAATATCAAGGGTCCAAAAGTAACGAACTTGGGAATACAATCCCATGATGAAAAACGGGACATCATTAAGAGCAACATCAAATCACGAGACACAAGTTCATAAGTGTTTCATATACACGAAATGCATAATCATCATAAGAATCCACACATCATTATAACCAAGCAAGATAACTTGCCTCAATACGGAGACGGGAATAGTCCTCTTCTTGTCGGAACGAACGAACGGTCCTCAACTAATATTGTATACTCGAACAATCAACCTTGAATGAAGTATATTTTGCTCATTAATACGTTTATATGATCATCTACACCGAATTTTCACGAGATAACATCTTAATTTCCGATTGAGTAGTTTAACTTCTAAAGTGTTACTTCAAGAACTTTATCCATACCATTCAATTCTCACAATTGATTACAAGTCGATACCAAATGTTTGTTGGATCAAGAATCATTCCATAATGTTTTAAACAATAATCTCCTATCCTTTAATCTTATCAAGAACATCTTAAGTGATTAAAAGTAAAATCGCACTACTTACAATTACTTATGTTGAGTTAATTAGTTGTAAATCCATATCATGGTTATGAAGATTATCTCAAGTTTAGCACCACTCTTATATTCTTCCAACCGACTGGGATTCAAACAACACACCTCGAATTCACTTAGCCTAGGTTCAAGAAGATTATTTCATTCTTCTAATGATCAACAAGGTTTCTTAAAACATTTATGGTAATTATTCCAATGAGTCATTTACATTACAATGGAACAAGGATTATTATTATACCAATGGTGTTATAAGTCTAGCAAGGAGAGTGTGGTTAAACTAAACATGATCATTACCATATTAAAACACCAAGAACACACCATTACAAACCCTCTAATCATCATGTTCATCATTAAGTTGTTGAAAGCTTAACTACAACATGTTTATTTTGATTAATTCATCACTAGGTGAAATATACTTAATCACTATCATATTAAATTCGAGATTATAGGGTTAAATCGCAGAACATACCTTCAGAAATGGAGAACTATACACCAAACCACAAGAACACAATATAAGCTTCAAGAATGTCTCCAAGTTCCAATCAACAAGCTCCAAAATCAAAATGTAAAGCTCCAACACAAGTATGAAGAAGGTAAACTTGCTCTAGGGATGAAGGGGGATGATTATATGGGTGAAAATCGGAGGTTGGTCGTGCAAAATGAAAGACACAAGTTGTCTTTTTATAACAGCACAGTTTGTTACGTACGCTACACAACAAGTGTTACGTACGTAAGCTAAATCCATAGGTTCTTTGGTGAAATACGAACTTCATTACGTGCGTTATCGCTAGAAGCATTACGTGCGTAATGTGTGGGTCAACTAGGTTGGCTCCAAAATCGGATATTCGAATCCCACGCCCCACGCGAAAGTTGAGATCGGATCCGATTGCCGGGTTACGTGCGTAACGGGCACCCGTTACGTGCGTAAAGGCCTCAAAATAGCGTGCGCTATGACTTACGATTAACGTCACGTTAGGCTCGGGTTTTTAATAGTTCAATATGCACTTATCTCTACAACACCGAAAATTCAAACATAATACGAGTGATCATTTTATTCAAGTCTATTATGTTATATTCCAACATCAATATTCATTTCACAAATGCAACAAGATTACAACAATATTAAATTATCCGAATAGTACAACAAGAAGTAAGAATTCGTCGGATATTACATACTCCCCCTTAAAAGGGGTTTCGTCCTCGAAACTAAGGGGTAAACAATTCAGATACCTCTCTTGCATGCTTCTCTCCGTCTCCCATGTGGCTTCCTCGACCCGTGTCGAGACCACCGAACCTTTAGTAGGGGAATCGTCTTATTACGCGCTTGTTTGATCCTCCTCTCAAGTATTCGACGGGCGCTCCTCATACGAATGATCCTCCGATAAATCAATCTCATCGAACTGAAGTACATGACTCGGGTCAGCAACGTATTTCCTTAACTGGGAGACATGGAACACGTTATGGATCCGGCTCAGGGCTGGTGGTAAAGCCAAGCGATAAGCCAAATCACCTACTCGTTCCAAAACCTAAAACGGCCCGATATACCTCGGACTCAGCTTGCCTCGTTTTCCAAAACGAAAGACTCCTCGGGTAGGTGACACCTTCATTAACACATGGTCACCAACCTCGAACTCAAGCGGTCGTCGACGGTGGTCAGCATAAGACTTCGCCGACTCGAGCCGTTAACAACCGGCTCCTAATCAAAGTGATCTTCTCTCATTGCTAATAACATGTCGGGTTCCGTACCCAGAGATTCTGATAGTTCGTCCCAACACAAAGGGGACCTACAGCGACGGCCATATAGTGCCTCATACGGTGCCATCTAAATCGAAGCGTGCCAACTATTATTATAAGTGAATTCCACCAAAGGCAGCTGGGCTTCCCAATCGTCCTTCCAATCAAGAGCGCATGCTCTCAACATGTCCTCTAGAGTCTGGATGGTTCTCTCAGACTGACCATCGGTCTGTGGATGAAAAGCCGTACTGAAATTCAACTGCGTGCCCATCGCACGATGAAGCGCCTTCCGAGTGTGACACGAATCGCCCGTCACGGTCTGATACAATACTCTTGGGGGTACCGTGTAATCTCACAATTTCCTTAATAAACAGCTGAGCCAATCTCTCGGGACCCCACGCGTCCTTAATCTCCAAGAAGTGGGCTGATTTGGTCAGACGGTCCACAATCACCCAAATCGTATTCATTCCTCGATGACTCGTCGGCAATCTAGTAATAAAATCCATTGATATGTCCTCCCATTTCCACTCGGGAATCGGGAGCGGTTTTAGCATTCCTGCGGGTCGCTGGTGCTCAATCTTAACCTGCTGACAGGTTAAACATCTCGAAACAAACTCGGCAACCTCACGTTTCATATTTCCCCACCAATAATTCTGCTTCAAATCCTTATACATCTTGCTAGATCCCGGGTGAATAGAGTACGGGGTAGCATGGGCTTCTCTCATGATAGAGTTCCTTAACTCTTCGTCAGCGGGTACACAAACTCGATTTCTAAATCGTATCAATCCATCCTCGTGGATCACGAATCCAGGGGCTTTCCCTTGGGTTACCTCATCCCGGACTCGAGATAAGAATGGGTCCGTAACTTGCCTCGATCTGATCATATCATTAAGAGATGAAGAAATCTCAAGGGTGCAAAGTTGTCCCTGAATACGCTGTAACCAGACTTCAATTTCTGGCCTCATAAGGTCCAATTGCAACTCTCTCTGTGCTGTCAAACGGCTCACCATCTGCTCCTGCACTGTCTTACGGCTCAAAGCATCAGCAACTACATTTGCTTTGCCCGGATGATAAAGGATCTCGATATCGTAGTCTTTGATGAGTTCTAGCCACCTTCTTTGCCTCATGTTTAACTCCTTCTGAGTAAAAATGTATTTCAGGCTTTTGTGATCAGTGAAAATCTGACAGGTTACTCCATACAGATAATGACGCCAAATTTTTAAAGCAAACACCACTGCTGCGAGTTCTAAATCATGGGTGGGGTAGTTGACCTCGTAAGGTCGTAGCTGTCTCGATGCATAGGAGATCACCTTCCCGTTTTGCATTAGTACACCCAAGGCCCTGTTTAGATGCATCACTATACACTACAAACCCTTCCGTTCCTTTCGGTAGGACTAAAATAGGTGCCGAAATCAACCGACTCTTAAGTTCATCAAAGCTCTGCTGACAAGCCTCTGACCATAAATATTTCTTATCCTTCCTCAACAAATTAGTCATTGGTTGGGCAATTTTGGAAAAACCATCCACGAACCGTCGGTAATAACCTGCTAGTCCCAAGAAACTGCGTACTTCCTTAACGCTCTTTGGTGGTAACCAGTCTCGGATAGCTTCTGTCTTCTGCGGGTCTACTCGCACTCCATCAACTGATATCACATGCCCGAGAAAGATAACTTCATTTATCCAGAACTCACATTTAGAAAATTTTCCATAAAGCTGCTCTCGCCTTAACGCCTCGAGAACTAGATGGAGATGACGCTCGTGCTCTTCATGGTCACGAGAATAGATCAGAATGTCATCAATAAAAACGACTACAAAGCGATCCAGATAATTAATAAACACTCGATTCATCAGCTCCATAAATACTGCCGGTGCATTCGTCGATCAAAAGGCATCACTACGAACTCATAATGCCCATAGCGAGTACGAAAAGCGGTCTTCGAAATATCAGACTCACGAATCCTCAACTGATGGTAACCAGACCTCAGGTCGATCTTATAAAACACAGCAGCCCCTTGAAGCTGATCCAATAAATCATCAATACGCGGCAATGGGTATTTGTTCTTAATGGTTACCCTGTTCAACTCACGATAATCAATACACAGACGTAGAGATCCGTCCTTCTTACATACAAATAGTACTGGTGCTCCCCAAGGGGACGCACTAGGTCTAATGTAACCCTTCTCGGTCAAATCCTCAAGTTGGCTTTTCAGCTCCTGCATCTCAGTCGGAGCCATGCGATAAGGTGCTTTTGAGAGCGGGGACGTACCAGGCTCTAGCTCAATATTGAACTCTACATCACGATGCGGAGGTAAGCCTGGCAATTCATCTGGAAATACGTCTGGGTAGTCTCGGACTACCGGAATATTGATCAATTCAACTGGTCGATTCATAGTCTTGGTCATGTAACACCAATAGCCAATACATCCTTGATTAAGCAGTTTCACCGTTTTCATAGCGCTGATGATTCTCCCGGAACGGCTGGGATTATCACCCTGGAAGGTACACTCAGTACCATCGTCAGATGTGACGGTTACTGTTCGCTTGCGGACACTAATTATAGCATCATGACGGTCCATCCAATCGATACCCAAGATCACATCATCTTTAGGTAAATCGACCACAATTAAGTTTGACAACCACTCACGGTCGCTCATTCGAATCGAGCAGTCCTGAACTTCACGATTCCCAACAATTCTTCTACCATCGGGTAGACCAATTATATAGGGTTCACAATTGATAACATGCTCTAGTTGCAAACGACTCAAAAAAGAAGTAGATAAAAAGGAGTGTGAAGCACCAGTATCAAAAAGAACACAGACAGGCTGAGATTGGATCTCGAGAGTACCTGCAATCATGCTGGCTTCGGGATCTTCAGCCCTCTTCATCTCGTAAACTCTAGGTTTTGCAGCCCCTGCACCAGATGTACCTGCTTGATTTCCAAGTCCCATCCCTTTGTTTGCCCTTAGTCGATAAGAAGCGGATGGAGGTACACGGTCTGACCGAAGATTGTCTTGGAGCATGAGGTGCTGCGGGAATACGTCTAGTCCACTCCTACAATAACGAGCACGATGTCCGTTCTTCCCACAAGTATGGCATGACACGGCTGGCCTAGGACATTTCGAATTGATGTGTCCGGGTCTCCACAATTATAGCACACAATGAGATAGGTGACCGCTCGAGGTTGCGATCCGGTTGGCTTCGATGCCGTAGGTTGCCGTTGAAGGATTTGCTTGGTTGGGGTCTCTTGAATGCTCCCGATTCTTTGTCGGATTACGGTTCCTAAATTTCTTGTTGTTAGGCTGCGGTTGCTTCTTGGAAATTTCCTTCACGGTCGGTCGTACTCGAGCCTTCTCGATGAACTCGGTAGGTCACACAACGATGGTTCAACACCGCATTCTCATTCGGGGTTTAAGCCTTTTGAGAAAGTATTTGATCTTATCACTTCTGTGTGGACAATCGTCGCGGCAAAAGGGAGAAGTGCCTGGAATTTCTCGGCGATAGATAGTACGTCATCATCTTCTGACGGTTCCGGATTCAGCAATTCGATAATTTGGCCTCGCGGAGAGGACACGGATAGTAACGATCTAGCATGAGATTTTTAAATTCTTCCCAAGTACATACGCCATCACCGCCTCACCGAAAGCCACCAAGTGTGGGCACCCTTGCCCAAGTAGTAAGCTGCTACGGAGACGCGATTCTCTATCGATAGTCTACCATATCGAACAACTTCTCGAAGTGTTCGATCCAATGCACGATATCGGCCGGCTCAGAGGAACCTTCAAAATCGGGGGTCGTTGGCGCGAGATGTCACTGATGATCCGATTCACCGGCCCGCCATGTATAGGAGGTGGCCCCGATCTTTGGTCGGTAGCAGCTCTCTGTATTGTTTCCATTAACTGACCCATTTGGGTCATCTGAGCCATCATGCCCTGCATTACAGTGTAAGGATCGACACGAGCATCCTCGCGTCCATTGTGGTGCGATTGGTCCCTAGAAGGCGAATCACTGCCTGCGGAACTATGCTCTGCGTTCGCACGTCTGTTGGCTCGCGGTATCGGGATTCGGCCCCTTCCGCGGCCTCGTCCCCCTCTGCCACGGCCTCTCAAATTTCTTTCCATACTGAAAGAATCAATTTGCAATGATAATCATAAGTATAGTTCATGATACCAATCAGAATTCATGCTAAGTTAATGGCAGTAAGAAATTACATATTCGAGAAAACAGTTCGTAATGAGTTATCATCGCTACGAGGGTCACACAAAATATCATGTCGACGTTTGAGTCGAATGATTTCAATCATATAATCAATCCAAAATTTTATTTGAATCATCAATCAGATAATTCCTGCCACAAACCCTTAAAATGCCGAGATCAACAAGGAGATCTATTCAGAGATCAATATCATGTCAATAGTTTATTCATGGTCCATGAAATACGTACCGCATTTGGCTCGTAGGATCAGGCGCTCGCACGAGTCGCACGTGACACGAAGGTCTCTTGATACTAGTTCAATACACAAAGACTCAAAAAGAAAGAAAACGACCGCTATGATACCATCTTCTGTAACACCCCGATAAGGCGGCCATTACAGTGCCGTGGACCCCATTACAGGATCCACCAGCGATATCTAAAGTAAAGATTAAAAACACAATACATGTGATACCGAACCACAAAACATAATACTTACTCCTATGTGGAGTTTACAGCATATGGCTACGGTCTTATTACACACAGATCGAACGTAAGTATAATCCATATGGAGATGAATTATACCTCAAATAAAAATACATTTGTTTAAACTTAAAATGAAGCGGAAAATAACATTACACGGTACAATCATGACCAGGACACGAAAGACTTGGGGCCCCGAACTAGTATCCTTCGAACCCTTCGTCATCACCTTGATCTTCCGTGCCTTACCTTTTCCACGACCTAAAATACAACACAAGTATTTCGCCCAACACGAGTCGGATATACATGATAAATGATTCTCAAGATAGTATACAATTCACGCATATGAGATTTCAAGAATAACGCCCGACTAACGAACATACCCCTCGGGCGTATGAACGCTCGATCGCAAAGCGTCGAACACATCCACGTAAAAAAATGGTGTGAGCGACTAAGATAGTACGGCTCAAGAGGGACATCACGGACGCCCGATCCGAATATGTGTCGGTGCACATGTCCACCCCGTATACGGAATCCGGGATATACGTGGGACAATGTACCTAATTAGCCTCAACGAACTACGTCTCGTGTGCACACCTTTCACGGAAAATATTCACGCATGACTATATATGTGCGGCTAAAAATCCTACACAATATCCAATCGGAACGTAGATATGACTCCGGATATGTCACGATGCAACATGACAACGAATTCAAGAATTTCACAAAATCCGCATAAGGATCGAGGACTCACCGAGATGACAACAAGATCAACAATATCAAGGGTCCAAAAGTAACGAACTTGGGAATACAATCCCATGATGAAAACGGGACATCATTAAGAGCAACATCAAATCACGAGACACAAGTTCATAAGTGTTTCATATACACGAAATGCATAATCATCATAAGAATCCACACATCATTATAACCAAGCAAGATAACTTGCCTCAATACGGAGGCAGAATAGTCCTCTTCTTGTCGGAGCACGAACGGTCCTCAACTAATATTGTGTACTCGAACAATCAACCTTGAATGAAGTATATTTTGCTCATTAATACGTTTATATGATCATCTACACCGAATTTTCACGAGATAACATCTTAATTTCCGATTGAGTAGTTTAACTTCTAAAGTGTTACTTCAAGAACTTTATCCATACCATTCAATTCTCACAATTGATTACAAGCTGATACCAAATGTTTGTTGGATCAAGAATCATTCCATAATGTTTTAAACAATAATCTCCTATCCTTTAATCTTATCAAGAACATCTTAAGTGATTAAAAGTAAAATCGCACTACTTACAATTACTTATGTTGAGTTAATTAGTTGTAAATCCATATCATGGTTATGAAGATTATCTCAAGTTTAGCACCACTCTTATATTCTTCCAACTGACCTGGGTATTCAAACAACACACCTCTGAATTCACTTAGCCTAGGTTCAAGAAGATTATTTCATTCTTCTAATGATCAACAAGGTTTCTTAAAACATTTATGGTAATTATTCCAATGAGTCATTTACATTACAATGGAACAAGGATTATTATTATACCAATGGTGTTATAAGTCTAGCAAGGAGAGTGTGGTTAAACTAAACATGATCATTACCATATTAAAACACCAAGAACACACCATTACAAACCCTCTAATCATCATGTTCATCATTAAGTTGTTGAAAGCTTAACTACAACATGTTTATTTTGATTAATTCATCACTAGGTGAAATATACTTAATCACTATCATATTAAATCCGAGATTATAGGGTTAAATCGCAGAACATACCTTCAGAAATGGAGAACTATACACCAAACCACAAGAACACAATATAAGCTTCAAGAATGTCTCCAAGTTCCAATCAACAAGCTCCAAAATCAAAATGTAAAGCTCCAACACAAGTAGGAAGAAGGTAAACTTGCTCTAGGGATGAAGGGGATGATTATATGGGTGAAAATCGGAGGTTGGTCGTGCAAAATGAAAGACACAAGTTGTCTTTTTATAACCGATTAGATTACGTGCGCTACACAACAAGTGTTACGTCGTAAGCTAAATCCATAGGTTCTTTGGTGAAATACGAACTTCATTACATACGTTATCGCTAGAAGCATTACGTACGTAATGTGGGTCAACTAGGTTGGCTCCAAAATCGATATTCGAATCCCACCGCCCCACGCGCCGAAAGTTGAGATCGGATCCGATTGCCCGGTTACGTCGTAATGTGCACCCCATTACGTACGTAAAGGCCTCAAAATAGCGTACGCTATGACTTACGATTAACGTACGTTAGGCTCAGGTTTTTAATAGTTCAATATGCACTTATCTCTACAACACTGAAAATTCAAACATAATACGAGTGATCATTTTATTCAAGTCTATTATGTTATATTCCAACATCAATATTCATTTCACAAATGCAACAAGATTACAACAGTATTAAATTATCCGAATAGTACAACAGCAAGTAAGAATTCCGTCGGATATTACATTAATAATATATGTATAAAATATATAAATTATAAAATACATATAAACTTTTTTTTAATTTATTACCGGGTTTTTTTTCGGTTTTATCGGTCCGGGTCTTATCGGTTTCGGTTCAATGTTTATAACTCGAATCCGAACTCGTTAGTTTTCGGGTGAGTTTCGATCCCGGGTATTTCGGTCCGGTTCATGACCGGGTTTCGGGTTCACTCGGACCACTAGCAGCCCTAAAAATGAGAATATGATCATATGTTGTAATGTGCTTGATAACCCCTATTGTGGAGGGCGTGGTACATGAATTTTCAAGTTGCATTACCCCGTATGCCCGCCACAACGGTGACAAAATTATGATGTTCATTGGAAGGTTGGAGCAGAAAGTAGACTGTAAGTTATCTACCAGAAAACTCATCTCTCAATGACTGCTACAAGCTCGATCTTCAAGTACCTAAGAGAAATTCATACCACCGGGCAATTACAATACTCAATAATAATAATAATTATCACATCAACATCAATATATACATACCAACGGATATACATATGTAAGGGATATCACCATTACAATCTCACGTTCATAACCTTACTCATCGTTGTATTCTACATCAAATCAATCATTACCATATTTCATATATCATATTTGCATTGAGCTCGAATCTAGAACTATACTATATCTGGAACAATACCAAAATTCATAATACATAATCAAAACTCATAAATACATAATACTCGATCCCTGTAATTCATATGTTAGATAACATCATCAAATCTTAGTCTATGATAATCGAGTACCAGTATAGACAAGTACCAAGAATATACATGAATATCTGAGTAAATATAAATACACAACACACCATAATAAATTTATCTTCCACTGCACTCAACCCTCTATGGAGCATTAGAGGCCTCGAAGTATTCTCCACACCCGCATTATAATTTTCATTCTCATATACCACATATTAAGTTGGTTGTCCGCTGCACTCTAGCCTTTACAGAATACTAGAGATCTCAAAGGATCCTCCTAGTTGGATTTAATCCTTAAACGCAATGTCATATCACCATAACTCAGTCACAATATATGAAATGTAACACAAGTATTTGAATATTTGCTAGAATAAGTCGTCTCTCATAATACTTATACTATCCAACTCTTGATTACACCCGTATAATCCATAGTTCTAATAAGTTTCACCGGTCAATTCAAAATAACCAGAATCTACACTCATAGTTACATACATCGATACTCGATGATCCCACATATCATAGACCGTAGATAACTCATATGCTCGTATTCACCAAACTGCACACTAAATACTCAAGTATACATATGAAACATGTAAATTATATACATTACCATTTAAACTTAAAAAACAAGTTACAACATACAAAATATTTATATCCAAAATTCACACTTATATAATCATGATTAATTGAGTGGACGAAACAAAAGTGAAACCCTTTATTAAGCATGATGAATCAAACAAATATAAAACTTTTGTCAATACTGATACGACGATAGTCGCGCTGTTACCAATATTTATGCTCTCATCCGTTAGTTCCTCGAATCCGACCAAATCAGTTCACAAACACTTCAATCTCAACCACAACAAAACAGGAAAAACCAACGATAAATTATCACAACCTAATGCGATAATCGAATAACAATATTTCGATAACAATTAATAGAAGTCCCGTATAAATGATTAATACTCTTATATAACTCATACTTCGGTTACTATTGTTGTAAAATCGGATATTTTATCACTTCACAATATATATTATATATATTATAATGTATATTACTACAATATAAGCATAAAGGAGGATGAAAGAAGATGAAGAAATTGAGCTTTTATTAGAATGAATTGTGTGTCCAAAGCTCTACCAAAGAGCTCTATTTATAGCTCAAGATTACATGCTATACAACAAATTAATATTATTTATTATACAACATAATTGTCTTTATATTGGATATTTCAATCCAATAATTGATTGAATTACCAAAGAGCTATATTTATAGCTCAAGATTACATGCTTGTTGATCCCACATATCATTATTGGTGATATTATAACACTCCCCCTTTGAAATATCTTATATCATGATATCTCATTTGGGAGCATCACAAGCTGCCTCGTTAAAAACTTTATTAAGAAAAACCCAGTGGGATAAAAACTTAATAAGGGAAAAAGAGTACAGTTGTATGCTCCCCCTCAACCCAGCATGGGTAGTTCTTCTTTAAAGGTCTCGAAGATGATGCATTCCAATATTCTGAATGTATTTCTTGAAAACATTTGTAGAGAGTGGTTTTGTGAAGAGATCTGCCGCATTATCACAAGATCGAATATATTGGATGTCGATCTCTTTATTTCTTTCAAGTTCCTGAGTGAATGCGAAGAACTTTGGGGGGGTATGTTTGGTTTTATCGCTTTTGATGTAGCCTTCCTTCATTTGAGTAACACATGCAGAGTTATCCTCGTATACTATTGTTGGGCCGTTATCGACTGTCAAGCCTGATGTTTCTTGAATATGTTGTGTTACTGATCTTAACCATCTACATTCTTTACTTGCTTCATGAAGAGCTATTATCTCAGCATAGTTTGAGGAAGTAGTCACGATTGTCTGTTTTTGAGATCTCCAGGATATTGCAGTTCCTCCATATGTGAATACATATCCAGTTTGTGACTTAGAATTTTGTGGATCAGATAGATGACCTGCATCTGCATAGCCAAGCAAAACTGGTTTTGCATTGTTAGAATAAAACAAACCAAGATCAATCGTACCTCGTAGATATCTGAATATATGTTTTATTCCATTCCAATGCCTCTTTATAGGACATGAACTGAATCTTGCTAGTAAATTTACTGCAAAAGCTATATCCGGCCGTGTACAATTAGCAAGATACATTAGGGCTCCAATTGCACTAAGGTATGGTATTTCAGGACCAACTTCCTCTTCATTTTCTTCCTTTGGTCTGAATAGATCCTTTTCAATATTAAGTGTTCTGCCGACCATTGGGGTACTCAAAGGTGTTGATTTGTCCATGTGGAATCTTTTTAATACCCTTTCTGTATAATTTGATTGGTATACTAATATTCCATTTTTAGTATGTTCCATTTGTAGACCAAGGAAGAATTTTGTTTTTCCCAAATCTTTCATTTCAAATTCTTTCTTTAAGTAATTCATTGCTTCCAAAATTTCTGCATTAGTTCCAATGATATTCAAATCATCAACATATGTTGGGTACCAAATCGGATATTTGCGCCGTTTTATGCGGAAGCGAAAATAAATTGCGGAAAATAAAGGACACGAGGATTTATAGAGGTTCGGCTATTAACGAAGCCTACGTCCTCTCTCTATGTATCTTTTTCCTTAGACTTAAGATCAAAACCTCTACGCCTCTCTTCTATCGGTCGAGGGATTACCGTTACAAGCTCGTCTTCTATCGGTCCGAGTAAAACCGTTTTTCCTTTTCTATTGGATAAGGAATCAACCACTCTAGCTTTCTATGGGTACTAGATAAACCTCACTAAGATAGCGATTGTGATTCTAACAATGCCGGATCCTTGATCCTAATAACACCGAATCAAATCGTATCTTTTCTTTTTATCGCTCGTGTATGATCTTGTGTATAACACTCAATCACTCTTAATTAAGCTCAAGAACAACAACTATAATGTTTACAATGATATAACACGTATGTATGCTTTGCTCAATGTTGTTGTAGGGAATAATACCAACTCCTTGATATTTATAGCCTTCTTCCTCCTTACTAGCCGTTGCTGCCAGTTGACTAGCTAGCGTGCGCTAGCCTTCCTTCTTAGCGTGCGCTATCGCACATTTTTGCTCTAGCGTACGTAAAGGCTTTCATGTAGCGTGCGTTAATCACTTTATATTTCGATCCGGTAGCTCGCCATACTTGATTAGCGTGCGCTACCACTTCCTTTGTAGCGTGCGCTAATCCAATATATCCGTTGCATGGATTGTCAAAGTGACCGTTTGATATGCTGACTTTCCGCCGAATCTTTCCAACGTTCGGATTGACTAGATTCAAACAACTTAGCGTGCGCTAATCATACTGTGTAGCGTGCATTAAATCCATTTCTGATTTCCTTCCAAACTTCACTGACCTCTGGAATAATACGATAGCGTGCGTTAATATGGATTGTATAGCGTGCGCTAACTTTAGATGCTTAGCGTGCGCTAACATTGAATAACTTGTGTGCGCTATCCATCAGGCGACTTCACTGCAGCTTACTTCTAAACTTGGCTGACATGCAGTTGACTCCTCTTTAGCGTGCGCTAACATATGTCCCTTAGCGTGCGCTAATGCAGTCCAGAATGCAATTTTTGCGTCTTCGTTTGCTTCGCCGTTTTGCTTCGCCTCGATGTTGTTTTGTAGTTTAGCAACTTTAATCATCAAAACACAAATTAAATAATGTGTGGAATAAATATTCCAACAATCTCCCCCTTTTTGATGATTACAAAACAACCCTTGAATTGGATAATCTGTAAAAAATAATATCTGTATATCTATACGAATCAAAGTTTTCGGCTTTGATCGTTTCGTTAGTTTCTCCATTTCTTTTATTTTTCTTCTTTTTCGACTTCTTCATTTTTCAACTCCGTCGTTTTTCGTTTTTCAATTTTTTCAACTCCCCCTATTTGTATGCTTTTCTTTTCTTTTCGACTTCTTCGATTTTTCTCATTTTTATCATTTTTATCTCAATTCATATCTTTCTCCCCCTTTTTGTTTTCATCAAAAAATAACAAAAAATATAAAGGATACCAAATGAAATAAATATGCATGATACCAATTTATGCATTAATAATGGTATAAACTCCCCCTGAAAATATTATTTCCTTCTCCCCCTTTGTAAAATATCATTTGTCAAAGTTTATTTTTGGGGATCCAACCGATAGTTGGTTTATCTTTTGAAACATAGACGATGTTTGAGACGATTGTTCCTTTAGGAACCCAAATCTTTTTAATTTTTATCGTCCGTCTTGGGCTTTTGCAATTTGAAATGTGATGCCCAATTTTCAAACATTTTTCACAATGGGGTATATTGAAATTAACGGATTCGTTTTTCGAACGTGATTTGAATCCTAACCCCTCTTTATTTAGAGTATATTTTTGAACACATAACATTTGTTCAAATTTATCGTTGCCGCACGAGAATTTCTTTGTCAAAATTTTGAGTTCATCTTGAACTTTTAAAAGATCATTTTTCAAAATATTTTCATTTTCAAGGCATTTCGAATGATCAATTTCGACAAATTTCCCTTTTTCAAGTATTTTGGAATTTTCAATTTCCAAAGTTTTATATTTAGACTTGAGGGATTTGATTTCATTTAAAGCATTTTGATAGTCCGTATGTAATAATTCGAATGCTTCAAAAAGTTCGTCGTAAGAATTA
This sequence comes from Orobanche coerulescens, assembly GCA_033398695.1. NCBI lineage: Eukaryota > Viridiplantae > Streptophyta > Magnoliopsida > Lamiales > Orobanchaceae > Orobanche > Orobanche coerulescens. Next base: position 23,520,852 of record CM065812.1, read on the forward strand.
CTTACTTGGCTTTCGACGTCGCTATCGTCGAATGAACTCCGGGCCATGAGCGCGAGATTATTTTGTTCAAGAAAATCTTCATCGGGATCTTCGTCGCTCCATGTTGCGATTAAAACCTCCTTTTGCTTTACTCGGCAGTTTTTGGCAAAGTGGCCTGGTTTACCACATAATCGACAAGTGTTGTCGGGTTTCTTCGATTCGCCCGCTTGGATGTCCTTCTTTCTCCGGTTTAATAAGTGTTGGAACTTATTAATATTCTTGGCATAATATGCCATTTCTTCGTCACTTTCGTCCACCGGGGTTTCTTCTTTCTTCTTCGACATTTTAGCCTTGAAGGCTATCGACCTCTCCTTCGGTTTTGGTTTGGCATTCCGAGATTTTAGAACAATCTCGTAGTTGATAAGAGAACCAACGAGAGCACTAAAATCGAGAGTATTTAAATCTTTGGATTCCATTATTGCCGTAACCGTACCGTCCCATTCTCGAGGTAGTGATCGGAGAATTTTTTTTACTTTCTCACTACTCGATAGTGGTTTTCCGTAACATGCTAATCCATTTGTGATAACCGAAAATCGGTCAAGCATAATCGAGATGGATTCGTCGTCCTTCATTTGAAATAATTCATAATCGTGAAGGAGCATGTTTATCTTCGTCTCCTTGACTTGAGACGTACCTTCGTGTGTTACCTCAAGCATTTTCCAGATTTCTTTGGCACTATCACACAATGATATCCGGTTGTGTTCTTCCGGATTTAAAGCACAATAGAGAAGTTGAGTTGCCTTACAATTATAGTGATCGTTTTTCCAATCGGAATCGTCATATTCTTCGAAGGTTTTGAGCGTACCGTTGGAATTTGTCGGAATTTTTGGACCAAGACAAATCACCTTCCAAAGCTCGATGTCATATGCTCGGATGAATATAGACATCTTCTTCTTCCAAGTCATGAAGTTTGCGCCATCAAAAAATGGTGGTCGGTTGAGAGCAAGGCCTTCGACTGGAGCCATTTGAAACGCCATTGGATCTTTTCTCCTCGGATGTTAAGCCGCGTATTGGAGTACCGCTCTGATACCAATTGTTGGGTACCAAATCGGATATTTGCGCCGTTTTATGCGGAAGCGAAAATAAATTGCGGAAAATAAAGGACACGAGGATTTATAGAGGTTCGGCTATTAACGAAGCCTACGTCCTCTCTCGATGTATCTTTTTCCTTAGGCTTAAGATCAAAACCTCTACGCCTCTCTTCTATCGGTCGAGGGATTACCGTTACAAGCTCGTCTTCTATCGGTCCGAGTAAAACCGTTTTCCTTTTCTATTGGATAAGGAATCAACCACTCTAGCTTTCTATGGGTACTAGATAAACCTCACTAAGATAGCGATTGTGATTCTAACAATGCCGGATCCTTGATCCTAATAACACCGAATCAAATCGTATCTTTTCTTTTTATCGCTCGTGTATGATCTTGTGTATAACACTCAATCACTCTTAATTAAGCTCAAGAACAACAACTATAATGTTTACAATGATATAACACGTATGTATGCTTTGCTCAATGTTGTTGTATGGAATAATACCAACTCCTTGATATTTATAGCCTTCTTCCTCCTTACTAGCCGTTGCTGCCAGTTGACTAGCTAGCGTGCGCTAGCCTTCCTTCTTAGCGTGCGCTATCGCACATTTTTGCTCTAGCGTACGTAAAGGCTTTCATGTAGCGTGCGTTAATCACTTTATATTTCATCCGGTAGCTCACGCCTTAATGATTAGCGTGCGCTACCACTTCCTTTGTAGCGTGCGCTAATCCAATATATCCGTTGCATGGATTGTCAAAGTGACCATTTGATATGCTGACTTTCCGCCGAATCTTTCCAACGTTCGGATTGACTAGATTCAAACAACTTAGCGTGCGCTAATCATACTGTGTAGCGTGCGTTAAATCCATTTCTGATTTCCTTCCAAACTTCACTGACCTCTGGAATAATACGATAGCGTGCGTTAATATGGATTGTATAGCGTGCGCTAACTTTAGATGCTTAGCGTGCGCTAACATTGAATAACTTGCGTGCGCTATCCATCAGGCGACTTCACTGCAGCTTACTTCTAAACTTGGCTGACATGCAGTTGACTCCTCTTTAGCGTGCGCTAACATATGTCCCTTAGCGTGCGCTAATGCAGTCCAGAATGCAATTTTTGCTTCTTCGTCTGCTTCGCCGTTTTGCTTCGCCTCGATGTTGTTTTGTAGTTTAGCAACTTTAATCATCAAAACACAAATTAAATAATGTGTGGAATAAATATTCCAAGAAAAAGACAGCAATGATTACAAATCTGGATGTTGTTTTCCTTATAAAAACATAAGGGCAAATAGGTTTATTCATATAGCCTTCTTTAATCAAATATTCACTTAATCTGTTATACCACATGAGTCCAGATTGTTTCAACCCATATAAAGATCTCTGCAATTTAATTGTATAAATTTCTCTGGGTTTCGATGCTTCAGGCAACTTAATGTAATACCCGTACTTTTTGTAAATCTTCTACTCTTGTACTTTGTGATTTTTACGCTCGTATAAGTGTTTGGTAAGCTTATATGGATCTTGGAACTCTTGTCTATTGGATTTACCCCTTTTCTTGTTCGGATCGTCGCTGTTTTCGGATCCTTGATGCGATCCTACTACCTTCGTGTAATGGGTAGCGCACGCTACTAATGTATTGGAGGCGGACAGTCCAGTAGCTACTGGACTGGAAAAAAAGGAATTCCTAGCGTACGCTAGGTGTGACTGGTAGCGTACGCTAGATTTTGGTGGTAGCGCACGCTACGTTACTAGAGTAACGTACGCTAGAGAGAGCAGTGAGGACGGTAGGTTACGGGTGGACACGACTACCGTGTAGCGCACGCTATTAGAAATAATTAGCGCACGCTAATTGAAGTCACTAGCGCACGCTATGAGCGAGTGTTAGCGTGCGCTAATTTGGCAGAGGCTACTGGATTGCCTGGTGAGTCCGATAGCGCGCGCTATTTTTCATGGCTAGCGCACGCTAGTTCCTATTTAGTATAAATAGGACATTTCCGTTCCGAAATCGTTATTTCTACCTACCTTCACCTCCTTGGGCGATTCTAGGCGAATCCGGGCGATTTGTGGGGAGTTCTTCGAGCTGCAATTATCTATCAACATCTTTGAGTTTCTAGTTCGGATTTATCAACGTTTAATCCTCTCCGCCGCTCCAAATCAAGGTAAAATTCTCACAACCCTAGATTTTCGGGATTTGGGGATTTTCCATCCGATTTCTTCGATCCAGCTTGTTGTGATGTTAGAATATATCGATTACGAGTTATCTACCTTGGATACATGTTTTCCTATAGATTTAATGGTGTATTTCTGGAGTTCTTGAGTGTTTGGGATATTTGACTTGCGATTCACTATCCAAGAGAATTATTCCTGGAACACATGTATCGGGGTAGTATATTCGGGTGATTCCAACTTATTTTCATACCGATGGGGTTTTGATAATTGAATTACGAACTTGTTTAGGTTCGGAGTTGTTGAATCCTTCGATCTTGGTACCTTGTCGTTTGTACCCTCTCCTCTCGTTTCCAGGCAAGTGATTCTTGTGAAAGTTATGTTCTTAAATGTGAAAAGTAATGCATGTGATTGTGAGAGTTGCTTTCGTTCACTCCGAGAGGACCCGACGGGGTCGAGGAGGGTTCCGCTTATGTCGGTTCCATGAACATTTGGGTTAGCCACTCCGAGATGATCCGACGGGGTCGAGGAGGGATTCGCGCATTGTCGAGTCCACGGTTAATCAAGAGATATCATCATTTCCAAATATGTTTGGATAATTGTATTTTCCGGAAAATCATTATCATGGCTTTGAATTGGTGCATATGCTTTTATGTATAAGACTTGACATTTCACTTGTAATACTTGCCCCAACCCCTCTCGTTTGGGGAAAATTACTTTTGTGTTTTTCAGGTCCTAAGGAACTTTACGAGCGAGTGCCGGGACGATACGATGAGGATGGCGAGGCGTGATACTGTGGCTAGTTGTGTTCTACTTTGTTTGGTCGTTGTTCTCTTCGGTCCATTTTATCCTTGTAATAATAAGTGGTACTCGAGTACTTTAGGAAAGTCCTTTTCCATTGTCATACAACTTCTTGTATTTCTTCATGGTATTGTTTGTCCGTGGTTGAACTTCCTTGGTTGTATCGAGTTTATTGTTTCCCAAGTGGATTTTATTAAATTCAATACGTTGTGAGTGAGATAAGCCTAGTAAATTCCAGGTCGGGATTTACGGCGCTGTGATATTCTCCGAATATCTCGGGGGGTGTTACAGAATTTGGTATCAGAGCTTAGGTTTATGGATACCTAGGCTGTCGGATTGCTGGGTCTAAATGTACTATTCCAAGGACACAGTATCATCGCGCTGCCGTCATCTCGTACGACCGGTACTCGTAAGTTCCCTATCTTATTTACCCTCTTCATTCACTCACTATCATTCGATTATGGGACATGAGAAGTTCATATCCTAGATGGCATTGCTTTGAGCTATTCTTATGATTTTACTTACATTTTTCTTTAGAATGTCAACTGGTAGAGGACGTGGACGCGGCCGTGGTCGTGGTCGTGGCCGAGGGCGTGGCGCAGCCGGTGGAGCGGCCATGTCCCTCAGCTCGGTAGAAGGCTCAGCTACGCCTAGCTTGTCGGACTCTATTCAACCTAGCACCGGTAGTCATCGGGAACCGTCAGCCCGGTCACAGGAACTTCTACGAGAGCCAACCGGATGTGGGTGTTGCCACCATACTGCAGCAAGTGGCGAACCAAATGGCTCTTTTAACCCAGGCGGTACAGCTTAACCAACCACCTCCTGTTACTGACACTGGGGCTGAGAAGTGGTTACAAGATGTTATTCGTATGCGCCCTCCCCAATTATTGGTGCAAATGATCCAATCGGCTGGGAAGATTGGATTAATGAGATGAATAAAGTTTTCATGGCCGTGAATTGTCCAGAGGCACGTAAGGTGCCAGTTGCCCAGTACTTCCTATCAAGGGATGTGGCTAGCTGGTGGCAAGCTGTTGCACCTCAGGGTCGTGAGGTTTCATGGGACGAGTTTAAGGAATTGATGGAGGCCGAGTTACGCCGTGGCTGTTCGGGAGGCCGATTCGAGCCTTTATGAAGCTAAACCCCGGGATGTACCTGTATCTCAGGCAATCATTGAATACAACCGTCAACTCAACCATGTGAAAAATCAAGTGAGGGAAGAGAGAGATAGAATTCGTCACTTTGACATGCGAATGAAGCCAAAAGTTCGGCACTATATGTCGGGCTTCGCTTGCGCCACATTGAAGGAGTATCAAGATAGGGCACTAGCCTATGATATGTCCTTCACACCTACCAAACGACAAGTGAGAGTAAGAAGCGTAAGACCACCGGAAAGTTTTCTAGCGGTAGAGGTGGCAACCGCGGGGATCGCAATCGGCAAGCTATACAACCAAGGGGTCTTCCTGCATCGGGAGGTAAACGGAATTTCGTGGTGCTAATGCGTCAACCGGGTTGTGACATGTTTTAATTGTGGCGGCAGGCCATATTAATCGTGATTGTGGTCTACCCCCATTAAGGTGTTTTAATTGCGGCGGGAAGGCCACAGAGCCATGTATTGTACGGAAGAAGAAACCCCACTTGGAACTCGTGCAACGGCCCTACGCCCGGAGAACCGAGTGTTAATCGAAGTCATCTACGGTCAACCATCCCGAGTTACGGTCGAGGCGGAGGCCGTGGTCGATCTGTTAGAGGGGAGCCCACGGTCTTCAGTTCGGTGCAACCTCGTGTCTATGAGATGAGGAAAGCCGGAGATCCGAGAGGCTACCGTGGCGACAGGTATCATTTCTCTTTTGTCTCATCCAGTTAGAGTGCTTTTTGATTCTGGTGCTTCTCATTCGTTCATCTCTTTGGATTGTGTGCGTCGACTGAATATTGAGGGCTTGTCTCCTTGTGAGTCCTTTGTGGTTAAGTTGCCCAGTGGCGATAGAATCGTGGGAGACAAGGAAGTTAGAGATTGTCCGGTGTTTATCGCTGAGAGAGTGTGGTTTTCGAATTTGATAGTCGTAGACATTGTTGATGAAGATCTAATCCTCGGTGACGATTGGCTCGATAGACACGGTGCGGTAATGAATTATCGCACGAAGGTCATATCAATGTTAGCCAAAGACGGTACCGAACACCATTTTGCGGGGTACAAGAGGGGATGTCAGAATTTTTTGATTAGTGCCTTGAAGGTGACAAAACTTATTAGAAAGGGTTGTGTTGGATATTGGTGTTATGCCATGAAAGTCGAAGATGGGAAAGTTGAACTTCCATCGATTCCTATTGTAAGTGATTTTCCGGATGTTTTTCCAGACGAATTACCGGGACTACCACCGGGACGGGAAGTTGAATTTACAATTGATTTGGAGTCAGGAGCAACCCCGATTTCTAAGGCACCGTATCGTATGGCACCTTCGTAAATGCATGAGTTGAAGAAACAACCGGGAGAATTGTTGGATAAAGGGTATATTAGACCCGGTGCCTCGCCATGGGGTGCACCGGTCTTGTTCGTAAGGAAGAAAGATGGTTCACTACGTTTGTGTATTGATTATCGGGAGGCGAACAAAGTGACCATTAAGAATAAATACCCTTTGCCGCGTATCGATGATTTGTTTGATCAATTGCAGGAGCCGCGGTGTTCTCGAAAATTGATTTGAGGTCCGGTTACTATCAACTTCGCATTAAGGAATCCGACGTTCCTAAAGCGCTTTCCGTACGAGGTATGGACACTATGAGTTTGTGGTTATGCCTTTTGGGTTAACCAACGCACCGCGATATTTATGCAATTGATGAATAAGATATTTATTGAGCATCTTGATAATTGTGTAGTCGTTTTTATCGACGATATTTTAGTTTACTCTCGAGATGAAGAGGAACACGCTCGGCATTTGCGATTGGTGTTGGAGGTTTTGAGGACTCAGCACCTCTATGCAAAGTTTTCTAAGTGTGAATTCTGGTGAAAGAAGTCATGTTTCTCGGACATGTGATTTCAAGGAAGGGGTTCGGGTAGATCCCCGAGAAAATTGAGGCGATGTTAGATTGGGCTCCACCCGGGAACGTGAAGGAGGTTCGTAGCTTTTTGGAGTGCGGCCGGATACTACCGGAGGTTCGTCGAGGGGTTCTCCAAACTTGCTCGACCACTTACTCAATTACTCCAAGTCCGAAAGGTTCGAATGGAATGAAGAGAGACAACGGAGTTTCAAGAGGCGAAAAGGCGCGACTACCGCGCGGTTTTAGCCCTACCTCGGGAGTCGGTGGGTATTCGGTTTATTGTGACGCATCGGGACAAGGACTTGGGTGTGTACTCTTGCGGCATGATAAGACAATTGCCTATGCTTCACGGCAACTTAAACCGTATGAGCTGAATTATCCTACCCATGATTTGGAATTAGCTGCTGTAGTGTTTGCATCAAGATCTGGCGTCACTATTTGTACGGTTCTTCATGTCGAATTTATACCGATCACAAGAGCCTAAAGTATATTTTTAGCGTAAAGAGCTGAATATGAGACAACGACGTTGGTTAGAGCTGATAAAGGATTATGATCTGGAAATCCTTTACCATCCAGGAAAGGCTAACGTTGTAGCTGATGCGTTGAGCCGGAAGTCGATATCTCTTCATATGCTTGAGGCCCTTACGCCTCAAGTTAAGATCAGACGGGAGTTAATTGAGCAGGGAGTCGAAGTACGGATCCAACGGATTCAGGGTCAGATGTGTACTCTTGAGGCTATTCCGTCCTTGATTGACGACGTCAGGGAAAAACAGGAGAATGACCCAATGCTTGTTCAACTGAAGGCGGACGTGGAAAAAGGGAAAGCCCCTGGCTTTTTGATCCACGAGGATGGCATTTTGAAATTTCAAAGTAGGATTTGTGTTCCGAATGACTCAGAGCTGAGACAGAGAATACTCCGAGAAGCCCATGCTACACCTTACTCGATCCATCCTGGGACGAGTAAGATGTACAAGGATCTTAAAAGGAGTTTTTGGTGGAATAATATGAAGAGAGATGTCACCGAGTTCGTGTCAAGGTGTTTGACATGTCAACAGGTCAAAATTGAGCATCAGCAGTGGCCTGTTGAAACCTCTACCTATTCCTGAATGGAAATGGGAGGATATTACCATGGATTTCATCACCGGGATGCCGAGGACTAAGTCGGGGATGAATATGATTTGGGTGGTTGTTGACCGATTGACTAAGTCGGCACATTTTCTTGGCATTAAGGACACGTGGGGACCGGAGCGATTGTCCCGGATTTTTATATCGGAGATTGTGAGATTACACGGTACGCCAAAGTCTATTGTTTCCGATCGTGATGGCCGTTTCGTGTCGCATTTTTGGAAGGCGGTCCATCAAGCCTTGGGCACCGAATTGAGGTTGAGTACTTCCTTCCACCCTCAGTCTGACGGTCAGACTGAGCGGACGATCCAGACATTGGAAGATATGCTGAGGGCGTGTGCCCTGGATTGGAGTACCGATTGGGAAATACACCTACCGTTGATCGAGTTCACTTACAATAATAGCTGGCATGCATCGATCAAGATGGCACCTTTTGAGGCATTGTATGGTAGGCGGTGTAGATCTCCACTTTGTTGGGATGAAGCTTGATTTAGTCGGGACGGAACCCGATATGTTGATGGAAACTAAAGAGAAGATTTCTATCATCCGAGACCGATGTTAACCGCTCGAGTCGACAAAATCCTATGCCGACAATCGTCATCGGCCCTTGGAATTTGATGTGGGTGATCATGTCCTACTCAAAGTATCACCGACTAGAGGAGTCTTCGTGTTCGGAAAAAGGGGCAAACTTAGTCCGAGATATATTGGACCTTTTGAGATTCTCGGCGAATTGGGGAACTGCCTATCGATTGGCTTTACCTCCAGCCCTTAGCCATGTTCACAGTGTGTTCCATGTTTCCCAACCGAGGAGATACGTCCCGACCCGAGTCATATCATTGATTACGGGGACATCGAGATCGCAGAGGATGTCACATTTGAAGAGAAGCCGGTGAAAGTACTAGAGCATCGAGTAAAACAACTCCGGCACAAAACCATACCGTTGGTTAAAGTTCAGTGGTCACGACACGGAGTTGAGGAAGCGACGTGGGAAACCGAAGAGAGCATGCGCACTAGATACCCCGAGTTATTCATTTCTTAAGTTTCGGGACGAAACTTCATTTTAGAGGGGGAGGATGTAATACCCGTACTTTTTGTAAATCTTCTACTCTTGTACTTTGTAATTTTTACGCTCGTATAAGTGTTTGGTAAGCTTATATGGATCTTGGAACTCTTGTCTATTGGATTTACCCCTTTTCTTGTTCGGATCGTCGCTGTTTTCGGATCCTTGATGCGATCCTACTACCTTCGTGTAATGGGTAGCGCACGCTACTAATGTATTGGAGGCGGACAGTCCAGTAGCTACTGGACTGGAAAAAAAGGAATTCCTAGCGTACGCTAGGTGTGACTGGTAGCGTACGCTAGATTTTGGTGGTAGCGCACGCTACGTTACTAGAGTAACGTACGCTAGAGAGAGCAGAGCTGGGACGAGGTTCTCGGACCGACACCGACTACCGTGTAGCGCACGCTATTAGAAATAATTAGCGCACGCTAATTGAAGTCACTAGCGCACGCTATGAGCAGTGTTAGCGTACGCTAACGAGCCGGCAGAGGCTACCGGATTGCTGGTGAGTCCGATAGCGCGCTATTTTTCATGGCTAGCGCACGCTAGTTCCTATTTAGTATAAATAGGACATTTCCGTTCGAAATCGTTATTTCTACCTACCTTCACCTCCTTGGCGATTCTAGGCGAATCCGGCGATTTGTGGGGAGTTCTTCGAGCTGCAATTATCTATCAACATCTTTGAGTTTCTAGTTCGGATTTATCAACGTTTAATCCTCTCCGCCGCTCCAAATCAAGGTAAAATTCTCACAACCCTAGATTTTCGGGATTTGGGGATTTTCCATCCGATTTCTTCGATCCAGCTTGTTGTGATGTTAGAATATATCGATTACGAGTTATCTACCTTGGATACATGTTTTCCTATAGATTTAATGGTGTATTTCTGGAGTTCTTGAGTGTTTGGGATATTTGACTTGCGATTCACTATCCAAGAGAATTATTCCCGGAACACATGTATCGGGGTAGTATATTCGGGTGATTCCAACTTATTTTCATACTGATGGGGTTTTGATAATTGAATTACGAAGTTGTTTAGGTTCGGAGTTGTTGAATCCTTCGATCTTGGTACCTTGTCGTTTGTACCCTCTCCTCTCGTTTCCAGGCAAGTGATTCTTGTGAAAGTTATGTTCTTAAATGTGAAAAGTCATGCATGTGATTGTGAGAGTTGCTTTCGTTCACTCCGAGAGGACCCGACGGGGTCGAGGAGGGTTCCGCTTATGTCGGTTTCATGAACATTTGGGTTAGCCACTCCGAGATGATCCGACGGGGTCGAGGAGGGATTCGCGCATTGTCGAGTCCACGGTTAATCAAGAGATATCATCATTTCCAAATATGTTTGGATAATTGTATTTTCCGGAAAATCATTATCATGGCTTTGAATTGGTGCATATGCTTTTATGTATAAGACTTGACATTTCACTTGTAATACTTGCCCTAACCCCTCTCGTTTGGGGAAAATTACTTTTGTGTTTTTCAGGTCCTAAGGAACTTTACGAGCGAGCGCCGGGACGATACGATGAGGATGGCGAGGCGTGATACTGTGGCTAGTTGTGTTCTACTTTGTTTGGTCGTTGTTCTCTTCGGTCCATTTTATCCTTGTAATAATAAGTGGTACTCGAGTACTTTAGGAAAGTCCTTTTCCATTGTCGTACAACTTCTTGTATTTCTTCATGGTATTGTTTGTCCGTGGTTGAACTTCCTTGGTTGTATCGAGTTTATTGTTTCCCAAGTGGATTTTATTAAATTCAATACGTTGTGAGTGAGATAAGCCTAGTAAATTCCAGGTCGGGATTTACGGCGCTGTGATATTCTCCGAATATCTCGGGGGGTGTTACACTTAAATCCTTCAGGAATTTTCATATATATATATCAGCATCAAGTGATCCATATAAATATGCTGTAACAACATCCATGAGATGCATATTAAGATTATAAGATACCGATAAACTAATTAAATAACGAAAAGTAATGGCATCCATAACAGGAGAATATGTTACCTCATAATCAATCCCAGGTCTTTGTGAAAAACCTTGTGCAACAAGACGAGCCTTGTATGTTACAATCTGATTTTTCTCATTTCGTTTCCTTACAAAGACCCATTTATACCCAACAGGTTTCACATTACTGGGTGTGACAACAATTGGTCCAAATACTTTTCGTTTTCTAAGAGAATTTAGTTCGGCATCTATTGCATCTTTCCATTTTGGCCAATCAGGTCTATTTTGACATTCGAATATAGATATGGGTTCAGGATCGTCATCTCCAATTATTATATCACACGCAGTGGAGTATGCAAATATCTCATCAATGTGATTATTTCTCCTATTCCATAAATTCCCCGTATTAATATAATTAATAGATATCTCGAGATCATTTGTATTTTCAGTTTTATTTTCAGTGACCTCCTTATTTGCCTCAGCTTGTGTTTCAATATGATCATATTTTTCATCATTTTGTGCTTCTTTAGCACATTCATTTATATTGCCTATTTTTCTTTTCCGGAGATTTTTATCTTTGGAACCAACAGGCCTTCCACGCTTTAAGCGTGCTTTAGATGCACTTCTATTTTCATTTTCTTTTGGAATTTCAATCCGAGCAGGAGTATTAACAGCTGGCACATGTGACTTTGTCACTCTTTTCATATCAGTAAATGCACCTGGCAATTCATTTGCCAAACCTTGTAAATGTATAATTTTTCTTACATTTTCTTTCCATAATTTTGTATATGGATCCAAATGTAATAATGATGGTACATATCATGTTATGTCCTTTTCCACCTGTTTATTACCTCCCCCTAAGGTTGGGAATCCCGTCTCATCAAAATGACAATCAGCAAATCTTGCTTGAAAAACATCACCTGTTAGAGGTTTAAGATATCTAATAATAGAGGGTGAGTCATACCCAACATATATTCCCAACCTTCTTTGAGGTCCCATTTTTGTTCTTTGTGGGGTAGCTATTGGTACATATACTGCACAACCAAAAATTTTTAGATGGGAAACATATGGCTCCTGACCAAGTGCAAGTTGATATGGAGTATATTTATGATTAGCACTTGGTCTTAACCTTATTAGTGAAGCAGCATGTAAAATTGCATGACCCCAAACAGTAACTGGTAGCTTTGTTCTCATTATTAGTGGTCTAGCAATATATTGAAGGCGTTTAATTAATGATTCAGCTAAACCATTTTGTGTATGCACATGCGGAACAGGATGTTTGACTGTAATTCCAATTGACATACAATAATCATTAAATACTTGTGATGTGAATTCACCAGCATTGTCAAGTCTCACATTCCGTATAGTATAATCAGGAAATTGTGCCTTTAGTTTAATTATTTGTGCAAGGAATCTTGCAAATGCCATATCACGACTTGACAATAAACAAACATGTGACCATCTACTAGATGCATCAATTAAAATCATAAAATACCTGAAAGGTCCTGATGGTGGATCAATAGGTCCACATATGTCATCTTGAATTCTTTCGAGAAATGTAGGTGATTCCTTTTCAAGTTTGCCTGGTGAATGCCTTATTATAAACTTTCCAAGAGAACAAGCTTCACATAGTTTATTATTTATGAGTTTTACACCTTTCATTGGGTGACCATGTGTACTATTAATTATTTTCCTCATCATTGTGGAGCCAGGATGACCTAGGCGTTCATGCCATAATGTCAATATTTTGGGATCCTCTTTTATTATCAAATTACATTTAGTTTCATGAATATGTGTATAATGTAATCCACGAGATAATTGTGGTAGTTTTTCCAGTATTTGTTTCTTTCCCAAAATATTAGCAGTAATGTACATATATTTCATATTACCTTCAGTTACTGTTTCAGTATCATATCCTTGACGGTATATGTCATTAAAGCTCAACAAATTTCTCTTAGATTATGGAGAAAATAAAGCATTATTAATGACAAATTTTGTTCCATTTGGTAATATGAATTTAGCATTACCTGTTCCTTCAATCAAGTCGGCGGGACCTGAAATTGTATTTATTACTGTTTTTGTAGATTGTACCTCAGTAAAATATTTCTTATTTTTGAGGATTGTATGAGTTGTGCCACTGTCCGGGATGCAAATGTCTCCAATTCCTTCCATACTCAAACTCCTTAATGAATAAGAATATAAGACTAAAAGATGGTAAGTTAGCTTAATATAATAACATGTATTAAATACTTCATACAAATTTCAAATGAGATAATACATATTTCAAACAAGAGAATACAAACAAGAGAATACAAACAAGTACAATAAAGATGCAACAAACATGGAAATCACATATTTATTTATTTATTTATTTATTTATTTTTATTTTATTCCATGTCCATGTCCACATTTGCATCCTCAGTAAAATCTGCAGCTTCTAGGTAAGTTGAGTCGTCCTCAGGTTCATGTTCATGAAAATTGACTTCCTTTTCTTTATTTTTCAGAGATGCCTTATACATTTTACAAATATGGCCTGGCGTTCTACAAGCCTTAGCCCAATATCCCTTTTTCCCGCATCTGAAACAAGAATTTTCATTTTACTGGATGAACCTTCTTGGACATACTTATCTTTGTCTTGTTGGTTTTTATTAATCATTTCATTTTTGGGAGGCCTAAAGTAATTTCCATAATCACGGCCACGACCGCGACCACGAAAGTGGCCGCGACCGCGTCCCCGACCTCGACCTCTAAACCAACCATGACCACCACGTCCTTGATTAGTAGTTGTGGCATGTGCTTCAGGAATCGCTATCACCCCTGTAGGACGAGACTGATTATTCTTTATCAATAGATCATTATTCTTTTCAGCAAGTAAGAGAGCAGCAATTAATTCAGAGTATTCGGTATATCCCTGCATTCTGTATTGTTGTTGCAGTATTAGATGTGACGTATGGAATGTAGCATACGTATTTTCCAATTTTTCACCTTCTGTTATGATTTTACCACAAAACTCTAGTTGTGATACAATTCTGAACATAGCAGAATTATACTCGCTCACACTTTTAAAATCTTGGAATCTTAACTTGTTCCATTCATCAACTAGTGCGGGTAATAACACTTGCTTTTGGTACCCAAATCTTTTCTTAAGATTGTCCCATAAAATTTTGGGATCATCCACGTTCATGTACTCTAGTTTTAATCCCTCATCAAGATGTTGCCTTATGCATTTTAATGCTTTTGCTTTATTCATAGAAAGCTCTTTTTCATCTACCTCCGTTTCTTTCGTAGCATCTGGCACATTATTTGTTAGAATATTTTCGAGTCCTTTGCACCTGAGATGTGTCTTCACATCATTTGTCCAAGACATATAATTGTCTCCATTAAGATTCAAGTGAGCGAAATCGAGCTTAAGATTGGACATGGTTATCTATTACAAAACATAAGATTGAAATATTATTAACACATAGCTATTACATTTAATAATGTCAGCTAAACAAAAGTATAATTGAAATTATTACTCAATACAAATACCATTCATGCTTAAATATTAATCACAACAAACCAACTAAAAACTAAAAGAAGAATCGTGACCATCATAATGATGATCACATATGTCTCACTAAAGCAATCGACTTGAGTGTAGCAAATGATGAAATTGAAAAATGTAATAAGAGTGAGGAAAGTCATAAAATATTTACCCATTTTGTAAAAATTGGTAGATATTTTGGAGATGATTAATAAGTGTGGAGTATAATATGAGTATTTATAGATTTGATTTTGAAATATGGCCGTTTATGACCGTTGGAGAATTTTTTTTTATTTTTTATTATTATTATTATTATTATTGTTAATTATCATTAAAATTGGTGAATATATTCTTATATATTTAATGAACTAACCGTTGGTAATTAAAGTTTGGGGAATAGAAATTCATATATATATTTAAATATATATATATATATATATATATTATAATCTATACAGTTAGTTATAATAATATCACTACTCATATATATATATATATATGAATTATAATCTATATAGTTAGTTATAATAATATCACTACTCGATTATAAAATCTTTCATGACTACTAAAAATAAAAATATCACTACTCGATTATAGAATCTTTCATGATTACTAAAAATAAAAATATCACTACTCGATTATAAAATCTTTCGTGATCATATGAATGGGGATTTTGTATTCCTCCATTAGTAATCCTCTACAAAATATAGATGAAGATTCAACTCTTCACTAATAAATGGAACTCTTCAAATAAAAATAGGTGAAGATTTTTACACTTCACATAAATTCATTATTATTTAGGTCTTACATATATAATTAGTCCATAGTCCAAGAATCATCTTAAAAATAAGATTGAGCTTAGGTCCTTACATATATAAATTTAAATTGATGATATTTACATAATTATTATATTTGCTTAAATATATTAATTATCATCAATAATGATATTAGATTAATACCATATCTAAATATTATTATTACATAAATTGAATATAAATAAAGTTAATTACATACCTTTAGAATTTAAGGATGATGTACCAATATATCGATTCCGGCTGTGGAATGGGATTAAATCGGTAGAGCTCGTGCTGATAACGTGTTGTAAAATCGGATATTTTATCACTTCACAATATATATATATATATATTATATATATTGTAATATATATTACTACAATACAAGCATAAAGGAGGATGAAAAAAGATGAAGAAATTGAGCTTTTATTAGAATGAATTGTGTGTCCAAAGCTCTACCAAAGAGCTCTATTTATAGCTCAAGATTACATGCTATACAACAAATTAATATTATTTATTATACAACATAATTATCTTTATATTAAATATTTCAATCCAATAATTGATTGAATTATTGATTGTTGATATTATAACAACTATAACTTAGTCAACCGATTAATCCATGAGTCATGATTAATTTGGATTCAATTCTCAATATTAACCAAAACTCTTATACCTCAAGAATTATTTGTAACAGCCCTCTAAGTACAAAACAAAAGACCATTCTCACTAGAGATGTTAAACGGGCTCGGGCTCGTAGGGCTGGCCCGTTTAACCCGTCAAAAAACTGGGTTAGGGCCGATATTTTCTAGCCCGTTTAAATCCGGGTTTTTTTTGGCCCGGACCGTTTAGCCCGAAGCCCGCTAGGGCTAGCCCGAAGCCCGATATATATATATACACTATATTAATATTATATATATAATATATATTAATATTATATATAATCTATATTATTACTGTATTTGTTAATATAGTGTGTGTATATATATATATACATAAAAGTGTATTTTTTATTATATTTATTATAGTATAGTTGTTACTATATATATAAAATATATTGTTATTGTTTTTTTTTACTTATAAAAAAATAAAAAATAGATTTTTTAAATATTTAGCCCGTTTAGCCCGTTTAGCCCGAAACCCGTTAGGGTTAGGGTTAGGGCCAATATTTCCTAGCCCGTTTAAATCCGGGCTTTTTTAGCCCGGACCGTTTAGCCCGAAGCCCGTTAGGGCTAGCCCGGAACCGCTAGGGCTAGCCCGTTTAACATCTCTAATTCTCACAATAATTTATCTGGCTAAATATAATACAATTTAACACATATGTGATGGGTAAAGTCAAACTATACAAGAAATAATAATAAAAACATGGCAAAAAATCGGCAATATGTGTGTACCTTCAGTTCACAATTAACTTATACTGAGATTAGATTTGAAGGCCTTAAACCTTTCCGAGACCATGACTGTTGATAGGTGCGTTTGGAGGCGCCAGATCAGAGTTGTGGATTCTTTTGTAGGGAGCGGTGCTGTAGTGGAGAGCCTCAGTGTTGGGTTGTCTCGGTTAGCTTTGACCTAGAGCATTGCATTTTTACTTTTATTGTATAGTTTATCCTATTGTCTTTGCGTGTGGTGTATTTTTGGCAGGAAGCTGTGCGCAGAGCCAACTTCTCTTTTGTTAGAGCAGCGTTCATCGGGAGTGAAGTAGCCAGATTCCACTTAGGTAAGTCCCATGTGGATCAAGACATGGGCTCAGGTATGGTCTCGAGCTTTTCGAATCTTATGTTTTCCTTTGTATTTATCACACAAGATTCTGCTGTGCACTAAGCTGGGGGTCTTCACAGAAACAGCCTCCCTACCGTAATAAGTATGGGCATGGTCTGCGTACATCTTACCCTCCCCAGACCCTGCTCTGAGCGAGATATACTGGGTATGTTTGGTTTGGTTTGGTTTGGTATCAACATACCCATATAATGACTAGAACACGACAACATAAGAAAATACTACTCAAATTACAAACACTAATACACGAGTGTCATATAGTTAGCATCGTCGCCATTCATCATCTTTGATGATCTTGTGACTGCTTCCCCAAACCACAAGTATCTGAATACATAAAAGGCATCCACCAATGAAGGAGTGGCGTTGGAATCACTAGTGCAAGTACATTTGATATACTAAGTTATATGAATTACATTTCAAAATTTATCAAACAAGTCAATCTTCGAAATATTATTTTAAAATCCTGAGAGGTAACATTTGTTGAGATTCGGGCTAAAAATTGAATATGCAGTGGAAGAATAAATGACCATCCGAACCCCGAATGAGGATGTATGAGGGATTGTATATACGATTTGAAATAAAATGATGAGAATTGAAATTATACACTTGAAGACCTCAGATTGAAATATTGATTTTTATGAAGATGTTGATGATGAATCCAATTTGAAAATCTTCTTCAAAATTCAAAGCCGAAAGTATAACATATCACGGATTGGATAAACGAATGAAGAAAATCTCCTCATTCAAATGGCCAAGGGTGCGATGACTAGTACTCAAAGGGGATGTGAGATTTTCTATATTCCCTTTCCTTTTCTCTCTAAGAGTTTAAGAATAATGCTATTAAATATTCACGAAGAGAGAATAAGTCCCAATTTAATCTATTATTTATCCTGTTTGAGCGACTCTATAGGTTTATCTCAGTCAGCAATAGGAAGAATCGAAAAGTGAGAGTTACACCGATCACTGTTGTCGAAGGGTTTAAACAAAAAAGAAAATATGATTTCATCGATACATACTCATCAGTAACCGGGATAGCCTCTATTCGATTGCTTGTTTTGATTGTTGCTTTACACAGTTTTGAGATTCACCAAATAGATGTGAATACTGTATTTTCGAATGAGGAACTGGAAGAAGAATATATATATATATATATATATATATATATGAGGGTTTGTTGCACCGGGTCCAGAGAAAAAGGTGCAAACTGATCAAGTCATTATATGGACTTAAATAAGCTCTGAAACAGTGGCATGTTAATTTTGAGAATATTATGTTATCAACTGATTATAAATCCAATTCGAATGTGACAAAAATGTATATGAAATTTATATGTGAATAGTTTGTCTATATTTAGACGGAGTGCTGAACATGGACATAGGTTATGATTTATCATGGACAAAAATAGAATGTTAAAAGAAAATTCTGACATGAAAGATAAAGATGGAATTATCTTGTCACAATATCACTATGTCGAAAAAGTAATCAAGAAGTTCAATATCTATGATGATCTAATTTCCAAGACTCATATGGAGTTGAGTATAAATATGGTAGCTAATAGAGCTAAAGCAGTTGCCCAACTTGAATATTCAAGAGTAATAGGTAGTCTAATGTACTTGCAAAATTATACATATCCATACTTGGCCTCTCCAGTTAAAAAGTTGATTAGATATATGAGTAATCCAAGCCATGAGCATCGGAATACGTAGAACAATGGTTTTATAGTACTTGAAGCACACCATAAATTATGGGTTATACTACATGAGATATCCGACTATACTCGAAGGGTATTCTGATGCTAGTTGGATATCATATTCAAAAGATTCCACTTCTACTAGTGGATATTTATTCTGTATTGATGTTGGAATCGTTTCATGAAAATCCACAAAACAAACATGTATAACTCGATCCACCATGGAATCTAAGATCATAGCTTTAGATAAAGTTAGTGAAGAAGCGGATTTCCTTCATAATTTTTTGTAATATATTTCATTTTGGAGTAAGCATGGGCCACTCGTTGCGATTAATTGTGATATCCAAGCAGCTATTGGTAGAGCACAAAGCAAGAGGTATAATGAAAAATCATGGTATATTTGTCGAGTACATAATACAGTTAGTGGTAATTTAACCATGCTCAATAAAGATCCCATGAACTTGGTTCCAAGGAACAACTAAGCTATGAGAGTTCACCAGAGCACTTGGAACAATATGAATGTCCAAAGCTTATCCCGAAAAGCAATCCAAGTGCAATAACTGTAATACCCGGATAATTATTGTGTATTTTACCTGTATTCGAAACTTGTAGCATTTGATTATGTGGTATTAATAATCGAAGTGTGATTTTTCGTATTCGTATTCCTACATTCTTGAGTTTCCAATACATGCATGCATGCATCTGCACGTCATAACGTACGCTAGCTTTTGAGCATAACGTACGTTAAGAACTGCAGATAACGTACATTATAGTCTAAGCATAGCGTACGTAATCAGCAGTCAAAGACAGATCAGATAAGGTTGGCGTGTGGAGCAAGGAGGAGATATGTCAGATTTTCCCCGCATGAACCTGGACGGTTTCTTATTAAAACAGGTCAACGAGGCTTAATGTACGTTAGATATGGTTGATAACGTGCCTATGTTCATACGATTACGTACGTAAAGGTTTTGGATAGCGTACGTAAGAGAATACCATAAACGAGACAGTGAGCTACTATCGGACATTAAGGTACGCAAAGGATGTCACATAGCATACGTTAAGACTGTAACGTGCGTAAGGCTTTGAGGATAACGTACGTAAAGTTCAGAACTGTATAAATAGGACACCACCTCATTTCATTTTTCAGTTTTCACTTCGTCCTATACCCGATTTTTGAGACTTAAAGAGTTACCCTCTCGACCTAAACCCTTCATATCAGCCTCTAAACATAATCATTGAAGGCAAGGAGCTTTGGCGGTTTGTGTTCAAGCGTTCGACGTTGAGTTCATCAAGTGTTTCCAGCATTTCCTTCCGTATAAGGTATGTGACGATTCACCAATCTAGATTTGGTGTTCTAGTTGTCGAATACAATATGAACATGCCACTGAAGTTGCTGAGTTTATTACGGAGATTACAAAGTTTATTATGAACAATATGTTCGAACAACGCGTATAAGGGAACTAGATGGATTGAACTTAGGATTTATTCCTTGTAGAAGAAGATGATGATCATGTTGAACCTAGTATCGAGTTTTATGTGATGATTATGGTATTTTTCAAGATAATTCCGAAATCATGTTGTGTTGGATTGTTGATGGTTATGGTTAGGATCCTTGTAGGAAGAACTATCATGAGGTATAATTGAATAATTCAATCTAAAGATGTGTTGAGACTTGATTGAAACATTATGAGATTATTGTTCGGATAAGTATTGTATTGATGATTCGACCGGTATGGCTTGTGGCAGATTAGTGTGTTTATCATAATTGGATATATTATGCCTTTTCATGTTCGTTTAATGTTTTGAAGCGATTATCCGGAATCATTAGTTATATTAGTGTTATTGTATAATTAAGGTTCGGATATTGTAAATTGATCAAGTGGGAGTTCTTCGAGCGGGTTGAAGGTTATTGGAAGTATCGATCCTTGTCGTCATTTATGAGGCAAGTATCTGAATTTGATTTTGGTTTAATGTTGATGATTTTGATCATGCATATTGTCATTCATGTTGTTGAACATGAGATCATCCGAGTTGATTTGTCATGATGTCGTCCATGCTATTGATTCATATGTTGTTCATGTTGATGAACATATTGATTTACATGTGTATGCATAGTTGTATTGTATATGTTGTATTGATCTGATGGGGTCGTGTGATCTATGCTGAGGGCGCTGGATCAGTTGTCCACCTCGTGTTGGTCCGACGGGATCATCTTGGGATCTATGCTGAGGGCGCTGGATCATTGGATTACCTTGTGTTGTGTTAATGGAATCACATGGATTCGCATCGTTGGATTCCGGTAGAGGAAGTCCGTGTTTTGTGTTTTTGCTATGCATTGTTGTTGCATAACTGATTTTGTATAATTTTGGTACTTGTACTAGCATCGTTTTTCTAACCCCTGTGGAGGTGGACATTTGTTTAATGTTTAGGTAGCCGAGGAGCGGGGAAGCAACCACAGTGTCGGCATGATGACGAAGGGGCACAGTGATGTTTTCCGTATGAATTGTTTTGGTATTCTAGTTTTGTGTTAAGTACTCGAGTACGTGTGTTCTTTATAGTGATTTGAGAATTTTGTAATAAATAGGTTGTTTTGGATGATTAAACCGGTTACTAAATTACACAACTATTGGTGGTATTATTCGTATTGTTCAGTATTTCTTTTAATTTAGCCTTGTAAATTCCTATATAAAGGGTTTACGACGCTGTAATTATTCCGAATATCTCAGGGTGTTACAAAATATGGTATCGGAGCTAAGATTTATGGATATCTTGGCAGTTGGGTTTAGTTGGGTCTGTTTATGTCTTTTGATTTGTCGGTCTCTCATGACATCACTGTACAGCCAGCGTCATCATGTGAACCGTGGTTGTAAGTTTCCTAATCTCAGATACTATCACTTTAATTTTTGCGCACTTTGTGGATATTGACAAAATTTTAGGAGATTTTGATCTGGGTATTGAGTATTTGTGTTTACAATATATTGAGAGGAGGACGTGGACGCGGATGCGGTCATGGACACGGACGTGGCAATGCTAGACAGGAAGATTCATCGTCCGTCCCAGATTCGTTGTCTAATCAAACTGATTTCAGTTCTGGCGAACAACAGGAATCAGTTAATAATGACCGAGCACGAACTAAGGAGGCAGATGCAAATCTTAACATGCCTGAAGTGCTCCAGCAAGTGGTCACTCATATGACCCAATTTGCTCAAGTGGTTTACCACATGCAAATGACGATGGGCCAACAGCATGACGAAGTAAATCGAGGGGACAAGTGGCTTTCAGAAGTGGTCAAATTACACCCACCAAAAATTTGACGGTTCTTCAGAGATGCCTACATGGGACCACTGGCTGAAAGAACTGGAGAAGGTATTTGCATAGATTAATTGTCCCAATGACCGAAAAGTTCCGATCGCCTAGTATTTTCTGACTGGGGAAGCTTTCGACTGGTGGGAAGACATTCGACCGGAGGATCATAATGCTGACTGGATAGAATTCAAATTAATGATGGAAGCATAATATTGTCCTCGTCCAGTTAGAGAGGCTAGAGTCCGAGAGTTTTTCTCACCACAAAATCTGGAGGCATCTGTGACAGAAATGATTAAGACTTTTAATCACCAGCTGAACTTTGTGCGACATCTGGTCAGAACCGAGGCAGAAATAATTTTTCACTTCGACATGAGGATGAAGACGGAGATCCAATGATATATGTCGGGATTCGAATGTACTACTCTCCGACAGTATCAGAATAAAGCCCTAGCTTATGAGATGAAAGAGACAGAAGTGGAAAAATTTGCGGAATTGAAGAAGAAGAGAGTGTCTGGCAACTTTACTGAGAGCAAGAGTAGTGGGCCCCTCAAGGGCCAGTCCTCATTCCATTCATCCAAGAGGCCTCTATATCCTTTCCGAGGTGGAAAGAAGTTCAAAACGGCATCGATGGTTACAGATGCAGCGAAGAAGTGTTATAACTGTGGACGAGCAGGGCATGTTCGGCGTGATTATTCCGCTCCTGCTGTGACCTGTTTTGAATGTGGACAAGAAGGGCATCGTGCGATATTTTGCGGGAATGTGACTAGATCGTTTGGAGCTCGTACTTCAGTGCAAGTTCCGAAAGAGACGAGTGTGAACCTGACACAGTAGAGTGGTCTACAATAGCAGAATCTTTGAAAAAAAGAAGCATTCAGTGCTGGGTCCATTCCTCCGCGCCTTTATGAGATGAGGAGGTCAGATAATCAGAACACTGTTGTTGCATCAGGTACGATTCAGATTCTTTTGCAACCAGTTAGTGTCTTATTCGATTCAGGAGCTACACATTCTTTCATATCAATGAACTGTGTTAATGGTTTGAAAATCCCGTGTTTACATGATTGTGAACCTTATGTTGTGAGTCTGCCAAATGGAGAGAGAATTGGGGGAAATCTAGAAGCTAGAAATTTTCCTATGTCGATAGAAGGGAGGAATTGACCATCAAATCTTATTGTGGTCAATATCCATGGTGATGATTTAATTCTTGGAAACGATTGGCTCAATCGTTATGGAACTATTTTGAATTATCGGAAGAGAGTTATCTCGATTATTGCTGGTGACAGATCTGAACATTTATTTAAAAGATGGAGACCAGGAAGCTTAGGGAAAGTGATCAAAGCCATGAAAGCGATTAAATTGCTGAAACACTGTTGTGCTGGGTTTTGGTGTTATGCCATGAAGAAGGAAGAAGAAGTAAAACTCTCATCTATTCCAGTTGTGAATGAATTCTCAGATGTATTCCCTGACGAACTACCTGGATTAGCTCCGCGTAGAGCTAATATTGAATTGGAACCGGGAGCTGCACCTATTTCCAGAGCACCATACCGTATGGCGCCAACAGAGATGTATGAATTAAAGAAACGGCTTGAAGAATTGTTGCAGAAGGGTTACATTCAACCTAGTGTTTCTCCTTGGGGTGCGCCCGTTCTTTTTGTTCGAAAAAAGACATATCACTCTGATTGTGTATAGATTACAGGAAGCTAAACAAGGTGACGATCAAGAATAAATACCCATTGCCTAGGATTAATGATTTGTTTGATCAATTGCAGGGAGCGACGGTATTTCGAAGATCGGCTTGAGATCAGGATACCATCAAGTGAGGATTAAGGAATCTGATATACCGAAGTCCACATTCAGATCTCGGTATGGGCACTATGAGTTTATAGTAATTCCATGCAATTGATGAATCGAGTATTCTTAGAATACTTGAATAAATTCGTGGTCGTTTTCATTGACGACATCTTGATTTATTCAAAGAATCCAGAAGAGCATGCAGAACATTTGCATATTTTTTTGAAGATTTTGAGAAATGAACAACTTTATGTAAAACTTTCCAAATGTGAGTTCTGGCTTAAGGAAGTAACGTTCCTTGGGCACGTGATATCAGCCGACGGAGTTCAAGTAGACTCGAAGAAAGTTGAGGCAATCTTGGAGTGGGAATCTCCTAAGAACGTGAAGGAAGTCCGAAGTTTCTTAGGACTTGCTGGGTATTATCATCGTTTTGTGGAAGGATTTTCCAAAATCCCTTGTCCGCTTACTCAGTTGCTACAGAAGACTCAGAAATTCGTGTGGAATGAGAAATGTCAGATTAGTTTTGATGAGCTCAAGAGGAGACTGACAACGGCGCCAATATTAGCACTACCAAATGGAACTGAAGGGTTCGTAGTTTACAACGATGCTTCAAATCAGGGTCTGGGTTGCGTGTTGATGCAGAAGGATATGGTGATTGCCTATGCGTCTCGACAATTGAAACCGTATGAGGTTAACTACCCGACACATGATTTATAGTTACCATCCGTTATCTTTGCTCTGAAAATCTGGCGACATTATTTATATGGGACTCACTGTCAGATCTTCACAGATCATAAGAGTCTCAAATATATTTTCAGTCAGAAGGAATTAAACATGAGACAGAGGAGATGGCTGGAATTGATTAAAGATTATGACTTGGAAATTCTTTATCACCTAGGCAAAGCTAACGTGGTAGCTGATGCACTAAGCCGCAAACCTGTTTCTCTTCGAATGTTGGAAACGCTTACGTCCCAGTCCAGTATTCAACGAGAGTTGATTCGTGAAGGAATTGAAGTATGGTTGCAAGGAGTCCAAGGGCAATTGTGTGTGATTGTAATACCCCCAAGTTATTCAGGGCATATTACAGCGCCGTGAACCCCACCGTGGGGCCCATAAGGCTAATCATGCGCGGAACTATAAAACTTGATCGGGAAGGTCCAAATACAATGAAATGAAATACGATACAAGGGGTATTCAACAATGTATCCAAATACATCACAGTACAATTCAAGACCTCGGCAACACAGGTCGGAATATCAAGAAAGACTGAAAATAAATAATACTCGAGTATTCAATAACCATTCCAGTATAACAACACTGAATGGAGGAACACAAAACATAACTGGAGATAAAACACAGTATCACGCTTGCCCATCATCTTTGTTGCGACCCGATACCTGCCTATCTGCCCTCATTGAACCTGAAATACATAAAAGGTATTTCCCCCAAAAAGGGGTTAGACGTCGAATAGCTAGTGCAAGTATATCAAGTATGTAACACAATACTCCTCGACAATAAAGTAATGGTAACCGTCAATTCATCAATTCAAGACTAGTATTCCGGAATAACTAAATCTCATAGCATCACAACAATGCATACATGATCAACCATGGAACCGCACCAAAGGCTACGGAACCCTCAGGGGACCTGTCGGCCCGCCCCATAGTAGTTAACCCAAATTATCCGTGGAATCGCACCAAAGGCTACGAAACCCTCAGGGGACCTGTCGGTCCGCCCCAGAGTGGATATAAATAAACATGCCATTCATATATCTTACTTTCAAATTCAAGAACGTACAATCATAAATATATACTTGCCTTTGAGACATCGAGAAATGGAACGGAAAAGAGTATGGGTTCGGTAGGTCCAAGAACGCACTTCCGGCACCTAAACGATTCATAAGGGATATGATAATCAATAATCCATACTCATAATCCACGAAGAAACTCCCGAAACCCGTCTACGATTCACGAAAATACAAAGGTAAACAACTAGAGTTTGGAAAATCACCCAAACCCTCACAAGTCCAAACACGGCACAAACCAATCCGTAAAATTGTAGGAAAAGCATGAATACGGGATAGATACATCATAAGCTCAAGGTTCTCAAGCTTCAAAATGGATAAATCGGACGAATCTAGGAAAACCCCAAAATTCCCAAAAAGAAGGGTTCTAAGGATTTTTACCTTGATTTGGACGATAGAATGGGTTAGATGTTGTATAATCCTTGTTCTCCAACCAAGGATGTTGATGTTTGAAGATGGATCGCTTCCAATCGCCCAAAATCGCCTCTCCCGAGATTCTCCCGTCGAAAATGAGTGAAGAGAATAAAAAATGACGAAATGGAAGTCAAATGTCCAATATATACTCGCCCAGTCTAGCGCACGCTACGCCTCGATTATTAGCGTGCGCTAGCAAGGTCACCAGGTAGTCCAGTGGCTTCTGCCGGCCCCGTTAGCGTGCGCTAATCGCCTTATCTTAGCGTGCGGTAGCCAAAAATGGTGTCCAGAAACTGGAGTCCTGAACCTACTGTACTATGCCCTGCTCGCATCTTAGCGTACGCTACACTATGGCTTAGCTTGCGTTACACAGCTCTGATAGCGTGCACTATCCGAAGACTAGCGTACGTTATTTGATAGTCCAGAAAACCTGACAACCTCAGTGTCTCTGCCGACCAGCCCATTAGCGCGCGCTACGAACGGATGTTAGCGCGCGCTACTGACCACGAATAGCGTGCGTGAACGAACTCCTAGTGCGCATTAACTGCCAGTCCAGAAAGCAGTATGGGTTACTGGTTCTGACCTGACTGGTCCCTTAGCGCGCGCTACGGCTCAAAGCTAGCGTGCGCTACTGAAGCATAATTAGCGTGCGGTAGCTTAGGCCTAGCGTGCGCTATTTCTCTAACCCAGAACACTTCCTCAAGGTCTAAACAACACGATTGTGACCCAAACAAGATACGAAACTCTATAACAATATCGACAACATCACCAAGAGTTTACAGAGCGACGAAATAAGAAAAAACGACAAGGTCAAACAGTCAATAAAAGTACGGGTATTACATTTTCCCCCTCTAAAA
The DNA here is from genome assembly GCA_033398695.1 of Orobanche coerulescens. Lineage (NCBI taxonomy): Eukaryota > Viridiplantae > Streptophyta > Magnoliopsida > Lamiales > Orobanchaceae > Orobanche > Orobanche coerulescens. The sequence continues at coordinate 23,547,994 of CM065812.1, forward strand.
AGAAGTTTCGTCCCGAAACTTAAGAAATAAAAAGCTCGGGGTACTCCGACCGCATCTTCTGTTCCGTTTCCCAAGTCGCCTCCTCGACTCCATGTCTCGACCATTGTACTTTAACCAGTGGAATGGTCTTATCCCGAAGTTGTTTCTCGCGATGCTCAAGGAAATTCACGGGTCTCTCCGGAAAGGTAATATCCTCGGCCACATCAATCTCACGGTAGTCGATAACGTAGCTCAGATCCGGCACGTATTTTCTCAATTGAGACACATGGAAAACACTATAGACGTGACTTAAAGCTGGAGGCAACGCCAAGCGATAAGCTAAATCTCCAACCTTGTCCAAGATCTCGAAAGGTCCGATATACCTCGGACTAAGTTTCCCCTTTTTCCCGAAGCGAAAAACCCCTCTGGTCGGCGACACCTTGAGTAAGACATGATCCCCCACTTCGAACTCCAAGGCTCGACGACGAGTATCAGCATAAGATTTCTGACGGCTCTGGGCAGTCAGCAATCGGTCCCGGATAATAGAAATCTTTTCCTTAGTCTCCATCAACATATCCGGTTCTGTTCCAATTAGATCCGAAGCCTCGTCCCAACATAATGGTGACCTACATCGCCTACCATAAAGAGCCTCGAATGGTGCCATTTTGATCGACGCATGCCAACTGTTATTATAGGCAAACTCGATCAACGGCAAGTGAAGTTCCCAATCATTACTCCAGTCTAAGGCACAAGCTCGCAACATAAACGTCTGAATCGTCCTCTCTGTCTGACCGTCCGACTGAGGATGAAATGAAGTGCTCAATCTCAACTCAGTACCCAAAGCCTGATGAACGGCCTGCCAAAAATGTGATACGAAAAGACCGTCTCGATCAGAAACAATGGTCTTGGGGGCACCGTGTAATCTTACGATCTCATCTATAAAAGTTCGAGCTAATCTATCCGGTCCCCAAGTATCCTTAATACCCAAGAAGTGTGCAGACTTGGTCATCCGATCGATGATTACCCAAATCATATTCATTCCGGCCCTAGTTCTCGGCATGCCAGTGATGAAATCCATAGAGATGTCTTCCCACTTCCACTCGGGAATGGTAAGTGGTTTCAACAACCCCGCTGGTCGTTGATGTTCGATCTTGACTTGTTGACATGTCAAGCACCGTAGTATAAATTCCGTGACATCCTTCTTCATGTTGTTCCACCAAAAATTTCGTTTCAAGTCCTTATACATCTTACTCGTTCCGGGGTGGATTGAGTAAGGCGTAGCATGGGCTTCTCGGAGAATTCTCTGACTCAACTCTAGATCATTCGGAACACAAAGCCTGCCCTGAAATATCAGAATACTATCCTCGTGAACCATAAAGCCAGGAGCTTTTCCTTTAATTACATCTCCCTTCAATTGAGAAATCATCGGGTCACTCCACTGTTTCCCTTTGATGTCGTCAACCAAGGACGAAGTAATTTCGAGAGTACACAATTGTCCTTGTACTCGCTGAAGCCAAACTTCTATCCTTTGCCCGATTAAATCTTGACAAATCTTCGTCTGAGATGTAAGAACCTCGAGCATTTGAAGAGATGCCGATTTGAGGCTCAAAAGCATCCGCGACGACATTGGCTTTTCCGGGGTGGTAAAGAATTTCCAAATCGTAATCCTTTATCAACTCTAACCAACGTCTCTGTCTCATATTCAGCTCTTTCTGACTAAAAATATAATTCATGCTCTTGTGATCGGTATAAATCCGACACGGAGAACCATACAAGTAATGCCGCCAAATCTTGAGTGTGAAGACAATTGTGGCCAACTCCAAATCATGAGTAGGATAATTCATCTCATACGACTTTAATTGTCGTGACGCAAAACCTATCGTCCTATCATGCTGCATAAGCACAAAGCCAAGACATTGACCCGAAGCGTCACTATAAACCGCAAAGCCCTCACTACCATGTGGTAAAGCTAAAATCGGCGCTGAAGTCAAACGTCTCTTCAGCTCATCGAAGCTCTGTTGTCTCTTCGTCGTCCAAACAAACTTTTCCATTTTCTGGAGTAATTGCGTAAGCGGCCGAGCGAGTTTCGAGAACCCCTCGACAAACCGACGGTAATATCCAGTAAGGCCCAAAAAGCAACGAACTTCCTTAATATTTTTAGGCAGTGCCCAATCTAGCACTGCCTCAATCTTCTGCGGGTCTACACGAACCCCTTCGGCTGAAATCATGTGGCCGAGAAACATAACTTCTTCCAACCAGAACTCACATTTTGAGAATTTGGCATACAGGTGCTCGGTTCTCAAAATATCTAGTACCAAACGCAAATGTCGGGCATATTCCTCTTTATCTTGAGAATAGATCAAAATGTCGCCAATAAAGACGACTACACACCTGTCGAGATACTCGATGAAAATCGTATTCATTAACTGCATGAATACTGCCGGTGCATTAGTCAGCCCAAAAGGCATAACTACAAATTCAAAATGCCCATATCTCGTCTGAAATGCCGTCTTCGGAACGTCGGACTCTCTCACCCTGAGTTGATAATAACCTGATCTTGAATCAATTTTCGGGAAAAATGCACCCCCCTGCAACTGATCAAATAAATCGTCTATACGAGGCAAAGGGTACTTGTTCTTGATGGTTACTTTGTTCAGCTCACAGTAGTCGATGCACAAACGTAGTGAACCATCCTTCTTTCTCACAAAAAGAACAAGCGCGCCCCAAGGCGAAGCGCTTGGTCTGATGTACCCTCTTTCCAGAAGTTCTCCCAATTGATTCTTTAATTCTTGCACCTCGGAAGGTGCCATTCGATAAGGTGCCTTAGAAATCGGAGCCGCATATGGCTCTAAGTCCACAGAAAATTTTATCTCCCGATCTGGCGATAATCTCGGGCGATCGTCCGGAAAAACATTGGGATACTCATTAACAACCGGAATCGAAGAGAAATCGACTTCGTTCCCTTCCGTTTTCAAGGCATAACACCAATAGCCCGTACAACCTTTATTCAAAAGTTTTACGGCCTTCATGGTGCTGATAAGTAACTTGGATTGGCCCGACTTACGTCCCAAAAATGAGTACTCGGTTTCGTCTTTAGTCATCATGTTGATAACCTTAGTACGGTAATTCATAATCGCTTGGTGACTATCAAGCCAATCCTCACCGAGGATCACGTCCTCGCCTACCATATCAACTACAATCAGATTCGATAACCATTCCATACCGGATATAATACCGGAAAATATTTAATCTCCCGGTTCCCCACAATTCTATCCCCGCTAGGTAGTTTCACAATGAAGGGATCGCAAGCAGTCATACAAGTTATATTCAAATGGCATACACACTCCAAGGAAATAAAAGAATGTGTAGCACCCGTATCAAAAAGCACACGGACTGGACTAGATAAAATATGAATGGTACCCGAAGCCACCGCCGCGTCGGGTTCGTCTGTTCGACGCATCTCATAGACCCGTGGTTGTACCGAACCAACGCTAGAGTTTCTCCAAAGATTCTCGACCCCGTCCCGCCCCCGTCGTATTCGCTGAGATTGACCAAAAGATTGCCGCTGATTAATGCCTTGGTCAAGTGGTGTTGGGGCAGAAGCCCGAGTGTCCAAAGTCTGATTTGGTTCGGAACAATAAGCCGCTCTATGTCCCATCTGTTCGCAAGTGCGACACTTCAATGGCGGAAAATTGCACTCCAAATTAACGTGGCCTGGACGGCCACAATTATAGCAAGTTACCATGCGATTTGTGGTGCCCAAGGCAGAACCGAAACCCCTATTTCCTTTAGAAGAACGTGACGACTGTCCGGTAGTACGGTTAGTCGTCTGTGACCTCTGGAAGTTGCCACTCTTAGAGCTAGAAAAATTTCCCGCGTCCTTCTGCTTCTTCGATTCTTCCGTGGTATCGTTGTCGGGGCTTAACATATCATGGGCTAAAGCTCTGTCCTGATATTCCTTCAGTGTGGTGCAAGCAAATCCGTCCATGTACCGCCGTAAGTCCATATTCATCCGCATATCAAAATAACGGATCTTATCACGCTCGTTTCTCACTTGATCCTTCACGTGGATCAATTGTTGGTTGTACTCTACAATTGCTTGTGAGACAGGAATATTCTGCGGTTTAGCCTCGAAAAAGGCTCGAATTCGGCTCTCTCGTACCGGGTCTATGGCACCGCCAAACTGTGTAGGGTGCATACGGATTACATTCTGAAGCAAGGCATCCGTGTTCGGGTCCGGATTATTCAGCTGAACGGTTTAGGCTAAAATGGTCATCTGGTTAGCCAATTGTTGAAGTACATTCGCAACTCCAACGTCCGCGCTGTTCCCCTGGCCAGTCCACTGGTCGTGCTGACTTTCGGTGTCCGGATGCACCGAGTTCGATAAACTGGGGTTGGTCGACCCCGCAACAGAACTGAGGGAAACGGCCGCGCCACGTCCTCTTCCACGTCCACGGCCAAGGCCCCTACCAGCTGACATACTAAAGAACACACAAGGCATGTAAGTACAATTCAATCGCACCTAATCAAAGTGACCGATTCTCAAGAATACCAATATGGAAGCAAAACGAATAAGGAACACCATAAGAGGTCTTGCAAGTACCGATCACACTGTGATGATGGCAGAGTAGTGATACTATGGACAAATGACGAATCAATCGACCCAAAAGACCGACAGCCTAGGTATCCATAGACCTAAGCTCTAATACCATATTCTATAACACCCCCAATTATTCAGGGTATATTACAGCACCGCGAACCCCACCGTGGGGCCCACAATGCTAATCATGCGCGGAACTATAAAACTTGACCGGGAAGGTCCAAATACAATGAAATGAAAGACGATACAAGGGGTATTCAAACTAGGGGTGTTTTCGGTTTTGGTCGGGGTAAAATTTTCGAAACTCAAACCCTCCCCAAACTTTAAAATTCGGTTTCGGTTTCGGTCGGTTTCGGTATTCAAAACTCAAAACCCAAACCCTCCCCAAATGTTTCGGTTTCGGATTAGTTCGGTTAAATTCGGTTTTGACCCAAACATATTTAATATATATTTATTTAATAAAGTAATAAAAAAATTAATTATATTAATAAAACTTGTTCTAAAATAATAGATAGATCTTTAATAGATATATTTAATCATTGTTTTTATCAAAACTACAATATATGTGTAGATATATTATTTTCTAAGTTTAAAAATTTTAGTCATATAAATAAAATTTTATATAATATAAATAATTCGAGTTAGTTCGGTCCAATTCAGGGTAATTCGGTTCGGTTCGGTTTTAAGTTATCTAAACCCGAATTAATTCGGTTTCAGTTTCGGTTTGTAAGTTTTAAGTTCGGGGTTGCTTTCGATCGGGGATTTTCGGTTCGGTGCGGATTGGTTCGGATTGGTTGATCGGTTTTCGGATTTCTATTAACACCCCTAATTCAAACCATGTCCAATGTATCCAAATACATCACAATACAAATTCAAGACCTCGGCAACACAGACCGGAATATCAAGAAAGACTAAAAACAAACAATACTCGAGTATTCAATAACCATTCCAGTACAACAACACTGAATGGAGGAACACAAAACATAACTGGAGATAAAACACAGTATCACGCTTGCCCATCATCTTTGTTGCGACCCGATACCTGTCTATCCGCCCTCCTGGAACCTGAAATACATAAAAGGTATTTCCCCCCAAAAAGGGGTTAGCCGTCGAATAGCTAATGCAAGTATATCAAGTATGAAACACAATACTCCTCGACAATAAAGTAATGGTAACCGTCAATTCATCAATTCAAGACTAGTACTCCGGAATAACTAAATCTCATAGCATCACAACAATGCATACATGATCAACCATGGAACCGCACCAAAGGCTACGGAACCCTCAGGGGACCCATCGGCCCGCCCCAGAGTGGTTAACCCAAATTATCCGTGGAATCGCACCAAAGGCTACGAAACCCTCAGGGGACCTGTCGGTCCGCCCCAGAGTGGATATAAATAAACATGCCATTCATATATCTTACTTTCAAAGTCGAGAACGTACAATCATAAATATATACTTGCCTTTGAGACATCGAGAAATTGAACGAAAAAGAGTATGGGTTCGGTAGGTCCAAGAACGCACTTCCGGCACCTAAACGATTCGTAAGGAATATGATAATCAATAATCTATACTCATAATCCATGAAGAAACTCCCAAAACTCGTCTACGATTCACGAAAATACAAGGGTAAACAACAAGAGTTTGGAAAATCACCCAAACTCTCACAAGTCCGAACACGGCACAAACCAATCCGTAAAATCATAGGAAAAACATGAATACAAGATAGATACATCATAATCTCAAGGTTCTCAATCTTCAAAACGGATAAATCGGACGAATCTAGGAAAACCCCAAAATTCCTAAAAAGAAGGGTTCTAAGGATTTTTACCTTGATTTGGACGATAGGATGTATTACATGTTGTATAATCCTTGTTCTCCAACCAAGGATGTTGATGTTTGAAGATGGATCGCTTCCAATCACCCAAAATCGCCTCTCCCGAGCTTCTCCCGTCGAAAATGAGTGAAGAGAATGAAAAATGACGAAATGGAAGTCAACTGTCCAATATATACTCGCCCAGTCTAGCGCACGCTACGCCTCGATTATTAGCATGCGCTAGCGAGGTCACCGGGTAGTCCAGTGGCTTCTGCCGGCCCCGTTAGCGTGCGCTAATCGCCTTATCTTAGCGTGCGGTAGCCAAAAATGGTGTCCAGAAACTGGAGTCCAGAACCTACTGTCCTCTGCCCTGCTCGCGTCTTAGCGTGCGCTACCGCTATGGCTTAGCGTGTGTTACGCAGCTCTGATAGCGTGCGCTATCCGAAGACTAGCGTACGTTATTTGATAGTCCAGAAAACCTGACAACCTCACTGCCTCTGCCGACCAGCCCATTAGCGTGCGCTACGGACGGATGTTAGCGCGCGCTACTAACCACGAATAGCGTGCGTTAATGAACTCCTAGCGCGCGTTAACTGCCAGTCCAGAAAGCAGTATGGGTTACTAGTTCTGACCTGACTGCTCCCTTAGCGCGCGCTACGGCTCAAAGCTAGCGTGCGCTACTGAAGCATAATTAGTGTGCGGTAGCGTAGGCCTAGCGTGCGCTATTTCTCTAACCCAGAACACTTCCGCAAGGTCTAAACAACACGATTGTGATCCAAACAAGATACGAAACTCTATAATAATATCGACAACATCACCAAGAGTTTACAGAGCAACGAAATAAGAAAAAACGGCAAGGTCAAATAGTCAATAAAAGTACGGGTATTACAGTGATGGAATTAAATTCGTCATTAATCCAAGAAATCAAACCTAAGCTATTGGATGATCCTTTGATGATTCGGTTAAGTGATGAAGTGGACAGGAGAAAGGCCCCAGGATTCGTAATATATGATGATGGAGTCTTGATATTCCAGAGTCGACTTTGCGTCCTCGATGATGATGTGTTGAAACAGACAATCATGAAAGAAGCTCACAGTGCGCCCTATTATATTCACCCAGGCACCAATAAGATGTATAAGGATCTAAAGCAGAATTTTTGGTGGGGAAACATGAAGAAGGACGTAGCGGAATATGTCTCGAAGTGTTTAACTTGCCAATAGGTTAAGATTGAACATCAACGACCTGCCGGAATGTTGAAGGCACTTCCGATTCCTGAATGAAAGTTGAAAGATATATCGATGGATTTTATCACCAATATGCCAAAGACCAGGGCGGGGATGAATATGATTTGGGTGATAGTTGATCGTCTAACCAAGTCGGTTCATTTCCTGGGCATTAAGGATACTTGGGGACAAGAGAGGTTGGCACAAGTGTTTATTGCAGAGATAGTCCGATTGCATGGTACACCGAAGACCATTATTTCAGATCGAGATGGTCGCTTCGTGTCACATTTTTGGAAAACGGTTCATAGAGCCTTGGGAACCGAGCTGAACTTTAGCACAGCTTATCATCCTCACACTGATGGACAGTCCAGGATGACTATTCAGACAGTAGAAGACATGTTGAGAGCTTGTGCCTTAGATTGGTCAATGGATTGGGAAATTCATCTACCGTTGATTGAATTCACCTACAATAATAGTTGGCATGCTTCCATTAGGATGACACCTTTTGAAGCATTATACGGAAGAAGATGCAGATCCCCCCTGTGTTGGGACGATTCGTCTGATTTAATTGGGACCGAACCAGAGTTGATAGTACAGACTCGAGAGAAGGTAGATCTGATTCGTGAAAGGCTGTTGACTACCCCGAGTCGGCAGACATCTTATGCAGACGTGCGCCGTCGCCCATTAGAATTTGGAATTGGGGATCACGTACTCCTGAAAGTTTCTCCTACCCGAGGAATTTTTCGTTTTGGGAGGAAAGGAAAGTTGAGCCCAAGATATATCAGATTCTTCGAGATTCTTGAAAGAGTTGGGGAGTTGGCATACAGGTTGGCCTTACTACCATCGCTGAGTCATGTTCATAATGCGTTCCACGTAACCCAATTACGGAAATATATACTGGATCCCAGTCATGTCATCGATTTTGGCGAGATCGAGGTGGATAATGATGGCACATTCGAAGAAAAGCCAATCAAGATACTCGAGATTCCAGTCAAGCAATTGAGGAATAAACCAATCTCCTTGGTTAAAGTTCGGTGGTCTCGACATGGAGTCAAAGAAGCAACTTGGGAGACTGAGGATAGTATGAAGTCGAGATACCCGAAATTATTTTCGTCTTAAGTTTCGGGACGAAACTTCTTTTTAGAGGGAGAGTATGTAATACCCGGATAATTATTGTGTATTTTACCTGTATTCGAAACTTGTAGCATTTGATTATGTGGTATTAATAATCGAAGTGTGATTTTTCGTATTCGTATTCCTACGTTCTTGAGTTTCCAATACATGCATACATGCATCTGCTCGTCATAACGTATGCTAGCTTTTGAGCATAACGTACGTTAAGAGCTGCAGATAACGTTTGTTATAGTCTAAGCATAGCGTACGTAAGCAGCAGTCAAAGGCAGATCAGATAAGTTCGGCGTGTGGAGCAAGAAGGAGATATATCAGATTTTCCCCGCGTGAACCTGGACGGCTTTTTATTAAAGCAGGTCAACGAGGCTTAACGTACGTTAGATATGGGTGATAATATGTGCTATGTTCATACGATTACGTACGTAAAGGTTTCGGATAGCATACGTAAGAGAAGACCAGAAACGAGACAGTGAGCTACTGTCGGACGTTAACATATGCAAAGGATGTCAGATAGCGTATGTTAAGACTGTAACTATTGGAATATTTTATTCTAAATATTCATTATCGAGTTTTGATGATTAGTTGTTAAGTAAAGAAAAACAACGGGAAGCAAAACAAAACCACGAAGAAGTCGAAGACGCTCGGAACGGGAAAAGTTACCTGATAAGATCAGAGAGAAAAGTTACCTGATCATATCAGAGAGCAAAGTTACCTGATCAGTCAAGAAGGAAAGTTACCTGATGAAATTTACCTGATCAGACAAGAAGGAAAGTCACCTAGCCTGATCTTACCTGATGAATAACGCACGCTAGCAGGAAACACTAGCGCACGCTAAGAAAGCTATCTGCAGATCAGATAAGCTACAAAGTTACCTGAAGACAAAGTTACCTGATGAAGATATCGCACGCTACAGTTGAAGCATAACGCATGCTATCGGGGAACATGATCGTTGTGAAGACTTTCAACACAGAATGACATATGCAGTGACGAAATCATAGCGCACGCTACGGTTGAGGAATAACACATGCTAAATGTAACACCCCGAGATATTCAGAGTATATTACAGCGCCGTGGACCCCCACATGGGACCCACCAGGCTACAAACAAGAAAACTCCACTCGACTAACCATCCCGGTTAGCGAGGACACACATTTAATTATATGACATAAAAGTTACGCCCGGAGCAACCGGCGAAATGATCATTAACCAACAATGTAACAATTTAAAAGTAGTACAATACGGAGTTTGAAATGAAAAGCCTAAGTACTCGCGAGTACACTCTATAAGTTTATAATTATTAGAACAACCAAATCGAAATGGACGAAAGAAATAGAAAGACCCAAATGCACATGTCAACGACCCTGGCCAACGTCCTCGTACTGTCCAGGTTCCCGCTCATCCGGATAATCATAACCTGAAATCCATAATAAGAATTTCCCCAAAACGGGTCCCCAGAGGGGTTAGCAATTACGCTAGTACAAGTAATCAAGGCAACCAATCGCTTACACATTTCATAGTACATGCACCAATATCATTTCAAAAACCAAAACCAGACATGTCTTTTCCTAAACAAACAAATACAATTAATTTGCTCAGACCGGACGAAGCCACGAATCCCACTCGAGGCCTCTAAGGACCCTCCCGAGCTGGCCACATTCATAAAACAAATCAAGCACCACACGTCACCTAGGACCGGGACGAAGCCACGAATCCCACTCGAGGCCTCTAAGGACCCTCCCGAGCTGGCTAGCGAATCAAACTCATGAATCCAGGACGAAGCCATAGATTCCCTCGAGGCCCTGTCGGACCTTCCCGAGGTGAGTAAAGCACACACAATATACATTACCATTTCACGTTAAGCATAAAGGTTTCCAAAAATACTTGCCTTGAATATTTGATGACGCAACGAACGGAAAGGATAATCACCGACGAACGTTAAGAACCAACGGAACCGAACCTAACGATTCGAAGAACATAATTACAACCAACTCTAGCCGAATACGGAAATGGAATACACCCGAAAACCTACCTACGATTCATGTATATTCGCACAAAAATAACAACGAGGGCGGACCACAACCAAACCCTCTCGATTCCGCAAAACTATGAAAATATACCATGAATCCGTAGGAAAACTAATGATATCAACAAGATTAATCATATTCATCAAGAATCCATCAACAAAACGGAAAGAATCGGACAAAACCCCAAAATCCCCAATTATCCAAAAGGTAGGGTTTCAAGAGATATTATCTTGAGGATTCAAGTATTTAGATTCATAGAACACGCGTTGGATTGATTGTCCGGGCTTCACAATCGAAGAAGAATGATGAAAATCAACCCCCCAACTGATAATGATGAGAAGCTCTCCTCCTCTCTCACTCTCTCTCGCGTCAATGGAAGAAGAAGAAGGAAATGAGCTGTTCACGCTCAAAACAACACAATTATAGAGGGTTGACCGCATTGTGTGCCGCAGCATTGAGGTGTGCACAAACAGTGCCAAAAATTTACTCCCACGGTTCGGCAGGTGTCTTGCAGACGGCCGCGCAGTGCGGCACCCGGCATATCGGGTTTTGGTCGCAGATGCCACACGAGTGTGCCGCGGCACCGACGGTGTGCCGCGCACCGACTTGCACCGTGCCGGCACGGATGGGTGTGCCGCGCACACAAGATCCGCTCGACCAACAACTGGAGAAATGTGTGTGCCGCGGCGCACACACCTTGAGCCGCGGCTCACACCCCCTTTTGGGTCCTAATGATGAAAAATGATCCGGGAAGAGAATAAAAGCAATAGGAATCTATGTTTGGGAACCAATAACACGAAATGGATCCACGGCAACCCCGAAATGGCGGTTCCGCATAACAATAACGAGAATACGGTTCAGCAGATGACAGGAAGGATACACTGAAAGATACACGAGGGTCACTACGATCGAGAAATACACCAAAAATAAAAAATACAAAGGAAAGAAAAATGCGGATATTACATTCTACCCCTCTAAAAACAAGTTTCGTCCCGAAACTTAAGAAACAAACAACTCAGGATCATCGGTTTCCCAAGTTGCCTCCTCGACACCGTGTCTCGACCACTGCATTTTGACCAAAGGGATGGTCTTATGCCTCAGTCGTTTCTCACGATGCACCAAAATCTTCAAAGGACGCTCCTCAAAAGTAATGTCTTCAGCGATATCAATCTCGCCATAATAGATGACGTGATTCGGATCCGGGACATATTTCCTCAGCTGGGAAACGTGAAAAACGCTATGAACACGGCTCAAGGCCGGAGGTAGCGCCAAACGATATGCCAAATCACCGACTCGCTCAAGAATCTCGAAGGGCCCAATAAATTTCGGACTCAACTTCCCTTTTTCCCGAAGCGAAAAACTCCTCTCGTCGGTGACACCTTTAGCAAAACGTGGTCTCCCACCTCGAATTCTAAAGGTCGACGACGGACATCGGCATATGACTTCCGTCGACTCTGGGCAGTCAACATCCGTTCTCGAATTAATTCTATCTTCCGCCTCGTCTCTAAAACGACATCCGGTTCGGTCCCGACTAAATCGGATGCCTCATTCCAACAAATCGGTGATCGACACCGCCGCCCATAGAGTGCCTCATACGGTGCCATCCGAATCGACGCGTGCCAACTATTGTTGTACGTGAATTCGATCAATGACAGATGCTCCTCCCAGTCAATGCTCCAATCGAGAGCACAAGCACGCAACATATCCTCAAATGTCTGGATAGTGCGCTCCGACTGCCCATCTGACTGGGGGTGAAAAGAGGTACTCAAACGCAAACGAGTTCCCAACGCCTTATGCACCGCCTGCCAAAAGTGTGATACGAAACGGCCATCACGATCCGAAACAATAGACTTCGGAGTACCGTGAAGCCTCACAATCTGTGCGATAAATATACGGGCCAACTTCTCCGGGCCCCAAGTGTCCTTGATGCCCAGAAAATGTGCCGACTTGGTCAGACGATCAACAATCACCCAAACCATATTCATGCCCGATCTCGATCTCGGCAAACTCGTAATGAAATCCATCGATATATCTTCCCATTTCCATTCCGTAACGGGGAGTGACTGCAATAGCCCAGCTGATCGCTGATGCTCGATTTTGACCTGCTGACAAGTCAAACATTTCGCTACAAACTGCGCGACCTCCTCCTTCATATCATTCCACCAGAAATTCCTCCTTAGGTCCTTGTACATCTTACTCGAACCAGGATGAACGGAGTAAGGTGTAGCATGGGCCTCGCGCAGAATACTCTGCCTCAACTCCAAGTCATTTGGTACACAAAGCCGACTCTGGAATCTCAAAACACCATCCTCATGAATCACAAAGCCAGGAGACTTTCCCTTAAGAATGTTCTCTCGGATTTGAGTAATCATCGGATCCTCCAACTGCTTCAGCTTAATTTCGTCGATCAAAGACGACGAAATCTCTAAAGCACAAAGTTGCCCGACAGTCCCAGGCAACAAAACCTCAATATCTAACTCGATCAAAGTCCGCCGAAGCTCAGACTGAGACGTAAAGACCTCAAGCGTTCTCAACGCAATCGGTTTCCGGCTCAAGGCGTCGGCCACGACGTTTGCCTTGCCCGGAGGATAAAGGATTTCGAGGTCATAATCCTTAATCAGCTCTAACCACCTCCTCTGCCTCATATTCAACTCCCGCTGAGTAAATATGTATTTCAGGCTCTTATGATCAGTAAAAATCTGACATGTAGAGCCGAAAAGATAGTGACGCCAGATCTTGAGCGCAAAAACGACTGCCGCTAACTCCAAATCATGAGTAGGGTAGTTAAGCTCATACGGCCTCAACTGTCTCGACGCAAAGGCAATGGTCTTGCCGTGCTGCATTAATACGCACCCAAGACCCTGACCCGAAGCATCGCTATAAACGGCGAATCCCTCGTTGCCACATGGCGCGCAAAACCGAGTCAAGTCAAACGCTTCTTCGACTCCTCAAAATCGATCGCCTCTCGTCATTCCAGACGAACTTCTCGGATTTCCGGAGTAACTGTGTAAGTGGCCGAGCTAGTTTTGAGAAACCCTCGACGAACCTACGGTAGTAGCCAGCCAAACCCAAGAAACTACGGACCTCCTTCACACTTGTGGGCGGTGCCCAGTCCAACACTGCTTCAATCTTCTGCGGATCCACTCGAACTCCCTCGGCTGAAATCACGTGACCCAAAAACATCACTTTCTTCAGCCAGAACTCACATTTCGAGAACTTCGCATAGAGTTGCTCGGCCCTCAAAATGTCTAACACTATCCGCAAATGATGGGCATGCTCTACCTCATTCCTCGAATAGACCAGAATATCGTCAATGAAGACGACGACACACTTATCCAGATACTCGATAAAGATTCTGTTCATCAATTGCATGAACACCGCCGGCGCATTAGTTAACCTGAAAGGCATAACTACAAACTCGTAATGTCCGTATCTCGTCCGAAAAGCTGTTTTTGGCACGTCGGACTCCCTCACCCGGAGCTGATAGTACCCCGATCTCAAATCAATCTTCGAGAATACCGCCGCTCCCTGCAACTGATCGAACAAGTCGTCAATCCTCGGCAAAGGATACTTGTTCTTGATGGTCACCTTGTTCAGTTCACGATAGTCGATACACAAACGTAGTGAACCATCCTTCTTACGCACAAACAAGACCGGTGCGCCCCAAGGCGAGGCGCTCGGTCGAACATACCCCGACTCAAGAAGTTCACTCAACTGTTTCTTCAACTCGGCCATCTCTGAAGGTGCCATGCGATACGGCGCCTTCGAAATTGGAGCCGCGCCCGGCTCTAACTCTATAGCAAACTCGACCTCACAATCCGGTGGCAATCCCGGTAACTCGTCAGGAAAAACATCAGTAAACTCACTAACAACTGGAATCGACGAAAACTCGACTCCACCATTCTCCGCCTTCAAGGCGTAGCACCAATAACCAGTACACCCCTTTCGCAGGAGTTTCATCGCCTTCAGGGTGTTAATAACAAACTTCTGGTTTCTCTTTCGCCCCGCGAAAGAGTGTTCAGTGTCGTCCTCGGCTAACATGGTAATGATCCTCGTGCGGTAGTTCATGATTGCACCATGCCGATCGAGCCAATCATTCCCGAGAATTAAATCCTCGCCCTCGATACTCACGACAATAAGATTAGAGAGCCAAGCCCTCTCACAAATAGACACAGAACAGTCCCGGACTTCTCGATCACCGACAATTTTATCACCGCTAGGAAGTTTAATGATGAAAGGCTCGCAAGGTGACAAACAGTCGAGATTCAAATGACGTACACACTCTAGAGAAATGAATGAATGCGTAGCACCCGAATCAAAAAGCACACCGACAGGATGAGAATGGATATGAACGGTACCTGTCGCCACAGTAGCTGCTGGGTCATCGGCCCTCTTCATCTCGTATATACGCGGCTGGGCGGAGCCGACACTGGAAGCTCCTCCTCTAGCGGGTTGACCCCGACCCCTACCTCGGCCGGCACTCGGTGGATGCGGCGGAGCAAATGAGCGCTGGTTCACACTCGGCTCCATAGGTGCTGGGTGAGAAGAACGGGCGCCGCGAAACTGTCTGAGCTTCTCGCAAAAAGAAGCTTTGTGGCCCGACTGACCACAAGTATGACAAGTTAAAGGTGGACGAAGACAATCCCGGTTCACGTGGCCTGGCTTGCCACAGTTAAAGCATCTGGGGTCCCGGACGAAGGTTCCGGCGACACTTCAGAAACTCCCAGAGAAACGAGCCGAACCACCCGTAGAAATGTTTACAGGTTGAGATTTCTGCTGGCCTCCGCTCTTGGGACCAGAAAAATTTCCGGCCGACTTCTGCATCTTGCTCTCACGAGCCACATCACTCGCCGTCACGGACATATCATAAGCAAGAGCTCGACTCTGATAATCCTTCAAAGTAGTGCAGACGAGTCCTGACATATAGTCCCGAATGGACAGTTTCATCCTCCTGGAAAAGTGAAAAATTTTGTCGCTCTCTTCGACAACATGGGTCTTCACATAGCCCAATTCTTTGTTAAAATCGGCAATGGCTTGAGATACGGGGATATCCCGTGGTTGAGCATCATAGAAAGCATGTACCCGAGCCTGTCTGACCGGCCACGGGCAATATTCAGTCTCCATCAATTCCTGAAATTCGGCCCACGAAGCAACATGATCTTTGGGCCCCACGGCTTCCCACCAATCCATAGCGTCCCCAGTGAGAAAGTACTGGGCAATAGGGACCTTGCGGTTCTCGGGGCAGTTGGTGGCAACGAAGACTTTGGATATCTCCTTGATCCACCCTTCCCAGCCGATCGGGTCCGAAGCTCCCGAAAACTGAGGAGGATGCATCTTGATGACATCCTGAAGCCAGCGATCCGCTCCGCCCCGATTAGCATGGGCCTGATCGGGGTTCTGGACCACCTGAGCTATAGCCGCCATCTGGTTAACCATTTGCTGCATAACAGCCGCAATACCAAGATCGGCGTGCTCCTGAGAAGAAGCATGACTGTGACGGTCACCGGTACTGCCGGCTCCCGAAGAATGCGACGTGGCCGCCCCACCGGCTGCCCCACGTCCTCGGTCGCGTCCACGACCACGACCACGACCACGACCACGGTTTCCGCCGGCATCCATACTGATGTTGAGAGATAACAGAAGTATATCGATGATGAGTAAGGGAGGAAAAGCAACTACGATTCAAAAGTGGAAATACAATGCAAGAAACAAAAGAGCCGAATAAGAAAACTTACGAGCACTGGAAGTACTGGGATGCTGGCAGCGGTGTGACAATGTGCAAAACAAAACACGACTAGACCCAAATAACCAACAAGCCTAGGTATCCATAAACCTAGAGCTCTGATACCATTTTCTGTAACACCCCGAGATATTCAGAGTATATTACAGCGCCGTGGACCCCCACATGGGACCCACCAGGCTACAAACAAGAAAACTCCACTCGACTAACCATCCCGGTTAGCGAGGACACACATTTAATTATATGACATAAAAGTTACGCCCGGAGCAACCGGCGAAATGATCATCAACCAACAATGTAACAATTTAAAAGTAGTACAATACGGAGTTTGAAATGAAAAGCCTAAGTACTCGCGAGTACACTCTATAAGTTTATAATTATTAGAACAACCAAATCGAAATGGACGAAAGAAATAGAAAGACCCAAATGCACATGTCAACGACCCTGGCCAACGTCCTCGCATCGTCTGTGTTCCCGCCGTCCGGATAATCATAACCTGAAATCCATAATAAGAATTTCCCCAAAACGGGTCCCCGGAGGGGTTAGCAATTACGCTAGTACAAGTAATCAAGGCAACCAATCGCTTACACATTTCATAGTACATGCACCAATATCATTTCAAAACCAAAACCAGACATGTCTTTTCCTAAACAAACAAATACAATTAATTTGCCTAGGACCGGGACGAAGCCACGAATCCCACTCGAGGCCTCTAAGGACCCTCCCGAGCTGGCCACATTCATAAAATAAATCAAGCACCACACGTCACCTAGGACCGGGACGAAGCCACGAATCCTACTCGAGGCCTCTAAGGACCCTCCCGAGCTGACTAGCGAATCAAACTCATGAATCCAGGACGAAGCCATAGATTCCATCGAGGCCCCGTCGGACCTTCCCGAGGTGAGTAAAGCACACACAATATACATTACCATTTCACGTTAAGCATAAAGGTTTCCAAAAATACTTGCCTTGAATATTTGATGACGCAACGAACGGAAAGGATAATCACCGACGAACGTTAAGAACCAACGGAACCGAACCTAACGATTCGAAGAACATAATTACAACCAACTCTAGCCGAATACGGAAATGGAATACACCCGAAAACCCGCCTACGATTCATGTATATTCGCACAAAAATAACAACGAGGGCGGACCACAACCAAACCCTCTCGATTCCGCAAAACTATGAAAATATACCATGAATCCGTAGGAAAACTAATGATATCAACAAGATTAATCATATTCATCAAGAATCCATCAACAAAACGGAAAGAATCGGACAAAACCCCAAAATCCCCAATTATCCAAAAGGTAGGGTTTCAAGAGATATTACCTTGAGGATTCAAGTATTTAGATTCGTAGAACACGCGTTGGATTGATTGTCCGGGCTTCACAATCGAAGAAGAATGATGAAAATCAACCCCCCAACTGATAATGATGAGAAGCTCTCCTCCTCTCTCACTCTCTCTCGCGTCAATGGAAGAAGAAGAAGGAAATGAGCTGTTCACGTTCAAAACAACAGAATTATAGAGGGTTGACCGCATTGTGTGCCGCGGCACAGGCCAAAAATTTACTCCCAGGGTTCGGCAGTGTGCCGCGGCACCGGACGGGTGTGCCGCGGCACTGACTTGGCACTGTGCCGCGGCACCGGATGGGTGTGCCGCGGCACACAGTACAGTTCGCTCGACCAACAACTGGACAAATGTGTGTGCCGCGGCGCACACACCTTGAGCCGCGGCTCACACCCCCTTTTGGGTCCTAAATGATGAAAATTGATCCGGGAAGAGAATAAAAGCAATAGGAATCGATGTTTAGGAACCAATAACACGAAATGGATCCACGGCAACCCCGAAATGGCGGTTCCGCATAACAATAACGAGAATACAGTTCAACAAATGACAGGAAGGATACACTGAAAGATACACGAGGGTCACTACGATCGAGAAATACACCAAAAATAAAAATACAAAGGAAAGAAAAATGCGGATATTACACTAAAGTGTATGAATTCAAGATAATCAATTCGTTGGAAGATTCGGTGGAAAGTCAGAAGTCAGAAGGCTGCAACAGATATATGATGCAAGCAATGACGTAATATTAGCGCACGCTATAGGAAGATGTTAGCGCACGCTAACTGATAGAAGCAGTAGCCACTGGACTGAAGTTGCAAGAAGATAACGTACGTAATCAGCAAATATTAACGTATGCAAAAGGCAATAACGCACGCTAAACGAAGGCTAGGACATGCTAAAGAGTCAGCTGACATTAACGGCTAGTTAAATGAAAATGGCTATAAATACCAAACTATTTGGTATCAAACCACACATCAACCTTGACCAAATCATATATACTTGAGATATCATTGTAATCATTATTGTTGTTGTACATGAGCTTAGATTGATAAGTGTTTGAGTGTTATACACGAAAATATACACAAGAGGAAAAAAGAAAGGATAAGATTAGATTCGGTGTTATTAGGATCAAGGATCCAGCATTGTTAGAATCGCAATCTATATCCACGTGTGGTTTGTCTAGTACCCATAGAAAGCTAGATTGGTTGATTCCTTATGTGATAGAAAAGAAAAACGGTTTAACTTGGACCAACAAAAAGACAAGTGAGTTGTGGTTAATCTCGGACCGATAGAAGATGAGAATTGTAATGGTAATCCCTCGACTGATAGAAGAGAGGTGCAGAGGTTCATCTTTAACCTATAGAAAAAGATACTGAAGAGAGGACGTAGACTCGTTTGGCTGAACCTCTATAAATCACGTGTCGATTTATTTTCCGCACCTTTGTTTACGCTTCCGCACAATAGTGCGTATATCGATTCCTGCTACAACAGTAACGTACGTAAGGCTTTGAGGATAACGTACGTAAAGTTCAGAACTTTATAACTTGGACACCACCTCATTTCATTTCTTAGTTTTTACTTCGTCCTATACCTGATTTCCAAGAGTTAGAGAGTTACCCTCTCGACCTAAACCTTTCATATCAGCCTCTAAACATAATCATTGAAGGCAAGGAGATTTGGGTATTTGTGTTCAAGCGTTCGACGTTGAGTTCATCAAGTGTTTTCATCATTTCCTTCCGTATAAGGTATGTGACGATTCACCAATATAGATTTCGTGTTCTAGTTGTCGAATATGAACATGCTACTGAAGTTGTTGAGTTTTTTATGGAGGTTATCAAGTTATTATGAACAATATGATCGAACAACGCATATAAGGGAACTATATGGATTGAACTTAGGATTTATTCCTTGTAGAAGAAGATGATGATCATGTTGAACCTAGTATCGAGTTTTATATGATGATTATGATGTTTTTCAAGATAATTCCGAAATCATGTTGTGTTGGATTGTTGATGGGTATGGTTAGGATCCTTGTACGAAGAACTATCATGAGGTATAATTGAAGAATTCAATCTAAAGATGTGTTGAGACTTGATTGAAACATTATGAGATTATTGTTCGGATAAGTATTGTAGTGATGATTCGACCGGTATGGCTTGGGGAAGATTAGTGTGTTTATCATAATCGGATAGATTATGCCTTTTCATGTTCGTTTAATGTTTAGAAGTGATTATCCGGGACCGTTAGTTATATTGGTGTTATTATATAATTAAGGTTCAGATATTGTTAATTGATCAAGTGAGAGTTCTTCGAGCGGGTTGAAGGTTATTGGAAGTATCGATCATTATCGTCATTTCTGGGGCAAGTATCTGAATTTGATTTTGGTTTAATGATGATGATTTTGATCATGCATATTGTCATTTATGTTGTTGAACATGAGATCATCCGAGTTGATTTGTCATGATGTCGTCCATGTTATTGATTCATATTTTGTTCATGTTGATGAACATATTGATTTGCATATGAGTATGCATAGTTGTATTGTATATGTTGTATTGATCCGATGGGATCGTGTGATCTATGCTGAGGGGTTAGGATTCAAACCGCATATTAAAAACGAATCCTTAAATTTGAGAATACCCTGATGCGATAAATATTTAAAAATTAGGCATCATATTTCAAATTGTAAAAGCCCACGATGGATGATTAAAACTAAAAAGATTTAGATTCCTAAAGGAAACACTATTCCGAGCATCGTCTATATTAATGAAAAACGACCGACTTTCGGTTGGATCCCCAAAAATAAAAATTAATTTTCACGAATTGGTATCTAACTTAGGGGGAGTTTGTATTTTAAATGGGAGATTTTTGTCAGGGGGAGTTACCTTTATGCATATTTTATCATTATATAGTTTATCATAAATTGGTATCATTTATACATTTTTTGCTGATAACAAAAAGGGGAACGATATAAGGGGAGAAAAATGAGAGACAACGTCATAAAAGAATGACAAGAAAAATAAAAATATATACTAATGATGAAAAGAGGTGAAAAGACGAAGAAAGTCGAAAAAAGATGAAAAAAAAATGAGAAGTAGTTGAAAAGGAGAGAAAGAAAAGATGGGCGAAGAAATTAACGAAACGGAAAAAGTCGAAAACTTTGATCTGTAGAATATACATATATTTTATTTTGCAGGTTTTATTCCATTCAAGGTGTTGTTTTGTAATCATCAAAAGTGGGGAGATTGTTGGAATATTTTATTCCAAATATTCATTATCGAGTTTTGATGATTAGTTGTTAAGCAAACAAAAACAACAAGGAAGCGAAACAAAATAACGAAGAATTCAAAGACGCTCGGAGCGGAAAAACTTACCTGATCAGATCAGAGAGCAAAGTTACATGATCAGTCACTGATGAAAGTTACCTGATGAAAGTTACCTTATCAGACAAGAAGGAAAGTCACCTGACCTGATCTTACCTGATGAATAACGCACGCTAGCAGGAAATACTAGCGCACGCTAAGAAAGCTATCTGCATATCAGATAAGCTACAAAGTTACCTGAAGACAAAGTTACCTGATGAAGATAGCACATGCTACAGTTGAAGCATAACGCACGCTATCATGGAACATGATCGTTATGAATACTTTCAACACGGAATGACATATGCAGTGACGAAATCATAGCGCACGCTATGGTTGAGGAATAGCACACGCTAAAGTGTTTGAATTCAAGATAATCAATCCGTTGGAAGATTCGGTGGAAAGTTATAAGTCAAAAGGCTGCAACGGATATATGACGCAAGCAATGGCGTAATATTAGCGCGCTTCTGAGAAGATGTTAGCGCACGCTAACTGATAGAGGCAGTAGCCACTGGACTGAAGTTGCAAGCAGATAACGTACGTAATCAGCAAATATTAACGTACGCAAAAGGTAATAGCACACGATAAAGGAAGGCTAGCGCACGTTAGGCTAGCGCACGCTAAAGAGTCAACTGACAGTAACGGCTAGTTGAAGGAAAATGGCTATAAATACCAAACCATTTGGTATCAAACCACACAACAACCTTGAGAAAATCATATATACTTGAGATATCATTGTAATCATTATTGTTGTTGTACATGAGCTTAGATTGATAAGTGTTTGAGTGTTATACACGAAAACATACATGAGAAGAAAAAGAAAGTATAAGATTGGATTCGATGTTATTAGGATCAAAGATCCGGCATTGTTAGAATCGCAATCTATATCCGCGTGAGGTTTGTCTAGTACCCATAGAAAGCTAGATAGGTTGATTCCTTGTCCGATAGAAAAGGAAAACGGTTTAGCATGGACCAACAAAAGACAAGTGAGTTGCGGTTAATCTCGAACCGATAGAAGACGAGAATTGTAACGGTAATCCATCGACCGATAGAAGAGAGGTGCAGAGGTTCATCTTTAACCTATAGAAAAATATACTGAAGAGAGGACGTAGGCTTGTTTGTAGACCTGGCAAACGGGCGGGCCCGGCCCAAACGGGTCGGGCATAAAATGGGCGGGCCTTTTTGGGGCCGGGCCAAAAAGGCCCGTTTTTCTTGGGCGAGTATTAGGCCGTGGCCCAAAGGCGAGCTCGGCCGGCCATGAGCCTTTTTTTTTTTTTTTTTTGAAATATTAATTCTGAAATAAATATACAAATATTTTTCGATCCTTAATTATTATATTATTCACTATACTATCACAATCAGATAAATAAATATACAATTATTTTTATTTGATAATTACATTATTTACTACACTACCATAATCAAAAGACAAATATACAAATATTTTTATTTGATCATCATATCATTTATCACTACTAATTTCTTATAAAATCATAAAATAATATTATTGATATGAGATACTACAGAGTAATCACAAAGTCCCAAAAGAAATAAAATTACATCAATAATTAACATATAGATGTATTATAATCTAACAAACAAGGAAACAAATTAAATATTATAATTACACATAACATAAATTACAAAAAAAAAAAAAAAAAAAACTGGGCCGGGCGGGCCAAATCTGGGCCGGGCCAAAAAAGGCCCGGTTTTTTTTGGGCTAATAATATGCAGCCCAATGCCCGCCCAAAAACGGGCGGGCTGGCCCGGCCCGCGGGCCTGGGCCTATTTTGTCGGGTCTACTTGTTTGGCCGAACCTCTATAAATCCTGTGTCGATTTATTTTCCGCACCTTTATTTACGCTTCGGCACAATAGCGCGTATACCGATTCCTGCTATAATAATTGGTATCAGAGTGGTTCCTCCTAGAAGCGGCTTAACATCCAAGGAGAAGACGATCCAAATGGCGTTTCAACTTGCCCTAATCGAAGGTCTTGCTCTAAATCGACCTCCATTGTTCGATGGATCTAACTTCATGATATGAAAAAAAAAAAAGATGTCGATATTTATTCGAACCTACGATATCGAGGTATGGAAAGTGATATGTCTTGGTTCGAAAATTCCAATGAATTCCAACAGTACACTTAAAACTTTCAAAGAGTATAATGATTCTGATTGGAAAAACGACCACTATAATTGCAAAGCCATGCAATTATTATATTGTGCATTAAATTCGGAAGAACACAATCGGATATCTTCGTGTGAAAGTGCCAAAGAGATTTGGAAGATGTTAGAAGTAACACATGAAGGAACGTCTCAAGTCAAGGAGACGAAAATAAACATGTTTCTTCACGAATACGAGCTATTCCAAATGAAAGACGGAGAATCCATTACAATACTACTCGACCGATTTTCGGTCATTACGAATGGATTAGCTTGTTATGGAAAACCCCTTTCGAGTAGTGAAAAAGTAAATAAGATCCTTCAATTACTACCTCGAGAATGGGACAGAACGGTGACGGCGATTATGGAATCAAAAGATCTCAATAATCTTGATTTTAGCGCCCTCATCGGATCGCTAATAAATTATGATATTGTTCTTAAATCTCGAAATGCCAAGCCGAAACTGAAGGAAAGATCAATAGCTTTAAAAGCTAAGATGTCTCGCAAAGAAGAAATCTTGATCGATGAATGTGATGAAGAATCAGCATATTATGCCAAGAATATAAATAAGTTTCAAAACTTATTAAACCGGAGAAATAAGGACATCAAATCGGGCGAATCTGTGGTAAACCAGGCCACTTCGCAAAGAATTTCCGAGCAAATCCAAAGAAGGAAGTCTTAATTGCCACGTGAAGTAACGAAGACGACGATGATGAATATATCCAAAATAATCTCGCACTCATGGCAAGAAGTACATTCGACGTAAGCGATGTCGAAAGCCAGGTTAGTACATCGTCTCAAGTCGAATTATTTGAAGCATTCGAGTTACTGCATACTGATTTTCAAAATGCTTTATCTGAAATAAAATCCCTCCAATCTAAAAATAAATCATTGGAAATCGAAATTTCCAAAATTCTTGAAAAAGGGAAATTTATCGAAACTCATCATTCAAAATACCTTGAGATTGAAAATAATTTAAAGAATGGTCTTTTGAAAGTTCAAGACGAACTTAAAAGTTTAACAAAGAAATTTTCGTGTGGAAACGAGAAATTTAAACAAATGCTACCGGTTCAAAAATTTACTTTAAACAAACAGGGGTTAGGATTCAAACCGCATATTAAAAACGAATCCTTAAATTTGAGAATACCCTGATGCGATAAATATTTAAAAATTAGGCATCATATTTCAAATTGTAAAAGCCCACGATGGATGATTAAAACTAAAAAGATTTAGATTCCTAAAGGAAACACTATTCCGAGCATCGTCTATATTAATGAAAAACGACCGACTTTCGGTTGGATCCCCAAAAATAAAAATTAATTTTCATCAATTGGTATCTAACTTAGGGGGAGTTTATATTTTAAATGGGAGATTTTTGTCAGGGGGAGTTACCTTTATGCATATTTTATCATTATATAGTTTATCATAAATTGGTATCATTTATACATTTTTTGCTGATAACAAAAAAGGGAACGATATAAGGGGAGAAAAATGAGAGACAACGTCATGAAAGAATGACAAGAAAAATAAAAATATATACTAATGATGAAAAGAGGTGAAAAGACGAAGAAAGTCGAAAAAAGATGAAAAAAAATGAGAAGTGGTTGAAAAGGAGAGAAAGAAAAGATGGGCGAAGAAATTAACGAAATGGACAAAGTCGAAAACTTTGATCTGTAGAATATACATATATTTTATTTTGCAGGTTTTATTCCATTCAAGGTATTGTTTTGTAATCATCAAAAGTGGGGAGATTGTTGGAATATTTTATTCCAAATATTCATTATCGAGTTTTGATGATTAGTTGTTAAGCAAACAAAAACAACAAGGAAGCACAACAAAATAACGAAGAATTCAAAGACGCTCGGAACGGAAAAAGTTACCTGATCAGAGCAGAGAGCAAAGTTACATGATCAGTCACTGATGAAAGTTACCTGATGAAAGTTACCTGATCAGACAAGAAGGAAAGTCACCTGACCTGATCTTACCTGATGAATAACGCACGCTAGCAGGAAATACTAGTGCACGCTAAGAAAGCTATCTGCATATCAGATAAGCTACAAAGTTACCTGAAGACAAAGTTACCTGATGAAGATAGCACATGCTACAGTTGAAGCATAACGCACGCTATCGTGGAACATGATCGTTATGAAGACTTTCAACACGGAATGACATATGCAGTGACGAAATCGTAGCGCGCGCTATGGTTGAGGAATAGCACACGCTAAAGTGTTTGAATTCAAGATAATCAATCCGTTGGAAGATTCGGTGGAAAGTTATAAGTCAAAAGGCTGCAACGGATATATGACGCAAGCAATGGCGTAATATTAGCGCACGCTACAGGAAGATGTTAGCGCACGCTAACTGATAGAGGCAGTAGCCACTGGACTGAAGTTGCAAGCAGATAACGTACGTAATCAGCAAATATTAACGTACACAAAAGGTAATAGCACACGATAAAGGAAGGCTAGCGCACGCTAAAGAGTCAACTGACAGTAACGGCTAGTTGAAGGAAAATGGCTATAAATACCAAACCATTTGGTATCAAACCACACAACAACCTTGAGAAAATCATATCTACTTGAGATATCATTGTAATCATTATTGTTGTTGTACATGAGCTTAGATTGATAAGTGTTTGAGTGTTATACACAAAAATATACACGAGAGAAAAAAAGAAAGGATAAGATTAGATTCGGTGTTATTAGGATCAAGGATCCAGCATTGTTAGAATCGCAATCTATATCCACGTGCGGTTTGTCTAGTACCCATAGAAAGCTAGATTGGTTGATTCCTTATGTTATAGGAAAGAAAAACGGTTTAACTTGGACCAACAAAAAGACAAGTGAGTTGTGGTTAATCTCGGACCAATAGAAGATGAGAATTGTAACGGTAATCCCTCGACTGATAGAAGAGAGGTGCAGAGGTTCATCTTTAACCTATAGAAAAAGATACTGAAGAGAGGACGTAGACACGTTTGGCCGAACCTCTATAAATCACGTGTCGATTTATTTTCCGCACCTTTGTTTACGCTTCCGCACAATAGTGCGTATATCGATTCCTGCTACAATAGTAACGTACGTAAGGCTTTGAGGATAACGTACGTAAAGTTCAGAACTTTATAACTTGGACACCACCTCATTTCATTTCTTAGTTTTTACTTCGTCCTATACCTGATTTCCAAGACTTAGAGAGTTACCCTTTCGACCTAAACCTTTCATATCAGCCTCTAAACATAATCATTGAAGGCAAGGAGCTTTGGGGATTTGTGTTCAAGCGTTCGACGTTGAGTTCATCAAGTGTTTTCATCATTTCCTTCCATATAAGGTATGTGACGAGTCACCAATCTAGATTTCGTGTTCTAGTTGTCGAATATGAACATGCTACTGAAGTTGTTGAGTTTTTTACGGAGGTTATCAAGTTATTATGAACAATATGATCGAACAACGCATATAAGGGAACTATATGGATTGAACTTAGGATTTATTCCTTGTAGAAGAAGATGATGATCATGTTGAACCTAGTATCGAGTTTTATATGATGATTATGATGTTTTTCAAGATAATTCCGAAATCATGTTGTGTTGGATTGTTGATGGGTATGGTTAGGATCCTTGTAGGAAGAACTATCATGAGGTATAATTGAAGAATTCAATCTAAAGATGTGTTGAGACTTGATTGAAACATTATGAGATTATTGTTCGGATAAGTATTGTAGTGATGATTCGACCGGTATGGCTTGGGGAAGATTAGTGTGTTTATCATAATCGGATAGATTATGCCTTTTCATGTTCGTTTAATGTTTAGAAGTTATTATCCGGGACCGTTAGTTATATTGGTGTTATTATATAATTAAGGTTCAGATATTGTGAATTGATCAAGTGAGAGTTCTTCGAGCGGGTTGAAGGTTATTGGAAGTATCGATCATTATCGTCATTTCTGGGGAAAGTATCTGAATTTGATTTTGGTTTAATGATGATGATTTTGATCATGCATATTGTCATTTATGTTGTTGAACATGAGGTCATCCGAGTTGATTTGTCATGATGTCGTCCATGTTATTGATTCATATTTTGTTCATGTTGATGAACATATTGATTTGCATATGAGTATGCATAGTTGTATTGTATATGTTGTATTGATCCGATGGGATCGTGTGATCTATGCTAAGGGTGTTGTATCAGTTGTCCACCTCGTGTTGGTCCGACGGGATCATCTTGGGATCTATGGTGAGGGCGCTGCATCATTGGATGGGTTTTCCACGTCATGTTGGTCCGACGGGATCATTTTGGGATCTATGCTGAGGGCGCTGGATCATTGTATTACCTTGTGTTGTGTTAATGGAATCACGTGGATTCGCATCATTAGTTTCCGGTAGAGTAAGTTCGTGTTTTGTGATTTTGCTATGCATTGTTGTTGCATAACTAATTTCGTATAATTTTGGTACTTGTACTAGCATCGTTTTTCTAACCCCTGCGGGGGTGATCATTTGTTTAATGTTCAGGTAGCCGAGGGGCGGGGAAGCAACCACAATGTTGGCATGATGACGAAGGGGCACAGTGATGTTATCCGTCTGAATTGTTTTCGTATTCTGGTTTTGTATTAAGTACTCGAGTACGTGTGTTCTTTATGGTGACTGAGAATTTTGTAATAAATGGGTTGTTTTGGATGATTAAACCGGTTACTAAATTACACAACTATTGGTGGTATTATTCGTATTGTTCAGTATTTCTTTAATTTAGCCTTGTAAATTCTTATATAAAGGGTTTATGGCACTGCAATTATTCTGAATATCTCGAGGTGTTACAATAACATGTTAAATGTGGTGAGGCTATGTCATGAAGACTTTTAATGAATCTCAATCCTTATAAAGTGGAGTACTGCAGGGTACTCTTAGAGGAATATCGCATACGGAAGTGAAAAGTGGGTTGCTTCAAATGTATATGAACACTTATGAATCCAAAGTGATGTCCATGTCCAAAATGGATACCACTGAAGAATGAAAATGTGTTGAAATTTTATTGTGTGAATATCACCATCTTGGTATACACCATGAATGAATAGTTCAATGCATCATGTCTACCAGACCTTTAGCATATCCGATCTTATCTATTAAGGAAGGTTCAAAGCCAAAAGTTATATATCCTGATTCAATAAAAATTTATGAGAATTGAGCAAGAGAGTATGCATTCATAAATGTATTAGTTTCCACTCATGTCTGCGTGTTGAAAAAACTAGTCTTTTTAATTCATTTTTTGATGGCTAAAATTTTAATTCGTATAAAATTAAATGCTCCAATATTAGTTTAGGATAGATAATCTTAGTATATCTAATTTTTTAAAATTAATATTTAGTGAGTTAGAAATTAATGAGTAAAGTTAGCTATCTGAAATGACATTTGATTTGAATGGAGTATGAAGAAACTCATCCACATTGAATATGTGATGAAGTTTAAGACACTTAATAAGTTGAAGAGGGTTGGAGAGTGAGACTGATATTGACAAACGCTATGCCCTTAGTATTGGAGGTGGCTCGGCCGCAAGCACGTGCAGCACATCCCTCTGGATGGCTCGGCTTGGCCGCCCTTAGTCGTGGGCATTGGGCCTTAAATCTTGGTTCTTGGCAATTGAGATTTGTGTTGGAGTTGAAATGACTATGTTGACTTAGACTTGGCCCAAATATAAGTTTTGCTAACTAGAATTATTTGTTCTCTATTTATCTAATAGAGTTTGTCTCTCTGGTCCATTGTAGAAGAGTTACGTCTGTGGTAACATTAACATTTCTGGACCAGAAGAGTTCTGCTACGGTTTTCTGCTTCACCTTTTGCATGTAGAAGTTAACTCCTCTGGTGACTGTTAAATGATATCTTCCGGTATATGACTGCTGAAATGAAGTGGTCAATGGTTGCAAGATATTAAGTGTGTGTCTTAAGTATGTCTTGAATTGACAATTTCATAGTCATTAAACACCATTGAACATGTCATTGGTGCCCACATTTAATTCTCTATCTCGTGGAAATTACTATAGATTAGAGATTATTGTATGTCGCATTCTACACAATCAGATTCAAGCATTTGTATTCTCACGCATACAAAAGTATTTTGCTTAGTTCTCGCACTTATTCGAATCGCCGGAGTTGTTTTCTGGTGTAACACCCCCAAGTTATTCAGGGTATATTACAGCGCCGTGAAGCCCACCGTGGGACCCACAAGGCTAATCATACGTGGAACTATAAAACTTGACCGAGAAGGTCCAAAACAATGAAATGAAAGACGATACAAAATGTATTCAAACCATGTCCCATGTATCCAAATACATCACAGTACAGAATCAAAACCTCGGCAATACAGGCCGGAACATCAAGGAAGACTGAAAACAAACAATACTCGAGTATTCAATAACCATTCCAGTACAACAACACTGAATGGAGGAACACAAAACATAACTGGAGATAAGATACAGTATCACGCTTGTCCATCATCTTCGTGCCGACCCGATACCTGCCTATCCGCTCTCCTGGAACCTGAAATACATAAAAAGTATTTCCCCCATAAAGGGGTTAGCCGTCGAATAGCTAGTGCAAGTATATCAAGTATGAAATACAATACTCCTCGACAATAAAGTAAAGGTAACCGTAAATTCATCAATTCAAGACTAGTATTCCAGAATAACTAAATCTCATAGCATCACAACAATGCATACATGATCAACCATGAAACCGCACCAGAGGCTACGGAACCCTCAGGAGACCCGTCGGCCCGCCCCAGAGTGGTTAACCGAAATATCCGTGGAATCGCACCAAAGGCTACGAAACCCTCAGGGGACCTGTCGGCCCGCCCCAGAGTGGATATAAACAACCATACCATTCATATATCTTACTTTCAAAGTTGAGAACGTAGATTCATAAATATATACTTGCCTTTGAGACATCGAGAAATTGAACGGAAAAGAGTATGAGTTCGGTAGGTCCAAGAACGCTCTTCCGGCACCTAAACGATTCGTAAGGGATATGATAATCAATAATCCATACTCATAATTCACGAAGAAACTCCCGAAACCCGTCTACGATTCACGAAAATACAAGGGTAAACAACTAGAGGTTGGAAAATCACCCAAACCCTCTCAAGTCCGAACACGGCACAAACCAATCCATAAAATCATAGGAAAAGCATGTATACGGGGTAGATATATCATAATCTCAAGATTCGCAAGCCTCAAACCAGATAAATCGAACGAATCTAATAAAAACCCCAAAATTCTCAAAAATAGGGTTCTAAGGATTTTTACCTTGATTAGGACGATAGAATGGATTAGATGTTGTTAAATCCTTGTTATCCAACCAAAGATGTTGATGTTTGAAGATGGATCGCTTCCAATCGCCCAAAATCGCCTCTCCCGAGCTTCTCTCGTCGAAAATGAGTGAAAAGAATGAAAAATGACGAAATGGAAGTCAATTGTCCAATATATATTCGCCCAGTCTAGCGCACGCTACGCCTCGATTATTAGCGTGTGCTAGCGAGGTCACCGGGTAGTCCAGTGGCTTCTGCCGGCCCCGTTAGCGTACGCTACTCGCCTTATCTTAGCATGCGCTAGCCAAAAATGGTGTCCAGAAACTGGAGTCCAGAACCTACTGTCCTCTGCCCTGCTCGAATCTTAACGTGCGCTACTGCTATGGCTTAGCGTGCGGTACGCAACTCTGATAGCGTGCGCTATCCGAAGACTAGCGTACGTTACTAGATAGTCCAGAAAACCTGACAACCTTACTGCCTCTGTCAACCAGCCCGTTAGCGTGCGCTACGGATGGATGTTAGCGCGCGCTACTGACCACAAATAGCGTGCGTTAACGAACTCCTAGCGCGTGTTAACTGCCAGTCCAGAAGGCAGTATGAGTTTCTGGTTCTGACCTGACTGGTCCCTTAGCGGGCGCTACGGCTCAAAGCTAGCGTACGCTACTCAAGGAGAATTAGCGTGCGTTAGGCCTAGCGTGCGCTATTTCTCTGACCCAGAACACTTCCGCAAGGTCGAAACGACACGATCGTGATCCAAACAAGATACGAAACTCTATAACAATATCGACAACATCACCAAGAGTTTACAGAGCGATGAAATAAGAAAAACGGCAAGGTCAAACAGTCAATAAAAGTACGGGTATTACATTCTCCCCCTCTAAAAAGAAGTTTCGTCCCGAAACTAAAGCAATAAAAAGCTCGGGGTACTCCGACCGCATCTTCTCTTCCGTTTCCCAAGTCGCCTCCTCGACTCCATGTCTCGACCATTGCACTTTAACCAGTGGAATGGTCTTATGCTAAAGTTGTTTCTCGCGACGCTCAAGGATCTTCACGAGTCTCTCCGGAAAAGTAATATCCTCGGCTATGTCAATCTCACTATAGTCGATAACGTGGCTCGGATCCGACACGTACTTTCTCAACTGAGACACATGAAAAACACTATGGACGTGACTCAAAGCTGGAGGCAACGCCAAGCGATAAGCTAAATCTCCAACCCTGTCTAAGATCTCGAAAGGTCCGATATACCTCGGATTAAGTTTCCCCTTTTTCCTGAAGCGAAAAACCCCTCTGGTCGGCGACACCTTGAGTAAGACATGATCCCCCACTTCGAACTTCAAGGGTCGACGACGCGTATCATCATAAGATTTCTGACACCTCTGGGCAGTCAGCAATCGGTCCCAGATAATAGAAATCTTTTCCTTAGTCTCCATCAACATATCCAGTTCCATTCCAATTAGCTTCGAAGCCTCGTCCCAACATAATGACGACCTACATCGCCTACCATAAAGTGCCTCGAATGGTGCAATTTTGATCGATGCATGCCAACTGTTATTATAGGCAAACTTGATCAACGGCAAGTGAAGTTCCTAATTAGTACTCCAGTCTAAGACACAAGCTCGCAACATATCTTCCAACATCTGAATTGTCCTCTATGTCTGACCGTCCGACTGAGGATGAAAGGAAGTGCTCAATCTCAACTCAGTACCCAAAGCCTGATGAACGGCCTGCCAAAAATGTGATACGAAACGACCATCTCGATCAGAAACAATGGTCTTGGGGGCACCGTGCAATCTTACGATCTCAACTATAA
The DNA here is from genome assembly GCA_033398695.1 of Orobanche coerulescens. Lineage (NCBI taxonomy): Eukaryota > Viridiplantae > Streptophyta > Magnoliopsida > Lamiales > Orobanchaceae > Orobanche > Orobanche coerulescens. The sequence goes on from CM065812.1 coordinate 23,580,481, forward strand.
AAGTTCGAACCAATCTATCCGGTCCCCAAGTATCCTTAATACCCAAAAATGTACAGACTTGGTCAACCGATCGACGATTACCCAAACCATATTCATTCCGGCCCTAGTTCTCGGCATGCCAGTGATGAAATCCATAGAGATGTCTTCCCACTTCCACTCGGGAATGGGGAGCAGCTTCAACAACCCCGTTGGTCGTTGATATTCGATCTTGACTTGTTGACACGTCAAGCACCGTAGTACAAATTTCGTGACATCCTTCTTCATGTTGTTGCACCAAAAATTTCGTTTCAAGTCCTTATATATCTTACTCGTTCCGGGGTAGATTGAGTAAGGCGTAACATGGGCTTATCGGAGAATTCTCTGCCTCAACTCTAGATCATTCGGAACACAAAGCCTGCCCTGAAATCTCAGAATACTATCCTCGTGAACCATAAAGCCAGGAGCTTTTCCTTTAATTACATCTTCCTCCAGTTGAGAGATCATCGGGTCACTCCACTATTTCCTTTTGATGTCGTCAACCAAGGACGAAGTAATTTCGAGAGTACACAACTGTCCTTGTACTCGTTGAAGCCAAACGTCTATCCCTTGCTCGATTAAATCCTAACGAATATTCGTCTGAGATGTAAGAACCTCGAGCATTTGAAGATATGCCGATTTGCGGCTCAAAGCATCCGCGACGACATTGGCTTTTCCGGGGTGGTAAAGAATTTCCAAATCGTAATCTTTTATCAACTCTAATCAACGTCTCTGTCTCATTTTCAACTCTTTCTGACTGAAAATATACTTCAAGCTCCTGTGATCGGTATAAATCCGACACGGAGAACCATACAAGTAATGCCGCCAAATCTTGAGTGCGAAGACAATTGCGGCCAACTCCAAATCGTGAGTAGGATAATTCATCTCATTCGGCTTTAATTGTCGTGACGCAAAAGCTATCGTCTTATCATGCTGCATAAGCACACAGCCAATACCTTGTCCCGAAGCGTCACTATAAACTGCAAAGCCCTCACTACCATGTGGTAAAGCTAAAATCGGCGCTGAAGTCAAACGTCTCTTCAGCTCATCGAAGCTCTGTTGTCTCTCCGCCGTGCAAACAAACTTTTCCGTTTTCTGGAGTAATTTCGTAAGCGGCCGAGCGAGTTTCGAGAACCCCTCGACAAACCGACGGTAATATCCAGCAAGGCCCAAAAAGCTACGAACTTCCTTAACATTTTTAGGCGGTGCCCAATCTAGCACTACCTCAATCTTCTGCGGGTCTACCCGAACCCCTTCGGCCGAAATCATATGGCCGAGAAACATAACTTCTTCCAACCAGAACTCACATTTTGAGAATTTTGCATAGAGGTGCTCGGTTCTCAAAATATCTAGTACCAAACGCAAGTGTCGGGCATGTTCTTCTTTATCTCGAGAATAGATCAAAACGTCGTCAATAAAGACGACCACACACCTGTCGAGATACTCGATGAAAATCTTATTCATTAACTGAATGAATACTGCCGGTACATTAGTCAACCCAAAAGGCATAACTACAATTTCAAAATGCCCATATCTCGTCCGAAATGCCGTCTTCAGAACGTCGGACTCTCTCACCCTGAGTTGATAATAACCTGATCTTGAATCAATTTTCGAGAAAAATGCAGCCCCCTGCAACTGATCAAATAAATCGTCTATACGAGGCAAAGGGTACTTGTTCTTGATGGTTACTTTGTTCATCTCACAGTAGTCGATGCACAAACGTAGTGAACCATCCTTCTTTCTCACAAAAAGAACAGGCGCGCCCCAAGGCGAAGCGCTCGGTCTGATGTACTCTCTTTCCAGAAGTTCTCCCAACTGATTCTTTAATTCTTGCATCTCGGAAGGTGCCATTCGATAAGGTGCCTTAGAAATCGGAGCCGCATCTGGCTCTAAGTCCACATAAAATCCTATCTCCCGATCTGGCGGTAATCCCGGGAGATTGTCTAGAAAAACATCGGGATACTCATTAACAACCAAAATTGAATAGAAATCGACTTAGTTCCCTTCCGTTTTCAAGGCATAACACCAATAGCCCGTACAACCTTTATTCAAAAGTTTTACGGCCTTCATAGCGCTGATAAGTAACTTGGATTGGCCCGACTACGTCCCAAAAATGAGTACTCAGATCCGTCTTTAGTCATCATGGTGATAACCTTAGTACGGTAATACATAATCGCTTGGTGACTATCAAGCCAATCCTCGCCGAGGATCACGTCCTCGCCTACCATATCAACTACAATCAGATTCGATAACCATTCCATACCGGATATAATCACCGGAAAATCTTTAATCTCCCAGTTTCCCACAATTCTATCCCCGCTAGGTAGTTTCACAATGAAGGGATCACAAGGAGACATACAAGTTATATTCAAACGGCGTACGCACTCCAAGGAAATAAATGAATGGGTAGCACCCGTATCGAAAAGTACACGAACTGGATGAGATAAAATATGGATGGTACCTGAGGCCACTGCTGCATCGGGCTCATCTGTTCGACGCATCTCGTACACTCGTGTTTGTACCGAACCTACGCTAGAGTTCTCCCCTCCAGCGTTCTGACCCCGGCCCCGGCCCCTGCCGTAATTTTGTTGAGACTGACCAAAAGATTGCCGCTGATTCACGCCTTGATCAAGTGGCGCTGGGGCAGAAGCCTGAGTGTCCAAAGTCTGATTTGGTTCGGAACAATAAGCCGCTATGTCCCATCTGTCCGCAAGTGTGACGCTTCAACGGCGAAAAATTGCATTCCAAATTAACGTGGCTTGGACGACCACAATTATAGCAAGTCACCATGCGATTTGTGGTGCCCGGAGCAGAACGGAAACCCCTCTTTCCTTTAGCAGAACGTGACGACTGTCCGGCAGAATGGTTAGTCGTCTGTGACCTCTGGAAGTTGCCACTCTTAGAGCCAGAAAAATTTCCCGCGATCTTCTGCTTCTTCGATTCATCAGTGGTATCGTTGCCGGGGCTTAACATATCATGGGCTAAAGCTCTGTCCTTATATTCCTTCAGTGTGGTGCAAGAAAATCCGGCCATGTACCACTGTAAGTCCATATTCATCCGCATAGGGTGGGCATGGGACGGGATGGGACGTGCCTGGGGTAATCCCACGTCCCGTCCCATGTTATAACAAGCGGGACGGGACGGGACGGGATTGGTGATTTCAAAATTTCATCCCGCACGGGTCTTATCCCGGTTGGGATGGGACGGAACGAGACGGGATGGGTTTAGTCCCGCATAAAAAAGTTCAAAATATAAATTAGAAAAAAGTAAAAAAATCTATAATTTTATACATCTAAATTCGGGAAAAATATCCAACAAACTAATTTAATAGCCTAAATTAAACTTTTAAAATAACAATCATTAACATTGAATACAACATATCTATTTATTTATTTTTTGGAAAAATACCAGTTACTAACTTTATATCGGTTAATTAGGTTTATGTATAATTATAAAATATAGATAGTAAAAAATAAAAATAGTTTATTATTAAAAATTAATTACAAAAGGGTTACAAATAATAAAAATATATGATTTTAAAAAGAGTTAAAAACTTAGCGGGACGGGACGGGCCTTACGGGCCTCAGATTTTTTGTCCCGTGTCCCGTCCCGTAGTTACTCTAATGGGACGGGACGGGCCTAGTATTTTTAATTTTGGATCCCGTCCCATCCCGGGTAATTTTGGGACAGGACCGGGACGGGATCGGGATTTTGATTTTTTATGCCCACCCCTACATCCGCATATCAAAATAACGGATCTTATCACGCTCGTTTCGCACTTGATCCTTCACGTGGATCAATTGTTGGTTGTACTCTACAATTGCTTGCGAAACGGGAATATTCTGCGGTTTAGCCTCGAAAAAGGCTCGAATTCGGCCCTCTCGCACCGGCCAAGGACAAAACTCGGCCTCCAAAAGCACTTTAAATTCATCCCACGTGGCAACACGATCATGTAGCTTGATGACTTTCCACCATGTAGCGGCCTCCTTGGTGATGAAATACTGAGCAATCGGTACTTTCCTCACTTCGGGGCAATCAACCGCTTCAAAAATTTTCTCCAACTCTGCTAGCCAATCTTCCCAACCTAACGGGTCTGTGGCACCGCCAAACTGTGGAGGGTGCATACGGATTACATTCTGAAGCAAGGCATCCGCGTTCGGGTTCGGATTATTCAGCTGAACGGTTTGGGCTAAAATGGTCATCTGGTTAGCCAATTGTTGAAGTACATTCGCAACTCCGACGTCCGCACTGTTTCCCTAGCCATTCGACTGGTCGTGCTGACTTTTGGTGTCTGGATGCACCGAGTTCGATAAACTGGGGTTGGTTGACCCCGCAACAGAACTGAGGGAAACGGCCGCGCCACGTCCTCGTCCACGACCACGGTCACGGCCCCTACCAGCTAACATACTGAAGAACACACAAGGCACGTAAGTACAATTCAATCGCACGTCATCGAAGTGACCGATTCTCAAGAATACCAATATGGAAGCAAAACGAATAAGGAACACCAGAAGAGTAAGAGGTCTTACAAGTACCGATCGCATTGTGATGATGGCAAAGTAGTGATACTGTGGACAAATGACGACTCAATCGACCCAAAAGATCGACAACCTAGGTATCCATAGACCTAAGCTCCGATACCATATTATGTAACACCCCCAAGTTATTCAGGGTATATTACAGCACCGTGGAGCCCACCGTGGGACCCACAAGGCTAATCATACACGGAACTATAAAACTTGACCGAGAAGGTCCAAAACAATGAAATGAAAGATGATACAAAAGGTATTCAAATCATGTCCCATGTATCCAAATACATCACAGTACAGAATCAAAACCTCGGCAATACAGGCCGGAACATCAAGGAAGACTGAAAACAAACAATAGTCGAGTATTCAATAACCATTCCAGTACAACAACACTGAATGGAGGAACACAAAACATAACCGGAGATAAGATACAGTATCACGCTTGCCCATCATCTTCATGTCGACCCGATACCTGCCTATCCGCTCTCCTGGAACCTGAAATACATAAAAAGTATTTCCCCCATAAAGGGGTTAGCCGTCGAATAGCTAGTGCAAGTATATCAAGTATGAAATACAATACTCCTCAACAATAAAGTAAAGGTAACCGTCAATTCATCAATTCAAGACTAGTATTCCGGAATAACTAAATCTCATAGCATCACAACAATGCATACATGATCAACCATGGAACTGCACCAGAGGCTACGGAACCCTCAGGGGACCCGTCGGCCCGCCCCAGAGTGATTAACCCAAATTATCCGTGGAATCGCACCAAAGGCTACGAAACCCTCAGGGGACCTGTCGGCCCGCCCCAGAGTGGATATAAACAACTATACCATTCATATATCTTACTTTCAAAGTTGAGAACGTAGATTCATAAATATATACTTGCCTTTGAGACATCCAGAAATTAAACGGAAAAGAGTATGAGTTCGGTAGGTCCAAGAACGCACTTCCGGCACCTAAACGATTCGTAAGGGATATGATAATCAATAATCCATACTCATAATTTACGAAGAAACTCCCGAAACCCGTCTACGATTCACGAAAATACAAGGGTAAACAACTAGCGGTTGGAAAATCACCCAAACCCTCTCAAATCCGAACACGGCACAAACCAATCCGTAAAATCATAGGAAAAGCATGTATACGGGGTAGCTCTATCATAATCTCAAGATTCTCAAGCCTCAAACCGGATAAATCGAACGAATCTAAGAAAACCCCCAAAATTCCCAAAAATGGGGTTCTAAGGATTTTTACTTTGAATTGGACGATAGAATGGATTAGATGTTGTTAAATCCTTGTTCTCCAACCAAAGATGTTGATGTTTGAAGATGGATCGCTTCCAATCGCCCAAAATCGCCTCTCCCGAGCTTCTCCCGTCGAAAATGAGTGAAGAGAATGAAAAATGACGAAATGGAAGTCAACTGTCCAATATATATTCGCCCAGTCTAGCGCACGCTACGCCTCGATTATTAGCGTGTGCTAGCGAGGTCACCGGGTAGTCCAGTGGCTTCTGCCGGCTCCGTTAGCGTGCGCTACTCGCCTTATCTTAGCATGCGCTAGCCAAAAATGGTGTCCAGAAACTGGAGTCCAGAACCTACTGTCCTTTGCCCTGCTCGAATCTTAACGTGCGCTACTGTTATGGCTTAGCGTGCGCTACGCAGCTCTGATAGCGTGCGCTATCCGAAGACTAGCGTACGTCACTAGATAGTCCAGAAAACCTGACAACCTTACTGCCTCGGCCAACCAGCCCGTTAGCGTGCGCTACGGACGGATGTTAGCGCGCGCTACTGACCACGAATAGCGTGCGTTAACGAACTCCTAGCGCGTGTTAACTGCCAGTCCAGAAGGCAGTATGAGTTTCTGGTTCTGACCTGATTGGTCCCTTAGCGCGCGCTACGGCTCAAAGCTAGCGTGCGCTACTCAAGGAGAATTAGCGTGTGTTAGCCTAGGCCTAGCGTGCGCTATTTCTCTGACCCAGAACACTTCCGCAAGGTCTAAACGACACGATCGTGATCCAAACAAGATACGAAACTCTATAACAATATCGACAACATCACCAAGAGTTTACAGAGCGATGAAATAAGAAAAACGGCAAGGTCAAACAGTTAATAAAAGTACGGGTATTACATCTGATGTGCTACATAATCGAAGATATTAGCCGTTGAATCTTTGAGGACAATATATCAGGCATGTCAACACTATATGGAACGTAACTGTCTCGTGAAAAAAGTTTCTTGCCTCGACTTTTTCTTCAATTTTTGTGTTTTATTTTCTGTAATTTATTTTCTAGTCCAATTTTTTTTATGTAACCGACTTAGAGCCGGCCTTGGGTGTAGCAGGGCTAGGCCTGCGCCTAGGGCCCCCATATTTTTTATAATTTAAAAAAAAACTTTGTTCTTCTCCCACTTCCGCTTGAGCCTAAAAAAAGTTACTTTGTTTGCCGATAATCGATTCCACTTCCGCAATTCGCAGTTCCGCTCACGGTTCAACGAATTACATATTTGAATCTCTCTTAATCTCTCATATTCTCTTCTATCCTACTAGCTATTTGAATCTTCATCCAAATTGGGGTTAGGGTATTTTTTAAACATTGATTGGAAATAAAAAAATTAAATGATAAGGTATAATATATTTTGCTTTACAATACATAGTATTTTGTTAGATAATGTTAGAATTAATATGTAAATTTGTTATGTTGCTAAACTAAAAAAAAATTCTCTTTATAGGTACCGGTGTTTACATGCAAGTTGAAGAAAGAACTTTTAAGAAGTATATAAAAATAGCTCGAAAAGTTTGGAAAAATTTCGATACGGTTAGCATGTAATTTTTGTTTGAGATATTGTTTTTCATTGTATTTACATGTTTTTTTGGGGAAAAAAATTTATATAGAAACTATATTATACCGGAACCAACAAATAGTTTGCTGGATTGGCTGAATTTATTTATAGCAGTTCAAACTAGAAATTGCAGAACATGAAAAAGGGATATGCAATGCATGATGCATCTACTTACAGCATCATACGACCTTAATGGGTATAAATGCTAAAAAGTTACTAATGAAAGAATAACTGAATTCAATACCTAAGAGAATAAAATGATGCCTTTTACAGTGGCCCCATAAATTAGGCAAACTATGTCTGCGTCGATTTATTAAAGGTAAAGGCTAACAAACAAATGGACCTTGCTTTCACCAAATTGAATAAAAATACTATATTTCCAGGTTGGAGACATTATCGATAACCACTTCAATATGTAAACACTATAAATTAATAGAATTAAACTAATTAAATTATCAAATTATTTGTTAGAAAAAAATATGTTGGTTTTCAAAATTAGAGTATTGGGTGACTGGACTTTTCATAAAAAAAAAAAAAAAAGAAAAGAAAGTGCGGACTATCGGAAAGCAGGCCGGCGAGCGTGGCCTTTAAAAAAATGACCGGCCGTCGAAGGAAAGCAGACCGGTGTCCTGGCTTTATCTAAAAAAAAAAAATTAGCCGGCCGCCGGCGGTAAAAAAAAAAGAGAGAAAAAGTGTTCGGCGACCGGCGGTGAACAGCTAGAAAGTTGGCCGGCCGGCCTGACGAAAAAAAAAACTAGCCGATCGTCGGAGGTCTGCTGGCGACCAGTGGCTGTCCTGTCGAAAAAACTTGTCGGTCGGAGGTTCGTCGGGGATCCTCGTAAATTTTTATTTTAAATTAGTTGTCCCTTTAGTTTAATTTGATATTCTAAAGCTATTATTATTAAAACTTATTGTTGTTGAACAATTGATGTTATTAAATGAATGGATGAGATGTTAAGTGTGTATGAATGTGTGTATGAATGTGTGTATATGTAGCATTGCTCATAGTTCTTTTATGTGCACACTACCACCAAAAATTATCACTGTTCTTTATAGTATAGACTAGAGATAAATCGTGTCATAATGGCACGATAGCGGTGATATATTTGAATTAAATAATTAAATAATCAGATTACTTGCTAGGAAAAAAAATATGGTGGTTCCCAAAATTCTATCGGCAGCTGCCATAAAAAAAACAAAATAAGGACCGCCGGAAAGTAGGTCGACGGAACTGGCCTTAAAAAAAATATTGGTCGGCCGCCAGAACGCTGGCCGGCGGGCCTGGCGTAGAAAAAAAGAAAGAAAATAAAAGAAAAAAATTGGTTGGCCGCTCGGAGTGGCCAGCCGGAAAGTAGGTTGTGAGTCTGGTTTAAAAAAATGGCGACTGTCGGAGGTCCGCTGGCAGCCTGACGTTGGTCGGACACCGTGGTGGCCCGTCGGAAAACAGGTTGACAAACTGGAGTTAAGAAAAATGGCAGGTCGTCGGAGGTCCGCTAGCCACCGGCAATGGCCCACCGGAAAGCAGGCTGGTGGCCTGGCGTTAAAAAAAATGGTCGGTCGTCGGCCTGGCGATAAAAAAAATGTCGGTCGGCAGCCGGGCGAAAAAGAATTACCAAAAAAAAAAATTGGTCGGCTGGAGGTCCATCGAAGATCCCCTTAAACAATTTTTTTTGAAAATTAATTGTGCTTTTAATTTAATTTAATTTAATTTACTATTCTGAAGATATTTTATAAATTTTATTATCATTGAATATTTGATATTATTAAATTTAACACAAAAGGAAGGGACAAAGAGGGAGGGATACAATAGTCTTTTCTATTGCGGACTACCACCAAAAATACATTTGTCCTTTATATTATAGATATTTCACTCATTTATTTAACGTGGAATTTAATAAATGCGTATAATCTATACATGTACAAATTTGTATACATAAATCGATAAGTTCTATCCCGCACCACTTTTAGCAAGATGTTTTCATTGCTATATTTAGAGTACAACAACAACAAAATTACCCCAATGCGTCAACGGCTCCTGTAAAAAGTGAGGTAAGAGGGGATCGGATGTACGCAGTTTTATCCATGTCTTAACACAGAGAGACTGTTTCCGGATGATCCAAAATGAAAAATGCATCGAGAATTGCATGGAATGACTAGTAATTCATGAGAAAAAGAAGTGCGTCCAGTTTAGTGAGTCATTTTGTTTTATTCCATTATAATTCAGAAACAAAGAATAAAGAGTCTTGGACTACATTGGAAACAATGGAAACATTGCTATATTTAAAGTGATTTAGTATATATGGGGTTTTGTATGTAATATAAGTATGACAAGTATAGTATAAATATTATATATATATATATATATATTTCTTCCGTTCTCTTATTATTGCAACGTGTTGACTATTACACTGTTCACATACTCTTTGACCATCTTTTGTGATTTATACATATAAAAAATATAGTAATGTGAGATCTTGTTAGATTCATCTCGAAATATATTTTCAAAATATCAACTTCTTATAATTACTAAAGATAAAGAATTGAAGATATTAATAGTTAAAGTTGTGCATTGACAAGCGTGAAAGTCCAGATATTGCAGTTATAAAAGAACGGAGGTAGTATATGTGGACACATTGTTGTTCTTGAGGTGTGGATACAAATTATGCACAAATTGATACATAAATTAATGATTATATTGTTTTCTTCATTTGAGTTAGATATCTTGTATGCACTCATGATCGAATGCGCAATCCAAAGAAATTACAATATAGATGCTAAAAACATAATACTCTCTCTTTGGGCCTTATTATAAATCCCATTTTAGGAAATTAAAATAGTCTCATTTACATAGTTGTTTTTGATTATTGAGAATCATTTACAAGAATAAACTTCAATTTACTCCATCTCCATAAAAAATAAAAAATTATAGAAAGAGAATATTATCATTATTCATAGGTTAAAAGACCGATAAGACCTCAAGTTTATCAATTTTAGCACTTGATGATCTATATTTTCGAAGGTATCAAACTGGGACATAATCTTTGAACCGTTAGATTACGTTAGGACCTCCGTTAATTTTTATTCGTTAACTACTAACGGAGTGCTTAGTTGACAATTAAACGACACGTGACAGATGTTTATTGGCTGGTCAATATACGACGTATCATCGGTCATTTTCTCCGGTGAAGTTGATTTTTTCGGTCATATCTTCCGGCAAACTTTCCTGCGAACCTCTTTTTTTCCCGGCCAAATGATGTTCGAGAAAAAAACATGGCCGGAAAAAATGATAAGGACGAGAGGAAGTACTAACTCTTAAAAGTAAGAAATTAATTTTTTAAAAGGTATTTTTATACCTTTAACTAACGCTTCTTAGTATTGATGAGGTAGTTAAAAAATACTTATAATAAGGATCAGAGGAAGTACTATACATATATATATATATATATATATATATATATAGAGAGAGAGAGAGAGAGAGAGATTTTACATGCAAACATCTCATTTATTTATTATTGGATCTATTTATTTAATATATGACTATAATAAATAGATAGATAATATGCATATATTTTATAAATTTATGTACATATATATATGTACATATAGCAATACTCATGTTTAAAATATGTAACACAACAAAATATAAACAAAAACTTCCATTATTGATAGGAAAGAAGATTGCCTCTCATTCTTACACTAACTATAATATAAAGAACAGTCGTATTTTTTTTAGTGTGCACTCGAAAGTATCAATTTATCTCTACTTTTATCTTTGTATTAAATTTAATAATAATATCAAATATTTGGTAATAATAAATTTTCAAATGTACTTTAAAATATTAAATTAAAGGAACAAGAAATTTTCAAAAAAAAAAATCCTTCTCGCGATCGGCAAATATATTTTTTTATTTTTATGTTAGGTTTGCCGGCCTATTTTCCGGCGCGTAGCTCGCCATTTTTTTAGGACATGCATGCGAGCTTGTTTTCTGACGACAGTCGCTGATCATTGTTCAAATGAGTTTCTTGCTCCAAAAACTAGGTTGATTGAGATGTCCAAGATAGTCATGGAATTGCATTCTAAGGGCTCAAACCTGTAAGCTTAGTGTATGTAGTACAATGTTTGCCAAGGAGCTGACATGTATTTAATTATCACAATAGTTGACAGCCGATAGACTTTAGACGGACAACTACTTTTTAATTATTATATTTTACTGCCGGCCTGCTTTTCGACGGGCTGCTGTCGGTCGACCTCTGGCGTTGGCCATTATTATTATTATTATTATTATTATTATGATGGCTAGTCTGTCCGCCAGTTTTCCGGTGGCCAACCAGATTTTTTTAATACAAAGGTTATCTCTAGTATCTATAATATAAAGGACAACAGTATTTTTTGGTGGTAGCCCGCACCAAAATAACTATTGTACCCCTTTTCTCTTCTTCCCTTCCTTTTATGTTGGAATTAGTAATAATCATAATATTAATATAAAATTTTCAACAACAATAAATTTCAAAAAACACTCTTATAAAAAATGATATTTATTAACTATAACTTTTTTCATTTGATATTATTTCTTAAGTCGAAGATATCAGAGCCTAATTTTAAAACAAATTTGCTACATGTCAAGAAAGATTTAAGATCATTTGAGGACCAAACTTTTTTTACATATCAAAGGATTAATCTCTACTCTCCATCTTCCCTCCATTTTTATTTGATTTAATGGATGAGATTAATCCCAACAATTTAAAAAATCCACTTTCATCATTTTTTTTCAAATATCAATATCTTTTAAACCGTTAATCGTTAAGTCAAAAAAAATATACCGTTACGACGAGCATTTAATTATCTTTCTATAGACAGGCACTTTGATATATTTTCGACAAATTTTTTTTTTCCGCTTTTTTTCGTGGCCGAAAAAATCATATGTATATGTCACATATGATTTTTTCGGCCACGAAAAAACGTGAAAAAAACGAAAAAAAATTTTTGTCGAAAGTATATCAAAGTGCCCTTCTATAGAAAGATAATTAAATGTTCGTCGCGATGGTATAATTATTTTCGCTTAACGATTAACGGTTTAAAAGATATTTAAATTATAAAAAATATGTGAAATATTAAATGCTTTTAATTTCAACTATTGATTTCTTTTTAAATAGATGGTGGGATGAGTCACTTACTATGTAAGAAAAGTTTGATATTTAATATAACTCTCACGAAATTAGATGCGACTTTGGTTGTCTGACTCGCTCTATGCTGCAGGTTAAACTGTTCCATATATGCCTCCACATTTTTTTATCATTAATAATTGTCCAATTGAATCTTTCGATTGGTACACATCACTTATATTTAAACCTGGCAAAAAAAGGTCCAGGCCCACGAACCAAGCCAACCCACTCGTTTTTAGGCGGACATTGGGTTTTATTTTTGTAGCTCAAAAAACGAGTCTTTTTGGCCCTACCCAATTTTTACCCGGACGTGGAGGCCCGACCTGCTGGCTGCCCGCCCAGCCCAATTTTTTTAAATTATGTGTAATAATAATATTTAGATCTTTTTCATTATGTGTTTTGTTAGATTATATTAAATTTATATGTTCATTATATTGATGTAATCTTATTTTTTATACGACTTTTGTGGTTACTTTGTAGTATCTCATATAATTATATAATTTTATTTTATGATTTTTTTTTAAGATTATAGTAGTGACAAATGATCTAATATACAAATACAAATATTCAAATATTTTGTTTTTTTATTGTGGTAGTGTAGTAAATGATGTGATTATTAATAAAAAGAGTTGTACATTTATTTCTTTAATGGTGGTAGTGTATTAAATAATATAGTGATTAATGCTCTAAAAATATTTAGATATTTATTCAGAATATTATACTAAAAAAAAAAAAAAAAAAATAGGCCCGCGGGCCGGGCCAAGCGCCCTCATGTTTTAGGCCTAGAAAAGGCCCGCCCATTTTTTGTTCGGCCCGTTTGAGCCGGAACCGTCTGTTTGTCAGGTCTACTTTTATCTTACATATCTTTCTTATTTAAATATATAATAACTAAATTTATCTTCTCATCGATATACTAATTATAAACCGTAAGTTAAAATGAATATCAACAACTCCTATCGCCACCATCGGACAACCGACCATTTCTTTTACTATTACCTAGATACGATGCTGACCGTCAATGATCGTAGTAACCTTTTTATGAAAGACACCACTGGCAATCACCGTCGATTGGTTGACCACCACCGACCACCCTTTTTCATGACATTTGGAGACGACGTTGATGGTTAGCTATTGCCGGCCGCTGCTGCAACCAACAAGTGTTTCTTTTTGACAAGTTGACGTCGACCGACTGAAAATAGATGATTGTTTTGGGCACAATGCCGCCAATCACTTCATCTAATCACATAACTGGTTTCTTATATATGTTATTTTCGATTTTTTTGTATTTGTATCTCTTTGGCTTATTTTAGCAGCTTGTCGTTTTTAAATATATTTATTTCTAAAATATAATAATATAATATATATATATATATATATAGAAATCATATATATTGGATTTGTTATGTTATTCGACCCAAAATATATTTCCTTTTTTTATTATTCGTATATCACACATTGTATAGCACTTATACTGTTATTTTTTTATCCTTAAAATAACTTTGTGATAGACTAAGTATAATTGAGTTATTTACAAAAGAGGTGTACTTAAAAAATATATTTACCAAAATGGTGTAAGTTCAAACATAATTACCAAAAGAGTGTTGTTTTGTATTCAAGTAGGTTTTAATTGGTTTTTTTAGTGACTTCTTTTACTGCTTTTTTTTACGGCCTTTTTTACTCTTTTTTTAAATTGTTTTTTTTTTCACTGCATTTTTACTATTTTTACTGTTTTTTTTACTATTATTTTATTATGTATTATATGACAATCACAATAATTATTTGAAGAATGCTAACAATAAAAAATTAAAATCAACATCATCACAAAGATTTTAGGTACTAAACCAACGAGCTATTTACCAAACGAAAAGACAAAAGTAACATTCCTAATTTATTCCGAATATCTTGAGCCGATAACCGATCTTTATCTGCAAAAAAATAAAGAAATAAGAGATATAATCATACCAATTAACGAATAAATTTTTTAAAATTTGTCTTTATATACCGTGGTTTAGACGGACATCCTTTTCGGTTGTGACCACTTTACCTGCAAATTCCTCAAAGATTTGTCTTTTTTCTTTCTTTGGTGTCCATTTCGTTTCGTTAGACACTGCAAGCAGACGGTCTCGGTCCAAACGGGCCACACGAAAAGCAGACGGACCGTCTGGCCGGGTCAAGAAGGCCCGATTTTTTTTGGGACAAAAATATTAAGCCCATGGTCCGCCCCGGCCCGTCGGCGTCAACTTTTTTTTTTGAAATATTAATTCTGAATAAATATAGAAATATTTTTTGATCCTTAATTATTATATTATTCACTATACTACCACAACTAGATAAATAAATATACAATTATTTTTATTTGATAATTACATTATTTACTACACTACCACAATCAAAAGACGAATATACAAATATTTTTATTTGATCATCATATCATTTATCACTACTTTTTTTATAAAAATCATAAAATTATATTATTATTGATATGAGATACTACAAAGCTATGTTGCACAGGTGCAGGGGGCGGGTGCGCGGTGCGGGCAGATACGGGTGCGGGGATACGATTTTTTGAAAACGTTAGAGTGCGATACGGCAAGGATACGTCTGTAAAGAGGAGTACTTAGAAAAATAATAATATAGCTTTGTAGTATCTCATATCAATAATAATATAATTTTATGATTTTTATAAAAAAGTAGTGATAAATGATATGATGATCAAATAAAAATATTTGTATTTTCGTCTTTTGATTGTGGTAGTGTAGTAAATAATGTAATTATCAAATAAAAATAATTGTATATTTATTTATCTGGTTGTGGTAGTATAGTGAATAATATAATAATTAAGGATCAAAAAATATTTCTATATTTATTCAGAATTAATATTTCAAAAAAAAAAAAGTTGACGCCGACGGGCCGGGGCGGACCATGGGCTTAATATTTTTGTCCCAAAAAAAATCGGGCCTTCTTGACCCGGCATTTGTCCGCCGCTTTTCGTGTGGCCTGTTTGGACCGAGACCGTCCGTTTGCCAGGTCTAACGAAACGAAATGGACAACAAAGAAAGAAAAAAGACAAATCTTTGAGGAATTTGCGGGCAAAGTGGTCACAACCGAAAAGGATGTCCGTCTAAACCACAGTATATAAAGACAAATTTTAAAAAATTTATTCGTTAATTGGTATGATTATATCTCTTATTTCTTTATTTTTTTGCAGATAAAGATCGGTTATCGGCTCAAGATATTCGGAAGAAATTAGGAATGTTACCTTTGTCTTTTCGTTTGGTAAATAGCTCGTTGGTTTAGTACCTAAAATCTTTGTGATGATGTTGATTTTAATTTTTTATTGTTAGCATTCTTCAAATAATTATTGTGATTGTCATATAATACATAATAAAATAATAGTAAAAAAGAAAAAGCGATAAAAATGCGATGAAAAAAGCGATTTAAAAAAGAGTAAAAAGGCCGTAAAAAGCGATAAAAAAGTCACTAACAAAGCAGTAAAAAAATCAATTAAAACCTACTTGAATACAAAACAACACTCTTTTGGTAATTATGTTGAACTTACACCATTTTGTTAAATATATTTTTTAAGTACATCTCTTTTGTAAATAACTCAAGTATAATTACCAGATATTACTATTTCATGTTTTTTTCCACTCAGTCACAGATAAAAACAAAAACAAAAACAAAAACACGTGCATTAGGGAGACAACAGCGGAACCTGCACAGCAAAGTCGTTATGTACTCTGGAACATGGAGATATGTTTCTGATGTGGTGCAACTTTTAATGGATTTATATATTAAATATTTATGAAACTTACTACTGTCTATTAAATATTTGACTAGATGGACACACAATTCGATAATTAGTATTGAGAATTAATATCGAATTATATAATTATTAAAAACAAATAATATGAAAGATAGAAAATAAAATAGTCTCAAATACTAAACAATTTTATTATTATTATATTACCGAGTTTGTCAACCAAAACCGGAATGATCCTTCACGATCAGATCCGATTGTAAGAAAGGGGGGAGAGAAGAAAACTGTCTGATTGAGGGACGAAATTGAATGCACAACAAATATGCAAAAAAAACCAACCTGTTTCTTGGATCTCTTAGTTGAAAAAAACCGCACGGATAAACTCTTGTCCTTAAAGGTTTTTACGCGCTTCAACAGCTGTAAGCTCCAACGTAGAACCCCAGGATTTGATGCAGCTTTATCATCGTTCCAACAGCAATGGAAGGAGTGATAAATGCAATGGTGACTATTTGGAAACTCAAAGAAAGAAAAAACGAGAGAGATGAGGCTGCAGATTTCGGATGGTGAATACGGCTCCTATGGAGCTGTATTTATAGTTGCAGAACCCTAGGAAAGCACAAAAAAAAAACGGCTAGGTTTTTTTTTAGGCGGCTAGGGTTTTTAGGCCCAACTTGTCCACCAAGCAAACCCAGTTCTGGAACCTTCCAGATCCGTATTCGATTCGGGTCAGTCCGATCCGACTGAACCCGAGCTCCGTTAAAAATTAAAAGCTCCTCAGCTCATCGCGATCGATGAACCCGAGCTCCGTTAAAAATTAAAAGCTCCTCAGCTCCTCGCAATCGATGCGGCGTGTGAAGTGCAAAGTGCGCCTACAACGCGCCACTTCGCGAACCTCGCATCTCGCGTCCACGGACCGGCTCGGCGCGCGTGTGGGCTTGGCCCATCTCTAGTCTACTAAGGCCTTTGAGAGCCTAACTAGAGAAAAGACCTTATAAACTACATTTTGTTTCTTATTCCTTCCAATGTGGGACAAAGGAAACATGCCAAACTCCATTTAGCATAAATATTTCCAACAATCCCCCACAAGGTTGGCAAGTTTCCTTTCACTCAGACAAATGATGTCACTTTGGTGTCACGAAGATTAAACCCCAGCATTATGAGAATAAACAAGAAGAGATCGATTAAATGGTATCCTTATAGGCTTAAACCAATAACCTTTTGACCTCTCCGGTTTACCCCCACACATCACATGCCAGCTTTGCATTCTCTCTGAGCGCTAATTTGTCCATGCGCTAAAAGCCTTTTCATGACCCTCTAGAAGACAAACCACTAGTCTTCATTTGAGGCGGCACCACCTCTAGATCATATAGGCAAAGTTTTACATCTTTGTTGCATAGATGTCTCCGTAATTTGTTAAGAGCCTCAACTCAACCTCGTTCTCGGCAACAACGTACTATCCTACCTCACATGGATCTATCATTATGTGATAGTACCTTCTATTATTAGTGACTTCGTTATTACCCTTTAAACTTGAGAATTAGGAGCACTAATGTCAAGTTGGGGTTCCATCACAAATGATTCTATTGTGGTTTTAGACCCATGACTCTCGCGGTAGATGTAACCAAATCTCTCGTCAGAGGTTTGGTAAATGGATCTGCCAAGTTCCTACTCGTCTTGACATAGACAACTTTGATGGTACCATTATCAATAAGATGTCTCACAAAATTGTGTCGTAGACCAATATGTCTAGACTTCCCATTATAAACGGTATTGTATATTGCTGACAATGTGGCCTCACTTTCACAATACATGGGAATACACGACATAGGAGTATCCCACAGACGGATATCCAATAGTAGATCTCTAATCCACTCAGCCTCTTTGCCTGCTGCGGCTAAGGCAATAAGCTCAGCCTCCATCGTTGAGTGAGCTATACATGTCTGTTTCTTGCTCACCCAAGAAATAGCTCCTCCAGCAAGAGTATAAATCCATCCACTTGTGGATTTAGAATCACTCTTGTGATCTATCCAGCTGGCATCGGAATAACCTTCTAGTATTCCAGAAGATGACGTGTAAGTCAACTCAAGAGTACTCGTCCTTTTCAAGCCCACTGCCTTCCAGTGCTCCTTACCAGGATTGACAGTGTACTGACTTAATTTGCTTACAGCAAAAGCGATGTCAGGTCGAGTACAGTGTGTGGCATACATCATGCTACCGTTTGCACTTGCATATTCTAGTTGAGCTACTGCCCGACCAGAGTTCACATTAAGTTTTACAGTGGAATCAAAAGGAGTGTTGAGTTTCTTAATATTCAAGTGTTGAAACTTTGTCAGTATTTTCTCTATGTAATGAGATTGACATAGAGAAATCTGACTACTTGTCCTTTTCACTTTGATACCAAGAATGGTATCGACTTCTCCTAGATCTTTCATTTTAAAGTTCAAGGATAGGTATTTCTTCGTCTCAAGAATACCTTCTAGGTGAGTTCCAATGATCAACATATCATCGACATAAAGACAGATAATGACAGTGTATTCGGTTGTGTATTTAGAATAAATACACCTGTCAGCACTATTGTGTTGAAATCCGAATGCAATTATAGTGGTGTCAAATCTCTCTTGCCACTGTTTAGGAGCTTGTTTCAAACCGTACAGGGATTTAATAAGTCTACACACTTTGTTTTCCTGTCCAGGTATCACAAAACATTCAGGTTGCTCCAAATGTATCTCCTTGTTGAGATATCCATTCAGAAAGGGTGTCTTCACATCCATTTGATGAATGTATAGACCTTTCAATGCTTAGACTGCTATAAGAGTTCTAATAGAACTAATTCTAGCAACAAGAGCATATGTATCAAAATAATCGATACCCTCTTGCTGCCTGTACCCTTTGGCAACTAATCTTGCTTTATAGACTGATATGGGTCCATCTCGATGAAACTTTCTCTTGAAAATCCATTTGGATCCTATGGGTCTCTTTCCCTTGGGTAGATCAACTAACTCCCAAGTTCCATTACCCATAATTGAATCCATTTCATCATTGATAGCTTCCTTCCACAGAGGAGCATCTCTTGATGACATGGCTTCATTGAAGGTCTTAGGATTATCATCCAAGTTAATGTCAGAAATGACCTCTCTCGTCACTTTTTTTTATTTCCTTCAACCAAATAAGAGAAAAAATCTTCTCCAAAGGTTTTCTCTTTTCTAATTTTTGTACTTCTCCTTGGTTCCTCTACAACCGGAGGTGGGTGTATTTCTCGAGAAGTACTTGGAGGTGTTGTGGGATTAGGGTTTTTATTATCTCTAGAAAACTTATCCTCGAAGAATTCCACATCTCTGGATTCTACAACAACACCTGATTAAATATCCAATAATCGGTAAGCCTTGCTATTATGAGCATATCCAATGAACACACTCTTCATAGCTCGTGCTCCCAATTTGGATCGCTTAGGATCGGGAGTCCGATAATAAGCAACACACCCCACACTCTCAAATAGTCTAGGTTAGGTTTTCTTCCTTTCCACAACTCATATGGACTTGTAGGGATCACACGACTAGTGATCCTGTTGTGAATGTAGCAAGCAGTCAATAGTGCTTCCCCCCACATATTGTTTGGCAGGCCCGATTGGTTCAACATGCAATTTACCATCTCAGTTAAAGTTTGGTTCTTTCTCTCAGCCAAACCATTCCGTTGAGGGCTATATGGTGCGGTTCGTTCATGTTTGATACCATTCTATTAGCAGAATGTGTCAAACTCCGTGTTGAAATATTTTCCGCCTCTGTCTGATCGAAGAATATTAATGTGTCCTTCGAGTTGATTTTCGACTTCAGCTTTATATCGTTTAAATACATCAAAAGATTCATCTTTTGACCCCAACAGATAAACATATAGATATCGACTAAAGTCATCACAAAATGTGATGAAATACCTTTTTTCTCCTCGAGTAAGTATTCCATTAAATTCACATAAATCACTATGAATCAACTCAAGTAATAAAGTGTTTCTCTTTACTGATGGAAATGGTTTCTTAGTAAACTTTGATTTTACACACGTTTCACATTTTTCAAAAACTTTTGCGTCATATTTTACCATCCCTTAAGATTGCATCTTTTCAATATTTTTAACATTTGTGTGTGCTAATCGTTTATGCCATAAAGAAATTGAATAAACAAAGTAACCAGAAAAACTTATTTCATTAGCAACATTTCCATCAAACACATCAAAGTTGGCAACATCAGACACAATACAAACACTAGGACCATCACCATCTGAACTACTCTTACTACCCTCATCACTAAGGAAGAGACGGTACATACCCTTACAGTTGTCCGCCTTTCCCACATACTGTCCATTTTAGTGATCTCAATCTTGCCATTCTCGAGCTCCATCTTGAACCCGGCTTTGTCAAACTTGTCCGTAGAAACCATTCCCTTCGAGATGGCAGGAACATGTAAGACATCACGAAGGATAACCCAACAACCACTTATGAACTTCAAGAAAACATCTCCTCTTCCTAAAATATCAGCTTTGTGGCCATCCGCACAAACCACAACCGTCCCTGGAGCTGCTGGATAGCAAGTGCGGAAGCGAGTTCGTTGTCCACAGACATGCACGGTGGCTCCCGTATCAACGAACCACCCTCGAATCGCTATTGCTCGTGTCAGAGAAGAGATCATGAACACCTCTCCAAGGTTCACATTTGCTACCATATTAGTAACATTCTCGACAGCATATACCACGGGACCAGATTTGCGATCTTTAC
This sequence comes from Orobanche coerulescens, assembly GCA_033398695.1. Taxonomy (NCBI): domain Eukaryota; kingdom Viridiplantae; phylum Streptophyta; class Magnoliopsida; order Lamiales; family Orobanchaceae; genus Orobanche; species Orobanche coerulescens. Next base: position 23,601,553 of record CM065812.1, read on the forward strand.
ACTCGCGTACATAATTGCCAGTTTTTCCGCAGACGTGGCATGCTCCAGACCTCTTAGGCTTTGAGATAAGGTTCTTTTATTGTTGATTATCAGGCTTATTGAAGTTATATTTCTTGGGCCCCCGGTTCTTTCGGTTTTGTCCCCCAGATTTGCCCTTATTTTCAGAACCCCCAGCTGACACGTGATGCACACTCGATCCAAATTTACCACGCTTGTCCCTGTTGCGAGTCTTCTCCTCAATGCGGAGGTGCTTCAACAGATCATCCAAGGATTAGTCCTCGGATTTATGCATCATCCTCTTAGAGAAGTCTTTCCAAGAGGGTGGCAATTTTGAGATAATCACACCAACCTGGAAGAGTTCCGGCAGAGGGATGGAAAGCGAGTTCAGTTTGTTGACCATAACCTGGAGTTCATGCACTTGCTCCATAATGGGTTTGTCATCAACCATTTGAAACTCTACATACTTGGACACAAGGTACTTGTTAGTACCTTCCTCATGTGCCTTGTACTTGAGTTCCAAGGCTTTCCAAAGCTCTCGTGGATCTGTGACCGACGCGTACAGATCATAGAGGCGATCAGATAAAGAATTCTTGATGTGGCCAACACACAGTTCCTCAGACTCTTTACGCAGAGCCCTTAGCTTTTTGAGATCTGAAATCTCTTTTGGATCCACAGCCTTTCCTGCTTCGGGAATTGGATCAACGGGAATTGGTGCAAGTTCTGAGTCCAAGACATAGCCAAGTTTCAGCACATCAAGCATGAACTTGACCTTATCAGCCTAGCGGGTGTAGTTCTGTCCATCGAATCGGTCAAGTCGGGCAAACTCTTGGTTCATTAGACGGAAATTCGCAGATGAGATTTCAGTGTCCATTTGACTGTTTCTGATAAACACGATTTAATAAGATAAAAACCTTTAAGAATGTTGAATAATTTGACTAGATTGACACACAAGCCGGTAATTAGTATTGAGAACTAATATCGAATTATATAATTATTAAAAGCAAACAATATGGAAGATAGAAAATAGAATAGTCTCAAATACTAAACAATTTTGTTATTATTATATTACCGAGTTTGTCAACCAAAACCAGAATGATCCTTCACGATCAGATCCGATTGTAAGAAAGAGGGGAGAGAAACAGACTGTCCGGTTGAGGGACGAAATTGAATGCACAACAAATATGTAAAAAAAACCAACCTGTTTCTTGGATCTCTTAGTTGAAGAAAATCGCACGGAGAAACTCCCGTCCTTAAAGGTTTTTACGCACTTCAACGGCTATAAGGTTCAGCGTAGAACCCTAGGATTTGATGCAGCTTTATCGTCGTTCCAACAGCAATGGAAGGAGCGATAAATGCAAAGGTGACTACTTGGAAATTCAAAGAAAGAAAAAACGAGAGAGAGGAGGCTGCAGATTTCGGATGGTGAATACGGCTCCTATGGAGATGTAATTATAGTTGCAGAACCCTAGGAAAGCACCAAAAAAACGGCTAGTTTTTTTTTGTAGACGGCTAGGGGTTTTAGGCCCAACTTGTCCACCAAGCAAACCGAGTTCTGGAACCTTCCAGATCCGTATCCGATTCGGGTCAGTCCAACCTGACTGAACCCGAGCTCCGTTGAAAATTAAAAGCTCCTCAGCTCCTCACAATCGATGCGGCGTGCGAAGTGCAAAGTGCGCCTACAACGCGCCACTTCGCGAACCTCGCATCTCGCGTTCACGGCCCGGCTCAGCGCGCGTGTGGGCTTGGCCCATCTCTAGTCTACTAAGGCATTTGAGAGCCTAACTAGAGAAAAGACCTTATAAACTACCTTTGGTTTCTTATTCCTTCCAATGTGGGACAAAGGAAACATGCCAAACTCCATTTAACATAAATATTTCCAACAGTGTCTGTTTACGTTCTTAAAATTGTTGATAGTCCGTTAGTCAACAAAACGTGTGCTGATTCAAAACAGGTGAATCGAAGCCACGTAGTAAGCTCAAAAATAAAAAGTCAAATAGATAAGAGAATACGAAATTTTATTGATTATCTCATTTTCGTAAAGAGCCGAGCTGATTTTTTAGGCCGGTCTAGTAAACTTGAGTGTATTATAGTATGAGTCTAATTTTTTTATGAAACTTTTTAAAAGTCCTTCTCTATCGTGCTTTTCTTCTATTTATAGAGGGCCCTAGCCAAGGAGACTGACAGCTGGGGAAATGTTCAAGATACATCCAAAACACATGTTAGAAGAATAGAATGTTTCGAGGACACGTGGCGGTGTCTGAGGGGCGTTAGGAAAAGGCAAGACAGGTCGCAATAACTGTCATGTGTGCCTGTTTCGTGCCCCTTCGATTAGGGATGGCAAAAAAACCATGGGCCCGGGTACCCGTGGGTTTTTTACCCGAATGGGTCCAACTCGGTAACAAAATTCGGGTCCTGGTCCGGGTCTAGGGCAGGTAGAGAAAAATAAATTCGGGTCTGGTTTGGTTCCGGGATATGGGGTACCCACCCCGAACCCGCCCCGATATATATATATATATATATATATATAATATTAATACTTAATAAACTAAATATTTTAGTAATTAAATTAGTAATATATTACATATATATATACTAAATTATAATAATTTAAAATTAGTAATATTGTATATATATATTTAATATTAATTCGAGAGAAAAAATTAATCCGCGGGTACCCAGAACTGAGGGCGGGTCTGGGGCGGACCCGAAAAAATTTGGCGGGTCTGGGGCGGGTCTGGGGCCAGTTTTTAACCACGGGTTTGGGTCTGGGTAGGCAATACCTGACCCCGACCCGTCCATTACCATCCCTACCTTCGATGATAGTTATCCGTTATATGGTCGGTTATGGAGTCGACCTCCCGCCTCGAACTACTCTGCCCGATCATGTTCTGGAGCTTGGACCTGGTCGGATCTCCACGTGGTATTCTTGCTCGGTCGTTCAAGCTGGGATTCAGTTATTGTTTTTTGTTTCGGGAGGACCGATATCGGTGAGGTGGCGGGGAGTGAGTGAGTGGATGCCAAAACGGCTATGTTATCATTAAAAATCAATGCCATTAAAAAGATTTGGTTGCCTGCTCATAAAGGATTGCCTGAACTTTATTAAAAAAACTAACTCAAAACAGAATTAAGTTAATTTTAGGCCAATATTATTCTCTGTTTTTAAGATTTTGTTCCTATAATTATTTATTTTTCAATTTGGTTACTAGTGTACGAAAATTATCAACTTAAGTAAAAATTTCGATGGAAAGTACTAGATTGATCAAAATTGTTATGTGCTAATCAGGTGACCTCCAGTATTAAGAGATTTTGGAGATAATTATTTAAGTAATATAAAAGAGCTAATATTGATTCTTTTCTGTGTCCATATATCATTTAAATAATTGATCAATGGAATTATTTTTTAATCGACAAATTTGGAGAAAATTTATTAAAATTCGGTGTCACTAAGAATCAACAAATCAGAATTCCCAAAATCAATATCAATAATTTACTATTTAATCAAAGTCTTCCACACTGTAACTGATATTCTATATGCTTTTTTAAAAGCGTTGGATCTTCTGCAGCACAGCACCGTACTATGCTGTATCCCAATCGTCCGATCACACACACCCATACGTGTGTGTGTGTGTTCCATCCGACGCACATCAGTGCACAACAGGGGATTCTTACCCTTTTTAAAATTAGATCCCTATATAATAATTATAAGATTTAATTTAACATATGTCAATCAGTTAGACTATCAATATTTTATTATCCTATTGAAATCATTTTTTATTCCAATTAATGTCCTAGTCTTTTTTCTGAATTTAATTTATTCCAAGTAATATTTTCTCATATCAATTCCTATGATTTGAAATTAATTTTTTATATGCAGCATGTAAATTATTAAGATTTGTCATAAATCGTTTATACTACTTTTTCACCTTAAATCATTCATTCATTAATATAGTAAAATCTTTATAAAGTCATATCTTTGAAACTGCGAAAAATATTCCTAAATGAGGATTATACCTAAATAGAGGTCTACGAAGTAATAAGATTCGAATCATGAGGTTCATAATCAAGGTACTTAAGGCCTATTCATCTCAATATTCCAAACATGATGTACTTTGGATAATTCACTAATGAAAATCAATATCTCGATAACATGATCATCCAATTCTTTAGAATCCAACTCTAAGTCTGGAGATAGGTTGAACATACCTTAATATGACGAAAATCACTGAACCGTAAGGTAGAATCCGACTCTGGTTGGTTGTATGCCACTCCAAGGTGCTATTCCACTTCAATGATCACTCACAAGTGATAACCAATATACAAGGATCAATAAGATGTGTTCTAAGTGTGTAGAAGGATTATTATAGCTCTCTGGCCTCTCAAAAATGAAGAATGGACGAATGAAATGTAAGCCAAAATGGGTTGTTGTCTCATATATAATATTCTGCACTTTAGCTAATTAGCGCACGCTAGCATACAATACTTAGTGCACGCTAATAAGTTGACTCCAAATCATCTGTGTTCGTCCATGGAATCTTATCCGACCCATGTCATTTGGCGCATGTGCTAGCCGTCCAGTTTAATAATTGAGTGCTTAGCGCACGCAACTCCTACATACATAGCGTGCGCTAGTAGTAGCTCGATAGCGCGCGTTAAGCTACATTCTTAGCGTGCGCTATCACGAGTTTGCATGAGAAATTTTACATGTTGTTATACTTATGTACAAAGATATCAATGCAAGAAATATCATACTCCAATAATCAAAACCACAAATCCGAATAATACAGGGTTTGAATACAGATGAAATACACTGTAATAAATCCGGATATTACATACTCTCCTACTAAAAAGGAGTTTCGTCCCGAAACTCAAGACGAAAATAACTCGGGATATCTAGACTTCATACCAGCTTCCGTTTCCCATGTGGCTTCTTCCATTCCGTGACGTGACCATTGAAATTTGACCAAAATGATTGGTTTGTTCCTCAACTGCTTAACTCGACTCTCGAGTATCTTGACCGGTCTTTCTTCGAACGTCCCATCTTGAGCGACTTCGATCTCGCCGAAATCAATGACATGACTAGGATCTGGTATATACCTCCGTAACTGGGATACGTGGAACACGTTATGAACATGGCACAATGACGGCGGCAATGCCAATCTGTATGCCAACTCTCCAACTCTCTCAAGGATCTCAAATGGTCCGATATATCTCGGACTCAGCTTTCCTTTCCTTCCGAAACGAAAGATTCCCCGAGTAGGAGAAACCTTCAAAAGTACGTGGTCTCCAGTACTGAACTCCAATGGGCGACGAGGTACGTCTGCGTAAGATTTCTGGCGACTCTGGGCGGTCAACAGCCTTTCACGAATCAAGGCTATCTTCTCTCGAGTCTGCACGATCAACTCTGGTTCTGTTCCGATCAAGTCTGATGAATCGTCCCAGCATAGGGGCGATCTGAATCTCCTCCCGTATAATGCCTCGAACGGTGCCATCTTAATGGAAGCATGCCAACTATTGTTGTAGGTAAATTCAATCAATGGTAGATGAACTTCCCAATCGTTTGACCAATCTAAGGCACAAGCCCTCAGCATATCCTCCACCGTTTGAATGGTCCTCTCGGATTGTCCGCCAGTCTGCGGGTGATAAGATGTACTGAAGTTCAATTCGGTCCCCAAGGCCTTATGAACTGCTTTCCAAAAGTGAGACACAAAACGGCCGTATCGATCAGAAATAATGGTCTTCGGCGTAACATGCAATCGAACTATCTCCGATATAAATACTCGTGCCAACCTCTCTGGTCCCCACGTATCCTTAATGCCTAGAAAATGAGCTGATTTGGTTAAACGATCAACTATCACCCAAATCATATTCATTCCTGTCCTGGTTCTCGGTATACTAGTGATAAAGTCCATCGATATGTCCTCCCACTTTCATTCAGGAATCGGGAGTGGCTTCAACATTCCGGCAGGCCGTTGATGCTCGATCTTAACCTGCTGACAGGTCAAGCATTTCGAAACATAGTCCGCTACATCTTTCTTCATGTTGTCCCACCAAAAATTCTGCTTCAAGTCCTTATACATTTTACTGGTGCCCGGGTGGATAGAATAGGGCGAACTGTGAGCTTCCTTCATAATCGTCTGTTTCAGAACATTGACATCGGGAACGCAGAGTCGGTTCTGGAATCTCAAAACTCCATCATCATGAATTAGGAATCCGGGGGCCTTCCCCTTGATCACTTCATCACGTAACCGAATCATCAGAGGATCATCTGCCTGTCTAGATTTGATTTCTTCGGTTAGTGATGAAGTTATTTCCATCACGCACAGTTGTCATTGGACTCTTTGTAACCACACTTCAATTCCTTCTCGAATCATCTTTCGTTGAAGGCTAAGTTGGGAAGTCAGAGTCTCCAGCATCTGAATAGAAACAGGCTTGCGGCTGAGTGCATCGGCCACTACGTTCGCTTTGCCTGGATGATACAAAATCTCCAGGTCATAGTCCTTGATCAGCTCTAACCATCTTCTTTGCCGCATGTTCAACTCCTTCTGACTGAAGATGTATTTGAGACTCTTGTGATCCGTAAAGATCTGACAGTGAGTCCGTCTGAGATAATGCCTCCAGATCTTCAAAGCAAAAACTACTGCTGCTAGCTCCAAATCATGTGTTGGGTAATTCACTTCATAAGGTTTCAGCTGTCGCGACGCATAAGCGATCACCTTATCATTCTGCATCAATACGCATCTGAGTCCTTCGTTCGAAGCATCACTGTAAACTATGAATCCTCCAGTCCCCTGTGGAAGTGATAGAATCGGTGCCGTCGTCAATCTCTTCTTTAATTCATCAAAGCTCACCTGACACAACTCATTCCACTCAAACTTTTGAGTTTTCTGCAGGAGTCGAGTAAGTGGGCAGGAGATTTTAGAAAACCCTTCCACGAATCGACGATAATACCCAGCAAGTCCTAAGAAGCTTCGGACTTCTTTCACGTTCTTTGGAGGTTTCCAATCCATAATTGCTTCGATTTTCTGAGGGTCTACTCGGACTCCTTTAGATGATACTATATGGCTGAGGAACATTACTTCCTTCAGCCAAAATTCACACTTAGAGAGTTTGGCGTACAGTTGCTCGCTTCTCAACAGTTCTAATACAATTCGCAATTGCTGCGCATGTTCTTCCGGGTTCTTAGAATACACCAGAATGTCATCAATGAACACGACCACAAATTTATCCAAATATTCGATGAACACTCGGTTCATCAACTGCATGAATACATCAGGTGCGTTGGTGAGACCAAACGGCATCACTACAAACTCATAGTGTCCGTAGCGAGTTCTGAATGCTGACTTTGGAACATCTGATTCCTTAATCCTCAGCTGATGGTATCCTGATCTCAGATCGATTTTAGAAAATACTGTTGCTCCTTGCAACTGGTCAAATAAATCATCAATCCGTGGCAACGGATATTTATTCTTAATCGTCATCTTGTTCAGCTCTCGATAGTCAATACACAGTCGAAGCGATCCATCCTTCTTTCGGACAAAAAGAACTGGCGCTCCCCAGGGCGAAATGCTTGGCTGAATATAGCCTTTGTCCAGTAACTCCTCCAGCTGCTTTTTAAGTTCGTACATCTCAGTAGGTGCCATACGATACGGCGCCTTAGAAATTAGTGTAGCTCCGGGTTCCAGCTCAATGGTAAATTCTACATCCCTTCGTGGAGGTAGTCCAGGTAACTCGTCAGAAAATACATCTGGAAATTCGTTCACAACAGGAATGGATGAAAGTTCCACAATTTCGTCTTCTTTCTTCATTGCATAGCACCAGTATCCGATACAGCCCTGTTTCAACAATTTGACAGCTTTCATCGCCTTGATCAATTTTCCTGAGCTTCCCGTTTTCCACCCTCGAACAATATTTCGGAACCATCGTCGTGATCCGAGATATTCCTCCTTCGGTAGTTTACAATTGCTCCATATCGATTAAGCCAATCGTCTCCGAGTATCAGGTCGTCTCCTTGTATTTCTATTACAATCAAATTTGAGAGCCACTCTCTGCCTCCAAATGATACAGGGAAATTTCTAGTTTCTAAGTTCCCGAAAATCCTCTCTCCACTCGGTAAACCAACAACATAAGGTTCACAAGTATGAAAACCGGAAATATTCAAACGATTTACACAAGACAAAGATATAAAAGAATGCGTAGCTCCTGTATCGAATAAAACGCTAATCGGGTGGAAAGGATCTCGATGCACTGATGCGGCAAAGACATCGATCGTCTGTCCTCCTCATCTCGTACAAACGTGGGGGAACAGATCCGGCACTCGATGTCCCCTTACGGTCCCATTGTCCTCTTCCTCGTCCGCGGCCAAAATTCTGAGGCATCTGAACACTTTGCTGTGTTCATTGATATCGGCTTCCATGCGGGTGCTGTGGTGTACGAGCTCTAAAAGACTTTGCAGCCTCTTCACAGAACACCGCACGGTGTCCCTCTCGACCACAATCAAAACAAGTCACGGCAGGTAGGGGGCAATTCCGTCGATAGTGCCCCGTCTGGGCGTAGTTAAAGCATTTCATGATAACATCAGTAATAGTTGATGTCGCTCCGAAGTTCTTTCCGCTCCTAACTAGGTGAGGAGGTTTCTTGAAAGAGTGAAAGGATGACTGGGCCTTACGGGGCCCGCTGTTCTGTGCTCTGTAAAAGTACCAGAGACTTTCTGTTTCTTGGATTCCGAAAATTTCTCCATAGCTGCTTCCTTGATCTCATACGCCAACGCCTTATCTGTAACACCCCCAAGTTATTCAGGGTATATTACAGCGCCGTGAGCCCCGCCGTGGGACCCACAAGGCTAAACATACGCGGAACTATAAACTTGACCGATAAGGTCTACATACAAAAGAAAGGAAGACGATACAACTGATATTCAAAACCATAACCAACGAAAACATATACATCACTTCACAAATCAATACCTCGGCAACACAGGCCGGAACATCAATGAAACTGAAATACAATACTCGAGTATTTAAAAATCCATTCCAGTACAACAACACTGAATGGAGGAATCCAAGAAAATAACCGGAGACAAGACACGGATCACACTTGCCCATCATCTTCATGCCTACCCTTGCATGCCGTCCGCTCTCCTGGAACCTGAAATACATGAAACGTATTTCCCCCATAAAGGGGTTAGTCATCGAATAGCTAGTGCAAGTATAACAATATGAAACATAATACTCCTCGACAATAAAGTAAATGTAATCCGTCAATTCATCAATATCCGTCAATTCATCAATGTAAGACTAGTATTCCGGAATGACTAAAATCTCAAGACGTACGTGAATGCCGTAGAAAGCGGTTCGTTCATATCATACGCCGTTACATGTAGGAATGCCGTCAAAGCGGTTCGCTCATTACATGCCAACATTATTTCATATGAATGCCGTAGAAACGGTTCGTTCATATCAACCATGGAATCGCACTGGAGGCTACGAAACCCTCGAGAGGACCATAGGCCCGTCCGGAGTGGCTAGAAATAATCATACCATCAATATTTCATACTTTCAAAGTCGAGAACGTACAATCATAAATGTATACTTGCCTTAATAAACGTTAGAAGATCCCGAAGAACACGGTTCGGCCAGGGAAGCTTGAACCACGAAGAAGACGAACGGAAGGGTTTCACTCGAGTTCTTCACAAGAATTCGACCTAACAACATACATTCAATAAATCATCGATCATACGAGGAAGAATAATCGTAGAACGCCCGAAAACCCTCTATGACATTTCTAGGACACCTTCAAGGTCGGTCAAGAACTCGACCAAAACAACGAATCGATACGATCCAACCATGGGATAACAAGGAAATGATACAATACATCTAAATAATCATCAATCCATCACAATCCTAAGTTAAATCGGATTAAACGGACGAAATCGAACAAAATACCCAAAATCCCCAAAATTAGATTTCGGAAAATCGACTGATTCGCTCGATCAAAGGATGTTATAGGATGGATGATTGATGATATGAGCTCCAAGACTCCATGAATATGTTGTTAAACAACATGGCTTCAAGCTTAGAACACGCCCGGTGCGGAAGAGGAGAAGAAGAAGGTGAAAATGGCAAGAAAAACGTCTGCAGGGGCCTTTTATAGGGGTTGGTGTCTGCCGGACACGGCCCGTGCCGATCGGCACGGTCGTGTCGCATACCTGGCCGACAGGACTCGGCCGTGTCTGACACGGTCGCGCGCGGAGGGCCTTCCGACGGTGACCCGTCCGACAATGACTTCGGCATGACTCGACCGCGCTGCACGACACGGTCGGGCGTCTTTGGCGACGATTACGCTTATCCGGAAGGGTTCGGCACGGGGCGTGTCGGGACGACGGTCGGGTCCTGAGGCGAGACTCCGGCATTTCCGGACGAGTACGGCACGGGCCGTGTCGGACGACACGGCCGGGTTCGCCGGCGTGATCGGCCAATAACGAGCGGGTGAGCTAAAACGACCATAACTCTCTCGTCCGACTCCGATTGACTCACCGTTTGAACCATTGGAAAGCTAACTCGATGCTCTATAATATTGCAAAGATTTAGAATTTTTGGAGCTTCCAAGAATTTATGGTGATTTAACAAAGTCGAACTCATACGTGGAAAAGTCGCTAAAGAACACGGAATTCAACAGAACGATACCGAAACGAACTCGGATGACAAAAAGTGTAGAATTAATCATTCTCAGGATGACGAAACGGTCCCAAGCAAGTTTTCAAAATAGACTTCCGCCAAAAATAGAAAATTTCCGGGGAACAAAAATTACGGGTATTACATTCTACCCTCCTTAAAAGAAGTTTCGTCCGAAACTTAAAACAGGTAGGGTGAAGAAATATTTCGCCAGGAAAACTCAACGAGATGCACAAGAACCGAAACATACGCCCAAACGGCGAATCATCAATACAGAACATAACAATACATTACCCGAAGGTAAACCAAACCAATGCCGAAAAAGATACGAATTCACAATGCCCGAAGGATCCAACGGAAATACCGATACATCACAATGGCCTGAAAGCCGAATGACCCAAAGTCAGTAAATCATCACAATACAGATCTCAAAGAAGCAAACTGGTATCGGACATACCCCTCGGCGTATGAACAACCGATCGCAAATCGTCGGACATATCAATACAACATGGACTACGAACGATCAATCAATAAAGCTCAAGAGGGACATCACAAAGACGCCCGATCCGGAAATGTGTTCGTGCACATGTCCACCCCGTATACGGAATCCAGAATATACGTGTGACAATGTACCTAATTAGCCTCAAGAACTACGTCTCGCGTGCACAGTCCAATGCGGAAATATCCACGCATGACCATCGGGTGCCTGGCTAAAAATCTTACACATAACCAATCGGCACGCAGACATGATTCCAGATATGCCACGATACAACATGACAACGAAACTCAAGGGATAAAACATCCAATACGGATCATACGACTCACCAAGTGAACGATGACACACGAATAATGAAAGATCGACACGACCAACGATATTCAAAACAACCATCCTGGGATCAGAATTCCCTAAGGACCGATTAACACGAACAACGATCACAACACAACAGTTTGGGAAAATCCTCAACCTTCAACGATTACAAAATTACCGAGTTCACAAGAATAATAGTGTGCTTCCTTGAATCGGTCAACACGACAATAATAATTCAACGGATGGGAATTATCGTTGATAATCCCAATTCAATACTTCGATTACCGTAGAATGGCCAATCGATAACAACGATATAACGGATGAGAGTATCTTCGACAACGGATGGGAATTATCTTTGATAATCCCATTTCAATACCTCGATTACCCTAGAACGGTCAATCGATAATCAATGATACGATAGAATAGATGTCCCGGTGTCTTAAACCGACCACCAAAACGGAGATGACAAAAGGATATATCAAATGTCCCCAATCGGTTAACGCAACATCATAGCAATGATCGATTCGATGACAAAGATTCAACGATGTCTCGAGCGACATTAATCGCGAATAATAATAATCGATACATCGATACATGAACCGGCTATCGATAGCAACCTTACCAACAAGTATTGTAATGCCTTGAACCGCCATTTACAAACAACGGTAACATTTGGCATAATTTGCCGGCCGGCGTCGTGTCAACCAATCCCTTGACATCAATACAATCATAAAGAGGCCAAGTCCCAAAATGATACACACAATCGTACGCCTACACGATAACATTAGTCTCATTGATTAGTACGAGTATAAAACTTGTCTCGACCAAGTTAATCGACGAACCCTTCAACCTTAACCGCAACACAACAATCATAATTCACGATCAAACATCATACCTTATTGTAAAAGCGAAGGATTGATAATCAACCGTTCGATGACGACCAATATCAATACCACCAAACCACGAACTCAATCGTTTTACCATATCTCGACTAATCATAGTCTGAACAATCCAACTCGAGACACTTACAAATCCACATCACAATACGAGTGAAATATGATGATCATATCAAAGACCAATTCGGATCAATAATAAGGGTCTAAATGTTCCAAACTCAATTCTTAAATACGAATTGACAAGGTTCCCTTCTCGTAAATCCATCATTAAAATTTACTTATAACCGTCGTCAATTCGAATCATCCGACTGGTTCAAAACAATAGATAATCATATTAAAAAGGTTATCAAACAATCCATTCATTCGATTTGAATATTTGCTCCATACGTATGGGCTTCCAAATTCAGAGATGAATAATAGTCTCATCAAACTCATAATCACATTCGTATTCCTATACGAATATTATTTCCAACACATAATTTAGCTCTAGATATGAATATTCCATATTCATTTTCAAAACATCAACACTTCTAAAAAAATTTTCATCACCTCGTATAATTCAAGAGTTCTTCAAGAACATGAAATATCCGAAATCACGTTCCGAACAACATCTCCGAGGTATATATCTCCATGTTACCATTTTCCTCATCATGTCATTCATACAATCTCAAGAATCGCAACAAAACCCTTATCACCATATGAAGAAGATCTCAATGATCATATCAACATCCGAAATCTCTTATTACAATTCCAACAAATCTCGTATAACATTATCACATGATACCATAATTGTAACACCCCAGATCCTCCTGGGAATATTACACGCCGTAAACCCTTCTCACAAGGATTTACAGTAAGCACAATTTCCACGTCATTCCAAAAATGCTAAAAAGACCGATGACGGTAATATTTTTCAAATACTAAAAAAAAATCATTTTCCAAATACCGTCAAAACGATCAAGGTTAAAATGCCAAAAACTCAGTTTAGGGAATCGGTTTTACAAAATAAAAATTCAGTTGGCAAAATACCAAAAATCCATTTAAAAAATACTCACGCAGCGGATAAAAGTACAGTCCAATTTATGCATTTTCATTGAAATAAGACGAACATCAAAATACACGATTCCCAATGTACTCCCTCCCAAGTAGTAACCCAAAAAGAAAAAAAATGAGCCACTATCAAAGGGATACGAGGATTACCTGGTTTAGACGAACCAAAAAGAACACTAGAACTCCATCCAAAGAATCATTAAATCATCATAGTCATCATATGGCCTCAAGAACATCAAGATCTCTATGATTCCATAATCATAATCAACATATTCAAAGCATATCATTATCTTCCTTCAACATAAACCTCATAGAATATGGATAACACAAGAAATCACTTCAAGAATCAACAATAGTTCCATAACCAAGCTCTAATTCCATGATTCCAAGCTCACAATCATGTTAAAAGTGTTTAGAACACTCTTAAAAGTGAAGAGGGACGAGTTTTGGAGAGAAATATCTCAAAGGATCGTGAGAGAAATGAAATGCAACACTTCAATATATAAATTGCACTCTCATTACGTACGTAGGTGTCTTTTCTTAACGTACGTAACAACTTTAACGTGCGTAATCCAAAATTCATAACGTACGTAACCATCTCCTTTGTCTCATTCCGTGCGATCCATTACGACGTAACCCATACTATATAACGTCGTAATATGCGATTGACTTGCTACAAGATAATGGTTGTGTTACGTCGTAACACGTCTGTATAACGTCGTAACACGTCGTTGACTCACCTGTCAACATCCTCCGCCGAAAGTTGCGAAGCAGATCCCACGCCTCACGGGACTCGGTTACATCCGATGCCGTTACGTACGTAATACCTTAGCCTTGACGTACGTAACCATGCCAATCTTACGTACGTAATCTCACCTTATTAACGTACGTAATAATTTCATACTTAGCCAATTTCAACAATTCCTGTCCAAAGTCATGACATACCAAATACGAGCATACGGCAAAATCAATACATATACTCAATTCAATAACATTTTCAAACGTTCACAACGTCCTCGAGCATAATTAACCATCCACGATATCTAATATATTAACGAAAAAAAATATATCCGAAAAATCGGGGTATTACACTCTACCCCCCTTAAAAATAAGTTTCGTCCTCGAAACTTGCAATCACTCGCACAAACATTTCAACGGAAAATCCAAAATCACCAAGATAACCAAGAATTTTGAATAATCCGAACAACATACTTACAGTGCAGCGAAGACGAAGATCTCTGTGATACTAGCATGCGACTCTAAACAAAGTCTCAACATAATACCGTTACACACCAATATCGCAATTAGCAATTTAACAAAATCTCAAGGAAGGGTTCACGTCCGTGATCACGGCCACGATTCTTCCTACTTTCACCAACATTCTCAAGGGCACACACGTGCGTAAGTATAATCCGAATCGCACATTCTCGAAGTGACCAATTCCCAAGAATACCAAGCTATAAACGAAGCGATTAAGAAAAATACGAGAAGAGTGAGAGGACTTACAAGTACCGATCGCACGGTGATGATGGCGAGTAGTGATATCGTGGGCAAATGCCGACTCAATCGACCCAAAAGACCGATGACCTAGGTATCCATAAACCTAAGCTCTGATACCATATTCTGTAACACCCCCAAGTTATTCAGGGTATATTACAGCGCCGTGAGCCCCGCCGTGGGACCCACAAGGCTAAACATACGCGGAACTATAAACTTGACCGATAAGGTCTACATACAAAAGAAAGGAAGACGATACAACTGATATTCAAAACCATAACCAACGAAAACATATACATCACTTCACAAATCAATACCTCGGCAACACAGGTCGGAACATCAAGGAAACTGAAATACAATACTCGAGTATTTAAAAATCCATTCCAGTACAACAACACTGAATGGAGGAATCCAAGAAAATAACCGGAGACAAGACACAGTATCACACTTGCCCATCATCTTCATGCCGACCCGGTACCCGTCTGTCCGCTCTCCTGGAACCTGAAATACATGAAACGTATTTCCCCCATAAAGGGGTTAGCCGTCGAATAGCTAGTGCAAGTATAACAATATGAAACATAATACTCCTCGACAATAAAGTAAATGTAATCCGTCAATTCATCAATATCCGTCAATTCATCAATGTAAGACTAGTATTCCGGAATGACTAAAATCTCAAGACGTACGTGAATGCCGTAGAAACGGTTCGTTCATATCATACGCCGTTACATGTAGGAATGCCGTCAAAACGGTTCGTTCATTACATGCCAACATTATTTCATATGAATGCCGTAGAAACAGTTCGTTCATATCAACCATGGAATCGCACCAGAGGCTACGAAACCCTCAGAGGACCATAGGCCCGTCCCGGAGTGGCTAGAAATAATCATACCATCAATATTTCATACTTTCAAAGTCGAGAACGTACAATCATAAATGTATACTTGCCTTAATAAAGCGTTAGAAGATCCCGAAGAACACGGTTCGACCGGAAGCTTGAACCACGAAGAAGACAACGAACGGAAGGGTTTCGACTCGAGTTCTTCACAAGAATTCGACCCTAACAACATAAATTCAATAAATCATCGATCATACGAGGAAGAATAATCGTAGAACGCCTGAAAACCCCTCTATGACATTTCTAGGATACCTTCAAGGCGTCGGTCAAGAACTCGACCAAAACAACGAATCGATACGATCCAACCATGGGATAACAAGGAAATGATACAATACATCTAAATAATCATCAATCCATCACAATCCTAAGTTAAATCGGATTAAACGGACGAAATCGAACAAAATACCCAAAATCCCCAAAGTTAGATTTGGAAAATCAACTGATTCGCTCGATCAAAGGATGTTATAGGATGGATGATTGATGATATGAGCTCCAAGACTCCATGGATATGTTGTTAAACAACATGGCTTCAAGCTTAGAACACGCCCGGTGCGGAAGAGGAGAAGAAGAAGGTGAAAATGGCTAGAAAAAGCGTCTGCGGGGCCTTTTATAGGGGTTGGTATCTGCCGGACACGGCCCGTGCCGATCGGCACGGTCGTGTCGCACTGGCCGACAGGGACTCGACCGTGTCTGCCCGCTTGACACGGTCGCGGCGCGGAGGGCCTTCCGACGATGACCCGTCCGACAATGACTTCGGCATGACTCGACCGCGCTGCATTTACACGGTCGGGCGTCTTTGGGCGACGATTCGCTTATCCGGAAGGGTTCGGCATGGGCCGTGTCGGAAGACACGGTCGGGTCCTGGCGAGACTCCGGCATTTCCGGACGAGTACGGCACGGCCGTGTCGGACGACACGGCGGGTTCGGCCGTGATGATCGCCAATAACGAGCGGGTGAGCTAAAGCGACCATAACTCTCTCGTCAGGACTCGATTGACTCACCGTTTGAACCATTGGAAAGCTAACTCGATGCTCTATAATATTGCAAAGATTTAGAATTTTTGGAGCTTCCAAGAATTTATGGTGATTTAACAAAGTCGAACTCATACGTGGAAAAGTCGCTAAAGAACACGGAATTCAACAGAACGATACCGAAACGAACTCGGATGACAAAAAGTGTAGAATTAATCATTCTCAGGATGACGAAACGGTCCCAAGCAAGTCGTCAAAATAGACTTCCGCCAAAAATAGAAAATTTCCGGGGAACAAAAATTACGGGTATTACATTATCCTGGTATTGACGGAGTGTGGTACATTCAAATCCGGACATGTACCTATGGATTTCTGGTTTCATCCTCCTATCTAAATGGATCATCATTTCTGCATCTGTTCTGACCAGATGTCGAACAAATGCCAGCTGCTGGTTAAACGTCTTAATTGCCTGGGATACTGGCACATCCGAAGGCTGAGCGGAGAAAAACTCCCGAACCTTGGCTTCCCTCACAGGACGAGGGCAGTACTGAGCTTCCATCATCAATTTAAACTCTGTCTAATCAGCATCATGGTCTACAGGCCGGATGGCTTCCCACCATTCGGACGCTTCCCCTATCAGAAAATATTGAGCGATATAGGCTCTCCCATTGCCCAGGCGCTTAATTCCGCAAAGATTTTCTCCAGTTACTTCAACCAATGGTCCCGGTGGGAGTCTCAAATACCGTCGAATTTGGGTGGTTGCATCTTCGCCACCTCTTGCAGCCACCGGTCACCTCGATTTCCCATGTCCGGGATCCCTTGCCGTCTCTCTCCCTGCCGTAGTCCCACCGCCACTTGCATTCGGTCCACGACTTGGCGAACCGAGTCATCTGGTTCACCACTTGACGAAGGATCTCTGCACAAAGAGTTACAGTTCGTTATTAATAGATTGTTGCGGCTCGCTGAGCTATGGCCCGGCTTTGATTAGAAGGCGACGCTTCCCTTTCAGCATTTCTTCGTCCGCGTCCACGACAGCGACCACGTCCACGTCCGCCTCTCAACATACTGTAAGCATAAATACTCAATATACAGGAAACAACATCGTTCTAATATTCGAGTATAAAGAGACACAACATGTAAAGAATGAGATAGAGCTTAGGAACTTACAACCACCGTTCGCATGAAGACGTAGGCAGTGCAGTGATGTCAATCACGGCCGGTTACCTCAAAAGACGTAAATGACCCCTATTTTATCCCAATGGCCAAGATATCCATAATCTTAGCTCCGATACCATATTCTGTAACACCCCCGATATATTCAGGAATATTACAGCGCCGTAAATCCTTTACATAAGGATTTACAGGGCTGAAGAATTGAACAGACATTAAAAGGTACCAACGAATGGAAATAACAGAATTAAGATACAACAGTTCTCACCAAATACTGAAAATACAATTGTTCAACAGAAACTTAATAATACATCACCAAATTCAAATTCATCATAAAAGACTTCGTACTCGAGTACTTATTGAAATAACCAATAAACAACAGATAATTATGTTAGGAGTATGCCCTCGAATGCCACTCAGAGGTTGTTGAGAGAGGGCATTGTACTTGTAATTATGTAAACCATTTATATAAGGCAAATGAATGTTTCTTTATTTACTGGTAGTTACTGGCATTCCTAACTCGTAAATAAACATATAGAAACTAGTCCGTGTATTTGAGAGCAAAACGTTCCACTCCTTATTGGATAAGGGGTCGGCCTTTGGAAAGGTTATAGCTCAAATACTTAATCGTTCGCAAGTCGATGAAACTTGGTAGGCGTTAAGTTTATGTGAAGACTTGTATGACGTGTTCTTTGACATGGAGAGTGCCTGTCGAACACTAATGGTTAGTGGGAGCACACGTTATAGGTATGCTAATTGGATTAGTGTACTCGAACCGACTCACCCTCGATTCGTCACATGGATTTCACTCGGGACATCAATGACGGAATCGAAAGGTTGTGATATGTATTCGTGAACCTTCGACTTGAGGATTTAGTAGGGATGTGCTTGTGACGTCAAGATTTTCATTAGAGTAGTTCGAC
The DNA here is from genome assembly GCA_033398695.1 of Orobanche coerulescens. Classification (NCBI taxonomy): domain Eukaryota; kingdom Viridiplantae; phylum Streptophyta; class Magnoliopsida; order Lamiales; family Orobanchaceae; genus Orobanche; species Orobanche coerulescens. The sequence continues at coordinate 23,620,436 of CM065812.1, forward strand.
CCTGTAAACCGGAAGGCGGGGTCAACCTCGACGTGCATCTTAACGGCAAGTAGCGAGTCCTATCAATACCAAGATAGAATTCTTTCTCCCGTTAGTGAGCGGGTTATATGTCCTATGCGGTTATTGGCGAGATGAGATCATAAGTCTTTGGCCAAAGCATTGGAGCTAGTTGTATTAGATACACGACACTCGATGATCTCGATTTGCATTAACGCATGCATAGCGTCAAAGTACAGATAGGGTTTGGTACCCGTGACCCTATAACTTGATCGGGACATTTGAAAGAAGGGTTTATACGTATACTGGTATTCACGACAGAATGGTTCTTGAATGATCCCAATCATTCGTTCTTAGTCGGGGTACAGTGTAGGCCACCAGGCTGGCTAGGTGGTGCTACTACTCTTTGGTTCCTCCCATTGCTGACTGAGACGGACCTACCGAGTCGCGCATTAGGATTGATGACGGAATGAATTGAGCTAATTCTCTCATTATGAATATTGGATATTGGATATCTAAATTTGGGACATTGGATGTTTAAATCGATTTATCGGATAAATTGATTTACGGCTTAATGGATTAAATATATCACTGGGTGATTAATTTAATTCATGAATATAATTATTTCTTGGAGAAATTAATTATGTTATTTTGTGTTTGATATGTTTAATTAATTGGATTAATTAATCGACACAAATACATCGGAACAGAATCGGAGTTTATCTGTTTGGACTCACGGGAGTCCGAATCGAACCGAACTCATTCGCTTTTCATGATAGCCGCCCATTATGCTTCCACCCACTTTCCCATTGTCTTTTCTTCCATTTATTAAGTGATGATAATGACTTGGTGGGACAAGACTTCATGTTACATGAGTTGTAAACATGAGGGTGGAAATAATATAAGATGATGTCTTTGACAAACTCTCCCACTTACTTGATTCCATTTCCAACGTGAGGTTGAAGAGGAGAGAGAGATAGAAGTCTTCTTCATCATCTTCATTATTCATCTTCTTCATTCATCTTCTTCACAACTTCTTAGAGATATTTTGTGAGGAAATATTGAGAGAGATAGATATTCATACACTTAGAGTGATATTAATATCTATAACAAGCTTCATCACCTAGCTCTAGCCGTATCCTCGGAGGATAGCAAGGTGTTGTCATTCCGTTCGTTTTTCCGGCGCGTGGCAAGTAGAGACGCGGTGCTTTCGGCGTTGGATCGTTCAAGGGCTTGGAGCGGATTGAACTCGTAGAGATCAAACTAAAGCTTGGGGAATAGCTCAAGAGAAGGTTACCATTTAATCAACGGACTTCGAGGGTTAGTTTCTTACGACTCTTGCTTTTCGTTTTTGATATTCGTATATACGTAGCTCGATCGATCCTCGTAGGGATTCGGATCGAATTAATTTTCGTTTTACCGCCTCACTGGGCCTTCGTTTTAGGCACCGAATCCCAACAGTGGTATCAGAGCGTAGGTCTTGCGATCGTATATACGATATTGGCATTTGGAATGCTCGATTAGATGGTGAATGATTTGGAATCATTTTAGTCATAATCGTGGTATATGTTTTTCGTTCGTAATAATTGTATTTTTTAAGTTTATGTCTAAATATAAATCTTAAATTTCGGGAAATATGATTTATATTGAAGATATGAAAGTCGTAAAATATTGATATTGGATATCCTCGAAAATCTAGCCCCGAATCGTCGTCGGACGACTTTTTGGACAAAAAGGGTATTTTGGCGAGAATGACTCGACCGTGTCTGGGTGACATGGTCGTGTCCGGCAAGGTGGCCGAGCACTGCACAGACCCGACCGTGTCGAGACACGGGCGTGTCTGGCCGAAGTGACTCGGCCGTGTCTGGATGACACGGCCGTGTCCGATCTACCAAGTCATCGCCAGCGACCGACCGTGTCCTAGACTCGGTCGTGTCTGGCCGGATTCTTCCGAGCGTGACTCGGCCAAGCCGGCGTGATCGCCGGTGAGTCGCCGAGGGTGACTCGGCCATGTTGGCCGTTTTCACCCCGGCTCGATTTTTCGTGTATTCTTGAAAATTAATCTCGCATGTTAAATTCGATTTAATATGATTAAAATGATTTATGGTATTTCATTTTATAAGGAAATTTGATTAATTGGAATATTTATGGTCGTAGAATTATTTTGAACGTTATTATATTACCGATTGTGTGAATCGATTGGATCGGTTCGTATTGTTGATTGGATCAATGTATCTCTACGCTTTCCATTTATTTAGTATTTATTGAATGAATGCTTTTGAATGGGGATGTGGTTCGTGGACTTAGTTTTTGAATCGTTCGTTTTATTCGATTGGGTTGTAAAGGCCGTTTTGAGCCTATTTATTTTACTAGAAAAATTTGTATCTAGGATGCAATTTTCAATGTAAAATTTATATGTAATGACGAAGACCGGAGGAAGATCCATTTCGAGAAGACGAAGATTCAAGACGAAGACTTGTAATTAGATTACGAAGTTTTTGTTTTCTAGGAACGGTCCATGAACCACATGTTGGTAGCAACTAGGTTGTGAATGGTTTTTTCATATTGTATGAATGCCTCAAACGCGCTAATATGATTAATGTGCAAAGTGTAACGTTAATCGCGAAAATTCTCCCACTATAAATAATTAAGTTTATAAGGTTTCAAGGTTTTCCTTCCCTCCATCGAGTTTTCGAAATTGAAATCCAAACCGGATGTGCTATGCTTAGAGTTATCGGGGTAGTCGTTCGGGAGGACGGATAAATTACCGAGAGCGCATTGGATGCCTTCGGTTGGAGCAAATTTTATCCCTAGAAACCCGATAGGTTGCCGGATAAGATTCAATTGTGAAACCGATTTGCGTCGATGGTATAAACTTAACTTGTTCACGAACCATAGAAATCGTATAGGTTGAGGGGTGAACAAGGGGAAAAAGAAGATCGAATCATCCATTAGATGGGTTGGTGTTGGACACCACTTTATGAAAATTAATAGACTAGAAACCTTCGGTTGCCCTCTATTAAGATTTATAAAGAACTCGATCACCACTATGAAGTAGAGCGACGATACTTAGGATTTCACATGGGAGTGTGTTATTCCGATAAAAATAGTGGGAGCCGGTAACAAGAATAGAAAAGACCTTAAATTCTATACTCGAACATAATTGAATGAGTCACTAATTAACTGCTATACTTAATGCAGACAAATCTCAATATGACAATGAATCCACTCGCAATTCTACTCGAAAAGAACACCTTAATGGGACCTAACTTTGTGGATTGGCTCCGCATGTCGATGATTGTCCTCGGTATAGAGGCACCGGGATACGTCTTGGAGACGGACATTCCGGCGCCTCCTATGCGGACTCGAGCCAATCAGAAGAGATTGAAAACCACGAAAAGTGGGTTAAGGATGACGTGAAAGTCCGTGCTTATATGATGGCTTCCATGTCTAATGAGCTTCAGAGAGCTCATGAGAAAATGACTTCGCTGGCGATTCTATCTCACTTAACCGAGCTTTATGGTGAGCACAAAGAATCGCTAGATATGAGATATCCAAGCAATCGTCGTGCAAGGATGAAGGAAGGTGAGTTAGTTGGGGAACACGTCCTCTATATGATATCCATGATCGAGATATTGGAGGCTCTTGATTTTACAATGGATACTTCTCTCCAAACCGACCTTATCCTACAGTCTCTCCCTGATTCCTACTCACGGTTTGTTATGAACTTCAATCGCAATGAGATTGCATGTAACTTAGCCGGGCTAATGAACAAACTTGTGACCGCTCGGTCTCGGATGAAGACTCCGCGGATGAAGGAGTCTGCTCTTGTGATTTCTTCGGACCTCGGAGGTCTAAGAACAAGAAGAAAAGGACCAAGAAGCAAACCGACCACAAGCTAAGGACCTTAAGGGTAAGGGCAAGGCCCCGATGGTTCAAGAACAAAAAGAAGAAGGATGCTTGTCTCAAGTGCGGTGAGTGGGCCACCGGGCTAGAGATTGTCCGATTCTTCATGGCACTTCGTCTGTAACTTTTAGTTTTGGAAACAAATTGTTCGCATCGTATTTTCTACTTCTGGATAATCTTGGATTCGTGCTAGTTCTCATATTTGTACCGTGAATCGTGATCTGGAACAAAGTAGGAAGCTTGGAGCCGAGAAGTTATGATCACGGAAGCGGGCATAGTGTCGAGGCGACCACATAGGATCACTTCTTTTGGGTTTATAATCCGGCTTTGTTTTGACTTTAGAAGATGTACTTGTTTTGCCCAAGGCACAAAACATTGTATCCATTCCTGGCCATGGACCGAAAAGGCTTTTCATTTTTCATTGGTGATGGTTCCTGCAAAATTTATTTTAGAAATAAACTAGTGGGTACTGCTACATTGTTGAATGGATTGTATCATCTAAATCTCAAAGAACAAAGTAGTTGTGAATACTATGACTAGAAAACGTGGTAGGGATGAAACCAATCAAGTTTTGAAATGGCATCTAAGACTTGGTCATGTTGGTCGACCAAGGTTTACAAGATGGAAAAGATGGACTTATGGGTCCATTTGGATCGGATCCATTTCCTACTTGTGAATCTTGCCTTAAAGGCAAATGACTAAGTCCCCTTCACAGGACTTTTGAAAGAGCCGCCGATAAATCGGGATTAATCCATCGACGCTTGTGGTGCTTTGGAAGACGTGACGGATATCAATATTTCATTACGCTTAGATGATCATACTAGGTATGGTTATGTATACTTAATGAAACATAAATCCGAGGCCTTTGAGAAATTCCAGAATTCAAGGCCCTAGTCGAAACAAACCGTAATCATATCAAAGCACTTCGGTCGGACCGAGGTGGCGAATATATGAGTACGGAGTTTGACGAGTTCCTTAAGGAACATGGAATAGTTTCACAACTAACACCTCCAGGTACTCCTCAGTTAAATGGTGTGTCAGAAAGAAGGAACCGGACCCTGTTGAACATGGTCCGTTCCATGCTGGGCTATACTGACTTGCCGATTTACCTGTGGGGGTATGCACTCCTGACTGCCGCGTATATCTTGAACAGATGTCCTTCCAAATCCATTCCTAAAACTCCACATGAGATGTGGGAAGGAAGGAAACCAAGTCTTAATCATATTAGGATTTGGGGATGTCCCGCTTATGTCAAGAAGACTAAGGTGGAAAAGTTGGAAGCTAGGTCTGCGAAGGGACGTTTCATTGGATTCCCGTCTGGGACGATGGGATATCTATTCTACATGCCCGAAGATCGAAGGATCATTGTTGCTTTACAAGCACACTTTCTGGAAGATGAGTTCATTCAGGAAGGCGGAGCAGGTAGAAGTATTTCTTTAGAAGAATACAATGAAACTCCTCGAGACACTGCAAGAAACTGAACCGAACTTTCAAACACAAGTACAACCACCTCGTAGGTCTAGTAGGGTGTCTCATTTACCTGAGAGGTATGGGCTTGTGCACTTGGAGGAACTGGGTCTCCATGAGGTTCCAAGTGATAGCCAAGAGACCGACCCGACGACCTATGACCAAGCGATGGTGGATGTAGACTCCGCGAAATGGCGTGAAGCTATGGAAGCTGAGATAGACTCGATGCTTGTCAATCATGTCTGGACTCTAGTAGACCGCCCCAAGGGCATAGTGCCTATTGGAAACAAGTGGATCTACAAGAGAAAGACTGATGGTGATGGCAAGGTTGACGCCTATAAGGCCGTGCTTGTGGCAAAGGGTTATACCCAAGGAAGGGATCGACACACGATACCTTCTCGCCCGTAGCCATGATCAAGTCTATTCGCATGATGCTTGCTATAGCCGCCTACCACGATTATGAGATATGGCAAATGGACGTAAAGACGGCTTTCTTAATGGATTCCTCGAGGAGGAAATCTATATGGAGCACCTAAAGGCTTTGTGTCCAAGTCGATATTCGAAAGTGTGCAAGCTTCAGCGTTCCATTTATGGATCAAGCAAGCGTCGCGTAGTTGGAACCTTCGTTTTGACGAGGCGGTCAAAGAGTTTGACTTCGTGAAAATGAAGAGGAACCTTGTGTATACAAGAAGGTTAGTGGGAGCAAGATCGCATTCTTAGTACTATATGTAGATGACATTCTACTAATAGGAAATGATGTGGGAATGCTCGGTTACGTGAAAGCTTGGCTTTCGAGTAATTTCTCCATGAAAGACTTGGGAGAAGCAACCTATATTCTTGGTATTCGGCTCTCCGGATAGAGCGAAGAGAACAATAGGCCTTTCCCAAGCCCTCTATATAGATAAGATCTTAAAGCGATTTAAGATGGATGATTCTAAAAGAGGGTTCCTACCGATGCAACATGGAATAAAACTCACCGTGAAGATGTGTCCTCAAAGTGAGGAACAACGCAAGGAAATGAGTAATATACCATATGCTTCGGCCGTGGGTAGCCTTATGTATGCTATGTTGTGTACAAGACCTGACATCGTGCATGCTGTAAGCGTGGTGAGTAGGTTTCGAGCAAACCTGTAGGGAACATTGGACTGTCAGAAAGAACGTTCAAGTACTTGAGAAGAACGAGAGATATGGTTCTTATGTATGGCGGTGGAGATTTGGATGTGGTGGGATTCACCGATTCGGACTTCCAAGGACCAAGGACGACTCGATGTCCACTGCTACATATTTACTCTTAATGGAGGAGCGAGATCTTGGCGTAGTGCCAAGCAAAGCGCGATCACGATTCCACCTGTCAGCCGAGTATCAAGCGGCCTCGGAGGCTTCCAAGGAAGGGTTCTGGATTAAGAAGTTTCGGGAGAACTTCAAATGATACCATGTGGCCGAGCCGCCTATTCCGCTGCATCGCGACAACGACGAGTCAGAAGCGCAGCCAAGGAGCCGAGGTTTCACAACAAAGACCAAATATATTGAGAAGAAGTATCATCTCGTAAGAGAATTTGTTCACAAGGGATACATCAGATCGCACAGAGTAGACTCGGCCGACAACGCCGATCCACTCGACTAAGCCACTTTCTCGACTAGCTTGGAGCGTCATCTAGAGAACATGGGTATTAGATACCATAGTGTGTGGCATTGAGTGCAAGTGGGAGATTGTTAGAGTATGCCCTCGAATGCCACTCGGAGGTTGTTGAGAGAGGGCATTGTACTTGTAATTATGTAAACCATTTATATAAGGCAAATGAATGTTTCTTTATTTACCGGTAGTTACCGGCATTCCTACCTCGTAAATAAACATATAGAAACTAGTCCGTGTATTTGAGAGCAAAACGTTCCACTCCTTATTGGATAAGGGGTCGCACCGGAAAGGTTATAGCTCAAATACTTAATCGTCGCAAGTCGATGAAACTTGACCGGGCGTTAAGTTTATGTGAAGACTTGTATGACGTGTTCTTTGACATGGAGAGTGCCCGTCGAACACTAATGGTTAGTGGGAGCACACGTTATAGGTATGCTAATTGGATTAGTGTACTCGAACCGACTCACCCTCGATTCGTCACATGGATTTCACTCAGGACACCAATGACGGAATCGAAAGGTTGTGATAGGTATTCGTGAACCTTCGACTTGAGGATTTAGTAGGGATGTGCTTGTGACGTCAAGATTTTCATTAGAGTAGTTCGACCTCGTAAACCTAAGGCGGGGTCAACCTCGACGTGCATCTTAACGGCAAGTAGCAGTGTCCTACCAATACCAAGATAGAATTCTTTCTCCCGTTAGTGAGCGGGTTATATGTCCTATGCGGTTATTGGCAGATGAGATCATAAGTCTTTGGCCAAAGCATTGGAGCTAGTTGTATTAGATACACGACAGCTCGATGATCTCGATTTGTATTAACGCATGCATAGCGTCAAGTACAGATAGGGTTTGACTGACCGTGACCCTATAACTTGATCGGGACATTTGAAAGAAGGGTTTATACGTATACTGGTATTCACGACAGAATGGTTCTTGAATGATCCCAATCATTCGTTCTTAGTCGGGGTACAGTGTAGGCCACCAGGCTGGCTAGGTGGTGCTACTACTCTTTGGTTCCTCCCATTGCTGACTGAGACGGACCTACCGAGTCGCGCATTAAGATTGACGACGGAATGAATTGAGCTAATTCTCTCATTATGAATATTGGATATTGGATATCTAAATTTGGGACATTGGATGTTTAAATCGATTTATCGGATAAATTGATTTACGGCTTAATGGATTAAATATATCACTGGGTGATTAATTTAATTCATGAATATAATTATTTCTTGGAGAAATTAATTATGTTATTTTGTGTTTGATATGTTTAATTAATTGGATTAATTAATCGACACAAATACATCGGAACAGAATCGGAGTTTATCTGTTTGGACTCACGGGAGTCCGAAACGAACCGAACTCATTCGTTTTTCATGATAGCCGCCCCATTATGCTTCCACCCACTTTCCCATTGTCTTTTCTTCCATTTATTAAGTGATGATAATGACTTGGTGGGACAAGACTTCATGTTACATGAGTTGTAAACATGAGGGTGGAAATAATATAAGATGATGTCTTTGACAAACTCTCCCACTTACTTGATTCCATTTCCAACGTGAGGTTGAAGAGGAGAGAGAGATAGAAGTCTTCTTCATCATCTTCATTATTCATCTTCTTCATTCATCTTCTTCACAACTTCTTAGAGATATTTTGTGAGGAAATATTGAGAGAGATAGATATTCATACACTTAGAGTGCTATTAATATCTATAACAAGCTTCATCACCTAGCTCTAGCCGTATCCTCGGAGGATAGAAAGGTGTTGTCATTCCGTTCGTTTTTCCGGCGCGTGGCAAGTAGAGACGCGGTGCTTTCGACGTTGGATCGTTCAAGGGCTTGGAGCGGATTGAACTCGTAGAGATCAAACTAAAGCTTGGGGAATAGCTCAAGAGAAGGTTACCATTTAATCAACGGACTTCGAGGGTTAGTTTCTTACGACTCTTGCTTTTCGTTTTTGATATTCGTATATACGTAGCTCGATCGATCCTCGTAGGGATTCGGATCGAATTAATTTTCGTTTTACCGCTTCCGCTGGGCCTTCGTTTTAGGCACCGAATCCCAACAAATTAAACCCGGCCGAAACATCACTCTGCACCCTCGTCGTCATGAGGCTCCAGTGGTTGTTTTCCCGCTCTCCTGGATCCTGAACATAAACAAAATGTTCACCCTCGAAGGGGTTAGCACAACGATGCTAGTACAAGTACCACAATATGTTATTCAACGTCACACGCAGAATAATAATAATAACGTAAATGATAAAATGTCAAACGAGTCTTCTCCTGCGAGAAACCCATACGTAACATACACAACTGATAATCACAACATGATATCATAACATACACATGGTAATTCCGACGATCCAGCGTTCACTGCCTAGAACCCACGATGATCCCGTCAGACCAACCCGTGGTGGAAAAACCCATCCGATGATCCAGCGCACGCTAGCATAGATCCCCCGATGATCCCTTCGGACCAACACGAGGTGGACATACAACAACGACATACATGCACGACAATATGTATAACATCAATACATAAAACAAATAAGGTACTTGCCTCGATTTGAAGACAAGAACAATACTTCCACGAAAACGAACACTCGAAGGTCGCTCCCCTCAATCAATCACGTAACAAGCTCAAACCTTAACAAAAGAAATGATATAGGATTTATCTCACATCGTACGAATGTCTAACAATTCGATTTACGGCCAAAAGCTCATAAAATGAAATCTGTCTGAACTTCTTAGCGCACGCTAAGTACTCTGTGTAGCGTGCGTTAAGTCTGCTCGATAGCGCACGCAAACAACAAAGCCTAGCGTACGCTAACTATGCATGGTCGATTTACCGATCAATCGATCGACTTCGTTTGATGGCCTAGCGTACATTACGTACCAAACGTAGCGTACGTTAACTGATGCTCGATAGCGCACGTTAATCTACATAGCTTAGCGTGCGCTAACTGTGCATGGCAGTTTACTACTGGGCAGTAGACGGACCTCAACATGATCAAACCAAATGAAATCCTCAGTGTAAATTCATGTTACCTCCATGAATATCATGTTCATACGGCTATGAATGATCTTACGGATAACAACAACTTCGGATTCAAGAATATGTATACTATTATAAAACCATATTCCATTTCAAATACCATTCTTCATGCGATAATTCGGAATGCTTAACGGTCGATATCAACACTTTTATATCAATGAAAACTATCACTCTCAAGTTTGAATAATGTTCCATCTATACAAAATAAATCCTTCCATGATCAATCCCTTAGATTCATCTAACAATAATGATGTTAAAGTCAAGTCCATGATTGCTATGAAGTCATCTACTAGATTCGGATTACCAATGATAGAAGCTTCCTCTACTTGTTCATTGTAATAAGATTCGAATCATGATGTTCATAATCAAGGTACTTAAGGCCTATTCATCTCAATATTCCAAACATGATGTACTTTGGATAATTCACTAATGAAAATCAATATCTCGATAACATGATCATCCAATTCTTTATAATCCAACTCTAAGTCTGGAGATAGGTTGAACATACCTTAATATGACGAAAATCACTGAACCGTAAGGTAGAATCCGACTCTGGTTGGTTGTATGCCACTCCAAGGTGCTATTCCACTTCAATGATCACTCACAAGTGATAACCAATATACAAGGATCAATAAGATGTGTTCTAAGTGTGTAGAAGGATTATTATAGCTCTCTGGCCTCTCAAAAATGAAGAATGGACGAATGAAATGTAAGCCAAAATGGGTTGTTGTCTCATATATAATATTCTGCACTTTAGCTAATTAGCGCACGCTAGCATACAATACTTAGTGCACGCTAATAAGTTGACTCCAAATCTGTCCAGGTTCGTCCGCGGGAATCTTATACGGACCCATGTCCCTGCTGGCGCATGTGCTAGCCGTCCAGTTTAATAATTGAGTGCTTAGCGCACGCAACTCCTACATACATAGCGTGCGCTAGTAGTAGCTCGATAGCGCACGTTAAGCTACATTCTTAGCGTGCGCTATCACGAGTTTGCATGAGAAATTTTACATGTTGTTATACTTATGTACAAAGATATCAATGCAAGAAATGTCATACTCCAATAATCAAAACCACAAATCCGAATAATACAGGGTTTGAATACAGATGAAATACACTGTAATAAATCCGAATATTACATACTCTCCTACTAAAAAGGAGTTTCGTCCCGAAACTCAAGACGAAAATAACTCGGGATATCTAGACTTCATACCAGCTTCCGTTTCCCATGTGGCTTCTTCCATTCCGTGACGTGACCATTGAACTTTGACCAAAATGATTGGTTTGTTCCTCAACTGCTTAACTCGACTCTCGAGTATCTTGACCGGTCTTTCTTCGAACGTCCCATCTTGAGCGACTTCGATCTCGCCGAAATCAATGACATGACTAGGATCTGGTATATACCTTTGTAACTGGGATACGTGGAACACGTTATGAACATGGCAAAATGACGGCGGCAATGCCAATCTGTATGCCAACTCTCCAACTCTCTCAAGGATCTCAAATGGTCCGATATATCTCGGACTCAGCTTTCCTTTCCTTCCGAAACGAAAGATTCCCCGAGTAGGAGAAACCTTCAAAAGTACGTGGTCTCGATCTTGAACTCCAATGGGCGACGACGTACGTCTGCGTAAGATTTCGCGACTGCGGGCGGTCACGACCTTTCACGAATCAAGGCTATCTTCTCTCGAGTCTGCACGATCAACTCTGGTTCTGTTCCGATCAAGTCTGATGAATCGTCCCAGCATAGGGGCGATCTGAATCTCCTCCCGTATAATGCCTCGAATGGTGCCATCTTAATGGAAGCATGCCAACTATTGTTGTAGGTAAATTCAATCAATGGTAGATGAACTTCCCAATCGTTTGACCAATCTAAGGCACAAGCCCTCAGCATATCCTCCACCGTTTGAATGGTCCTCTCGGATTGTCCGTCAGTCTGCGGGTGATAAGTCATCAAGTTCAATTCGGTCCCCAAGGCCTTATGAACTGCTTTCCAAAAGTGAGACACAAAACGGCCGTCTCGATCAGAAATAATGGTCTTCGGCGTACCATGCAATCGAACTATCTCCGATATAAATACTCTTGCCAACCTCTCTGGTCCCCACGTATCCTTAATGCCTAGAAAATGAGCTGATTTGGTTAAACGATCAACTATCACCCAAATCATATTCATTCCTGTCCTGGTTCTCGGCATACTAGTGATAAAGTCCATCGATATGTCCTCCCACTTCCATTCAGGAATCGGGAGTGGCTTCAACATTCTGGCAGGCCGTTGATGCTCGATCTTAACCTACTGACAGGTCAAGCATTTCGGAACATAGTCCACTACATCTTTCTTCATGTTGCCCCACCAGAAATTCTGCTTCAAGTCCTTATACATTTTACTGGTGCCCGGGTGGATAGAATAGGGCGAACTGTGAGCTTCCTTCATAATCGTCTGTTTCAGAACATTGACATCGGGAACGCAGAGTCGGTTCTGGAATCTCAAAACTCCATCATCATGAATTAGGAATCAGGCCTTCCCTTGATCACTTCATCACGTAACCGAATCATCGGAGGATCATCTCGCTGTCTAGATTTGATTTCTTCTGCTAGTGATGAAGTTATTTCCATCACGCACAGTTGTCCTTGGACTCTTTGTAACCACACTTCAATTCCTTCTCGAATCATCTCTCGTTGAAGGCTAAGTTGGGAAGTCAGAGTCTCCAGCATCTGAATAGAAATAGGCTTGCGGCTGAGTGCATCGGCCACTACGTTCGCTTTGCCTGGATGATACAAAATCTCCAGGTCATAGTCCTTGATCAGCTCTAACCATCTTCTTTGCCGCATGTTCAACTCCTTCGATCAAGATGTATTTGAGACTCTTGTGATCCGTAAAGATCCGGTGAGTCCGTCTGAGATAATGCCTCCAGATCTTCAAAGCAAAAACTACTGCTGCTAGCTCCAAATCATGTGTTGGGTAATTCACTTCATAAGGTTTCAGCTGTCGCGACGCATAAGCGATCACCTTATCATTCTGCATCAATACGCATCTGAGTCCTTGGTTCGAAGCATCACTGTAAACTATGAATCCTCCATTCTTTAATTCATCAAAGCTAACCTGACACAACTCATTCCACTCAAACTTTTGAGTTTTCTGCAGGAGTCGAGTAAGTGGGCAGGAGATTTTAGAAAACCCTTCCACGAATCGACGATAATACCCAGCAAGTCCTAAGAAGCTTCGGACTTCTTTCACGTTCTTTGGAGGTTTCCAATCCATAATTGCTTCGATTTTCTGAGGGTCTACTCGAACTCCTTTAGCTGATACTATATGGCCGAGGAACATTACTTCCTTCAGCCAAAATTCACACTTAGAGAGTTTGGCGTACAGTTGCTCGCTTCTCAACAGTTCTAATACAATTCGCAATTGCTGCGCATGTTCTTCCGGGTTCTTAGAATACACCAGAATGTCATCAATGAACACGACCACAAATTTATCCAAATATTCGATGAACACTCGGTTCATCAACTGCATGAATACATCAGGTGCATTGGTGAGACCAAACGGCATCACTACAAACTCATAGTGTCCGTAGCGAGTTCTGAATGCTGACTTTGGAACATCTGATTCCTTAATCCTCAGCTGATGGTATCCTGATCTCAGATCGATTTTAGAAAATACTGTTGCTCCTTGCAACTGGTCAAATAAATCATCAATCCGTGGCAACGGATATTTCTTCTTAATCGTCATCTTGTTCAGCTCTCGATAGTCAATACACAGTCGAAGCGATCCATCCTTCTTTCGGACAAAAAGAACTGGCGCTCCCCAGGGCGAAATGCTTGGCTGAATATAGCCTTTGTCCAGTAACTCCTCCAGCTGCTTTTTCAGTTCGTACATCTCAGTAGGTTCCATATGATACGGCGCCTTAGAAATTGGTGTAGCTCCAGGTTCCAACTCAATGGTAAATTCTACATCCCTTCGTGGAGGTAGTCCAGGTAACTCGTCAGGAAATACATCTGGAAATTCGTTCACAACAGGAATGGATGAAAGTTCCACAATTTCGTCTTCTTTCTTCATTGCATAGCACCAGTATCCGATACAGCCCTGTTTCAACAATTTGACAGCTTTCATCGCCTTGATCAATTTTCCTGAGCTTCCCGGTTTCCACCCCTCGAACAATATTTCGGAACCATCGTCAGCGATCAACGAGATATTCCTCCTTCGGTAGTTTACAATTGCTCCATATCGATTAAGCCAATCGTCTCCGAGTATCAGGTCGTCTCCTTGCATTTCTATTACAATCAAATTTGAGAGCCACTCTCTGCCTCCAAATGATATAGGGAAATTTCTAGTTTCTAAGTTCCCGACAATCCTCTCTCCACTCGGTAAACCAACAACATAAGGTTCACAAGTATGAAAACCGGAAATATTTAAACGATTTACACAAGACAAAGATATAAAAGAATGCGTAGCTCCTGTATCGAATAAAACGCTAACTGGCTGGGAAAGGATCGGGCCGATGCACGATGCGGCAAAGAAGATCACGATCGTCTGTCCTCCTCATCTCGTACAAACGTGGGGGAACAGATCCGTCACTCGATGTCCCCTTAAGGTCCCATTGTCCTCTTCCTCGTCCGCGGCCAAAATTCTGAGGCATCTGAACACTTTGCTGTGTCTGTTGGATACTGGCTTCCTTCTGGACTGGCTGTGGTGTACGAGCTCTAAAAGACTTTGCAGCCTCTTCACAGAACACCGCACGGTGTCCCTCTCGACCACAATCAAAACAAGTCACGGCAGGTAGGGGGCAATTCCGTCGATAGTGCCCCGTCTGGGCGTAGTTAAAGCATTTCCTGATAACATCAGTAATAGTTGATGTCGCTCCGAAGTTCTTTCCGCTCCTAACTGGGTGCGGAGGTTTCTTGAAAGAGTGAAAGGATGACTGGGCCTTACGGGGCCCGTTGTTCTTGTGCTCTGTAAAAGTACCAGAGACTTTCTGTTTCTTGGATTCCGAAAATTTCTCCATAGCTGCTTCCTTGATCTCATACGCCAACGCCTTATCCTGGTATTGACGGAGTGTGGTACATTCAAATCCGGACATGTACCTCTGGATTTCTGGTTTCATCCTCCTATCGAAATGGATCATCATTTCTGCATCTGTTCTGACCAGATGTCGAACAAATGCCAGCTGCTGGTTAAACGTCTTAATTGCCTGGGATACTGGCACATCCGAAGGCTGAGCGGAGAAAAACTCCCGAACCTTGGCTTCCCTCACAGGACGAGGGCAGTACTGAGCTTCCATCATCAATTTAAACTCTGTCTAATCAGCATCATGGTCTACAGGCCGGATGGCTTCCCACCATTCGGACGCTTCCCCTATCAGAAAATATTGAGCGATATAGGCTCTCCGGTCGTCTGGGCAGTTAATTCCGGCAAAGATTTTCTCCAGTTACTTCAACCAATGGTCCCAGGTGGGAGTCTCAGAAATACCGTCGAATTTGGGTGGTTGCATCTTCGCCACCTCTTGCAGCCACCGGTCACCTCGATTTCCCATGTCTGGGATCCCTTGCTGTCTCTCTCCCTGCTGTAGTCCCACCGCCACTTGCATTCGGTCCACGACTTGGGCGAACTGAGTCATCTGGTTCCCCACTTGACGAGGGCTCTCTGGTCTGACGAGTTACAGTTCGTTATTAATAGATTGTTGCGGCTACTTTGAGCTATGACTGGCCTGATTAGAAGGCGACGCTTCCCTTTCAGCATTTCTTCATCCGCGTCCACGACCGCGACCACGTCCACGTCCGCCTCTCAACATACTGTAAGCATAAATACTCAATATACAGGAAACAACATCGTTCTAATATTCGAGTATAAAGAGACAAAACATGTAAAGAATGAGATAGAGCTTAGGAACTTACAACCACCGTTCGCATGAAGACGTAGGCAGTGCAGTGATGTCAATCACGGCCGGTTACCTCAAAAGACGTAAATGACCCCTATTTTATCCCAATGGCCAAGATATCCATAATTCTTAGCTCCGATACCATATTCTGTAACACCCCCGATATATTTAGGAATATTACAGCGCCGTAAATCCTTTACATAAGGATTTACATGGCTGAAGAATTGAACAGACATTAAAAGGTACCAACGAATGGAAATAACAGAATTAAGATACAACAGTTCTGACCAAATACTGAAAATACAATTGTTCAACAGAAACTTAATAATACATCACCAAATTCAAATTCATCATAAAAGACTTCGTACTCGAGTACTTATTGAAATAACCAATAAACAACAGACAATTAAACCCGGCCGAAACATCACTCTGCACCCTCGTCGTCATGAGGCTCCAGTGGTTGTTTTCCCGCTCTCCTGGATCCTGAACATAAACAAAATGTTCACCCTCGAAGGGGTTAGCACAACGATGCTAGTACAAGTACCACAACATGTTATTCAACGTCACACGCAGAATAATAATAATGTAAATGATATAATGTCAAACGAGTCTTCTCCTGCGAGAAACCCATACGTAACATACACAACTGATAATCACAACATGATATCATAACATACACATGGTAATTCCGACGATCCAGCGTTCACTGCCTAGAACCCACGATGATCCCGTCAGACCAACCCGTGGTGGAAAAACCCGTGCGATGATCAGTATGCGCTAGCATAGATCCCCCGATGATCCCGTCGGACCAACACGAGGTGGACATACAACAACGACATACATGCACGACAATATGTATAACATCAATACATAAAACAAATAAGGTACTTGCCTCGATTTGAAGACAAGAACAATACTTCCACGAAAACGAACACTCGAAGGTCGCCCCCCTCAATCAATCACGTAACAAGCTCAAACCTTAACAAAATAAATGATATAGAATTTATCTCACATCGTACGAATGTCTAACAATTCGATTTACGGCCAAAAGCTCATAAAATGAAATCTGTCTGAACTTCTTAGCGCACGCTAAGTACTCTGTGTAGCGTGCGTTAAGTCTGCTCTATAGCGCACGCAAACAACAAAGCCTAGCGTACACTAACTATGCATGGTCAGTACTTCACTGATCAGCTGACTGACTCGTCTGATGGCCTAGCGTACGTTACGTGTAATATCCGCAATTTCGAATTTCGGTAATTTTCTTTTTTCGTCGGAAGTCCGTTTTGACGACTCGCTCATGACCTTTCGTCATTTCGAGAATGATTAATTCTGCACTTTTTGTCATCCGAGTTCGTTTCGGTGTCGTTTTATTGAGTTCCGTGTCCTTAATCGACTTTTTCACGTGGGAGTTCGACTTTGTAAAGTCACCATTAATTTTTGGTAACTCCAAAAATTCTAAATCTTTGCAATATTATAGAGCATCGAGTTAGCTTTCCAATGGTTCAAACGGTGAGTCAATCGGAGTCCGGACGAGAGAGTTATGGTCGTTTTAGCTCACCCGCTCGTTATTGGCCGATCACGCCGGCCGAACTTCGGCCGTGTCGTCCGACACGGCCCGTGCTGCATTTGTCCGGATAAGCGGAAGTCTCGCCTCGAGATCCGACTGTCGCCGTGCAGCACGGCCGAGCCGAACTCTTCCGGATAAGCGGAGGCAGCGCCCGAGGCGGCCGTGTTCCGTGACACGGCCGAGTCAATGCCGAGCGCCGCGACAGTCACTATCGGTAGGCTCCTCGGCGGCGCGACCGTGTCTAGCAGACACGGTCGAGTCCCTGCCGGCAGTGCGCGACACGACCGTGTCGTGGACACGGTCGAGTCTGTCACTATTTAAGGCCCAAAGATCGGGTTTTCTTCATTTTCTCACTCGTTTCTTCCTCTTCCGCGCCGGAGCTTTGATGATCATGGAGGGATGTTGTTAGGGTTAAATCCATGAAGTTTTGAAGTTCATAACATCGATTAATCCTTCCATAACTTGCTCCGATCGACGAATCAAGGCAAGTTTTCCTAAAATATAGTTTTGGGGATTTTGTTCGATTTGTCCGTTTAATTCGTTTTAACTCGAATATTGATGGATTGATGATTGTTAAGATATATTATATCTAATTCCTTGTTATTCCACGGTTGGATCGCCACGGATTTGTCGTTTTATTGAGTATTTTATCGACGCCTTGAAGGTGTTCGATAAAATGTCTTAGAGGGGTTTTGGGCGTTCTACGATTATCCTTCCTCGTATGATCGATGATTTATTGATTATATTGTTGTTAGGGTCGAGTTTCTTGTGAAGAAACCGTGTTGAACCCTTCCGCTCGTTGTCGCCTTCCTTTTCGTTAACATCGGGCGTTAGAAGCTTTTCGGTTGAGCCGTATCCGTTCGTGGTTCCGTGCTCGTGGTATCGAGGCAAGTACCTTGTCCATACCATTCTTGTTTTGTGGATATGATAATTGGTGATCATCTTGGTGTGTTTGTTTATTTGTTTGAAATGAGTTTTCAAAGGATTCGGCTAGCCTCGTTAAGGCTCACTTTCAAAACGCGTGTGTTTTGTAAATTGTGTGGGTTGTAAGTGATTACATGAATCCTTTGGATATAATTGATGTTGATGTTGCGCTTGATAATGCGTGTGTACGTGTATTGCTTATTTCCGTCGCGTTATGGTTGACGTGCGTGTTGTTATTTATTCGTGTGGTCGTGGGTGACGGATGAATTATGTGATTTGGTGTATCGATTTGATAATTGTTACAACGATTATTTGTGTGCTTGATGTTTGTGATAATGTGGATACTTGTTGTGAGAAACGTCGTATCCGGAACCTCGAGGGCGGGCGTGCACTCGGCACGGTGTATCCGCAATGTGCGGCTCCATATGGGTGGTGAACGCGGTGTTACCTAATGCGCGCGCAAGGGGCGGCTCTTGCGGGAGTGACGCCGGTGCGGTGACATGTTCAATGAGCGGCCAACATGATGGAAGTGAACGCCGGTACACAGTGCGCAAGGGAGGCGCCTGGCAGCTTATTGGTTACGGGTATTTGAGTGATAGCTAAGACCCGTTCTCAACGATGTTCGTATCTCAAATTCTTTCAACTCACTTTTAAATGTTTGCCTTGATATAGACCGCGATTCGTGTTTTGAAAGCTTGTTTCAACTTGTTTTTAAAGCGTTGGTATCGGGGTTAATTAACCAAGGAGGTTTGACGAAATCTCAGGGTTAATTAAACGGGGTCTTGAGCGGGACTTGTCGAATGAGAGATTGTACCTTTGATGGTATTGTGGTGCTATTGTGTTTTGGGTCGAGGACCTGTGGAATGTTGAGATGATTGATCTCGTGTTGATATTATTTGGGTTTGGGTCGAGAACCCGTGTGATGTTGAGATGTTTGATCTCGTGCGATATTATTTGATTTTGGGTCGAGAATCCGTGGAAATATTTGTGAAGATTCGTTTGTGTTGATTGAGTGGCTTTCTTGCAAATTGTTTTCTATTAAAACTCTCGATGGCATCTTGAAAACTGTTTTATAAATGGTTTCCCTTTATCGGTGATCTTTCGGTTTTGAGAAATGTTTATCAAACTCATGCCTCGGGAAGTACTTTTCGTTACATTTGGATTTTTGAGGATTCCTGGTTATTGTTATTCGTGAAATGTGAATGGTATGGATCGTATTTGCACTTTGTTCTTGCACTAGCAAAACAGTGGAGTTTTGCTAACCCCCGAGTATTCGGGGGGTGGATGTCTGTTTTTGCATTCAGGTTTGGGAGCATAACACAGGGTCGGCACGGAGGATGATGAAAGATGAACGATACTAATCACACGAGGATCCGTATGAGGTCATTGGTATAGTTATAGTTTATTTTCCATTGTGGTATTCTTTCCGTTGTACGGAGTGTGTTGTACTCGACCTGCGTGGGCATGTAATGAGTTGAGTTGTATGTATTTATTGAAAGACCAAATCGGTCTACCTAATCATTTTAGCCTTAAAGGCATTGTCGAGTTGTTCTATGTTGTTACCAGCCTGGTAGATCCTTGAGGAAAGGTTCTACGGCGTGTAATATCCCTGAGCGGATTGGGGTGTTACATTTATGGTATCGAGATTTAGGTTGTGGAAACCTGGTGTCGGGTCGATGGTGTCTATTGAGTTTTTGTCTCGTCGGATTTTGTCGACTAAGTCGTGTCGCGACGCGTCAGTCGAGTTTGTTGGTCGTGATTAGTATCGTGGCGATCATCATCTTCGTGCGACTGTGAATGTAAGTTTCTTTCTTTGTGTTGTGCCTCGTGTGACACGAGCTATTTTTATGATTATTTGTTAAGTGACGGAATCCTTTTATGGATTTTGATTTCGTGATATGTGGTTATTTGACTCTCATATTTCGTTCATATGAGGAGTAGTGTTGTTGGATTATGCATGTTGAACAGTATTTCTTTTATCCATTGTGTGAGTTCTTTTGTAATGACTTTCGGTATTTTACCGACCGAGTTTTATTTCAAAACCGATTCCCTTAACCGAGTTTTGGCATTATGGCCTTGACCACTTTGTGAAATTCTTATGACGGTATTTAGTATTTTGTAAATGGCTTTCGTGAGTTTTTGAAATATTACCGTCATCGGCCATTTAAGGCATTTTTGTAAATGGTTTTTAGTCTTGTGGGTTCGGCGTGGGACCACGGCGCTATAATGTTACGTGAAATTACCTGAAATTTTTGGGCATTCTAGCCCATTGAATTATTTTTGAAAACCTTGAGTATCTTAGAAAATTAAAATTCGAGACGTACTTTTAAAACGAATTATTTTCTTGCGGTGTTTTCAAGGTGTTTTCTAATGCCGCAATACATTTCAAAAATTTTCCGGTTGAGGACCAAAAACATTTGTGAGATATTTTCAAATGCAGTTGCTTAGACCCAAGGGTCGAATATTTTTGAAGGTTTTTCACTACGTGAAGGTGTCCTCATTTTTGTTCAAACGCAAGATGATTTTCAAAGTCTCGAAAATGATGTTTGTTCAACTTTTTGTAAAATGATACTCAAGATCAACTGGTGTTTCCAAACTGTCTTCAAAGGTGGTTTTCGTTTTTAAAACCTGTCATTCCTGTTTGCGGACCGGAAATACGTGTATGGTTTTCGAACTTTCGTTACGGTGTCAACCCCGAATTGTGATTGATTTGGTGGCGTGAGCGTCGAGTCGTTCGCCACGCATATGTTTTGTTGGCTCTCCGTGAGAGGTGTGAACTGGTGTTTACTGTTTATCGCCTCGTGGTGATTTGCGTGTTGTCGCACTAGTGTGAGTTGTTAAAGCTTGGATTTTTGTGCGTTATACACATGGGTGATTGTTTCATGATGTTTGTGATTGTGTGCTGACTGTCGTTCGGGATGTTGTAATCGTCGAATGATGCCGTTGTTGTTGTTGTGATTTTTGTATGCGTTGATATGTTATGCTGAGTTGGCATCTCCGGTATGTTGTTTTGCGGTGTTTTGATCCATTGTATCGAGCATTTGTATTTTCGGTATGCCGAGCCGAGACATTTCAACCGTAATGTGCCGGGGCATGCACGTGTATATTGTCCTTCTCGTCGGTAACACATTTCAAGTGTGGACTCGAGGGACACCGAATTCAATTTTGCGGGTGGCTACCGAGACTTTTGGAGTTCGCGCTTCAAAGACAATCATCTAATCGGCCTTGAGAGGCCTTTGAAGGATGTTTCGTCGGTTGCTTGTTGTGTCGTCACCTTGATTTATTTGTTGTGAGTTGCGGGGCGACCTTCTTTTATAAGAGGTCGAATGTAGTACCGTGTTGTTTTTAAACTCCCGCATTTTCTCTTTCTCGAGTCTATCGACTCGCTCGTGTTCGTTGATACTTTCAACTTGTTCGTATTTCGGTTTAAATCGTTGAGCAGTGTGATCTTGTTTTGAGTCAATCTGTTATCGCTGTGACTTTTCGAGTTCGGCTCGATTCTTGTGAACCTTGTTCGGAAGTGACATCATCTGGTTTTACTAGTTCTCTTATTCGAAGTGGATCGGATTTGGAACTTCTGTATATTCTACTTTGTTGACTCATTTATGTTCGTTGACATTTCTGAGCTTGTCCTGCCCCTTGTTTTTGTTTATCGAACGAGTGTAGCATCATTTCGTAATAACTCGTTTGTCGTTGTGACTTTTCAATTGTTATTCCCTTTCTGTGGATCTTATGCGAGTGTGCATCTTGTTGTTTTCACCGGATCTTGTTTTGTCTCGAGTCGAGATGTGAACCTCGGAGTTGTCGGTTGAACCTTATTGTTCTTCGTGATCCGAACATGATCGTTCGATTTTTGTTGTCTCGATCGTTTGTTTGTTCGGTTTTGTTCTCGTTTCGTGATTGTTGAGCGTTCAGGCTCCTTCCTAATTCCCTTAAGTTCGGGAAATTAGTCTCGTTTCCGATCTTCCAACCCTTGAGCGGAGGAATTCCGTATTTGTTCAGCGATTGGCTCGCGTTTTGATTGATGTACCGTTGGGTTGGCCAATCATACTGACTTTCGTTCGTTGTGTTTTGTGATTGTTGGATAATTGACTTAGCTATATTATCCGTTTGATGACGCTTGTCATTTGTTGGTTTTATTGTATCCCTAACGGCGACGTTGTGTTGGTCGTCGTGGAGCGTGTTTTCACGCCGTATGTCTCTTTGCATTTCTTGCAGCGTTTCGCCGTTGGGCGCGAGTTTTCTATTTTTGTGTATCTCGTCGAGTTTTCCTGGCGGGTATATTGCTCCCCCCTACTTGTTTTAAGTTTCGGGACGAAACTTCTTTTAAGGAGGGTAGAATGTAATATCCGCAATTTCGAATTTCGGTAATTTTCTTTTTTCGGCGGAAGTCCGTTTTGACGACTCGCTCATGACCTTTCGTCATTTCGAGAATGATTAATTCTGCACTTTTTGTCATCCGAGTTCGTTTCGGTGTCGTTTTATTGAGTTCCGTGTCCTTAATCGACTTTTTCACGTGGGAGTTCGACTTTGTAAAGTCACCATTAATTTTTGGTAACTCCAAAAATTCTAAATCTTTGCAATATTATAGAGCATCGAGTTAGCTTTCCAATGGTTCAAACGGTGAGTCAATCGGAGTCCGGACGAGAGAGTTATGGTCGTTTTAGCTCACCCGCTCGTTATTGGCGATCACCGCCGGCGAACTCGGCCGTGTCGTCGACACGGCCCGTGCCGCACTTGTCCGGATAAGCGGAAGTCTCGCCTCGGGACCCG
This sequence comes from Orobanche coerulescens, assembly GCA_033398695.1. NCBI lineage: Eukaryota > Viridiplantae > Streptophyta > Magnoliopsida > Lamiales > Orobanchaceae > Orobanche > Orobanche coerulescens. The sequence continues at coordinate 23,643,634 of CM065812.1, forward strand.
ACCGTGTCGTGCAGCACGGCCGAGCCGAACTCTTCCTGGATAAGCGGGCCGGCTGCAGGCCGGCCGTGTTCGGGACACGGTCGAGTCAATGCCGAGCGCCGCGGACAGGTCATTATCGGTAGGCCCCTCGGCGCGACCGTGTCTAGCAGACACGGTCGAGTCCTCGCCGGCCACCGCGCGACACGACCGTGTCGGGCGGACACGGTCGAGTCTGTCGGCTGTTAAGGCCAAGATCGGGTTTTCTTCATTTTCTCACTCGTTTCTTCCTCTTCCGCTACCGGAGCTTTGATGATCATGGAGGGATGTTGTTAGGGGTTAAATCCATGAAGTTTTGAAGTTCATAACATCGATTAATCCTTTCATAACTTGCTCCGATCGACCGAATCAAGGCAAGTTTTCCTAAAATATAGTTTTGGGGATTTTGTTCGATTTGTCCGTTTAATTCGTTTTAACTCGAATATTGATGGATTGATGATTGTTAAGATATATTATATCTAATTCCTTGTTATTCCACGGTTGGATCGCCACGGATTTGTCGTTTTATTGAGTATTTTATCGACGCCTTGAAGGTGTTCGATAAAATGTCTTAGAGGGGTTTTGGGCGTTCTACGATTATCCTTCCTCGTATGATCGATGATTTATTGATTATATTGTTGTTAGGGTCGAGTTTCTTGTGAAGAAACCGTGTTGAACCCTTCCGCTCGTTGTCGTCTTCCTTTTCGTTAACATCGGGCGTTAGAAGCTTTCGGTTGAGCCGTATCCGTTCGTGGTTCCGTGCTCGTGGTATCGAGGCAAGTACCTTGTCCATACCATTCTTGTTTTGTGGATATGATAATTGGTGATCATCTTGGTGTGTTTGTTTATTTGTTTGAAATGAGTTTTCAAAGGATTCGGCTAGCCTCGTTAAGGCTCACTTTCAAAACGCGTGTGTTTTGTAAATTGTGTGGGTTGTAAGTGATTACATGAATCCTTTGGATATAATTGATGTTGATGTTGCGCTTGATAATGCGTGTATGCGTGTATTGCTTATTTCGTCGCGTTATGGTTGACGTGCGTGTTGTTATTTATTCGTGTGGTCGTGGGTGACGGATGAATTATGTGATTTGGTGTATCGATTTGATAATTGTTACAACGATTGGTATGTGCTTGATGTTTGTGATAATGTGGATACTTGTTGTGAGAAACGTCGTATCAGGAACCTCGAGGGCGGGCGTGCACTCGGCCTGGTGTATCTTGCAATGTGCGGCTCCATATGGGTGGTGAACGCCGGTGTTACCTAATGCGCGCGCAAGGCGGCTCTTGCGGGAGTGGCGCGGTGCGGTGACATGTTCAATGAGCGGCCAACATGATGGAAGTGAACGCCCGGTACACAGTGCGCAAGGGAGGCGCTGGCGAGGCTTATTGGTTACGGGTATTTGAGTGATAGCTAAGACCCGTTCTCGAACGATGTTCGTATCTCAAATTCTTTCAACTCACTTTTAAATGTTTGCCTTGATATAGACCGCGATTCGTGTTTTGAAAGCTTGTTTCAACTTGTTTTTAAAGCGTTGGTATCGGGGTTAATTAACCAAGGAGGTTTGACGAAATCTCAGGGTTAATTAAACGGGGTCTTGAGCGGGACTTGTCGAATGAGAGATTGTACCTTTGATGGTATTGTGGTGCTATTCGTGTTTTGGGTCGAGGACCCTGTGGAATGTTGAGATGATTGATCTCGTGTTGATATTATTTGGGTTTGGGTCGAGAACCCGTGTGATGTTGAGATGTTTGATCTCGTGCCGATATTATTTGATTTTGGGTCGAGAATCCCGTGGAAATATTTGTGAAGATTCGTTTGTGTTGATTGAGTGGCTTTCTTGCAAATTGTTTTCTATTAAAACTCTCGATGGCATCTTGAAAACTGTTTTATAAATGGTTTCCCTTTATCGGTGATCTTTCGGTTTTGAGAAATGTTTATCAAACTCATGCCTCGGGAAGTACTTTTCGTTACATTTGGATTTTTGAGGATTCCTGGTTATTGTTATTCGTGAAATGTGAATGGTATGGCTCGCATTTGCACTTTGTTCTTGCACTAGCAAAACAGTGGAGTTTTGCTAACCCCCGAGTATTCGGGGGGTGGATGTCTATTTTTGCATTCAGGTTTGGGAGCATAACACAGGGTCGGCACGGAGGATGATGAAAGATGAACGATACTAATCACACGAGGATCCATATGAGGTCATTGGTATAGTTATAGTTTATTTTCCGCTGTGGTATTCTTTCCCGTTGTACGGGAGTGTGTTGTACTCGACCCCTGCGTGGGCATGTAATGAGTTGAGTTGTATGTATTTATTGAAAGACCAAATCGGTCTACCTAATCATTTTAGCCTTAAAGGCATTGTCGAGTTGTTCTATGTTGTTACCAGCCTGGTAGATCCTTGAGGAAAGGTTCTACGGCGTGTAATATCCCTGAGCGGATTGGGGGTGTTACATTACGTACCAAACGTAGCGTACGTTAACTGATGCTCGATAGCGCACGTTAATCTACATAGCTTAGCGTGCGCTAACTGTGCATGGCAGTTTACTACTGGGCAGTAGACGGACCTCAACATGATCAAACCAAATGAAATCCTCAGTGTAAATTCATGTTACCTCCATGAATATCATGTTCATACGGCTATGAATGATCTTACGGATAACAACAACTTCGGATTCAAGAATATGTATACTATTATAAAACCATATTCCATTTCAAATACCATTCTTCATGCGATAATTCGGAATGCTTAACGGTCGATATCAACACTTTTATATCAATGAAAACTATCACTCTGAAGTTTGAATAATGTTCCATCTATACAAAATAAATCCTTCCATGATCAATCCCTTAGATTCATCTAACAATAATGATGTTAAAGTCAAGTCCATGATTGCTATGAAGTCATCTACTAGATTCGGATTACCAATGATAGAAGCTTCCTCTACTTGTTCATTGTAATAAGATTCGAATCATGATGTTCATAATCAAGGTACTTAAGGCCTATTCATCTCAATATTCCAAACATGATGTACTTTGGATAATTCACTAATGAAAATCAATATCTCGATAACATGATCATCCAATTCTTTAGAATCCAACTCTAAGTCTGGAGATAGGTTGAACATACCTTAATATGACGAAAATCACTGAACCGTAAGGTAGAATCCGACTCTGGTTGGTTGTATGCCACTCCAAGGTACTATTCCACTTCAATGATCACTCACAAGTGATAACCAATATACAGATGTGTTCTAAGTGTGTAGAAGGATTATTATAGCTCTCTGGCCTCTCAAAAATGAAGAATGGACGAATGAAATGTAAGCCAAAACGGGTTGTTGTCTCATTTATAATATTCTGCACTTTAGTTAATTAGCGCACGCTAGCATACAATACTTAGCGCACGCTAATAAGCGTTGACTCCAAATCATCCCGAGGTTCGTCATGGGAATCTTATCCGGACCCATGTCCCGGCTGGCGCATGTGCTAGCCGTCCAGTTCAATAATTGAGTGCTTAGCGCACGCAACTCCTACATATATAGCGTGCGCTAGTAGTAGCTCGATAGCGCGCGTTAAGCTACATTCTTAGCGTGCGCTATCACGAGTTTGCATGAGAAATTTTGCATGTTGTTATACTTACGTACAAAGATATCAATGCAAGAAATATCATACTCCAATAATCAAAACCACAAATTCGAATAATACAGGGTTTGAATACAGATGAAATACACTGTAATAAATCTGGATATTACACGTTATAACATCTCCATTACGTACGTTATATGTAGTCAAAATATCTGTTGCGTGCTGACGTACTCCATGACGTCATCTGTCCGTTCAATGGTTCTAATATTTGAATTCGTAACATCTCATTACATACGTTACACCCTCTCCGTTATGTACGTTACATTGTCTTCATTGCGTACGCTATGCATCATGTGTTGCGTGCGTTATACATGTTATTTCCAGCTTTTTGCGTCTTCGACTTCCTCATTGTTTTGTTTTGCTTCTTTGTTGTTTTTCTTTGTTTAACAACTAATCATCAAAACTCGATAATAAATATTTAGAATAAAATATTCCAACAAGTAGTGTAGATTTATACTTAAAAAATGATGTATATTTACACTAGATGCGAATGCTAAAAAATATTAAAACGGTATCAAATGAAAACGAAGTACTCAATGAGATATTTCTAATTTTTAAAGATAACTAGTATAACACCCGTGTAATTACACGGGAACGCAAAAAAGACATCTTATATAAATATATAATATGTCAATCGTTCATTATAAATTCCATAATACTTCTTTATAAACTACACTATTTGTTTTGTTTGTGATTACTCCATGCTCATCGCAATAAAATATTAATAGTCTTTCCTGATCTTCACTCTTGATATGGCTACATAAAGCTAACCATACTGACATGAGAGAGCGTTTGACCTTGACTCTTCACATAGTCATGACAAAGCTCATAATAAGTGGAAACTGACGTATTTAAAATTTAAATGGTAATCTGTCATCTAACGGGCTTCATATCATGGAATAAATACTTTACTATCAAAATTATTCCCCGAATTCCTTTGTTCAATAATATGGTTACGGATTTGGATAATTATTAATGATGTGACATTGCATAATCCTGATAATTGATCTATATTTTGAATTAGCATAATTGAAACTCTAACTTAGGATTTCAAGATGTGATTTGGAATTCTAGAACACTTGATGTTGTTCAAAAAATCTATTGAATATACTGGATTTTGACTTTTAGAGGTCGCAGAGATTTTACATATACTATCATAACTGAGATATATCCGCTTATTTTTTGAAATTATAGACATCACGTAATCGTTTACTATCTCCACAATGTCGTTTGCTGGCGCCAGGATTGCTCTTTCTTCAAAAAACTACTTTATGGAAAGTTACTTATAAGTGAATGGTAGTGCTTTCAACAATTGCTGCAATATAATTTTCGGCATTCCGGATTAGTAAATATCAAGAATATCAATCAAGATTTCTCTATCGACTTCTTCACCTAGCTCACCATCTATAATTTTGAGGATTCATTCGGAGAAGTCCTTAATTCCTTGTAGATGATGAGATGACATTGTGTGTCCAACAATTAATCTCATATTTTTGGTCAGTCTCATGAGTTTGCATATGCCAAAGTGAAGAAGAGCTTATACTTGAATAAACGATATATGCATTGTCCTTTGATACAACTTCATATGTAGAATTATACTAAATAATTGTGGCAAGGGTAATTTCAGTAATATTTGAAATTTAAAAAGTTTTTGGAAATACATAAGAGAGTTTGACTTATTTAAAATTAAGCACTTCTCAAATTGCAATAAAAAAATATAATAGTAGTATATATAATTTAATTACTTGTATGGCCTATTATAAATATACCCGTTAATTTAGAAAACTACGTCCAAGTACTAACCTTAAGAAATTTAACAATTTAGATTGTAATATAAGAATATATTGGGTAAGTTAAAACATACACATAAGAATTTTATCCTAATTACAAACGACCTTAAAATTTTAGAAATTTACAAAAGAAAAAACTCAATTGATTTGATTGAGCGAAACGGCTTATTTATGCTTATATGATATTTTTTCAAATATTTAGCTTCATATTTAAGAGTATTAAAGTCTACACATTTTATATTTAAAAAAAATTGAAAAAGAGTTGAAGTACTTTAGTAATTTCTGAAACGTGTATTACAAAAACTTTCGACGACATTTGGTTGAAGTGAAACTATATGTACATTCATTTTAAAATAGGTTTGGGAATTACAAAGTAAGGAGATTATGAATTATAACTTAAATTAAGTACTTCCCAATTTGCCCCAAAAAAGAAACAGCAGCACCGTAGTATATATATATATAAGTGAATTACGTGTATGACTTATTGTAATACCAATCGCGGGGTTAACTGAGAAAACTACAGCCACATCCTAGACTAATTAAAATTATCTTCATTTTTTAAAAGCAAAAAAAGGCCCAATTTTGTTTGTAATATAAGATTAGCCGAGAAAAGTTATAGGGTACTTTTCAGGCATTGAACTTCATATTTAAGAGTACTAAATTCAAGAAATTTTACATTCAAAAGAAGAGAAAAATAATTAGAGTATTTTTTGTGAAACTTGTATCACAAAAAATCTAAGTGATATTTGGTCCAGTTGAAATTTTATATCATTTTTTATATGATATTATTTTCAAATAGTTAACTCAATATATAGAAGTATTAAAGTTGGTCATTTTTTTGCCAAAATGGTCCATATCGTTAAGTATTAACTGATTATGTTAAATGACCAAAAAGGAGATAATTTAATCCTTATATCTGAAAAAAAATTACATAAATTATTTGGATATAATTTAAAACACAAAAGCAAATCCAAAAATTTCAAAAATATATAGTTGATTTCAAAAGTAGAGAAATTAACAAATCTTTTAAAATTAAAAAATAAATAAAAAATCACTTTAAAATCACTTAAAACGATTAATTTTTTTCCTGAAATTCTCTTTGTACAAAGATGAATATACGGATTAGTATATTATTATTAAATTTAATTTCTAATATATTTAGAAACATCTCTCTAAAAAATCACAAAATTAGTAATTATATAATTTACAAAATATGAGTTTTTTTCATTTTTTTTTATATTAATTAAATGAGATTTAAAACTAAAATAGACTAATTGATTTATTTCATAGTTTCTTTGATTTATTTATAAATAATAATTAAAACTATTGTTTCTACACTCTTAATAATATTTTTTAATGAGATTATTCCAATTTATTTAATTAATTAGGACTTCGAGTACCTTTTTAATTATATATATTCAATACCTCTTTTCCAATACTCCCCAAGTATCTTTCATTTGAGTTGATATTTTTTTATTGATATACCTAATTATAGTGACTAAATAATATAAACTAATTAATTAGTGGAAATATATAATATTTTCGCGAGATTTTAGGTTTAATTTTTTAATATATAGTGCACACTATTATATTAAATTTCTCTTTATTTGAGATTTATATTTTTTAATTAATGAAAACGTGAAATAATTCTGTAAATGTAATCAATTCCTATTTATTCGTAAGTTACATTCCTTAATTCGTAAAAATTAATAAGGTAGGTAGGAGTTATTTGAGGTATATTTATAATATAATTAATGCAATGATGATTAGGCCAGTAATTGATTATGTGCCAGCTGAAGCATGAGAGGCTGACACATAAGCACACGAAGCACCAGCAGAAGACATGTGGCAGCCGAAGCATGAGAAGCTGCCACTTAGGCTCAGCGTATTCTGCATTAGTATATAAGGGAGATAAGTAATACTTATTTTTCTCATCCATATATATATGAAAAGTGGTGATGAAACTGAAAGAAGAGACATGCCACACATGACAAAATCCTAGGTGGCGAATTCCAGCAAAAAAAAAATTATTTAAAATAATTTTAATTATATTTTGCCATGCACCGTTAGTTTGTTGAGTTTCCCATATTTTTAGGCACAAAAAATAGAATGCCCCGAATTCCAGCAAAAAAAAAATTATTTAAAATAATTTCAATTATTTGTTGAGTTAACCATATTTTTAGGCAGAATCTAAGCTTACTTGAAAATGATGGACTCTTTTCAAAAGCTTACGTGAAGCAGGACTCTTTTCAAAAGCTTTCTTTAAATTATCATTTGTTGATCTGCTTATCTCTCTGGATCTTTAAATATTCACCCGAACTCTGCATTTATCATCCGTAAGCTTTGAATATATATCTTGGGGCGTAAAATAGCTAATATATTTTCCATATTCAATTAGGTTTAATCCGAATTAAGAGCAGAATTTTTATCACAAGAAAAACAGAGTGCTATATAAAAGATTCAAAATGTTTGACTATCTCAAAATGTTTGATTCGAAGAGAAAGATGATTATCCGTAGCTACGCAGTTACAAATCTGCCACATGATTTAATCATGCGCATTATGGAAAAGCTTGCAAGTCAATCGGCAAACAGCTGGGCTAACGCTACCGCCAGGTAATTTGCAGTTTTCTTAGGCTCTTCATTCACTTCGCGTTATTGTGTATATATATAAAATTATTGTTTTCTAACCACAAACAATACTATGTTCCCAGCTGTCGGCTCTTCTATGAGTTGGGTAACACAGCAAGCATTTTGCAGCAGCTTAGTTTTGACTTGCAACATGATATTTCTCCTTCAATGTTAGATAAACTGGTGGCTTCTAAAAATGCTAAAGCACTATTCAGAAAATCATTGGTAAATTAATATCTAATTAGTTACTAATTATTTCTCTCTCATCTTCTCCTAATTTTATTACCATCTCATTTTTTTGTAGTTGAAGTTCTTCGTCGAAGAAAATGAAGACGAAGCATTTGAATTAATGATTATCGCCCTAAACCTCAATCACCATGAAGCCTCATACTGTTTAAACTTCATGAAGTTGTTTAGTGGTGATGAAAAACACAGAGAGGAAGGAATTCATGGGTTGTCGATGTTGGAGGATAATTCTAAGACCGCATACTATGTGACATCATGCAGATGGCAGCTGAAAAAAAGACTTTCAAAAATGAAATTTAAGCTTCCTAACTACCTTAGTGTTCCACTGTTCTGTAATACAAGTGACGAAGAATTTCTATCACATCTAGAAGGGCAACTTCCGCACAACCAGTGCCCTAGATGTGTTGCTGATATTGAAGTGGTCTATATGAATGCTATTAGTACATGCGAGCACAGCACTAAACCCTAGGAGTATTTCAATACCATTGTAATGTCTCGATTCACATTACTAAAACAACTTATATTTGTGAATCATATTCACTTATCTTGGGTTTCAAATTCTCACTTTTCATTTCGTGCATGATTCTATTATTTCATAAACTAAAATTCGGATAATCTTAACAATTCAGCCGTATAATACATTGTTTTATAAGCATAAAACTCTAGAAAGTTGATCCGATTTTATTTTATTTAAATAACTAAAATTCGTTTAATCTTAATAATTCAGCCGTAAAGATACTAAAAACTCTAAAAAATTAAAATACAAAAATTAATTAACTAAAATTCGGATAATAACAACACTACTTAAAAACCATATCCTAAAGTCTGCGACCGAATCAACTTTCTAGAGAACTTGCGTTTATGGATTCCAACTAACCAACAAAAGAAACCAGTTTTGGGATAATCACAACACTAATTAAAAACCATATCCTAAAGTCCGCGACCGAATCAACTTTCTAGAGAACTAAAAATTCGGGATATCAAGTCATTGAAAACCGTATCCTAATAACCCTACAAGTTTAAACAACTCGATTATAATGACTTGGATAATAAAATATCTATCATCAATCAGACTTAATTTTATTTAAATAACTAAAATTAGGGTAATCTAAATCATTTAAAAGACCACATCAAATTGAAAACCATTTCCTAAAGTCTTCCACCAAATCAACTTTCTAGAGACCTAAAAATTCGGGTAATCTAAATCATTTAAAACAATAATCTTATAAAAACCATTTTAGTTTAAAACACTCGATTATAATGATTTAGATAATAAAATATCTATCATAAATCCGATTTTATTCTATCATCAACGCGATTTTAATGTACTTAAATAACTAAAATTCGGGTAATATAAATCTTTTAAATAACATACAACATACAATAAGTGCTCGTGTGTGGTGAATAATGTACTGAAAAATTAAGTAATAACGTATAGCAGCTTACATTTACATTATTATTTTCCACTAAATTATTGCTCGACAACATTGCTTTATTATATACAAAGTGCAACAAATTGTTTTTCATACCTCATATAAGTTTTTTATTTGAGTGTACTTTTAATTTGCAGACGGTTGCGGATGGTGACTGGTAATTCGACCGAAGTCATTTTCATCAAATACATACCTGCAACAACCTGCCACATAATTGTACTAGCACTTTGTTTGTTGATTCTGATGCATTTAACAGAAAGTGTTTCCTGCTCATGAATAAAATGTTAACTTGTTCATTTCTATGGATATACATTATGTTATGAAACCAAGCAATATATGAAGAATCCTAAATCATTTAGGATTGTTGTTTATCTGTATTTTTTTTAATCATTGAAATAATAAATATGCAGAGCTAGACACAACTATTGTAAATGACGCGGTTGTAATTAACAGTTATCACCTGAAATAATTTGAGTAAAACTTAAAAAAGGTTTATTCCATATTTACTTTGAGAATGAAAAATAAAAGAACGAAAACCCCAGGGGTGAATTTTGTTCGTCTAATTGATATTGTTAAATTCTAGAGTTCCATCTCAAAATTAATTAGCAATGAGAGGAGTAGAGGATCTTTATATATTGATGGCAAGGCTTGTACTTTTTCGATATGGGATTAATGCTTCAAGACACCCCCTCACGCATAGCCAGAGTCAAGGCTTACATCGTGGGCTTTTTAACTCGGGTGGAGCGGAGCTAGAACATCGTGGGCGTTTGGGCTCACACGTGTAGATTGCCTGCTCTGATACCATGTTAACGTTTGGAGTTCCATCTCAAAACCAATTGGGAATGAGAGGAGTAAGTCCAGGATCTTTATATATTAAGTGCAAGACTTGTAATTAGGATTAATGCTTCATCAATTATCAATCTACATGTTCTCTAAAATTTGATAGGAATTTCAAAGAAAATAAGCAGAGTTCCAGTCATCAAACTTTAAGGTAATACATTTGTTTAATCGGAATACTCCAAGAGTGGTTTCCAAGGTAGCTACATGAAATCCAATGTTAGGCTGACAAATCCTAATCAATCTTAAATGAAAAGTTTAAGTTATCAACATTTAAGGTTAGTTGTGTGTACATAGAGAAAGAATATTATTTGGTCCTATAATTATGGCATTAAACTTAATATTTTAATTTGATCACACTAACTATTTGTTGTCCAATTGTAATCTCATAAATATAGTAATCATTCAAATTTGCACCAATTTCGGTCGGAGCACGTAAAACAACATTATTTTATGTCACACGTGGTGCACTGCAGACCAAAAATTAGAGTTTTCCGGTAAATTAATTGTGCTATGATCCAAATACACTGCCCTCGTCCCTATGTATTCAAATTCCACCATTTATCCAAGTCTCATAACGCATGTTGGTTTTCCCCAATAAAATATGTGTGTTGAATATGTTATCGATTTTATATTAGTCATTAATTAGCTAGTGGATTTATAAACACGATCTACATTTCTTAGCAAGATCTAGTCTAGAGAAGCTTAATTGAATGGTGATGTTGAAATTTAATAAAGATACTAATTATGGATTCATGCTTACCACATTTACCCAACCACACTCCCATGGGCTCTATACTTCTTATTGTCTAAGGAGAAAATTAAATCTCTTTTCATCACTCTTTTAAAAAATAAAAATAAAAATGTTAAGGATATTATTATCCTATGCCAAATTAATAATTTTTCAGATTCTTTGGTATGGAAAGTTCAGAGAGAAGTGGCTTAGGGTTGGTGAACGCAATACCATATTTTACCACACTCAGGGGGTGATTTGCAGGAAACACAATAAGATTCATGGTATTGTCCTTCCCGACGGTAATTGGTGTACTGATGTCAACATTCTGCAAGTGGAAATTCGAAATTATTTCAGATGTCTGTTTTGCAGTCCTACTAATAACAGGAGGCAGGCAGCCCAGCCTTTCCATATTCCTAAACTTAGTGACACAACAACTTTTGATCTTGGTAAGCAGGTGACGAAAAAGGAGGTCTTTGAAGCCATTAATCATATGCATCCCCTGGCCCGGATGGCTTTCAAGGTACTTCTTTAGACAATACTAGGAAATTATTGGTGATGATGTATTTAATCTTGTTGCTTCCACCTTTGCAATGGGTTCTTTTGATGCAAGTATAGCTGCAACTTTGATTGTTCTTATTCTAAAGGTGGATGATCCTAGAAGTTTTGAGGATTTTCGGCCTATTAGTCTCTGTAGCACACTATATAAGATCATTGCGAAGGTGATAATGACTAGACTGAGGCCTCATTTAGATAAAATTACATTAGAGTAGTTTCCTTCCAGAGGCACCAGTGATAATGCTATTGATCATTGCAAGGTGGAGATTGAAGCTACACTAGTAGTATCAGAATACCCTGATGTCTTTCCCGTGAAACTTACTCCCCTACCTCCTAATAGGGAAGTTGAATTTAACATTGATATCTTGCGAAGAAAGGCACATATGGCTAGGACGCCGTATCGAATGGACCCACTGGAACTGCAAGAACTGAAGGTTCAATTGCAAAAATTGCTGAAGGTTGGATTTATCTGACCGAGCATATCTCCTTGGGGAGCACTAGTGCTATTCGTAAAGAAGAAAGATGGTACGTTAAGATTGTGCATCGAATTTCGAGAGCTTAACAACATTACTGTTAAGAACAAGTATCCACTTCCCAGGATCGACGAGCTATTTGACCAACTCCAAGGAGCAACAGTTTACTCAAAGTTTGATCTTCAACAAGGATATTACCAATTGAGGATCAAATAGAATGACATACCTAAAACTGCCTTTCAAACGAGGTATGGCCATTATGAATTCGTGGTAATGCCTTTTGGATTGACCAATGCGCCAGCTGCAATTATGGATTTAATGCACCGCGTATTCCAACCATATCTGGATCAATTCATCGTAATATTTATTGACGACATACTCGGATATTCCAAGTCGGACCAGGATCACGAAACTCACCTGAGATTGGTGCTAGAAATGCTAAGACATAAATTATTCGCCAAATTCAGTAAGTGTGAATTCTGGTTAAGAGAAGTAGCATTTTTAGGACACATAATATCAGGAGATGGAGTTGCAGTAGATCCATCAAAAGTGGAGACTATTTTGGATTGGAGGATACGGAGCTTTCTTGGACTTTCAGGTTACTACCGGAAAGACTATTTTAAAATCACAGGACCGCTCACAAGATTAACGTAGAAGCATGTCAAATTTGAATGGGACGATAAGTGTGAGTTGAGTTTTCAGGAACTCAAAAGAAAACTCACCGCGCAACGGTACTAATACTTCTCGAAGGGAGCGGAGGATTTGTGTTATACAGTGATGCATCGAAAGAAGGATTAGGAGTTGTACTGATGCAAAACAGCAAATTAGTAGCTTACGCATCACGAAAGCTTAAAATCCACGAGATGAATTACCCGACTCACAATATTGAACTCGCCATAATAGTATTTGCCTTGAAAAAATGGAGACACTACTTGTATGGAGCTACATTCACCATCTTCACCGACCACAAGTGTAATATCCGTACTTTCTATTTTTAACAGTTTCTATTTTTTGCGCATGTCTATTTCTAGCGACTTCCTTGTAACCGTTTCGACATTTTGAAACTATTTTGTTCTTTATGTTTTTCCAATTGGATGAGTTTTGGAGGTGTTTTATGTAATTCACTTTATGTTATGATTTTCGTCGCATGTATGTTCGATTCTCATAAAACTCATTTTAATATATTGTTTCTTTGTTCCTACAAGTCCGTAAGGTAGAATTATTCATGTTGTGAGATTCGGTTCAGCAATTCAATGTCGTATCGTGATTTTCGGACATTTGGGCCGTTTTGTAATTTCCTAAAAATTTAGGGAAATTATTTCCATTGCCGTATTCCGAGCCTTCGGGTGGTCGGAATCGTGCTTTCTTTTAGCACTTAGGTTTATCGTCGCGAATATTTCGTAATTGAGTCTTTGATCCCATCTATTGTTGTGTTTCGATTTCGTGCTTTCCTGGGTAGTGGACTGCACTCAACAGTACTGAACTGTGCATGAATAACGTACATTATTCATGCTCTCTTACATACGCTACGGATACTGGTAATGTACGTTGACTGTTAGAATAACGTACGTTAACGACTTCAGCAATTTGGGCAGAATGTTCTGCTGAGTCCTTACATACGTTAAGTAAGGGTGTTACGTACGTAAACTCCCTAACGTGCGTTAACTCCATCATGTTAATGTACGTAATCTGCTGTCAGGTACTTAAAACGTGAGTTTACCTCAGACGCGTTATTTCCTTCTTCCTTCTCCCTTTGTCCGCGATTTGAGTTCCCTTGGGCATTTTGGAGCGATTATTGAAGATAAATCCGTGGAGTTCCATAATAGATCGATTGTTGTGCTCCAAACGAAGTTTTTCATCATCTTAATCCATCTCTCTCCGCCCAAATCCAAGGTAATTAGCTAGAACCCTAACCTTTGTAATTTTGGGGGTTTTTCGGGATTTGTCCAATTCTGTACGAATCGTCCGTTGATGTTGTAATGTTCTACTTCAATTAATGTTTATAGGTGCTTCCCAATTCATTTCCATCAAGATTCAACCCGTGTGTGTGGTTGTGAAGTGTAATTGGGGTTGTGGGTGTTTTCCACTGGATTATTGGTGTCGTTTAGGACTGATTTGTGTTGACCTTTCATCTAAGAGCGGACGTTGTCACTCCGGGTCATTCTTAGTCGTCGTAGATCTTCCGTTTCGACCATAATGTCTCAAAGGCAAGTACTTTACATTTGCTTGCTTATTCTAGCATTTGATTTATGGCTTTGCGTGTATGTGTGGATGCGAATGCGTATGTTCACCCAGGGATTGGTCTAACGGGGCCTCTAGGGATATGTAGTGCCATGTGTATACATATCATGAACTGGGGTTAACCGCCCAGGGATGGTCCGACAGGCCTCTGCGGGGTGCGGTGGCCGTTAGTCTCGTACCAACGGTTAACCTTTGAAATGTTTTGTTAGAGAACTATGGTTTGTGCATGTGCACCTTAATATTCCGGAATATAAATGTTTTAGAAAATGTTTTTGGCGCATATTTCATTTGTATAGAATGGCAGTTCAAATGGTATTGTACTTGCACTAGCAGTTGGCGCTAACCCCTTAAATGGGGGAAATACTTTTGTAATTCAGGTACAGGTCCAGGGGACGAGCGAGCACGCTGTCAGTATGAGGATGATGGGCAAGAGTCACACTGTTCGGTTGGTCGACTAAGTCATTTCCTGTCATTTGAGTTTTATTAATTTTATCATTTGCTTCAGTACTCGGGTACTTTCTTCATTTTGTTTGTATTATTTTTGGACCCAGTTTGGGAAGGCATTTGATTGTTGAGTTAATGTTTTTTGGGATTGTTTGTTTATTGTCGTTTGTCTTTGTTAAGTAACGATGTACTAATTACATAGTGTTTGTCATTGGTCGCGGGTAGTCGAGATGTGTGTTAGCATTGTGGACTCAAAGGGTTGGGTCCACGGTGCTGTAATATGCCCTGAATGTCTTAGGGGTGTTACAATAAGAGCCTCAAATATATTTTCTCTCAGAAGGAATTGAATCTAAGGCATCGACGGTGGATAGAACTTCTTGAAGATTATAACTTCACTATCCAACACCATCTGGGCAAGGCAAATGTCGTAGCTGACGCTTTGAGTAGGAAAGAAAGCGTGGCTAGACTTATGATAAGGGAATGAAATGCCCTAGGAGAACTAAGCTAATGGAATCTAAGGCAAAATACGACACACATTTTATGTGCTAACTTGACCATGAAGCCAGACCTACTTAAGCAAATCCAAGAAGCACGGACACAAGACGGGAGATTGTGTAAACTTAAGGAATGGGTCGCACAAGGTGAGAAATCTGAGTATAGCATGTCGGAAGATGGAACACTAAAATTTAAACACCGAATATGTGTTCCCAAAAATGACAAACTCAAGAAGAAAATTTTAGCAGAGGCTCACTGCTTTCGATATGAGATTTATCCAGGCGGTAAGAAAATGTATAAGGATTTGAAAAAATACTACTGGTGGGTGAATACGAAAAACTAGGTGGCAGAATTCGTAGCAAGGTGTTTAAACTGTCAAAGAGTGAAGGCTGAACACCAGAGACCATCAGGATTGCTATAGCCACTCGAGATTCCCGAATGGAAATGGGAACTAATCACGATGGACTTCGTGACGGATTTACCAACCACCAATGGAGGATATAATGCAATCTGGGTAGTCATGGATAGACTTACAGAGTCAGCTCACTTTTTACCCGTAAGAAAGAATGATAGTCTATAGAAGCTAGCAAGGACGTATATCCGGGAAATTTGTTAGACTACACGGGGTACCTGTAGACATCATATCAGATCATGACCCCAGATTTGTCTCAAGATTTTGGAAGAGCCTTCATCAGGAACTTGGAACGACATTGAGCTTCAGCACTGCAGCTCACCCTCAGACAGACGGACAATCCAAGAGAACGATACAAGTCCTTGAAGATATGTTACGGGCATGTGCACTGGATTTTCAGAAGAGTTGGAGTTATCACCTACCCTTAGCTGATTTCGCATACAACAACAGTTATCAGGCAACTATCGGAATGGCCCCATATGAAGCATTATACAGGAGAAAGTGTCGATCACCGATATATTGGGAGATTGATGACCGATGGACACTAAGGGGTAACAGAATTGGAACCCGATACCGAGAGTTTATCTAGTAGAAGATGCCATGGATAAAGTCCGAGTCATTCAGGAATGAATTCGCACCGATCAGAGCCAAAGGTTGTTTTGTTGCCAAAGGCACTGCAAATCAAAGCTGGTTATAGCACAAGAGGATGTCGCACATCAACTTCAGGACGATCAACAAACTAGCCAGACAGGGAATGGTTAGAGGTTTGCCCGATGTGTCATTCCATAAAGACAGCGGTTGCGGACCCTGTCAGAAAGGCAAACAAGTCAATACCACCCTAAAAACCAAATCATATCTATCCACCCATGTGGTTCGGACATTCTACATATGGATCTCTACGGTCCCAGACCTGTAAGCTTGGGAGGTAAGAAATACTGTCTTGTTATTGTTGATGATTTTTCCATGTATGATTGGATAATATTTCTCAGCAAGAAGAAATAAACCACAAAAAAGTTGCCTGAGCACCTGAGAAAGCATCAAAATGAGAAAGGGTTGAGTATCGTGTCCATTCGTTCCGACAGAGGTACTGAATTCACAAATCTCTTTATAGAGCAATACCGTTCGGACAATGGAATATAGCACGAATACTCAGTGGCCCGGAATCAGCAAAATGGTGTTGCCGAGTGAAAGAATAGAACACTTAAAGAAGAAACAAGAACCATGATTGCAGCAAGCAAGTTGCTGCTGCAGTTCTAGGGCGAAGCAACCAATACAGCATCCTATAAAAATACAATAACATACAACCTACCAATAAAATAGATTTTCTTTAAATACAACCTTGGCCAGAAGCATCGCTATAAACTGAGAAATTGAGTAGTTGAAGAAGCGGTTGACGACCGCTCCCGTTTTGGCTTTACCGAGTGGTAATGATGGTTTCTCAGTTTATAGCGATGCTTCTGGCCAAGGGCTCGGATGCGTACTTATGCAGCATGGGAGGACGATTGCCTATGCTTCCCGTCAGTTGAAACCATATGAATTGAATTACCCTACGCACGATCTTGAGTTGGCCGCAGTTGTGTTTGCGTTGAAAATCTGGCGTCATTATTTGTATGGCTCGTCGTGTCAGATTTTCACCGATCACAAGAGCCTGAAGTACATCTTCACGCAGAAGGAGCTTAATATGAGACAGAGGAGATGGTTGGAATTGATTAAGGATTACGATCTTGAGATCCTCTATCAACCAGGCAAGGCTAATGTGGTAGCAGATGCCTTGAGCCGGAAATCGGTATCGCTTCGAGCGCTTGAGTTGCTTACGGCCCAGTCGGGACTTCAACGAGAGTTTATGAGGTTGAGCATTGAGGTTGTACTGCCAGAGAGTTCCGGGCAGTTACGTACTCTTGAGATTTCTTCATCTCTGGTCGAGGATATTAAGTCGGGACAGTTAGAGGACCCGATGTTTATTCAGCTTCGAGAGAGTGTAGGAAAGGGGAAAGCCCCGGGATTCGTTATTTATGAGGACGGTGTGTTGAGATTCCGAGGTCGGTTGTGTGTTCCGAACGACTCGGAATTGAGACAGAGCATTATGCGAGAGGCTCATGCGTCACCATACTCAGTTCATCCGGGCTCGAGTAAGATGTATAAAGATCTGAGGAAGAATTTTTGGTGGAACGATATGAAGAAGGAGATAGTTCAGTTTGTTGCTAAGTGTTTGACTTGTCAGCAAGTCAAGATTGAGCATCAGCGGCCAGCCGGATTATTGAAACCACTTCGCTCCGAATGGAAGTGGGAGGACATCTCTATGGATTTTGTCACGAGTTTACCGAGGACGAAGACTGGTATGAATATGGTATGGGTGATTGTAGACCGACTGACTAAGTCGGCACATTTTCTGGGCATCAAGGATACTTGGGGTCCAGAAAAGTTGGCTCGTATTTTTATCACTCAGATAGTGAGGCTTCATGGTACGCCGAGGACCATTATTTCAGACAGAGATGGCCGATTTGTATCGCATTTTTGGCGGCAAAGGTGCATAAGGCATTGGGGACTCAGCTACGTTTGAGCACTTCGTTCCATCCCCAGACCGATGGGCAGTCCGAACGTACCATTCAGACGTTCGAGGATCTGTTGCGCGCGTGTGCGTTAGACTGGAGTAGTAACTGGGAGGATCATTTGGCCTTGATTGAGTTTACTTATAATAATAGCTGGCACGCGTCGATTAAGATGGCACCGTATGAGGCACTTTATGGCCGACGTTGCCGATCACCGATATGTTGGGATGAGCCGTCCGATTTGGTTGGCACCGAGCCGGACCTTGTGTTGGAGACGAGGGAGAAAGTCGAATTGATTAGAAAGAGGATGTTGGCTGCTCAGAGTCGACAAAAGTCTTACGCGGATGTTAGGCGTAGACCTTTGGAGTTTGAGGTGGGAGATCATGTTCTGTTGAGAGTGTCTCCGACGAAGGGAGTTTTCCGTTTTGGTAAGAAGGGGAAACTCAGCCCGAGATATATTGGACCTTTCGAGGTATTGGAGAGAGTCGGTGAGTTAGCGTACCGTTTGGCTTTACCTCCGTCGCTGAGTCATGTACATAGCGTATTTCACGTTTCCCAGTTGAGGAAGTACGTTCCGGACCCATCCCACATTATTGACTTTGGGGACGTGGAGATCGAGAAGGATGTTACGTTTGAAGAGGGGCCCGTCATAATTTTGGAGCGTCGTGACAAACAGTTAAGGCACAAAACCATTCCTTTGGTTAAGGTGCAATGGTCGAGGCATGGAGTAGAAGAAGCGACGTGGGAGCTAGAGGAGGATATGCGTTCGAGGTACCCCGAGCTTTTTGATTCTTAAGTTTCGGGACGAAACTTTATTTTAGAGGGGGAGAATGTAATATCCGTAATTTTTCCATTATTAGCAGTTTCCATTTTTGGTGTATGTCTATTTTTATCGACTCGCTTGTAACCGTTTCGACATTTTGAATCTATTTTGTTCTTGGAGTTTTTCCATTTGGACGAGTTTTGATGATGTTTTCACGTAATTTCATTTTATGACATGTTTTGCCGTATGAACGCTCGATTCTCGTAAAACTCGCTCGCTTTCATTGTTTCTTGGGTTGTACAAGTCCGTATGGTTGAGTTGGTCATGTTGAGACTTCTGGTTTACAAATCCACGTTGTATCGTGATTTTCTGGACGCTTGGTCATTTTCGTAATTTCCTATAAATTTGGGGAAATTCATTTTCTTGTCGTATTTTGGAGTCCTCGGTAGTTGGTAGTGCACTTACTTTCGAGCACTCAGCTTCGTTGCTATGTATACCTCGTATTTACACTTGTGATTCTATCCTCGTATTGTAGTTCGTCGTCCGAATCGACCGCGTAGAATTGGTGTTCGTAATCGATTCACGTGCATAACGACGTTATGCATGACTCATAACGACGTTATGACCCTTCACTTTCAAGAGACATTTGGTTACGACGTTAACCAAAGATTGGGTTACGACGTAACCATCATAACGCACGCAATGTACTGTGTTAACGCACGTAACGCTACCGTCGCTTTTAAACCCGACTTAACCTCGCCGCTTTTCGCTTTTCTTCAACCCTTCCCGCGACGTGAGTGTTCTTGAGTGCCTTTGGAGCGATTTGTCCGTAACAACCCGTGGATTTCCTTTAGAGATTGATTATCGTGCACCAAGGGAGATTAATCTACAACATTCACATCTTCCATCGATCGAATCCATGGTATTTCCTCAGAACCCTAACTTTAGCGAATTTGGGGGTTTTTCGGGATTCTAGGGTTTAGTTCCGAATTGTTCATCTATATATCGATATTCTTTATCGATTGTGAGTATTGAGTGATTCTAAATCCAACTTCCTTGACTTTAATCCGTGAATTATCAATACGGAGATTTTGCGTGAACCTCGCCCGTATCGATTGAACGCTCTATTATCGCGATTTGTAATCGGGGTTTTGGGAGTATACCTTTCGATTATTGATGTCCGTTGGGACCGAGTTATGTTAATTCTTCGTTTAGGAACCATTGTTTTCCAAATGGATCATCCGTAGTCACTTTTCACTTCCGATTCTTCAAGATGTCACAAAGGCAAGTACTTTACATTTGTTTACATGTTATAGTATTTGAATTATGGTCAGACATTGCGGTTGTTGTGGATGGATATGTGTATGTTCACCTAGGGACGGTCCGACGGGCCTCTAGGGATACGTTGTCGTGAGTTTCAGATCGCGAACCGTGGTTAACCACCCAGGATGTCCGACGGGCTCATGGGTACGGTGGCCGTGAGTCACGTATCAAGGTTAACTTTGAATTGTTTTGGTTGGAGAAAATGTGTTTTGTGCTTGTGCATCATAAATATTCCTAATATAAAATGTTTTCTAAAATGATTTTGGCGCATATATTCATCCGATTAGAATGTAGTTCAAATGGATTGTACTTGCACTAGCGATTGTCGCTAACCCTTAAATGGGGGAAATACTTTTGTATTTCGTATTGATCGTGGGGACAAGCGAGCACCAGAGCCGTATGAGGATGATGGGCGAGCATGATCGTCCAAAGTTGATTATTGGTGTTCTATCTGTCAATATTTTGATATCTTGTTTTGGGGATTTTGGTTGTATAAAATCGGTTTAAGTACTGAGTACTTCTTTTCCAAAAATTGTTAACGTTGTGTTCCCGCTTTGGGAAATGGATTGATGTTGGATTCTATTGGTCGGGTTGTAGTCTTTTATTTCAATTGTCCTTTTATTGATGATTGTTTGTCGTGGGCAAAGGTCTCGTTGGTATATTAGCCTCGGTGGATTTCATGTGGGGTCCACGGCGCCGTAATATGCCCCGAACGCCTTGGGGTGTTACGAATATGGTATCGAGCTTAGGTTTATGGATACCTAGGTCAGTCGGTTATTTGGGTCTAGTTAAGTGTTGTTTTTGGGACAAGACCACCGCTATGCCGTCATCTCAAGACGGTGCTCGTAAGTTTTGCTAACTTGACTCGTTTCACCGTTCTTTTATATTCTTGTCTTAATGTCTTGTTGCATTTTGCGTTTGAATTGTACTTACCCGTTGCTTCTTCGTAATTCCTGCCGTAGAGGACGCGACGCCGCGGACGCGGTAGGGGACGTGGCGCACCGGTGGGGCGGCCATGTCCGATCACTCGAACTGATTCGCGATGCCTTCCTTGTCGAATGCTGTTCCCCTAGTTCTCGAGGTCACAGACTACCGCTAGCTCCGGTAATGCACATGAGAATGTTGGAGTGGCCGACATTTTGCGCAGTAGCGAACTGATGATGCTATCGACTCAGCCGCTCTAGTCGGCCAAGCTAATGCAACCTGGCCCGCCACCGGATCCGGCAGCGATAAGTTACTTCGTGACGTGATGCGTATGCGTCCTCCGCAGCTTGATGGTGCTTCCACTCCGGTTGGGAGGATTGGCTATTCGAGATGGAGAAAGTATTCGAGGTCGCTAATTGTTCCGAGGAGAGGAAAGTACCCATTGCTCGACTTCCTCGCCAAGGAGGCAATGACGTGGTGGCAAGCGGTGAAACCGCGACCGGCAGCCACGTGGGCAGAGTTTCGGGATTTGATGGAAGACGAATTTTGTCCTTGGCCGGTGAAAGAGGGGAGGATCCGAGCCTTCTTTGAGGCTAAGCCCCAAGATGTACCTATATCTCAAGCCATCAAAGACTACAATCAACAGCTGCATTATGTGAGGAACCAAGTCCGAGATGAGCTTGATAAGATCCGCCACTTTGATATGCGGATGAAACCGAGGGTGCGCCACTACATGTCTGGTCTGGGGTGCACGACTTTGAAGGAATATCAGAATAAAGCGATGGCTTACGAGATGTCGTTTTCCGCGACAGAGACGGCAGCTGAAGGAAAGAAACAGAAAACCGCCGGTCGGCCGGAGGCAAGTCCGGAGGGTATCCAAGACTCACTGGTTCGCGAGTCTTGAAGTCGATTACCATCGGTTGGGCGAGGAACCGGTTCTAGGTCTGCTCCTGCTGGTTCCGTTCGTGGTCCTACGTGCTTCAACCGGCATGTCCGGCCACATAATGAGTGAGTGTGATAGGCCTCCGATTCGGTGTCTTGCTTGTGGTCGGATGGGTCATCGTGCTAAGTTTTGTACGGATGCGGCTCGAACTCCAGTTACTCGGATATCACCCAGTGCGGGAGAGCCGAGTGTGAATCAGCACTGACAGCTCTCACCAGCAGAGTTTTGGTAGAGGTCGAGGTCGTGGTCACCTTCTAGAGGGGAGCTTCTAGTGCGGGTCTGCTCCGCCCGTGTGTACGAGATGAGACGAACAGAGATCCCGACGCGACGGTGGCCACAGTACCGCCCACATCCTTGATCATCCTGTTTCCGTATTGTTCGATTCCGTGCTACGCATTCTTTTATATCTATGGATTGTGTGCGTCTCCGCATGTTGATTGCCTTGTTGCTTGTGAGCCTTTTGTTGTTAAACTTCCTAGTGGGGATAGCATCGTGGGGGATCGTGAGGTTAGAGATTTTCCATGAGTATCGCGGGAGGGTTTGGCCTTCTAACTGATTGCGGTAGATATTAGAGATGAGGATTTGATTCTGGTGAGGATTGGCCGGACCGTCATGGGGCGATCATGAATTATAGAACGAGAACCGTTTCGATGTTAGCCTCGACGGCACCGAGCATTCTTTGTGGGGCGAGGCGGAGTAGCCGAGGTTACCGATCGCCTTGAGGGCCGTAAGATCGCTTGAGGAGGTTGCACGGCTATTGGTGTTATGCTTTGAGATCGGAAGAAGGGGAGTTGAGCTCGTCTATTCCGGTAGTGTGTGAGTATCCCGATGTTTTTCCGGATGAGTTGCCGGGTTTGCCGCGGACCGAGAGGTTGAATTTACTGCCGATTTAGAGCCGGGTGCAAGACTATCTCTAAGACGCCATACCGGATGGCGCCCGCCGAGATGCTTGAGTTGAAGAAACATTGGGAGAGTTGCTAGACATGGGATATATTCGACCGAGCGCTTCGCCTTGGGGCGCACCGGTCCTATTCAGAAGAAGAAGGATGGGTCACTTCGTTTGTGTATCGACTATCGAGAGTTGAACAAAGTGACCATCAAAAACAAATATCCGCTCCCGAGGATTGATGACTTGTTTGATCGATTGCAAGGGGCAACCGTGTTTTCAAGATTGATTTGAGATCGGGTATTATCACTCCGAGTGAAGGATACCGACATTCCGAAGACGGCCTTTCGGACGAGATACGGTCACTACGAGTTTGTGGTTATGCCTTTGGGCTAACTAACGCACCACCGTGTTCATGCACTTATGAACAAAGTCTTTATCGAGTACCTCGATAAGTGTGTAGTCGCTTTTATCGACGACATCCCGATTTACTCGAGGAGCGAGGAGGAGCACGCCCGTCATTTGCATATTGTGTTAGATATTTTGAGAACTCAGCATCTTTGCGAAGTTCTCAAAGTGCGAGTTTTGGTTACGGAGGTTATGTTTCTCGGTCATGTGATCTCGGCCGAGGGTGTTCGTGGTAGACCCACATAAGGTAGAGGCGGGTTGGATTGGGCGCCGCCAAGAACGTGAAGGAAGTCCGCAGCTTTCGGGATTAGCCGGTATTACCGTAGATTCGTCGAGGGGTTCTCTAAACTCGCTCGACCGCCGACTCGCTGCTACGAAGTCGGAGAAGTTTGTGTGGACCGACGAGAGGCGTAATAGTTTTGAGGAGTTGAAGAAGCGGTTGACGACCGCTCCTGCTTGGCTTTACCGAGTGGTAATGATGGTTTCTCGCCTTATAGCGATGCTTCGGCCAAGGGCTCGGATGCGTACTTATGCGGCATGGGAGGACGATTGCCTATGCTTCCCGTCGATTGAAACCATATGAATTGAATTACCCTACGCACGATCTTGAGTTGGCCGCAGCTTGTGTTTGCGTTGAAAATCAAGGCCATTATTTGTATGGCTCGTCGTGTCGATTTTCACCGATCACAAGAGCTCAAGTACATCTTCACGCGAAGGAGCTTAATATGAGACAGAGGAGATGGTTGGAATTGATTAAGGATTACGATCTTGAGATCCTCTATCATCCGGCAAGGCTAATGTGGTAGCAGATGCCTTGAGCCGGAAATCGTATCGCTTCGAGCGCTTGAGTTGCTTACGGCCCACGGGACTTCAGCGAGAGTTTATGAGGTTGAGCATTGAGGTTGTACCGCCAGAGAGTTCCTGCGATACGTACTCTTGAGATTTCTTCATCTCTGGTCGAGGACATTAAGTCGGGACAGTTAGAGGACCCGATGTTTATTCAGCTTCGAGAGAGTGTAGGAAAGGGGAAAGCCCCGGGATTCGTTATTTATGAGGACGGTGTGTTGAGATTCCGAGGTCGGTTGTGTGTTCCGAACGACTCGGAATTGAGACAGAGCATTATGCGAGAGGATCATGCGTCACCATACTCAGTTCATCCGGGCTCGAGTAAGATGTATAAAGATCTGAGGAAGAATTTTTGGTGGAACGATATGAAGAAGGAGGTAGTTCAGTTTGTAGCTAAGTGTTTGACTTGTCAGCAAGTCAAGATTGAGCATCAGCTGCCAGCCGGATTATTGAAACCACTTCCCGTTCCGGAATGGAAGTGGGAGGACATCTCTATGGATTTTGTCACGAGTTTACCGAGGACGAAGACTAGTATGAATATGGTATGGGTGATTGTAGACCGACTGGCTAAGTCGGCACATTTTCTGGGCATCAAGGATACTTGGGGTCCAGAAAAGTTGGCTCGTATTTTTATCACTCAGATAGTGAGGCTTCATGGTACGCCGAGGACCATTATTTCAGACAGAGATGGCCGATTTGTATCGCATTTTTGGCAAAGGCATAAGGCATTGGGGACTCACTACGTTTGAGCACTTCGCTCCATCCCTGCATCGATAAGGCATCCGAACGTACCATTCAGACGTTCAAGGATCTGTTGCGCGCGTGTGCGTTAGACTGGAGTAGAAAATGGGAGGATCATTTGGCCTTGATTGAGTTTACTTATAATAATAGTCGCACGTTGCCGATTAAGATGGCACCGTATGAGGCACTTTATGGCCGACGTTGCCGATCACCGATATGTTGGGATGAGCCGTCCGATTTGGTTGGCACCGAGACGGACCTTGTGTTGGAGACGAGGGAGAAAGTCGAATTGATTAGAAAGAGGATGTTGGCTGCTCAGAGTCGACAAAAGTCTTACGCGGATATTAGGCGTAGACCTTTGGAGTTTGAGGTGGGAGATCATGTTCTGTTGAGAGTGTCTCCGACGAAGGGAGTTTTCCGTTTTGGGAAGAAGGGGAAACTCAGCCCGAGATATATTGGACCTTTCGAGGTATTGGAGAGAGTCGGTGAGTTAGCGTACCGTTTGGCTTTACCTCCGTCGCTGAGTCATGTACATAGCGTATTTCACGTTTCCCAGTTGAGGAAGTACGTTCTGGACCCGTCCCACATTATTGACTTTGGGGCCGTGGAGATCGAGAAGGATGTTACGTTTGAAGAGGGGCCCGTCAGAATTTTGGAGCGTCGTGACAAACAGTTAAGGCACAAAACCATTCCTTTGGTTAAGGTGCAATGGTCGAGGCATGGAGTAGAAG
The DNA here is from genome assembly GCA_033398695.1 of Orobanche coerulescens. NCBI lineage: Eukaryota > Viridiplantae > Streptophyta > Magnoliopsida > Lamiales > Orobanchaceae > Orobanche > Orobanche coerulescens. The sequence continues at coordinate 23,669,697 of CM065812.1, forward strand.
AAGCGACGTGGGAGCTAGAGGAGGATATGCGTTCGAGGTACCCCGAGCTTTTTGATTCTTAAGTTTCGGGACGAAACTTTATTTTAGAGGGGGAGAATGTAATATCCGTAATTTTTCCATTATTAGCAGTTTCCATTTTTGGTGTATGTCTATTTTTATCGACTCGCTTGTAACCGTTTCGACATTTTGAATCTATTTTGTTCTTGGAGTTTTTCCATTTGGACGAGTTTTGATGATGTTTTCACGTAATTTCATTTTATGACATGTTTTGCCGTATGAACGTTCGATTCTCGTAAAACTCGTTTGTTTTCATTGTTTCTTGGGTTGTACAAGTCTGTATGGTTGAGTTGGTCATGTTGAGACTTCTGGTTTACAAATCCGACGTTGTATCGTGATTTTCGGACGCTTGGGTCATTTTCGTAATTTCCTATAAATTTGGGGAAATTCATTTTCTTGTCGTATTTTGGAGTCCTCGGTAGTTGGTAGTGCACTTACTTTCGAGCACTCAGCTTCGTTGCTATGTATACCTCGTATTTACACTTGTGATTCTATCCTCGTATTGTAGTTCGTCGTCGAATCGACTGTATAGAATTGGTGTTCGTAATCGATTCGTTACGCATAACGACGTTATGCATGACTCATAACGACGTTATGACCCTTCACTTTCAAGATGCATATTTGGTTACGACGTTACCAAGATTGTTACGACGTAACCATCATAACGCACGTTAATGTACGTGTTAACGCACGTAACGCTACCGTTTTTAAACCCGACTTAACCTCGCCGCTTTTTTCGCTTTTTCTTCAACCCTTCCCGCGACGTGAGTGTTCTTGAGTGCCTTTGGAGCGATTTGTCCGTAACAACCCGTGGATTTCCTTTAGAGATTGATTATCGTGCACCAAGGAGATTAATCTACAACATTCACATCTTCTATCACGAATCCAAGGTATTTCCTCAGAACCCTAACTTTAGCGAATTTGGGGGTTTTCGGATTCTAGGTTTAGTTCCGAATTGTTCATCTATATATCGATATTCTTTATCGATTGTGAGTATTGAGTGATTCTAAATCCAACTTCCTTGACTTTAATCGTGAATTATCAATACGGGAGATTTTGCGTGAACCCTCGCCCGTATCGATTGAACGTCTATTATCGCGATTTGTAATCGGGGTTTTGGGAGTATACCTTTCGATTATTGATGTCCGTTGGGACTGAGTTATGATAATAATTCATTTAGGAACCATAGTTTTCAAGTAGGAACATCCTTAGTCACTTTACACTTCACATTCTTCGAAGATGTCACAAAGGCAAGTAATATACATATGTTTACATGATCTAGTATTTGAATTATGGTCAGATTGCGGTTGTTGTGGATGGATATGTGTATGTTCACCTAGGGACGGTCCGACGGGCCTCTAGGGATACGTTGCCGTGAGTTTCAGATCGCGAACTGTGGTTAACCACCTGGGATGTCCGACGGGCTCTGCGGGGTACGGTGGCCGTGAGTCACGTACCAAGGTTAACTTTGAATTGTTTTGGTTGGAGAAAATGTGTTTTGTGCTTGTGCATCGTAAATATTCCGGAATATAAAATGTTTTCTAAAATGATTTTGGCGCATATATGTTAGGGTTGTATACGTCAAAGCATACTTTATGCTTGTATTACCTAATTTCCCGGTCTTTATCTATGAGAATATTTAATTCATTTATCACATGTTTTGCATATTTATTCACGCTATGGTTATGCAAATACAGTCTAATTTACTTTATATTGTAGATAATGTGGTGTGTAGTGTCACACAGAAGATCACATTATCGGTTCCTTATATAGTAATATTTAGTTCACAACCTATGTAACATTAGACCGTTATATGAGAGGTTGTAGTATATGCTTGAGATTGGTTGGTCTTGACCATTAGCATATATTAGCGTATTTGTTATACGTTGAACAGGATCGAGGTGAGATAGATTCTTCTGTACTGACTATAAGAAGAACGTACATCTCGGATAATTATTATTTCTTAATTCCAGTGATTAATATTTAATTATATATATTTAATATTTATTGCTTTGATTTATCATGGGTGAGAGCCACAATGATTGACTCAATATGCTCGATATTTTGGGCAATATTATTATTTATATGATAATTAATATTATAGCTAGAAATCGTGTCCCGACCAAATGGGTTGATCATGTCCCTTGAGGCACTCGAAAGGATTATTATATCAAACCCTAGTGGAATTAATTTTCCGATATAATAATAAAGGTCGAGTGGTATACTCATGTATAATACATTAATTAATTAAAAGTCACAAGAGCTTAAATTAATTAATGGACATGGAATATCTTAAACACGGAAATAATTAATTCAATAAGGAGCCCAATTTCGTAATTTGGGATTTTGGTAGGAAGTGCAATATTAACTTATTAGTGGACTAAGTTGATATTAATAGAGTCTTCATATTAGGAAGAGTCCTAATAATGGAAGGAAGATATCTATTGGGAGTCCTTACCATATCCTCCTTAAGGTCCCTAGAGTAGCCCAAAACACCTATAAAAGGAGTATATGTGTTGGCCGATTTTCTACACCATATTTGCCCAAGAAATCGATTTTTGTGTGTGTGTTTTAATTGTGGATCTTGACTTGTGTCTGATTCCACAATTTGTTAACACAATATTTTTCTAAAATACTCAAAATATTCAAGAAAATAGAGAGAACAAAAATCGTGAGATTCTTGTGAAGAAAAGATTCGGCCGATCCATATAGTGCTCCAAGTAGTCCCAGAGATTGTTGCCCACACGACATCCGGACGTAGGCGGGATATACTCTAGAAGATCTTGAGGTAGAAATACAAGAAGATCGGAGAGGAACACGAAGAAGGACAAATCGACTAAAAGGGATTTTTCTACCACTTCGCGTCAAAGGTAAAATTACCGACTCCCATGCGTAAATATGTTTATTTAATTGTTTATTAACTGCTTAGTTAATTAGTTGACAAGCCTAAATAGATCCGGTTTTTACGTTGGTTAGTTTATAAAACCTTTTATTAAATTACCTTCACCAACTCGCTCACGCGTTTTATATTCCAACAATTGGTATCGGAGCGGTCTTTAGGTTCTGCTCAATTTAATTAATTTGGTGATTAATATGCTAGCAATTAAATATTCGTATAGTATGATTTTTGGAATATTTTGCTAGAATTTGTCTTGCAGGAAAATATGATCCAATTATCATGGCTATGTGATGTTTTATTTATTTACGCGTTTTGGTAATTTAGCCCGTTTTTGTGGCATGTATAAGTTTTTCCCGTGAGAAAATCCACGGGTAGAATAAGATTTATTTTTTCTTGTAATTTGATGTAAATTCGATGTATTTTATTTTGAATAAAATTGTAATCGAGTTGGGACACTCAAAGTACGAAAGAAAAAGAAGTCCAAATAAGAGGAGTCCCGACGGACGAACCAACCGGGACTCAGAAGGAGCCGATCGGCGGTTCGGCAACAGGCGTACTCGATCCGGCAGGTCGGTCACCGGCCGCCTCACTGGCCACTTGGCCGGGCCACCGGGCAAGAAGACGGATGGGGCAGCCGGGCAATGGACGAGCGATGGGTTCGGGTCGCCCAATCTGCTTTTTCCGCGAGATGCTTGAAGCAGTGGGAGCAAACGAGCCGAAGATTTTCTCGTTATTCAAAACGAGGAATAAAAGCCATGATAATTGGATTTAATTATCCAATTTTTTATTATTTATTGGTTTTTATTGTTTTGATGTATGGCATGTATGGAATGTATGCGTGATATGTTTCCTTGCATGTTAGGACGAGAAAATTAAAAACCTTAATTTTTCAAAATAACTAAGTGATTTTAAAATTGATTTTTCAAAATCAAATTGGCCTCCATAATTGGTTTAAATTGTGAAATAATTAGCATGCGCGTTGACATTAGAGTCTTCCTCCACATCGGATGTGCTAAATTATTGGCTCACTGGTTTTAAACTTCAAATTTGATAACAAAAAGGTGAATATTATTTTTTATGATAGGACCTCTCCATCTGTAGGACTATTATCATTAAATAATATTCTAAGGTTTGTTAAATTATGGTGTTCACTTAGGTGTATTAATTAATAAGCTCCCCATCGGAGTCTATGTTAATTAAATACATGGCCAAGAAGAACCAACTATTAATTTTACTTGTCAAAATATGTCTTGGCTAGATAGTAAAATTAAAGACGTTAAAATCTACTTGAAAAGTATATGTAAACGTCCACACTATCGTGGCTTGCATGTGCGGTTTTTCAAGGTGTTGGTTGATTGCATATATATTGTTTTAAGGTTTTTCAATATATTTTGCGAATTATGTGATGAATGGTGTTTTAATTTTATTCTCGATGTCTTTCAATCCACTAGTTATTCTCAAAGAAAACAAACTTGATGGCACTAACTTTGCCGACTGGAAAAGAAATCTTGATATTGTCTTGATCGCGAGGGGCATAAATTTATTTTAATCGAGGAGAGTCCTTTGGAACGAGAATCGGATGCCACTCCTGAAGAGTTGGCTGAATTCGGAAATGGAAAAAGTCCGATGAGATGGCTCATTGTTACATTTTGGCTTCATTAACAAATGTATTGCAAAGACGATCGACGACGATGGGCTCGGCCGCGAAATGATGAAAAATCTCACCGAGATGTTTGGTCATCGTAACCGGCGGCTAGGCAAAATGCGATGAGGGTTTTGATGACAACCCAAATGTCAAGGGACCCCAAGAGGATCACGTTCTTAAAATGATGTCTCATTTGAACGAATCGAGCATACGGGGCAACTATCGATGCGGAATCGCAGTCGATATTATCTTGGGCGCTTACCAAGAAGCTTTGAGCGCTCCGCCTAAACTACAATATGAATCGTAGGACTTACACATTGGCGGAACTTCCGACAGAGCTTCAATCCAAGGTCTCTTCAAACAAGGTTATCATCAAATTCTTGCAACTGCATCGCTTCTTCAAAACCCAAATGGGGAAAGAAGAAAAGCAAGCAGTCGAAGCAAGTGACGACTTTCAAAGCTAAGGGCAAGGCTCCTACCAAAGGCTCCTCAACCTAAGCGAACAAAAAGCCGAAGGGCAAGTGCTTCAATCAATGATCCGAAAGGACATTTCAAGAGTGATCGCCTCTAAGAAAGGTACGTCTCATGCACTAGTAGTCAAAACATGTTCGTCAGCTGTTCCATCACTTCGTGGATAGTGGATTCGGCTCCACCGATCATGTTTGTTATGACTCGCAGGGGTTCCAAGTAACCAAGGTACTTAGTGCGGATGAGATTACAATAAGTCAGCGACTATTCCAGTCAAGGTCGTCAGAAATGGGAGTCGTGCGGCTAAAAGTTGATGATAAAATTTTAGTTCTTAATAATGTATTATTAGTACCCGATTTTAGAATGAATTTGATTTCGCTTTCTAAATTGCGTCGTGATGGATATTCGCTTCTTTTGAAGATAATGCAATTATTAAAAGAAATGGTGAATATATTTGCGGAGTACTTATAATGAAGAACTTTATATCATCAATGTCACCACTCTCCTTGCATAAATCGCTTAATTCTTTGACTAATCCTAATAAAAGAAAGGAACTTTCGAGCATAAATCCAACATATTTGTGGCATTTACGATTGGGTCATATTAACCTTGGAAGGATTCAAAGATTGGTGAGCGATGGCCCATTGGATTCGCTCCAAGTTGAGTCATTTCCAACTGCGAATCCTGCCTGGAAGGTAAAATGACTAAAAGGGCTTTTCAAAGCAAAGGAAATCGTGCACAAAAGGTGTTGGAATTGGTTCATACCGATGTATGTGGTCCAATGAACATCCGTGCTAAGGGTGGTTTCAATACTTCATCACGTTTATAGATGATTATTCGAGATATGGATACATCTATTTGATGCGACGTAAGTCCGAATCTTTTGATAAGTTCAAAGAATTCAAGGTCAAACGGAGAAGCGTCATGGGCAGAGTATCAAGTCACTACGATCCGATCGTGGTGGCGAATACCTTAGTGGAGAGTTTTGGATTTCCCGGCACATGAGGGGATTACTTCCTACCACAATACCGTACACCACAACAAAATGGTGTTGCCGAACGAAGGAATCGTACTTTATTAGAGATGGTTAGGTCAATGATGAGTTATTCTGATTTGCCTATTTCGTTTTGGGGATACGCCTGAAACAATGCGTACATTCTAAACTTGGTGCCTTCAAATCGTTCCAAAACACCCACGTAACCGTGGAATGGGCGCAAGCCCGCCAGACATGTTCGGATTTAGTTCTCTGAAGACACGGCCGAATAAGGAAGCCGATAAGTTGGCATCTCGTCATGTATACGAGTGTTTGTAGGATATCCTAAGGGAACGAAGGGTGGCTTATTCTACAAATCTAAAGACCGTAAGGTCATTGTTAGCACCAATGCCCGGTTCTTAGAGGAGGATTATGTGATAAGTCACAAGCCTAGGAGTGAGGTCATTCTAGAAGAACTTAGGGCGAGATTCGACAATACCAATTGTACAAACACCTAGTGTACCACGTTTTGACACTATTGTGATACGCAAACCAAGGACACGCCTGTCAGAGTGGGAGGGTTGTTCATCAACCCGAACGTTTCATCGGCGTGGGAGCATCTTCGACCACTCCCGACCGTGATGAAACGGATCCATATACGTACAAACAAACAGCGCTTCAAGACAAGGATGTCAACTCGAAACAAAGAATGGAATCCGAAATGGGATCTATGGATTCTAACCAAGTGTGGGAGCTAGTAGAACTACCCAATGGGGTAAAACCCATTGGAAGTAAGTGGGTCTACAAGAGTAAGAGAGGATCGAAAGGGAAGGTTGAAACCTACAAAGCAAGGCTTGTTGCGAAAGGTTACACTCGGAAAGAGGGCATCGACTACGATGAAACCTTTTCGCCAAAGAGCCATGCTTAAATCGATCCGGATTCTCTTAGCTATAGCCGCGCATTTGGATATGGAGATTTGGCAGATGGATGTCAAGACTGCGTTCTTAAACGGGAGTCTTGATAAGGAAATCTATATGCGCCAACCTCAAGGATTCATTGTCAAGGTCGAGCACTTAGTGTGCAAGCTTAAGAGAGCCATTTATGGTCTCAAGCAAGCATCAAGGTCTTGGAACATGCGATTTGATGAGGTCATTCAATCGTATGGTTTTGAACAAGGTCCTAGTGAGGTTTGTGTATACAAAAAGTGTGATGGAAACGTGCCGGGTGTTTCTTGTACTATACGTAGATGATATACTTCTAATTGGAAACAATGTGAAGGTATTATCGACGTAAGGGTATGGCTATCTCGAAAGCCTCGATATGAAGGATTTGGGAGAAGCCGGACACATCCTTGGTATTAAGATCTTTCGAGATCGCAAGAAAAGGATGTTGTGCTTATCTCAGCATCCTATATCGATACGGTGCTAAAGCGGTTTAGCATGGAGAATTCCAAGAAAGGTTTCTTACCTTACAGACATGGAATTCAACTATCTAAGGCTATGTGTCCTAAGACACGAAGGAGATAGATGACATGAAGTCGGTCCCTTATGCTTCGGCAGGGGAAGCCTCATGTATGCTATGCTTTGCACTAGGCCCGATATCCGTCAAGCCGTAGGCATGGTGGCGAGATATCGCCGAACTCAGACCGGGACATTGGATTGTCAAGCATATACTCAAGTACCGAGAAGGACTAGGAGCATATGCTTGTATATCAATCGATACGCTTTGTCCTTTGGGTTACACCGACTGGATTTCAAGGCGGACAAAGAAAAGTCGAAATCAACTTCCTGATATGTTTTCACTTTGGGAGGTGGAGCCATAAGTTGGAGGAGTGTGAAGGTAAATGCATAGCGGACTCTACCATGGAAGCCGAATATGTAGCAGCCTCAGAGGCAGCTAAAGAGGCGGTATGGCTCAAGTACTTCCTAAAGGATTTGGGGGTGATTCCTAATTTGCCCAGGACTATTACACTGTATTGTGATAATACCGGTGCTGTAGCAAATTCGAAGGAACCACGAGCCCACAAAGCAAGCAAACATATCAAGCGCAAATATCATATCATTCGAGATTTTGTGAAGAGAAGGAAGATCATTGTCTCCAAGATAGCATCTGAAGACAACCTAGCTGATCCTTTCACGAAAGGGTTGCCCTCAAAATCATTTGAAGGGCATGTGGAAGGAATGGGGTTGAGATGTATGGCAGCATTGCTTTGAGTATAAGTGGGAGATAGATAGACATAGTCTAGATAGTATACTTCAAAAGCATGCTTTGAGTATAAGTGGGAGATTGTTAGGGTTGTATACGTCAAAGCATACTTTATGCTTGTATTACCTAATTTCGGTCTTTATCTATGAGAATATTTAATTCATTTATCACATGTTTTGCATATTTATTCACGCTATGGTTATGCAAATACATCTAATTTACTTTATATTGTAGATAATGTGGTGTGTAGTGTCACGTAAGATCACATTATCGGTTCCTTATATAGTAATATTTAGTTCACAACCTATGTAACATTAGACCGTTATATGAGAGGTTGTAGTATATGCTTGAGATTGGTTGGTCTTGACCATTAGCATATATTAGCGTATTTGTTATACGTTGAATGTGATCGAGGTGAGATAGATTCTTACATCGACTATAAGAAGAACGTACATCTCGGATAATTATTATTTCTTAATTCCATGATTAATATTTAATTATATATATTTAATATTTATTGCTTTGATTTATCATGGGTGAGAGCCACAATGATTGACTCAATATGCTCGATATTTTGGGCAATATTATTATTTATATGATAATTAATATTATAGCTAGAAATCGTGTCCCGACCAAATGGGTTGATCATGTCCCTTGAGGCACTCGAAAGGATTATTATATCAAACCTGCAGTGGAATTAATTTTCCGATATAATAATAAAGGTCGAGTGGTATACTCATGTATAATACATTAATTAATTAAAAGTCACGTAGCTTAAATTAATTAATGGACATGGAATATCTTAAACACGGAAATAATTAATTCAATAAGGAGCCCAATTTCGTAATTTGGGATTTTGGTAGGAAGTGCAATATTAACTTATTAGTGGACTAAGTTGATATTAATAGAGTCTTCATATTAGGAAGAGTCCTAATAATGGAAGGAAGATATCTATTGGGAGTCCTTACCATATCCTCCTTAAGGTCCCTAGAGTAGCCCAAAACACCTATAAAAGGAGTATATGTGTTGGCCGATTTTCTACACCATATTTGCCCAAGAAATCGATTTTTGTGTGTGTGTTTTAATTGTGGATCTTGACTTGTGTCTTGGATTCCACAATTTGGTTAACACAATATTTTTCTAAAATACTCAAAATATTCAAGAAAAATAGAGAGAACAAAAATCGTGAGATTCTTGTGAAGAAAAGATTCGGCCGATCCATATAGTGCTCCAAGTAGTCCGGTAGATTGTTGCCCACACGACATCCGGACGTAGGCGGGATATACTCTAGAAGATCTTGAGGTAGAAATACAAGAAGATCGGAGAGGAACACGAAGAAGGACAAATCGACCAAAAGGGATTTTTCTACCACTTCGCGTCAAAGGTAAAATTACCGACTCCCATGCGTAAATATGTTTATTTAATTGTTTATTAATCTGTTTAGTTAATTAGTTGACAAGCCTAAATAGATCCGGTTTTTACGTTGGTTAGTTTATAAAACCTTTTATTAAATTACCTTCACCAACTCGCTTCCGCTGCGTTTTATATTCCAACAATTGGTATCGGAGCCGGTCTTTAGGTTCTGTTCAATTTAATTAATCTTGATTTTTATAGGTAGGGTTTTTTTCGGACGGGAGTAACATGAAAACGTTTTTTTTAATATGAACATATTAAGTGAGCGGTGAAAGCGTTTGTAAAAATCAAGATAATGAACAGCGCGAATGAAGATGAATCGGTGGGCGGATAAGAACGCCACCTGCCCACCGCCATTTTCTGTCCCTTTTTTTTTTGTTTCTTATATTATATTATATGTATATTATAATAAAATATCTCTATATTTCTTTTATTATTCATACAATAAAATAAAAATTATTTAATTCATAATTAATAATTACTGAGTTAGAAAAAAAATACCGACTCACTATTCAATAAATAATTTTATGTGTAATTTTTTCCCCTGTGCGTAGTATCTTCTTCTTGCTGGATATTATTAATTTATTTTACAATATGAAATTTGTATACTAAAAATATAAAATGCGTATAAAATGATTTACTGCAAATTTGTATGGATAGATGATTAATTTATTATATTTGTGTAGTTATTTAATGTATACAGGACGTCGTAAGTGTAACACCCCCAAATCCTATTGGGTTATTACAGTGCCGTGGACCCCACACCAGGAGATCCACTAGGCAAACATGACTAATATACATTAAATTGAACAACAAGGGAAAATCATAGTCCTTACCATGATGTCCGACACAATATTCCGATAAGGAATTTCAATGACAAAAGTGGCCTACATGGCCAAAATGAAATACAACAACATCCACGAACATCTGTTCGGGTAATACAACATGACAACAACTGACGATGCCGGAGTACACTCCAACTGGCTGACCAACAATGAACAACTCGGACTAGTATCGCTTGAATGCCTCGTTGCCAACGTCATGCCCCTGTGTCTCAACTCTCTCCTCGCAAGCACCTAAAACATGAAAACATGTTCCGCCACTTAGTCGATCATCCAGATAATGAACATCAAATACATGTATAACATGATATGCATCCAAAGGCGTAATGAAACGGCATAATGATAATAATAATACGAGATGCTCACAAACCAAGGTAAGAACCGAGCATTCGTGAAATACTATGCCCACGGCATACTATTAATACCTATTCGACAAAGTTAGAACATAAGTGCCCGACGGCGAATCAAAATCATGAGAATACCACAATGAATTACAAGACATGAACCAAACCAGATCGAATTAATTATGAATCACAATGCCCGAAGGCTCCAATGAAATTACCAGACAATAATAAAGGCTTACAAGCCGTTCAAATGAAATTAACAAATATCACAAACACTGTCGTAACAGCCAGTCAGTATCAATGAGGGCCGGCCACGGCACGGCCGTATCACAATGAGGGCCGGGCCACGGCATCCACCGTATCACAATTAGTGGCCGGGCCACGGCATCCACCAGTATCACAATTAGGGCGAAGCCACGGCATCCACGGCCGTATCACAATTAGGGGCCGGGCCACGGCATCCACCGTATCACAATTAGGGCGAAGCCACGGCATCCGGCCGTATCACAATTAGGGCCGGGCCACGCACGAAGCCGTATCACAATGAATGATAGTGTGCCGCCTTGAGTCGGCCAACACGATGATAGTAACACACGGATAGACACCGCCCTGACATCCCAAATTAACACCTCGATTGCTTTAGAACGGCCATCCGACAACAATGATGCAGCTGATGATTGAACACTTCGATTTGACTGAGAGCGTCCAATCGATAACTATGAGAAGTTGAATGAGTGATTACCTCTATTGCCTTTGATAGGTCATTCTATAACAATGATGCGATGAATGATTGAACATTTAGATTTGCTCGAGAACGCCAATCGATGACAATGATACGAATGATGTCTCGCACCTTTAATCGGTTACCGATTTACGAAGGTGAGAAATGAATAAGCCAATGCCTTTAATCGGCTCGCACAGCTTTAATGACGATCCAAACAGGAATAACAATGATCTCAACGATGTCTTAAATTGACATCTATATTAACAACAATCGATACATCGATACCGCGAACCGGCTATCGACAATGACATTAATAATGAGTATTACAATGCCTTGAATCGGCCATTAACGAACAACAATAAACATTTGGCAAAATTGCCGGAAGGTATCGTATCGAACAATCTCTTGATATCAATGAATTCATGAAGAGACTAAGTCTCGGAATGATACAACACATTCATACACATACATGATGACATTAGCTCATTGACTAGTACAAGTATAAAACTTGCCTCAAACCGAAGGCGAGAAGGTACTTCCACGATCAACGTCCTTAATGAAATTACCGGCCGCTCGAACAACCTTAAACAACACAAAAACCAACAATTCTCTTAATACACGAATCAAGCATGATCATAACCAACTCAAAACTCGATACAACAATACCCGAAACTCATTGGGGCATTTAAACAAACGCGTTGTAAACAATCTCCAATTGTTTACAACCAAAACTCAATTACATCCGAAACCAACTCCCAATGAATGATTCAAACCCACAAAACCTCATGAATACCATCAATAATCCAATAGGAATACTTAAATCGAGATTTCAACAAAGCCTAGTCGAAAACCCCCAAAATTCCAAAGTCAACCCGTAAGGGTTCTTGAACAATTTCTCAATTATTCGTAAATTCCGAAAAATCACACCAATGAATCCGTAGAAATACAAGTATCCGAGATAGATAATCCATATCTAACATATTCTAACATAATATCGATTTGCACGAAGAGATCGAAAGCAAAACACCCAAGATCCGAAATTCTAGATCCAAGAATCATTACCTTGATTTGGAGTGAAGAAACTGATTTAGATGATGATTAATCCAACTTAGGAGCTTGAAGATGAAGCTAGATGATTGCAGCTCGAAAAGACCTTTCCGAATCGCCCGAGCTCGTCCGAAATGATTGAGAAATGAAGAAATGACTAAAGTTGGACCGAACTGTCCTACTTATACTGTCTCAGCTTAGCGCGCGCTAACTCCTGATGTTAGCGTGCGCTAACGCGTGTACCGAGTAATCCAGTACCTCCTGACTGAATCGTTAGCGTGCGCTAAGTACCTTTGGTAGCGTGCGCTAACAGCCTGTTCTTAGCGTACGTTAACCTTATGTTAGCGTGCGCTACCTGATAGTTGATATCCAAAATCCTGGAGTCCAGAACCTACTGTCCTCTGTTCTGAGCGCGTTAGCGTGCGCTACTCTGAAGTCTTAGCGTGCGTTACCAGCATAGTTAGCGTACGCTACTTACCACTCGTAGCGTGCGCTACGAATTTCCCAAATCAGCCCAGTACCTTCTGGACTGTCTGCCTCACTTGCGCTAGCGTGCGCTAATACTGAATCATTGCGTGCGTTACATGCACCTCATTAGCGCGCGCTAACTACAATGTGTAGCGTGCGCTACCTCTCAAACTGAAAATCAAAACATGATGATGATGATGACAATAATCTCGGCTCGATCTCAAACAGTGATGATCCCAAAATACGCCGAATGGTGAACATAGTTGACTGAATAAGAATGATGAATGATTATTACTGAGTGAAAAAAAATTCTGAGTGACAGTTACTGAATGATAATAAATGAATTCACAACCGGGTATTACATACTCCCCCCCTTAAAAAGAGTTTCGTCCTCGAAACTGAGGGTAAACAACTCGGGATATAAACTATCCATCACGATCTGAAAACAATAACGCCCAAATAGTCCTCGGGACCAAATCAACCGCAAGCCCAAGTCCCCAAGACTTGACGTCTCGAAACACAGTGAACGGTTTCTCAATTATCACGAAATCTCGAGCACAACGCCGGAGGGATGAACTCCCAACAAATGACCCAAATCTCAAGATTCTCAAATATGATCATAATAAGATAGATCAACAATAAATGATCCACAAATACGATACATTATTACGGATAGATTTACACAAATATCCAAAACAGGTTACATCTCAAATGTACCCAACATCGATATCCTCCCATATCATCGATTTCCTCTATCTCAACGATTTAAGGTATATCCGACGATGAACTCGCCGCTAACTATGATCTCAGAAGGTCACGAGAATGAAAGTGACAAAAATGAATGATGAATGCTAAATGACTACAAATCCGACAAGGATTTGGAATGACTCACCAAGGTGAATTAATAACGTCATGAGTGATAGTTCCTCAAGTGATTGGAACCGCCGTTCCTCGTGAATTGAATGATTAATCGATAATTATGTGTCCCAACATGATTGATATATATGATGAATGAATTATATGAATGAATGAACGACAATGAAATGAATGATTATCCTCCTACCGAGCAAGAATTAACTTGCTCAAAACTGGTGATGAATGTCCTTACCTCGGGCTCTCGAAGCCTGATAGGGCCCCTTGAATGAAGTACGGGCTGGAGTAACAAAATCCCTCGAGGCTCTTGAGCTCCCTTGAGATTTACTAGCGCTAGAACCCCTGCAGTATTTCTGCCGGTGTCCATGCCTCCCACACAGAAAACAAACAATAGCTGGCACCGTACACCGGGTACTAACGTGACCTGCTGAATCACAGTTAAAGCAAACAACAGTCGAACTCATCGCCTGAGAGGAAGATGCTGTCCCAGCACGAAGACGACTAGAAAACGACCCCTTGGACGTCGGACCCCGATGTCCTTCTGAACGAGCCGGCATCCTAGTCCTCTCACCTGAAGAAACTGAAAGATGCTTCTGAGTAAGCTCCTTGATCAAAAGCTCTGCTCCAAGAGCCTTCCTGATGAACTCACTAAGTGAATTACAATTGTGATTGAACAACTGCATCCTCAATCATGGATTTAGCCTCTTGCTAAAATACTTAATTTTATCCGTCTCAAGACGGATAATTGACGGCAAACCAAGTAGTCCCCAAACTTCTCAAGAATGACAATGACACCCTCGTCCTCATCGGGTTCGGGGTTCAAAACCTCGACAACTTGGCTTCACGAAGTGGAGCCGATAATACCTCTCTAACATGAGAGTCTTGAACTCGCTCCAAATACAATCACGATCGATGGGTTTCACTGAAGCCACCACGAATAAGCGCCCTTACTCAAGTAATAAGCCGCATCGCCACTTTACTCTCTTCCGACACCGAACCATGTCGAAGAGTTTATCAAAATGCTCTAGCCAATGAACAATATCACCGTTCCGACGAACCCTCAAAAGTAGGCGGCATCTCGACGAGAGATATCGCCAACGATCCGATTCACTCCTCCACTGGCCCATGAAATGGCACTGCATCCTCATGCGGTGGACCACGAACCATCGAGGTCTGTATGGTCTCCACTATCCGCGTCATCTGAGTCATCTGGGCCATCATGCCCTGCATAAATATGAATGGATCAACCCGAACACCTTCCGAGTGAGATGCCTCTCGGGTACGACTCCCTGACAATGAATGATTATCTGCTGATGAATGAGTAGCCTCACTATTTGATGAATTAATGATATCCCTCGCATTCGTGTGGGCATGCACACGAGATCCCGGGTTCCGGCCCGCACCGCGGCCTCTTCCCCTGCATCCTCTGACAGCTCTATCCATACTGAAGTAGGAAAGTCACATGATGATTATAGATTCCGCATGAATATCGCATTATGATTACGTTACAGAGTGACAATAATGAGCATACACGCTCTAACACAATGAATGCATTAATGATTTAATGAAATGATCGTCGACATTACGTCAGAGTATGATAAGACCGTATGAAACATCAAATGAGGTAACATGATTGCACGATGAAATTCTGAAATGATTACCTTGAACAAGTTAACAAGGTTGAAAATTCGATCCTCAAGATCAACAATCAACCGTGAGATGGGTGAATGATTAATGAATTAACTGAACAATGAGATTGACTGAGTGACGAGTGAATTAGCTAAACGATGAGATTAATTGAGTGATGAATGAATTAGCTGAACGATGAGGTTAATTGAGTGATGAACGAAGCAACTGAGTAATGATATTGACTGAATGATGAATGAATTAACTGAGTGATGAATGAGTTAACTGAGTGATGAATTAACTGAGTAATGATATTTACTGAGTGATGAATGAATTATCTGATCGATGAATTAACCGAGTAATCTTATTGACTGAGTGATGAATGAATTAACATGATTGACAAGATCAGAATGATGATTGAGGATTATTAACTGATGAATGAGTTGATCCTTAATGCTTACACAAGCCACACGTGTCCCAAAACAATTAGTCATGAATCAATCATAACACTAATACCGCATATAGGTTTCAACAAGGCATGAACAATTAATGACATGATGAATGTATGAACATAAAGAGAATCGAGTCCTTACACAGGTCATACGAAGCTTCGAGGTCTCGCGATACTAGTCTTCACTGACGACGACTCGATGAATGAATGACTCGTGCAGTCGCACTAATATTACGACTCACAAAACCCGACTGACTAGATTGTCATAACTTTGACATCCTACTACTACCGCACAAGAGGACCACATAACTCACATCTCAGGGTATCTCACAACCCAGAGCTCTGATACCATTTCTGTAACACCCCCAAATCCTATTGGGTTATTACAGTGCTGTGGACCCCACACCAGGAGATCCACTAGGCAAACATGACTAATATACATTAAATTGAACAAACAAACAAACAAACAACATCTAAGCCTTAGTCCCAAAATGATTTGGGGTCGGCTAACATGAATCAAACTTTGAAACCGTCAATAATCGTTACATAAATAACATAAAAGGAAAAAAGAGGGGAAAAGTAGAGAAAAAAGCAAATAAAAAAAGAGAGTGAAAAACAAAAAAAAAAAGATAACATGAAATAAAAGAAAATAAGAATTAAAAAAAAAAAAAAAAAAAAAGAATCAGACTCCATCCACCATCCGTATTCTTTCCCGCCACATTTGCCTCTCCATCGCCATACTTTCTCCAATTCCAAGAAACCGCATATCATTTTCAATCATCTTTATCCAAGTTTTCTTGGGTCTTCCTCTACCTTTCACAACATTAGTTGCTCCCCAACTTTCTAGCCTCCTCATTGGGGCATCAATAGGTCTTCTTCTCACATGACCAAACCATCGTAATCGATTCTCCATCATCTTGTCTTCTATAGACGCAACTCTTACCTTCTCTCTGATCACCTCATTTCGAGCCGATCCTTTTTGTATGACCACGGATCCATCGTAGCATACGCATCTCCGCCACATTCATCTTTGAACGTGACATCGCTTTTGCTGCCCTAACACTCGGTGCCATATAACAAATACAGCCTAATTGCCGTGCGGTAAAATTTACCCTTTAATCTATGAGGCATGCCGATCACATAAAACCCCGTGGCACTCTTCCACTTCAACCACCCCGCCTTTATTCTCGTGAGCCACATCGCCATCTAGCTCTCCATCCTTTTGGATAATAGATCCAAGATACCGAAAAGTGGATCCATGAACAACTTTCCCATCAAATGTGATCATCCCCGCCTCTCTATCACTGCTTTCGCTAAACCTACACTCCATATATTCAGTCTTACTTCTGCTCAGCCTAAAGCCTCGAGCTTCCAAAGTATCCCTCCAAAGTTCCAATTTCTGTTGCACTCCAACCTTCGTTTCATCAATCAACACAATATCATCTACGAACATCATACACCACGGAACGTCATTTTGAATTTCTCTTGTCAATTCGTCCATGACTATGGCAAAGAGAAAAGGACTAAGAGCAGATCCTTGATGCACCCCAATCGTAATAGGGAATTCTTCTGTCCTCCCAACATTAGTACGTACACTTGTACTAGCTCCCTCATACATGTCCTTTATAATGTCAATATATTTCCGCGATACACCCTTCTTTGCTAAGGCCCACCAAAGTACTTCTCTTGGTACTTTATCATATGCCTTCTCTAAATCAATAAAAACCATATGCAGATCTTTCTTTTATCTCGATAATGTTCCATCAACTCACGGATAAGATAAATTGCTTCCATGGTCGATCTTCCGTGCATAAATCCAAACCGATTTTATGTTATCTTCAAACATTTCGATCCTTTGTTCAATCACTCGTTCCCACAACTTCATGGTATGACTCATTAGTTTAATTCCGCGATAATTAGAACAATCTTGAACATCACCTTTGTTCTTATACAAAGGGACGAGAATACTTTTCCTCCATGCTGACGGCATCTTATTGCTTCTCCAAATCTTATTGAAAAGCATAGTTACCCATTCGATCCCTCTCTCCCCCAAACACCTCCAAACTTCAATAGGTATACCATCTGGTCCTTCTGCTTTCTTTGACCCCATCTTCTTCAATGCAATTGTCACTTCACCCTTTTGGATTCTTCTCTTAAACTCTCGGTTAACCATACTTGAGGGGATGTTTAAATTCCCAATATCTAGTTCTTGATGGCCATTGAATAGGGTATCAAAGTATGACCTCCATCTCTCTTAACAAGGGAAAATCATAGTCCTTACCATGATGTCCGACACAATATTCCGATAAGGAATTTCAATGACAAAAGTGGCCTGCATGGCCAAAATGAAATACAACAACATCCACGAACATCTGTTCGGGTAATACAACATGACAACAACTGACGATGCCGGAGTACACTCCAACTGGCTGACCAACAATGAACAACTCGGACTAGTATCGCTTGAATGCCTCGTTGCCAACGTCATGCCCCTGTGTCTCAACTCTCTCCTCGCAAGCACCTAAAACATGAAAACATGTTCCGCCACTGGTCGATCATCCAGATAATGAACATCAAATACATGTATAACATGATATGCATCCAAAGGCAGAATGAAACGGTACAATGATAATAATAATAATACGAGATGCTCACAAACCAAGGTAAGAACCGAGCATTCGTGAAATACTATGCCCACGGCATACTATTAATACCTATTCGACAGGTTAGAACATAAGTGCCCAACGGCGAATCAAAATCACAGAATACCACAATGAATTACAAGACATGAACCAAACCAGGACTGAATTAATTATGAATCACAATGCCCGAAGGCTCCAATGAAATTACCAGGACAATAATAAAGGCTTACAAGCCGTTCAGCGGAAATTAACAAATATCACAAACACCGGAAGTCGAATGTACTCAAGTTGTATCAATGAGGGTCGGGCCACGGCACGAAGCCGTATCACAATGAGGGCCGGCCACGGCATCCACCGTATCACAATTAGGGTCAAGCCACGGCATCCACCGTATCACAATTAGGGGCCGGCCACGGCATCCACCCGTATCACAATTAGGGCGAAGCCACGGCATCCACCAGTATCACAATTAGGGCGGGCCACGGCATCCACCGTATCACAATTAGGGTCGGGCCACGGCATCCACCCGTATCACAATTAGGGCCGGGCCACGCACGAAGCCGTATCACAATGAATGATAGTGTGCCGCCTTGAGTCGGCCAACACGATGATAGTAACACACGGATAGACACCGCCTTGACAGTCCCAAATTAACACCTCGATTGCCTTAGAACGGCCAACCGACAACAATGATGCAAATGATGATGAACACTTCGATTTGCACGAGAACGCCAATCGATAACAATGACACGATGAATGAGTGAATACCTCGATTGCCTTAGAAAGGTCAATCGATAACAATGATGCGATGCATGATTGAACATTTAGATTTGCCGAGAACGCCAATCGATGACAATGATATTTAATGATGTCTCGGCACCTTTAATCGGTTACCGACGACGAAGGTGAGAAATGAATAAGCCAATGCCTTTAATCGGCCTGCATGCTTTAATGACGATCCAAACAGAATAACAATGATCTCAACGATGTCTTAAATTGACATCTATATTAACAACAATCGATACATCGATACCGCGAACCTATCGACAATGACATTAATAATGAGTATTACAATGCCTTGAATCGGCCGTTAACGAACAACAATAAACATTTGGCAAAATTGTTCAAGGTATCGTATCGAACGATCTCTTGATATCAATGAATTCATGAAGAGACTACGTCTCGGAATGATACAACACATTCATACACATACATGATGACATTAGCTCATTGACTAGTACAAGTATAAAACTTGCCTCAAACCGAAGGCGAGAAGGTACTACCACGATCAACGTCCTTAATGAAATTACCGGCCGCTATTAATACCTTTAACAACACAAAAACCAACTATTCTCTTAATACACGAATCAAGCATGATCATAACCAACTCAAAAGTCGATACAACAATACCCGAAACTCATTGGGGCATTTAAACAAACGCGTTGTAAACAATCTCCAATTGTTTACAACCAAAACTCAATTACATCCGAAACCAACTCCCAATGAATGATTCAAACCCACAAAACCTCATGAATACCATCGAATCCAATAGGAATACTTAAATCGAGATTTCAACAACGTCTAGTCGAAAACCCCAAAATTCCAAAGTCAACTGTAAGGGTTCTTGAACAATTTCTCAATTATTCGTAAATTCAAAAATCACACCAATGAATCCGTAGAAATACAAGTATCCGAGATAGATAATCCATATCTAACATATTCTAACATAATATCGATTTGCACGAAGAGATCGAAAGCAAAACACCCAAGATCCGAAATTCTAGATCCAAGAATCATTACCTTGATTTGGAGTGAAGAAACCGATTTAGATGATGATTAATCCAACTTAGGAGCTTGAAGATGAAGCTAGATGATTGCTCGAAAAGACCTTTCCGAATCGCCCGAGCTCGTCCGAAATGATTGAGAAATGAAGAAATGACTAAAGTTGGACGAATCTGCCCTACTTATATCGTCTCGGCTTAGCGCGCGCTAACTCTGATGTTAGCGTGCGCTAACGCTGTACCGAGTAATCCAGTACCTCCGATCAATCGTTAGCGCGGCGCTAAGTACCTTTGGTAGCGTGCGCTAACGTACTGTTCTTAGCGACGTTAACCTTATGTTAGCGTGCGCTACCCGATAGTTGATATCCAAAATCACGGAGTCCGTAACCTACCGCCCTCTGCTCGAGCGCGTTAGCGTGCGCGCTACTCAAGTCTTAGCGTGCGTTACAAAGATAGTTAGCGACGCTACTTACCACTCGTAGCGTGCGCTACGAATTTCCCAAATCAGCCCAAGACCTTCCGGACTGCCTCGCTCACTTGCGCTAGCGTGCGCTAATACTGAATCATTGCGTGCGTTACATGCACCTCATTAGCGCGCGCTAACTACAATGTGTAGCGTGCGCTACCTCTCAAACTGGAAATCAAAACATGATGATGATGATGACAATAATCTCGGCTCGATCTCAAACAGTGATGATCCCAAAATACGCCGAATGGTGAACATAGTTGACTGAATAAGAATGATGAATGATTATTACTGAGTGAAAAAAAATTCTGAGTGACAGTTACTGAATGATAATAAATGAATTCACAACCGGGTATTACAGTAAGTCTTTGAAATTAAGGAATCGCGCTCCATTGTATAACGAGGGGCCGAGTTCTGCTAGAAAAAGGAGTAGAGTTTCCAACAATCTGAGTGGCGAATTACCGTTGAATGTTATAACTAACGGTAACATTTTTAGTATTCGATCTCCAGTTATTACAAATTCTATATTCCCGCAGCTTAACATTGAGAATGGTAATAATTTATTATATATATATATATAAATATATATATATATATATTAATTGTTTTGTTATTGCAACTTCAAATCTTATGATGTTAACAGATAATAATTGTTGTATGTGTTTGTCAATTGTTAGTAATTGTTTAAGATATTACTAATCTTTATTTCTATGATATTTTTTTTTTAGTTTTGTCATCGATACATTTTGATCGTGCAGAGACAATTACACCAAATGTCGGTAGTGCGAAACAGGTGTATACGCAAAGCAATACTAACCCCAAGTTCATATCCGTTTAGTTGTGTGACTAATGGTAAATACTTCTATATATTTCATATTATAATTTATATGATACCAATTTATGAATGTTCAATTCATTTACTCCATGATATTTATAAGTGAAGATGTAAGTAGTTAAATATGTTGTTTTTCACATTAAAATATTTATATTTGACATTTTATCATCTTGCATATGTAGGGAATATGGATAAAGATTACAAAGTAGTGTCAAGATTCAATGCACTAACCGAGATTCACACTATCAATGAGAAGACATCTCAAGTCACATCCGTTTGATTACTTTATGTATCATGAAGATCCTAGAGGATACAAGAAGTGTAATGGTGTTATATAAATATTCACTAATTTAGAACATTTGTATTACATTAATCCGTATAAAATTTTAAAAAATGTATAATTCACCATCGCTATATATATTTTCATCTTTATATAGGAATAATGGTACCTCCGTATGTTGAAGAGTGCATGCCTCTTGCGGAAGATCGTATACAGCAATTGCTAGATAAATATACTCTTAATGTGATAAGAGTTATGAGTGAAGAGTCATCACGTGTGGACATGCTTAAGGAATCACGAAAGAGATCTATGAAAAAACTACATGAAAAGAAGGATATTATTGCGCGGAGAAATAATGGGATATCGTCAGTAGGTAATGTTCATTACCACTAAATTCAACACACACTAAAATTACTATTCAAATATCTTATAATAATTGACATTTATACACGTTCATGGAGCAGCTTACGAAGATATGGGCGATCCTACATATGCGTGTGGATTTTGCGGTGCACTTATGTGGTTTGATGAGAGGTTAAAAAAAGCCCGTTGAGTAGTCCGGAATTTGGTTTGTGTTGTAGTCGTGGTAAAATTCAACTTCCTCTTCTGAAAGAACCTCCACGGCTGCTACGTGATCTTTTACAAAATAGGCATATTAAGAGTCGTAATTACATTGAGAACATACGTGCTTATAATATGATGTACGCTTTTACTTCGATGGGTGGGATCCAAGATAAAACAGTCAACAATGGCCATGGTCCGTATACGTATAGGCTTGGTGGAAATAACTATCATTTACTCGGTAGTTTGTTACCTAAAGAAGGCGATTCGCCAAAGTTTTCACAGCTATATATGTATTGTGGCGAGGATGAAACTCAAGACAGAATTGATGTTGTCCGGTATTCATTCTCTTGGATCAATATTAATTCTACTACATATGTATAGTTTTTAAAAATATTCTATATAAATATATTGTTGATTCTCATTATATTTTTTATTTGATTTTGTAGATCAAAAAGTCCTGCTGCGATTGATTCATCAATTGTGGATGATCTAAAGAACATGATAGATGTCGAAAATCCAATTGCGCAAAATTTTCGAATGGTCACGAACGATTCAAGGAGAGCGCCGATATGGATGTAAAGTTATGTCTCATGGGAAGGAGGTCACGTGATGGACGCATGTATAATCTACCTACATGTTCAGAAGTCGCTGCATTAATTGTTGGTATGTTGGGATATCACTATTATTTATCCATGATAAATATATATTCCATAAGTAGTTTAATATATTCTAAATGATTTTATTTCTCAATAATCAGGAGATGATGAGTATGAGATGGATCCCCGCGACATTGTATTGGAACGAAAAAATGGCGATTTTCAAAGAATTTCAGAATTGCATCCAAGTTACCTTCCAATGCAATATCCCCTACTTTTCCCATATGGTGAGGATGGATACCATCCAGAGATTTCGCACTCGGATAAGTCTAAAGGTGTCAGGCACACACTTACAATTAAGGAGTTTTTGGCTTTTAAAATTTTTGACCGTATTGGTGAGGCCCAGACAATATTACTCAGTAGAAAGTTATTCCAACAGTTTATAGTAGATGGTTATATGATGATGGAAGCACAGAGGCTTGCTTTTATAATGAGGAACCAACCATTATTGAGGTCTGATAAGTATAAGTCACTTGATGATGCTATTCGAACAGGTGATATTGATCCATCTGACCCAATAGGAAACGTTGGTAAACCCTTTGTTTTGCCGTCTTCTTTTGTCGGAGGTCCTCGATATATGGTCCAGAACTTCCAAGACACTATGGCCATATGCAAGAGTATAGGATATCCAGAACTATTCATCACATTCACGTGCAACCCCAAGTGGCCTGAGATAACACGTTTTGTTGAGTCCAAGGGTTTACGACCCGAGGATAGACCTGATGTTATGAGTCGCATTTTCAAGATGAAGTTGGACCAACTTATAAAAGACTTGAAGACGGAAAATATTTTTGGCAATGCAATTGGAGGTACCACATTATAAGTCTCAGTTCCTTTGTTATTTCAGCTGATCGCTTCATTATTAACTTCCGCCGCATTGATTGATTTTTATTCTATTTGCTTTGTAGTTGTGTACACTATTGAATTTCAAAAACGCGGACTTCCTCATGCACATATATTGCTGTGGATTGATCGAGCAGATAGAAATATGTCTGCAAATTCTATAGATGATTTCATCAGTGCTGAGATACCAAATAAGGAACTCAATCCGGAGTTGTACAAGGCTGTCTCTGAGTATATGGTGCATGGTCCATGCGGACCATTGAATCCGACTTCACCTTGCATGCACGATGGCAAGAAATGTTCTAAGAAATTTCCAAAGTCCTTTAATGAGCGTACTATTTTCGATGGAAATGGCTACCCGGTGTATAAAAGGCGTGACAATCGTGATAATCACGACAAGAATGGCAATCTCATTGATAATGTACACTTTAAAATCATTATTTTAATGTTCATTGTCGCATTATATTTCACTCACTATGATATAAATTAATTGTCATTTATATTCAAAATAATATGAAGTTTTACTTTTTATTTATAGGTTTATTGTTCCGTACAATCCTTTCCTATTGATGAAGTATCAGGCACATATAAACGTTGAATGGTGCAATAAGACAAATTCTATAAAATATCTGTTCAAGTACGTCAACAAGGGGTTGATAGGATAGGCGCAAAAATAACTGTGGAGAACGAGGTGAAGGATTATGTTGACTGTCGGTACATATCAGCATGTGAGGTTGTGTGGCGTATTATGGGATATGATATACACTACAGAGATCCACCCGTAGAGCGTTTATCATTTCACATGGAGGGTGAACAAATTGCTACATTCAAAGATGGTGACTTGATTACGGATTTATGGAGAAGCATATTGCGTAGACAAAGTTCCTTAAATGGATGGAATTCAACAAGCATCATCCCGAAGCACGTAAGTATCTATACGCTGAGTTCCCTAGATATTACGTGTGGGATCCTAGAGGTAAAGTGTGGAGAGACAGGAAGAACTTCAACAACAAAGTTGGAAGAATTTACCATGTTCCAATTAAGGCTGGTCCATTATACTTCATGCGGATTATGTTGAATCACATTAGGGGCGCCACTTGCTTTGAAGATTTGCGGACAGTGAATGGTGTTGTTCATCCTACATACCATGATGCATGTTACTCTTTGGGATTGCTCGATGACGACAAAGAGTATATTCATGCTATAAAGGAAGCCGATTTTGGGGTTCCTCGTTTCCTTCGACATTTGTTCTCCATGCTTATACAATGGCGCAGTATGTCCGCACCGTTCATGTTTGGGAAAGTACATGGGAGTATCTATCGGACGACATCCAATACTTTATGCGGCGGAAGTTGAATAATCCTGGTATAAATTTAAGGAACTTTCTTATGTCGGAAATGTTATGTGAACATTTATTTGTTATTTACTATGCTAACTTTATATCTAAATATTTGAATATAGGACTGGAACTGAATGAAGAACAGTTGAAGAATTTTACTCTTGCTGAGATAGAAGAGTTTCTTTCTAGGAATGAATATAGCTTGACTCAGTTGAAGGTATGCCCGTTCAGACAATGTCGTCATAGATAATGGTATGAATAATTTGATTGCCAAGAAATGTCGTGCGATATTGATGAGATGAATGAGTTGCATAGCCGTTTATATCCATGTCTCACGGACGAGCAAAGAAGTGTGTACGATACCATTATGGATGCGGTCGATTCCTAATGGTGGAGTTTTCTTTCTATATGGTTACGGTGGCACAGGAAAGACATTTTTATGGAAGACACTGTGTTCTGCATTACGTGGTAGACGTGATATTGTTCTCCCAGTTGCATCGAGTGGTATAGCTTCTCTACTTCTTCCTGGAGGCCGCACTGCTCACTCTAGGTTTAGTATTCCTTTGCGGTGTCGAAACAACCATGTGTAGTAGGATAACTCCCAATAGCGATCTGACAAGACTTTTGAAGAGTACAAAGCTAATTATATGGGATGAGGCACCCATGACTAATAAGTTTTGCTTTGAGGCATTGGATCGCAGTCTAAGGGATATGATGAAAGATCATCATGGTGTGGTATCTAACAAGCCGTTTGGTGGATTGGTCGTTGTCTTTGGTGGTGATTACAGACAGATATTGCCCGTCATACCAAAGGGTAGTAGGCAGGATATAGTCCACGCATCCCTTTGCTCATCTAAGACAATTTGGAGTTCCTGTCGTGTCCTGAAGCTTACGAAGAACATGCGTCTGCAGGTACTTTTCTAAAATTTTATGCTAGATAATTACTTTTTATATAAATAACTTATTTTAAATGTATATAAATTGTTGACTTTGTGCTTTTAAATTACAGCCTGGCGGCTCATATGATGAGACCGAGAGCATCAGGGAGTTTGCTGAGTGGCTGCTGAAGGTTGGAGATGGTGAAATTGGTGTTGATAATGATGGTGAGGTAGAATTCAAACTGCCTGATGATATTCTGATTCGGTCTATTGATGAACCAATTGCTGCAATAGTTAAGAGCACATATCCGAGCATATTAGACCATGTCGGTGATGGTCGGTACTTTCAGGATAGGGCTATTCTTGCTCCCACTAATGAGATCGTCCAGGAAGTAAATGATTATATAATGTCTCTTTTACCTGGAGATGCCACGGAATTCATGAGTTCAGATAGCATATGCCCTGACGAAGATGATACCGTCAATAGAGAAGATGTCTATTCTGTCGAGTTCCTGAACACTATAAGGACTTCTGGGATACCAAATCATATAATTCGACTTAAGGTCGGTTGTCCTATAATGCTTCTTAGAAATATTGACCAGTCTGCCGAGCTTTGTAATGGAACTAGATTGATTGTTACTGCGATTGGCAAGCACGTTATTGAGGCTAAGACGATACATGGAAAGAACGCTGGAGTGAAGGTTTTCATACCAAGGATGGTACTTTCACCTTCTGATATTACCAAGTTTCCTATTAGATTTCAACGAAGGCAATTTCCTATATCAGTTTGTTATGCAATGACTATCAATAAGAGTCAGGGACAGTCTTTATCTCATGTTGGGCTATACCTCCCAAAGTCTGTTTTTAGCCATGGTCAGCTCTATGTTGCATTTTCCAGAGTAACAAGCAGAAAGGGCCTCAAGGTTTTAGCATTGGATGAGGAAGGCAATCCCACCGACACGATCACTAACATTGTATACAAGGAGGTGTTTTTAAAACTTTGAGGTATGTTTTTATCATATTAATACACTTTATGTCTAAAGTAGCAATATACATTTATTTGATTTTGTTATTGCTTACTGATTTGTACAGATATCGTTTTGCAGTTGGCGATTATTCAGATGTCTACTGTGATTGTACACGTTGACTTTGCATTCTCTTTCATATTTTTCGATGTACTGAACCTTTGATTCTATTTAATATTATTTATTGTTTGGATGATATTTTATTTCT
The DNA here is from genome assembly GCA_033398695.1 of Orobanche coerulescens. NCBI lineage: Eukaryota > Viridiplantae > Streptophyta > Magnoliopsida > Lamiales > Orobanchaceae > Orobanche > Orobanche coerulescens. The sequence goes on from CM065812.1 coordinate 23,697,249, forward strand.
CGTATTACTGATTTAAAGAAAATCATGCCGTGGCAACGCCACGGGTTAGTACTAGTATTACTAAATTTCAAGAGTATTTTTTTATAGTTAAAAAAAATAATGGGTTCAATTTTATTGTTCCAAATTATATTCCACCCAATAAATAGTCGTCACGTGTCCAGGTGTACTTCACCAAGATATAAAATTTTTAAAATTCAAAAAATACACCTGGATACGTGACGACTATCCATTAAGTGAGTAAGATTTGAAACTAATATTCAAAACAGTAAAATTGAACCCAAAAATAATACTTCCTCCGTTCTCTTATTATTGCAACGTGTTGACTATTACACTGTTCGCATATTCTCTTTTGACCATATTTTGTGCTTTATACATATGAAAAAATATAGTCATGTGAGATCTTGTTAAATTCATCCCAAAATATACTTTCAAAATATCAACTTTTTATAATTTTTAAAAATAAAGAATTAAAAATATTAATAATCAAAGTTATACATTAGCAAGCGTGAAAATCCAAATATTGCAGGGGGTAGTACTTCATTAAATTTGATGATTTCTGACCACCCAAATATCCCGAAAGTTAAATTAAATGATTACAGTCATGATACTCCCCATATGTAGTTGCTTTTTTGTAGCCACGTTATCATTCTATCCAATATCAATGGCCACTAGCGAAGAAAGTATCCATCAATAAACTATCGTTGGTAGCTAAGAAAGTATCCATCAGTGGAAACACCCTTAATATTAAAATGTATAAATCAATTGTATTATTAAGTAATTTTATTGTATATTTGTTATTATTTGTTTCATCAAGCTGGTCGCTAGTATATACAATAAATAATGTAATAAAAAAATACATAAATACATATAATTCTACTCATCTACAGCCGTTAGATAACTAATATCAATGGCCTACAAAAATTTCTAAATTTCACGAGGTAATTATTTTCATATGATCTTTTTCCTATATATATATATATATATATATATATATATATATATATATATATATATATGAATGATCATATGAGAATGTTTTTATCCTGCGAATTGCGAACATGCATGGGTTTTATACTAAATATGCATGAAATATATGCATTTCGTACATCAAAATTGCAATGCATTAAAATATGTATTATATGCATCAAAATAATATATATTAATATTATATATAATCTATATTATTACTGTATTTGTTAATATAGTGTGTATATATATATATATATAAGTGTATTTTTTGTTATATTTATTATAGTATAGTTGTTACTATATATAAAAAATATATTGTTATTGTTTTTTTTACTTATAAAAAAATAAAAATAGATTTTTTAAATATTTAGCCCGTTTAGCCCAAAACCCATTAGGGTTAGGGTTAGGGCCAATATTTCCTAGCCCGTTTAAATTCGGGTTTTTTAGCCCGAAGCCCGCTAGGGCTAGCCCATTTAATATCTCTAGTCCCATATCAGACAGGTTCCAGATCAGACAGGTATGATCAGACAGGTCCCAAATATCAGATGGGTTTTCAAACCTCGTTAACTCTTCACCTTTTTAATTACTTTAATCATTTATTTCTCACTCACCGGAAATCAGTTTTGAGAAAATAAAAATCCTACGTTCATCTTCTCGAAGCGTGGATTCACGATTATTATTTAATTCCCAAGAATTAAATATTTTATCATTATTAAATTGGTCTAAAACCAATTTCCAACAATCCCCCACATGAGTGGAAATAAATGCATGCATGAATGCAGACTCACATACCCAGTTTCTGTAAAACACTGCTTCATGGGGAAAGGTAGTTTGTGGCTTTGAACCTTCCTTAGTAAAATATCGTCGGATATACCGGCGGCTTAGTGGACATTGTGCCTTGAACTAATCCTCCTTGGTGTATACCGAGTCAACAACACTTACACAACAATGTCTCAACACCTTCCGTTCTCATAGTTGTGTCCGTTTTGGCCATGGACAACATCTTGGTTTCCTAAGTGTTTATTCGAGGCGGCACGTCCTCACACTTAGATAAGTGGTCTCCTTTTTATAAAGTACCCTACAATACTTCTTCTTTCTAAGGACAAGGAACCATTAAAAGTTCGGAGACTTAACCTCACCACAATCACAAGACTTAGCACTTATTCTGCTCTATAGGGATGGATTTATTATAAGCGCTTTTCAATAGAACTTTCATAATTTTATTTTCCCATTGAACCAAGTTTCTGGGATCTCCAGTCTTCAAGGTTGGGTTACCACTATGATTGTTCTTTCAAGATGTGGATTTTAATCTCATTCCCTCTAGCAGTTTATGAAATTGATCTCTATTCAGACCTTTTGTGAGTGGATCTGCCAAATTAACATTTGACCTCACATAGTCAATAGATATAACTCCATTTTTGATCAATTGTCGCACGGTATTATGTCTCCGACGAATGTGTCGAGACTTACCATTATACATAAGTCTCTGTGCTCTTCCAATTGCAGCTGGCTATCGCAATGGATCATAACACTAGGCACAGGCTTTTTCCAACATGGAATATCCTCAAGAAAGTTACGGAGCCATTCAGCTTCTTCTCCAGCTTTATCTAGAGCTATAAATTCCGATTCCATAGTGGATCGGGCTATACAAGTCTGCTTGCTTGATTTCCAAGATATAGCTCCACCCCCAATAGTAAATACATACCCACTTGTAGAGTGAGAGTCTTTCGTGTTTGAAATCCAATTAGCATCAGTATATCCTTCCAAAACTGCAGGATAATTACTATAAAATAGCTCATAACATAGGGTGTACTTTAAGTATCTTAAAACCCTAGTCAATGCATTCAAGTGCTCTTTACTCGGATTACTCGTGAATCTGCTCAACTTGTTTACAGCAAATGCCAAGTCTGGTCGTGTACAATTTGTAATGTACATCAGACTTCCGATTACTCTTGAATATTCGACTTGAGCCACTGGGTCACCTCTATTCTTACTTAAGTGAATACTGGTATCAACGGGTGTTTTAATATTTGGGCTGTCAAAAGCGTTAAACTTCTTGAGCACTTTCTCAACATAATGAGATTGTGATAAGAAGATACCTTCTGACTTTCTGATAATTTTAATATCAAGAATTAAATCAGCTAAACCCAAATCCTTCATGTCGAAGTTTCTACTTAACACCCTTTTTGTATTCACAATTACTTCATTGCTACTACCCATGATCAACTTATCGTCTACATATAGACAAACTATGACAAATGACTCTGGTGTGCCTTTAATATACACACATTTGTCAAATTCGTTGATCACGAATCCATTTTCCAACATAATTGTGTTAAACTTCATATGCCATTGTTTAGGAGCTTGTTTTAGTCCATATAATGACTTCAACAGTTTACACACTTTCTTTTCCTGATCAGGCGCAATGAAACCTTCAGGTTATTCCATATAAATTTCTTCTTCTAGTTCACCATTCAAGAATGCAGTTTTCACATTCGTTGATGAATTTCAAGATTGTGCAATGCAGCAATAGCAATAAGCACTCGAATGGAAGTTATTCTGGTTACTGGTGAATATGTATCGAAGAAATCATAACCTTCTTTATGTTTAAACCCTTTGGCAACAAGCTTAAACTTGTCTATCGACCAGTCATCTTTGTATTTTCTCTTTAGGATCCATTTACATCCTAAAGGCTTACATCCTGGCGGAAGTTCAACCAGTTCCCAAGTAGAATTTTGCATGATGGAATCCATTTCACTATAAATAGCTTCTTTCCAAAAAGGAGCATCAGGATTAGCATAATCTTCCTGTATAGTATTTGGACCAAATGACTTAGCCTTTCGAGCTCTCTTACTCTTTCAAGAGTTCTTTTGTTTGAGTTTGTCACAATCCTCTCTTTACAAGGATAAACATTTTCAAATAAAATGGCATTTCTTGATTCAATGACAGTTCCTTCATGCATATCAGGAATTTCAGATTTATGAATCAAAAATCGATATGCACTACTGTTGTATGCATAACTTATGAATATGAAATCAACTGTCTTTGGACCAATTCTTACATATTTTGGTTCAGGTACTTCAACCTTTGCTAAACAACCCCCCACTTTAAGATATTTGAAAGAAGGCTTGCGCTCTTCCGTAACTCATACGGAGTTTTATCTTTCCCTTTGTGTGGCACTTTATTTAGAGTGGTTAGCTGTAAGAATAGATTCCACCCACATGTTCTGCGGCAACCCTGAGCTTATTAATAAAGCATTCATCATTTCTTTCAGGGATCTATTTTTCCTTTCGGCAACTCCATTTGACTGAGGAGCATAAGGAGCCGTCGTTTGATGAATTATGCCTGAATCAGCACATAATTGTTCAAACGGTGCTACATACTCACCTTCTCTGTCACTTCAGGCTGCTTTTATTTTACAGTTAAGTTGATTTTCAACTTCATTTTTATACATCTTAAATGCCTCGATTGCTTCATTTTTTCTTAAAATACATAGCAATATCTTGTGCAATCATCTATAAAAGTGACGAAATATTTTTTACCTCCTCTAGTTTGCACAAATTTTAAGTCACACACACCAGTGTGAATTAGAGGAGTAGTATTCCTTTCCACTGAATGGAAAGGCAATTTAGCCATTTTTGCTTCAACACATACTTCGCATTTTTTATTAAGTTCAATATAGGGTTTTGGAATTAATTCTAGATTAGTTAGTCTTTTAATTGATTTTAGACCGACATGTCCCAATCTAGAATGCCATAAATCTGAACACTCGAGCAAGTAAACAGAAGAAGAAGTATTATTATTATTATTATTTTTGTTCTTACCTTCACGACTTACAGGCATCACATTCATTTTGAATAATCCCCTGTCAAGATAACCTCGACCAAGGAACATTCTAAACTTGCTCATAATAAATTTTTCGGACTCAAAAACTAGTCTAAACCCATGACTAACTAGTAAAGGGCCTGAAACTAAATTTCTTCGGATGTATGGGACATGCAGCACATCCTTAAGAAGGAGCTCCTTTTCAGAGGTCAGCTTTAAGACCACGTTCCCCACACCTGCAATCACAGAAGAAGCAGAGTTTGCCATATGCAATTTCCTACCATCAGTAACAGTGTAGGAAGAGAACATGTCTTTTTCAGAACAAACGTGACGAGTAGCCCCAGTGTCAACGTACCAGGCACGGTGATTCCCCACCATATTAGTTTCAATCACCATGGCTGAGACTTCCTCGTCCAGCTCCTCAACCATAGCTGACAGCTCCAGATCTGGCATGTCAACATCGCCATGTTCAACCACATTGGCAACTCGTTTGCCTTTGTTTCGCTGACTAGTTGAACTTATTGGCAAACGACAGTCTTTCGCCTTATGGTTTGGTTTACCACAGTTGTGGCAATTTCCAGTGAATTTCTTTGCCTTAAACGACTTTTTCCCTTTTTCCTGAACGTGGTTCAGTTTCCTCTTTTTGCTAGAGGGCCTATGTTCAAGCAAATTTACTTTGGCCTCCATAGGGCCTCTCTTGAACTTAGAATTAGATTTTTGGTTGTCTTCCTCAATTCTAAGTCGAACAACCAAATCTTGTAAGCTAATTTCTTTTCGTTTGTGTTTCAGGTAATTTTTGAAGTCCTTCCAACTAGGAGGCAACTTCTCAATTACCATTCCCACAACAAACGGTTCAGGAAGGATCATTCCTTCAGCATTGATTTCATGCACAATCAATTGAAATTGTTGGACTTGTTCGATAACGGTTTTGTAGTCCGTCATCTGAAAATCCAGGTAGCGTCCGATCACAAATTTCTTGGCACCAGCATCATCGGTTTTATACTTTTTCTCCAAAGAATTCCAGAGCTCTTTGGAAGTTTTGATTTGACTGTACACGTTGTACAGAGAATCAATCAGCCCATTCAATATTGTATTACGGCACATAAAGTCGCTGTTAAATCATTGATCGTAAGCAAAACTCTTCGTACGATCAGTTTCCGTCTCACTGACCATAGGAGGATCATCCTTGAGGTAAACACCAAGCCCCACGGTAGTGAGATAAAACAGCATCTTTTGCTTCCATCTCTTAAAATCAACACCCGAAAATTTCTCGGGTTTCTCAGCCTGAACTGCAATGGTAGGTGCATCAGCTTTGGCAGCAGCAGCAGCAGCATCAACATCGGTCGCCATTGGAAATTACAGAGAATATAAAAAAAAAAATTGTCTTACGATTGTTGGTTCCTCTGTGAATTTCCAACAATGTAATTACAATAAAAATTACAAAGAAAGGCAACCTATTACAATCTTAATAAATAAAAAGCTGAATTAAAATTACAACTTTAGCAGAGGCGAGATAACTCTTTCCGTAAGATAATTTTGCCCCCGTATAAGAGCAGACGGCTCGGGCAATATGTCCCCAAGATACAACTGCTATATATTTATGTGTTAGGTGCTCTTCAAAACTCAGAACTCCGGCAAACGTTCAAGTGCTGGAAGCTGGGCACGAAACAAGAGAGAAATATGCTGCAATATATGGTATGCTTGGATTTTTTCTATGTTTTGATTGTATGAAATGAAATGTATAAGACCCCCTTTTATATGGTCCAATTCCACTCCCTCACGTGGGAGTTACAACAAATTAAAGTGCTATTAATTCTTTTTAATCCTCCACCTCAAGAGTTACAACAAATTAAATTTCCATAAGGTGGGGAGTTACAACAAATTAAAACTCCATAATTCTCATTTAATTCGGACGTTACATTATGAAGTGTGAAGAGTCATATTCCAGAAGCTAAGTTCTCAACCTGCTTCATTTCAGACGAGACCAAATATCAGATCAGACAGGTTCCAGATCAGACAGGTCAGATCAGACAAGTCAGATTAGATAGGTTCCAGATCAGACAGGTTCCGTCGAATCGAGTCAAATCGACAGTCGATCGACAGTTCCGGATCGACAGTTCCGAGATAAGACAGTTCCAGATCGTATGTGTCGATCGACAGTCCCGCATCGACAGTGTCCCATATCGACATGTTTCATATCGCATGTGCCGATCGCATGATCCGAGATATCATATGGGTTTTCAAACCTCGTTAACTCTTCACATTTTCAATTAAATGGCCAACTTTAATCATTTATTTCTCACTCGTCGGAAATCGGTTTTGAGAAAATAAAAATCCTACGTTCATATTCTCGAAACGTAGATTCATAATTTATTATTTAATTCTCAAGAATTAAATATTTTATCATTATTAAATTGGTCTAAAACCAATTTCCAACATTATCCAGATCTATGGATGAAATTCATTCTTATTCCTTAACTTAAATTGCATTATCACGTGAACCCACCCATATATATATATATACACACACACACATATTAAATTTTTGTGGCCCTTCGCCATAAATACTATACGTCGGTAGAATTTCTAGTTGTCTCGATCGACGCCACTAAAAACTCCATATCATCATCTTCCCCAAGTTCCAACACCAATTGCTGCTGAAAACGAATCCGTGGAAATCATAATTGAAATCGCATCGCACTTCCGTTTTGCGGGGCGTGATGGGCCGGGAGGGCCAGGACGAGTACAATGTTGAAATTTTATTCTAAGTATTTTTTCTTGTTAGATGCATCGCGATATGGGGTGGATGGAAAAGAACACACTCGTCCACGAATTTGCTGCATGATGAGTTGAGTTTGATATTTTAAACCGCCTCGTCCTGCTATTTTACAGTGCATGAGATGATTTAACTGAAAAAATAATTATTTGGAAGGAATACAAAGACATGTATACTATTAATTGAAGTCGAGTATAATTTTAATTGAATTATAAATTCATAAAAATTGATATGAATAAATATATACAGTAAAAACCTCTATAAAAGCATACTCTATAATGAATAGAGTATGCCTTTATATATATATATATAGTAAATTTAAGATGATCTAAAATATATGTCTACGGTTTTCTGTGATAATGACTTGATCTTTTTGTTGCATCCACATACTTTAACTTGCGAGTGCTCAATATTTCATCCACAGAATCTTCTTGTTGAACCCAACTCATTTCCATCTTGCCGGGCATACCTAGAGCTTCTTCATATGATTTTTTTTTTTAATTTCTGTAATATCATCAATTATTTTCCTCTTCTTTTTGCCTAATTATATCAACGGTTTTCTTCTTCAGTTAAAGGATACACAATTTGTATAAAAGTACCAATTTATTAAATATGTGCATGTACTTCAAAATTTGCCAAAAAAATTGGGTGCGTACATTGAGCCAGATACAACAACGCACCGATTGGGCTAAGGTACGGTGTTTCTACTCCAAGAACCTATTTATCCTCCTCTTTATGACGAAACGGATCCTTGTCCATTTCTAGAATTCGACCAACCATGGGGGTAGCAAGAGGATGTGGCTTGTCCATGCTAAATCGCCTGAGCATTTTATGGACGTAGACAGATTGATGAATGAGTATACCATTATCTTGATGTTATAGCTCTAAGCCCAAGCATAATCGAGTTCTCCCCAGGTCTTTCATCTCGAATTTGGACTTAAGGTAGCAGGCCGTTTCATCGACCTCATCTATAGTACCGATAACATTCATATCATCTACATGGACGACTACAATCACGAATCTTGCATCTGTTCTTTTCATAAAAATGCATGGACATATATCATTGTTCTTGTATCCCTTCTCAATCAAGTATTCACGTAGGTGGTTGTACCACATCCTTCCGAATTGCTTCGACTCATACAGTGAACGATGCAATTTTACAACATAAGCGTTCCATGGTTTAGAGCTACATGATTTGGGCAACGAAATCCCTTCGGGAACTTTCATATAAATGTCCATATATAGATCCCCATAAATATACGCTGTAACCACATCCATAAGCTGCATATTCAGTTTTTCGGACACTACCAAACTGACTAAGTAGCGAAAAGTGATGATGTCCATAACGGGAGAATACGTCTCCTCGTAATCAATGCCAGGGCACTGCGAGAAGCCTTGTGCAACTAGTCTCACTTTGTAACGCATGACCTCATTCTTATCATTGCGTTTACGAACAAAGACCCACTTATGTCTAACTGGTTTAACGCCCACGGGTACTGGCTCGATACAGTAAAATATGTCACGTTTAGCCATTGAGTCTCAGCTTGCATTGCATCTTTCCATTTCAACCAATCGGTTCATCACAGACATTCCGCAACCGAGTGCGGCTCAGCATCATCGTCTTCAATAATTTCTTGAGCGACGGAGTAGGCAAAATCATCATCGACTAGCGTGGACTATAATATCCGCATTTTTTTCTATTTTTCTTAGTTATTTCTATTTTGGTGTATTTTCCGTTTTCAGCGACTCTTGTAAATCGTTTTGACGTTTTGAGAATGTTTATCTGCATATTTTGTCATCCGAGCGTGTTTCGAAATTGTATTACTCAATTTCGTGTTTACTAGCAACTTTTCTGCTTTTTGGTTCGTTTGGCGTGGTCATTGCTCGAAACTGTTGTTTTGGGTTTCCCATAAGTTCGTTTAACATTGGGAGACATGTTGTGAGCTTTAGTTTGGTTGTTCGACCTCATATCGTGATTTTCGGATGCTTTGGACCGTTTTGTAATTTCCTAAAAATTTAGGGTAATTTCTTTCGTTGTCATATGCCGAATCTTCGAATAGTCAGAATCGTGTTTGCTTGTAACGCTTAAGTTCGTCGTCTCGAACTCTTAATAAGCGTGCCTTCATGTTCTGTCATTCATCGCGTTTCGATTTCCGTGATATTCTTTCCCAGTGTAATCGGCTCTCAGCAGTTCTGAACTGTATGAGACTTACATACGTTATCAGTAAGGTATAACGTACGTTAGATTTACCTTGTTTACGTACGTTAGACTTCAGTAGCGTATGTTAAAGCCTTCAGAGAATCGGGCAGTGACTTCTGCCAGGCCATTACGTATGTAACAAGCAGGGTGTTACGCACACTAAGTGTATAACGTACGTTAGATGCTACTAGTACGTTATAACAGACTGATATATATACATGTGTGAGTGTTTTCTCTGCGGGTTTCATCCATTTCTTTTATTTTCCGCGACCGAGCGATCATTGGGCGATTTTTGGGGCTATTTTGGTTCTTAATCTTTTAGCTATCATCCTCCTTGAGTTTTTGGTGTAGATTAACAACATCAAATTGGTTTCTTCGCCGTCCATTCGAGGTATAATCTCTAGAACCCTAATTTTGGGAATTTGGGGTTTTTTCAATTAGCTCCGAATTTTTCTTTGATTCTCGATGTATATGATTAATCTTCACCATATTCATGTTTTCCCCAAGAATTTGTGGTATTTTAGTACATTTGTATGAAATCGAGAGGGTTTAGTTGCGATCCGCCCTCTCCGACATCTACAAAGTTTCTGATGTGTCCTTCGATCGTTCCGTTGTTGATTCGAGGACATATCCGTAGTCAGAGAAATATTGTGTAACGGAGTCACTGTGTCGATAACGAGAGGATTTTGTGCCTCCGTTCCTCTTCTCGTTCGAGGTTTGGAATCCTTTCTTCCCACTGCCCCCCCTCTTTCGAGCAGGGATAAGAGCAGCCGAAGCATCCGTCCCACTACTAAGATCGACGCCGGGGGGAACATTCCTTTGGGAGGCTGAACGTTGCCCTATAACTGGGACTTCTAACCTTGCAGTAACATTCGCAGCGGGAATGTTAGATCTTGTCACTTTCACAGTATCAGTAAAGCTGTCGGGCATCGAATCTGCAACATTCTGAAGACTGAGAATACGTTGCACTTCCAGCTCAGATTGAGCCGTGCGGGGATCTTGATGAAGCAAAGAGGGAGCACACCTGATAATTTCCTGGCGTCCAAGTGGAATCGTTCGATTCCCTAAGCCTCATAATAAATAGGGTTAGCACCTTTCTGACCCTTTCTCCCCCTTAACAATGGGAAGTTTGTCTCATCAAAGTGTCAGTCTTCAAATCTTGCAATAAACAGATCTCCTGTCAAAGGGTCCAAGTAGCGGATAATTTTAGGCGACTAATAGCCTACATATATACCTAATCGTCTTTGCGGACCCATTTTAATATGCTGTGGGGGCGTAACTGGCACATAGACTGCACAACCAAAAATGTGTAAGTGTGAAATATCAGGCTCATATCCAGTTACCAACTGGTACGCGCTAAATGGTTAATTGGTAGTGGGTCGAAAGCGAATAAGTATAGCTGCATGAAAAATTGCATAACCCCAGCCAGAAATCGGTAAGTTGGTGCGCAATACCAATGCTCGGGCGATACGTTGTAGCCACTTTAATCATAGCCTCAGCAAGGACATTCTGCGAATGAACATGGGAGATGAGATGTTCAACTTCAATCCCAATCGACATGCAATAGTCGTCAAAGGACTTTGATGTAAACTCACAGCATTGTCCAATCTTAATGACGAGATTGGAAAGTTGGGGTGGTTAGCCCGTAAATTGATAATTTGTGGTAGGAGTTTAGCAAATGCAGCATTTCTTGTGGATAGCAGAGCGACGTGTGACCATCGCATCGATGCATCAACCAGAACCATAAAATATCTGAATGGTCCGCACTCTGGCTAAATAGGTCTACAAATGTCTCCTTAAATTCTTTGTAAGAAGCGAATATTTTGTGTTGAGTCTTTAGCAAAGGATGGAGAAGGTATCAACTTTACTAGTGAACATGCCTTACAAAACGATTTATGGGCATCAGAAATTGTCACGGAAGCCTCGGGACATGCAGAAGATGCACCATTAACCTCATCAGGGCTTGCGATCTTCAATCCCGGTGATACGGTATTAGACCCATTCACATCAATGCTAATATCAAGCGGTGCTTCCAATCATTTTCTGGACTTTAAAAATGGATGACCGTGTGAGTTTTTCAAAATGTGAATCATCATGTCGCGTCCAGGGTGACCGAGTCGGTCATGCCACAGTTGGTATGCTTCGGAATCACAAAGCTCGTGACTCACAGTGTCGGATTCAATAACCCTTATTGTAGTTTGGTACAAACCACTACTTAGACTCATTAGTTTCTCGAGAACACAACATCTTCCGCATTCTGCCAGAGTGTCACACAAAAATTCTATCCCATTCTCACAATATGTATCAAGGTAATAACCGTTGGCACCAATGTCCCTAAAACTTAGCAAGGTTCAGTTTGCTCTTGGGGCATAGAGAGCATTTGTGATATTAATATGCATACCATTAGGTAGAAAGAAATGAGCAGGTCCACTCCCTTGAATTACTTGGGAGGAACCAATCATTGTTGTCAGTGAGGATATGTATGGCACAATATGTCTAAATAATTGCCTATTTCGAAGAATAGTGTGGGTTGTTCCACTATCATTAAGGTACTCAGTTTCGCCACGAGACATCTACAATAAGACATGAAACTCGATTTTAACTTCATAACTTACAAAGTAAGATTTCACAAAATTAACTAATGCATGCAAAGTTCAAATATTGATTTATATTGTGGTGTTAGGTTGTGTTTGTTTTCTATGACCCGATTTGGTAAACAGCTTTTTGAGCCAAAATTAGAGTATTGAAACAAATTAGAGGTTTGACTTTATAAACCTCTATTTTGATATTTGGTTGGGAGCTTTTTGAATTAGATGATTGGGCTTAATTCTCTAATTTTTTAAAAGCTCATTTTAGTAGCTTTTTCAATTAGCTTATTCAATAAATGAGTTGAGAAGACTTATTTACCCTACACTGACCACTTACAGGGTTGTCATCTCCCTGAGGCAAATTTCTAAACTCGGGCTTCTTGTGCAAAAGGCCAGTTCCAATGACTGCTGTTTTAGTTGTAGCTTTAGCACCATCTGATTTTGGTGTTCGAGATTTTTCTGCTTCCTGAACTATCTTAGTGGCAGGAGTCGGGGGCCTAGCATCAGTGGTTGTAAATTGGCCATTAAGATGTGCCTTGGCATCCTCCCTTTGCTCGGCCTTCTCGTTCTCCTGACATTTTTCGGTAGAATGCCCAATTGTGTGGCAGTTTGAGCAGTATTCAGGCTCATGCTCGTAATGCACCGATTGAACAAATGAATTTCCATTTGCATCAATGATTTCCATGTTCCCCACTGGCCTTTTTTCGCGAGGTGGGAGATAAGGTCACTAACATTTTTAATTCTCACTTCCTCATAGGCAACGCGCAGCTGATGAGCAATCACACTTGCTCCCACGGGAAACATGTTAAGAGTCTTTTCGATCAAGTCTTGATCAGGCTTCTTGACACCACAAAGACCAAGATCAGCACTAAGATCGAGGTCGGCTTGATTATATGCCTCCACATTTGCATAATCCAAGAACCGAATTTGCTCCCACTAAAGTTGCAATTCGGGGAAGTGCTGATCATGCACATTATTGAAACGTTGTTCGAGTGTATCCCATAGTTCTTTGGGGGTTTGCAAATTCATGCACCACTTTTTCAACAACGGATGTATATGTCTACGCAAGTACATCAGTGCATTAGCCTTGGTTTCCTCGATCGGTTCTTGAGCGGCAGACTCATTAGCGGGAAAGATGGTGGTAGTAAATCTCTTACCAGTTAATATCAAGCGAACATTTGAGACCCATCTATGGTACTTCTGACCAGCGTGGTCAAGGATTTCGAACTCCGGGTGAATATTGGAGCTTTGTGCCATCTACAAGATATAAACAAGAGTAAGTTAGTCTTGTTGGAATTTCAGTGACAATGTAAACAGTCACAATCGATGCTTTAAAAGCGTGTAACATAATTGTTGCTCGACAGACTTCCTTTAATTGTTGTTAGTAAAGTCGACAAAAACGGCGATATCAAATCGCACCCAGATACATGGTGTATGCAACAACCACAAGTATCGACTTTCAACAATTCCGTGACTCCTCCAGGGCCATCACACAGTTTTCTTCGACACGCATAGATACCGACTTCTCTTGTGGTCTCATCCACCACAAAGTAGTATGAGAGATAAAAAACCCAATAACCCATGTTCCCATAAAAAATTTCCGAAAAGAGAGAATTTGAATAGGGACAAGTTTAGATAATTATCTCGATTATGAAATTAGGCACGTGATATGGAGCAATTGGTGGTGTGCTCCGATCTACCGATTGGTACTCGATGGGATGACGTGAAACCGGGGGCGCAATTTTGGCGGTTTCATAAAATCACAAATTAAATCGATGTTTGGGACTTTGGACCGAGACTTTGAACCGGTTCAGACCGGATGGGCTTGATTGGGTAGCAGTTTTCGGCAGCGGGCGACTGGGCTGGAGCTGGTCGGATCGTGCGGCGAGTGGTGCGGATGATCTGGGCTTGATCGGGTCGGACGCGGAAGGCAGTGACCGAGCAGGTCTCAGTGCAAACGATCTGGCCTGCACGGGTCGAACACGTGAGGCCTGGTCGGATCGCGTAGGTCGAGGCTTGGTCGGATCGCGGCTGGGTTGGATCGGCAGATGGTGGCAGGGTCGATCATGGCTGGGTCGGATCGGAGCGAATGCGGATCACTGTCGGCACAGGCAAACTGTGGTGCAGTGTTCGGCAAAGGCCGAGCAGGGTCGATCACGACTGGGTCGGATCGAGATGGATGCGGGCCACGGTCGGCACAAGCAGACTGTGGTGGCAGTGTTCGGCAGGGGCCGAGCAGGGTCGATCACGACTGGGTCAGATCGGGATGGATGTGGGGCACGGTCGACACGGACGAACTGTGGTTGCGGCTAGGCTGGATCGGTAGGGGAGGGCCAAGCAGGGTCGATCACGGCTGGGTCGGATTGCTGCATCGATCACGGTCGATCGCGGCAGAGTGCGTCAGTGGTCGATCAAGGGCGATCGCGGCAGAGTGCGACACGGGTTTGCCCGACTGGATGCGGCGGCGTGCGGCAAAGGTCCGGCGGTGGGGGGTCGGCTAGGGTTTATGCCGATTTTTTTTCGAAATTTTGTAAAATCTTCTAGAGCTACATGCTGATAACGTATTACAGGAGAATGTAAGAAAGCTGTAAATATGAGTCAATCAACTGTATTCATAACACTGATAGAGGGACCTTTATATAGGCATTACAATGAGAGTTCTTCCATATATAGGATTCCAAAATAAGATAAGACATCTAATGAGATCCTACTACCTCTAGAATGATCTAGAAAATGTATCTTCTTACAACTAGTATTAGGCAAGACACCAATAAGGAAAGAATATCCCGGAACAAACCTATATTTCGGGATGCAGTGAGTATGAAAATCTCTATATAGTTTCTATAATTATCTTTTTCTTGGTTCCCATAATGAGATTTGGATTATTAAAGCATAGAATAATAATTTTGGATTTTACTGGAGGGTCGGGTGTACGGAGGGGGATGGGGCGATGTCTTTTTCCTTGTGTTTTTCTCTGAGGGGAAGGCTGTTTTATTTGTGTAAATAGATATGACATATCGTACCAAGTAATGAGGTCGACATCAATTTGTTTCTCAAATTGATCGTCAACAAGATTTAACCATACATACATGTCTGCTACTAGAAAAAAAATATTATAAGAAAAAAATAAAAGAGAGGGAAATATATATAATACTGTTGTTATTTACAGGACCGGTATAAGGGCCGGCCTTGATACAAATGCAGCTCAAACCTATGTATGGGCCACCAAAATTGTCTAAAAATTAACAAGACCAAATGCAGCAAACCTATGTATTGGACCACCAAAATTGTCCAAAAAATTAACTAGAGGTGGCCATGAGTCGGGCTGGGACTAGGGAGTCGGCCCATATTTGTGGTGGACTGGGCCAAGCTAGGGCTGGGTTGAGCGGCCGCGGCCATCTGCCCGCTCGCCCCCGGGCTGTCTTGGGCCGGTCTGGGACGACCCGGGGCTGGCAAGAATATTAAAAAAATTAGAAAAATCGTTTTGAATTTAAAAATATATTTTTTTTAGAACGGCAAAAAGAATATATTATATAAAAAGGGGCAATTAGCAAGGAGTTATTGCCAAAATGTACAATTACAAACCAATGAGAACATACATATGAACGAAGAAAATCAAATAAAATACCCATGACATTAACTGCAAGGTTCATAAAAGGAGTGAAAAAACTCGGGAAACGAGAAAAACTCCCGCCGACGAAGGCCGAGCCACCGGTTTTCACTTCGTCAGCGTTTTTGATATGAACCCATACATGTCATAAGCACCCAACCCCCAAAAAACGAGCACCAGCCAAAGGTTGAGAAGCAAGAAGCGAGGCCTGACATAACACGGCCACAAGAAATCCTTCAGCGCCGACCCTCAATGAGAGGACATTCTACCCATTCCAACCACTCGTAGTTGTGTTTTCTGTCGCGGTTTGAGACCCACAAATAGGATAGCGAGACCACTGATTGAAATGTGTTAGCTAGGTGGATCTGTTCGTTGTTATGCATGATACAGTTTCTGTCCTTCCAAACATGCCACCATCCCACAAAGATTATTGCTTCAATGAGGTTACAGTGATGTTTTGGAATATGCAGATCCGTATACCAATTCACCACTAAATACGGTTCTACATCAGGGATATCAACTCTGAGCCAGTTACTAAGATGAGTACGCAACTCTTTGCCAAACGAACATTGTTGAAAAATGTGAATCCCATCGTCAATCCCGTTGTTACACAACATGCAGTTGACCGTCGAGACATCAATACCTCTGCCGAAGAGGTTTAAGAGTGTAGGGATCCAGTTTCTTAATAATCTCCACACAAAGACGTTTACCTTTTTCGGGACGAGTTTGTTCCATTTGGAGGGCCGATTTTCGGAGCAAATCTGATGATCAATATGTGACCTGATCGCAGCATTTGAGAAGAAGGATGTGCCCGCAAAATTCCAGGCCCATACATCTTGGGAGTTATCAAGACTCGAAGGCAAAACTGCCATCATTTCACCGAGCTGAGCCTATTCGGAACCACCCCTAATGTCCCTTCGCCACTGCCATTCCCAACCATCAGTCCCTCGCCTGTCCGAAATCGTACATTCCTTGTCAACTTCCAAAGCAAAAAGTCTCGGATATTTTGTGTCGAATGGCCTATCACCGATCCATGTATCCTTCCAAAATTTCGTCCCTTGCCCGTTTCCAACTTTTTTCAAGATGACATTATACGGCAGATTAAAATCGATGTGGCATTGTTTGCATAATGTAATGATATTATTCCAGCAACCTTTATTTTTGGACGCCATATTTGCAAAGCAATTCTCCCCATGTATTTGCGAAATGACTTGTACCCATAAGCTTTTTTGGTTAATGATACCGCGCCATCGCCATTTATAAATAAGTGACAAATTCATTGCTCGCAAACTACTAATGCCTAAGCCGCCATCTTCCAAATTTGCCAAGGCCGATTCCCATTTTGTCCAATGCATTTTATATTTATCTTTATCCCCTCCCCAAAAGAAGTTAGCCCTTAAGGCCTCCAAAGACTTGATAATACCTTTAGGAGCCGGAAATAACGATAAAAAATAGTTGCCAAGGGCCCCGAGAACCGATTTCAACAAAGTAATTCTTCCACCAATCGAGAGCAAGTTTGCTTTCCACCCCGATAGTCTTTTTTTGAACTTGCTAATGATTGGATCCCAAAAAGATAGGCGCTTGGAATTGCCTCCGATAGGAATTCCAACATACTTGAAAGGCAACGACTCCGCTTTACACCCAATGAGAGAAGCAAAGCGACCAGTTTCCGTGTCACACACCCCAACCCCAATGATGGAAGACTTTTGAAAGTTTATTTTGAGCCCCGATATCCCATAAAAAAATCTAAGAGCATTTGACATAACCAGCAGATTCTTTTCCTTCCACTCCCCCAAGATCATCACATCATCAGCATAAAATAAATGAGAGAGGGAAACCTTACCGATTGTTAACCCGGAAAAAGTGCCTCTCCTAACCAGGTTGTCGATGGCAATGTGGAGACCTTCCATTGCAATAATGAACAAAAATGGTGTCATGGGGTCTCCTTGGCGCAGACCGCGGAAAAGACCAAACTATTCAGTAGGGCTACCATTAACAAGGACCGACGACCTTGCAGAACCGAGACAAGCCTGAATCCAAGATATCCATTTCTGTCCAAAACCCATTTGGGCTAAAATATGCACCAAATAATCCCAAGACAGGGAGTCATACGCCTTTGCAAAATCAATCTTAAATAACATCATCTTGCGTTTCTTGAGTTTGTACCACTCGATCACCTCGTTTAACAATAACGGGCCGTCCAGAATCTGACGGCCTTTAATAAAAGCAGACTGTTCATTGCTAATGATGTGATCAATTACCTTCACCAACCGGTTAGCAAGCAATTTTGCAATAATTTTATATTGGATTCCAATTAAACTAATGGGCCTGAAATCAGACATTAGGATTGGGTTACTAACCTTGGGGATGAGAGTGATGAAGGATGCGTTACAGCCAACAGGGATGGATTCCTGATCATGAAACTCGTTGACCATATTAACCACATCAGACTTGAGGACCTCCCAAAAATGTTTAACGAACGCGAAAGAGAATCCGTCCGGACCTGGAGCTTTATCTCCCCCGCAGCACCACACCGCCTCCTTAATTTCCTCCTCAGAAAATCGGGCTTCAATTAACTGTGCAGAATCCGTAGGAAGGTGCCGAAATGAGGATGTATGAAGAGAGAAACGAGCCCCCTGAAATCTTTGGAATTTGCTAGCGAAGTAATCCTTGAAGCACTTTTTTATGTCGGTGGGATTTTCAACCCACTCCCCGTTAACCTTCACACCTTTGATAGCACTAGTCTTCCTTTTGGCATTAATGATTGCATGAAAAAAATTTGAGTTTTCATCTCCCTCCATTGCCCATTTGACTTTCGCCTTTTGCTTTAGGTCAGAATTGTCACGATTGTTGAACACTTGAAGCTCATGAATCAAGTCTTTACGCTTACTAACCAAATCATCTTTTGTATGGTTGTCGCTATACAAAAATTGTTTTTTTGTATAGATGGCGACGGCGGCTCCTGGAAGGGAAAGCGACGGGGATGTCTCTTCGAAGATCAACAATCATAGCGACAACCAGGAAGAATGGATCAATGTGCAAAGGAAAAAGGGTTCGCAATCGCAATCTCGATATGGGCATGGGGATGAAAGCACACATGCAGGAGGGGGAAACCCTAAAACTATAAAAAGCATCATAGAGAGGATGTCCATGTCCTGCTTCGTTACTAACTTTCCTCACCACGTGACAACCAAAGATCTCTGGTTTAAATGTGCGAACTGGGGCACAGTATGTGATGTTTTCATCGCTAAGAGACTATCTAAAGTCGGCAAAAGATTCGCGTTTGTTCGTTTCATTAAGGTCACAGACGCAAACAAGCTTCTATCCAATCTGAACTCCATGTGGATCGACAAGTATAAGGTATATGCTGATTTGGTTCGTTTTAATCGTTCTTTTAACAACAGGCCCCCGATGAAGGAGCCTGTGATTGCTTCGCCGGAAAAGCATGTTGGCCCTAACCATGGGAATAACTCTTCTGGTAAATCATATGCGGTCGCCCTTTCCGGTCAGAAGGAAACAACTGTTACGCTTCCTAAGCGTCGCACCATTACGATTACATCTTCTACTGAAAAGGAGCATGACAAAAATCATTCCACTCTCCTTAAACTAAATGATCCCGCGTCTATTCCATACGCTAAATTATGGCTTACTTCAGAGGGTTTCCTTGATTTAGATGTTTTTTAAATTGGGGGAAGATGGATCCTTGTTTCTTGTGGGTCTCTGGAGGTGAAAGATAGCCTTCTGGCCAGTGCCTCGGTTAGAAGTAAACTTGCGGCAGTAAAGACTTTGAGTGGTACTTTTTTGCCTGATGAGCGAATGGTGTGGGTGGAGGTTCACGGCCTCCCCAAGGGAGCATGGAACGACCAGGCAGTAAACGAGATCACAAACAAATGGGGCAAGGGCATCTTTTTCGATTGTGATTGGGCGTCGGGAAAATCTGTGGCAAAGGTTTGTTTGCTTTCACTCTCCAAAAGTTTCATATTTGAAGAGCTTTCTGTCTTGTTTGATGAGAATTCATACACGGTGTGGTTGAAAGAATTCGCTCCTTGGGAGCCATCTATTCTCCAATCCTTGTCAAGGTGTGCGTCGTCTGATGGTGATTCTTGTGATGAAAATTCGGATGCTTTTGGTAAAGAGGATGGGAATGCAAATTCTGAGTCGGATGATTCCGATAAGGAAGACGAACATAGTGAAAGCTTTGACTTGAAACTCTGTGCCGGGGATGATGAGACTAATGGGGAATACGTGAGTTCTTTCTCAGGGGACAATTTAAATGCTAATCCTCCTGCTAGCGTTGAGTCTTGCCCCGATCTGTCACCGCTCGACAACGCTAGCAAAGCTCATTCACAGAAGGAAGTGGAAGCAAACGATGGTACTGAGATTGATCAGGCTAACGTTCTAAATAATGGGGATCATCCAAAGGAAAACTCGCCAATAGTGGTCAGAAAATCCCCGAGGACGATAATCCGGGTTGGTTCACACGATGCAAATGAAGGAAGGCCCGTTAATCATAGCAAAGATCCGGACGACATATTCTCACTTGACAAAATTATTGAACGAGCTAAAAAGAATAAATGCCACGCTTCATGCCCACCACACTAGTACCTCATCTTTTTCGAGTCTTCGGGTGCTCCCGGGTTTATTAAAGGCGTTTATCCTCAATCTTTTGGCTGTGTGGTTAGCGAGCAGTCGGTTACGCATTTGCAAGTTAATGGTCAGTCAACACCACTTTTGGAGCCAAGTTCCACAGCAAGTAATATGAACTCCATTTTGGAAATTGGCAACCTTATGGGAATTGAAATTCAAGATGATGCCAGAACATTCGGTCAGATTGTAGGTGGGGTGAGTGCTGATAAAGGGTTCCAATGAATGTTCTCTCCATTAATATGTGCGGAACAAGATGTGATTTTAAAAGGAAACGATTAAGTCACATCCTATATAAGAACCGGGTAAATTTTCTATGCATCCAAGAGACAAAAATGGCAGTGACTGATTTATTTAGAATTAAGAGCTTATGGGGCAATTTTAACTTCGATTACGATGAGTCGTTGGCTAATGGGAGATCGGGAGGAGTCGTTTCTATTTGGGATCCGTTGTTGTTTGTAAAGGAATGGAGTTTGGTGCAGGATAATCTCGTGATCACTAAAGGAACATGGACGGGGCCTAAAATTGAATGTTTTGTGATAAACGTCTATGCCCTCACCGAAACGAGAAAAGTGGAGCTTTGGAACAAACTGGTTGATTTTATACAGGTGAACAATGGTAACTACATTGTTTGTGGAGATTTTAATTCTACTCGTTGTGAAGATGAAAGGATGGGTTCCGTATTTTCGCGAGTGAATGCACTCAACTTTAATGATTTTCTAGCCAGGAGTCATCTTATTGATTTAAAAGTGGGGAGACACAAGTTCACGAGGGTATCATCAAATGGCCTCAAAGCAAGTCGCCTGGATCGTTTTTTGGTAAACAATAACACTATTGGGGCGATTCCGGATATAGTAGTGGAAGCCTTGGATGACTTGATTTCTGACCATAGGCCGCTGATTTTCAAACAAAAATCTACCGATTTCGGGCCGTGTCCATTCAAGTTTTATAATTCGTGGTTGATGACGGAAGGTTTCAATAATCTGATCAAGGACCAGTGGGATCGCGTGGAGATTCCATCTCACTGTAACGCGTTCAACATTCTCAAGGTAAAGTTGAAGAATATTAAAAACGTGATCAAAGCTTGGAATAGAGAAAGACTAAGTAAACGCAATAGGGATTAAAATTAAATTAGAAATTAACTTTAAAAAATCTGTTTTGAATTTTAAAAATAAATTAACTAATATTAAATAAAACATTAATTTAAAAAAATTGTTGTGAACTAAAAAAAACTGTGCATTAAATTAGGAATTCAATTTAAGAAAATTCATTTTGAATTTTTAAAATACGTTAACATTAAATTAAATGGGGAGAAAAGGGAAAAAATTGGATATGGACTTAATTTATAAAAATTAGATTATTTTTTAAAATTTAATCTAATTTTTATAGTTAAGTTGTCTGTGTATCCTAAGTAATGAAATCTGAAGGACAATAAACAATAATAAATCAGTAATTAAATTTTTAACAAGTTATACTATATTAATAATAACCAATTTTAATACTTCGCAGAAACTGAGGCGACAGCAGTGCAGGTTAATTGCACTGGGTTAACGTGCGCTATCGACGGTGAATGGCACAAACCGGCCGGCCAAGAGGTCGTCCGAGGAAAAGAAAGTCAGGAAGGAAACAACAATTGAACACATCGAGTGGATTAACGGGTCAGAACAACAAGAGTAATTCGAAATCATCTGCAACAACATCTACGCAATCCAAAATAAAAGGAACAGAGAGAAAGGGGAGAGAGGAAACTGAGTCGTCCTTTCGACCGGAAGTACATCGAAAACTGGATCTCAGCAAACCCCAGCGGAGGAAATACCCAAACCGCCAGTCAAAAATCAGACGATGAAGGGTGAATCGCGACCATCATTTCTTAACAAATGTATGAAACTTAACTATGTGGCTCCAACTCTCAAGAATGGTATGCCTGTGGCGTGTTTGAATAGCATATATCTGGAAACTGAGACGAAAAAATGGCGAACTATTGTGATACTTTATATGATTGGGGATACCCCTACCATTTCTTATTTGAACATATACTTTGTGAAGCAATGTGGTTGTGCTAAACCTGAGATATTTTACCATAGTGAGGGCTATTTTGTGGTAAGATTTACTACTATGGATGAACGCAACAATATACTATATGCAGGACCTCACATTATTGCTAACAGACCAGTGGTGGTGAAGGAGTGGATTGCTAATTTTTGTTTTGAAAAGGAAATATTGAAGGAAGTTCCGCTATGGATTCAGCTCCCAAATCTACCGCTGAATTGTTGGGGAGGAAATTCTTTGAGTAGGATCGGGAGTCTGTTGGGCAGACCACTGTGTGCTGATGAATGCACAATAGAGCAACAGAGAATATCCTTTGCTCGATTACTGCTAGAGGTGGATGTCACAAAACCAATCCAACACCATGTGATGATAGAAGGGGAGAAGGGGCAGCTAATAGAACAGAAAGTTATTTATGATTGGATACCCCCCTATTGCAAGAAATGTAAGATGGCACGGCATGATTGTGAAGAGAAAAAGAAAACTAACTGGAACCCCCTGTAAAACAGCAATGGAGAGTGAAAGGTGCTAATGCCCATGAGGAGCATAGAAATAACAAAGAGGAGGAACAAAGTGCGATTGATACCAGTAAAATCAAGGAGAAGATAATAGAAACTGATGCATGGAGCAGGCCTAAAAAGACAACTTCTAATACCATAGTCAGCTCTACTACTACTCCAGTTCGAGTTAAGAATGGATATGAGATATTTGATGATACAGAGAGGCCACAAGCAGAATTTGAATTGGGCGGGGACCATTTCCCCTCCTTGGGAAAATGAAGCTTCTACTATGGAATGTGAGGGGTTGTAACAAACCCTTCAAACAAAAGGAGATCCGACTCCTTTTACAAAGAAACAAGTATTATGTAGTAGCATTAATAGAAACTAGAGTAAAACAGCGCAAATTTCAAGTCATTTCTGGAAAGCTTAATAAACAGTGGGAATTTGTAAATAACTACAGTCAGGCTGAGAATGGAAGAATTTGGATAGGATGGAATCCTAAGAAAGCAACAGTTACAGTTGTTGAGGAGAATGCACAAGGAATTTGGTGTAAGATACTAGACCTTGAGACAGGGAAGGAACATGAAGTAGTTGCAGTTTATGATTTTAACACCATGGAATTGAGGAAATGATTGTGGAGGTTCATTGATCATGTGGTGAGTAAGGCTTCAGGTTCCCTCCTTATTGGGGGAGATTTTAATAGTGTTTTGAATAAAGAAGATAGGATCCATGGAAATCCAATCTCTGATACAGAAATTCAAGATTTTACTAGTGTCTACAAAATAATGAGCTCTCTCAAGTAAGAATGATTGGTAATACTTACACTTGGTGTAATAATCAAAGTGGGGAGAATAGAATATACTCATTGATTCATAGATGTGTGGCTAACCAAAACTGGTTGCAAGAATATAGTCAGGTGGTGGTGAAAATTCTGGAGAATAGTATATCAGATCACTGCCCTCAACAGCTAAACTTTGAGACTTCAAAGTTGAGTAGGAAGACTCCTTTCAGGTTTTTCAATGTTCTAGTTAAGCATGAAGATTTTCGGCATATCTTGAGAAAAACTTGGCAAAGGCAATGTAATAACAATCATCTGTTGAACATTTGGTACAAGTATAAGCAACTGAAACGACCTCTGAAGCAGCTCAATGAAAAATATTTTAAGAGAATGGCAGAAAAAGTGGTTCAGTTCACGGAGGAGGTGAATGACATACAGAAACAGCTTAGTCTTGGCAGGTTTAATGCCAATCTCATCACAGCAGAAAAAGAAAGTGTGGCGAAGTTAGAAAAATGGAGCAACATAGAAGAGGAAATATGAAGACAAAAAGCAAGAGTAGATTAGATAAAGCTTGGAGACTCTAATACTAAATTTTTTCATGCTTTTGTCAAAGCTAGACAGAATGGAAATACAATCAAGGTGTTGACTAGAACTGATGGAAGCAAATGTACTACTCAAGATGAAATCAAGAAGGAAGTGAGAGACTTTTATTTGGCTTTAATGGGAACCGCTGCAACAACAGCCCCTATGGTGGATAAGAATATTATAGCTAGAGTGGCCTTGATATCAAAAGATAAACACCAGAAGTTGTGTTATACAGTCACTCAACTGAAAGTAAAACAAGCTCTATTTGATATGAATGATCAAAAAGCACCTGGCATTGATGGGTTCAATGTATATTTTTTCAAGCAAGCTTGGGATGTTATTGGAGCTGATGTAATCAGAGGTGTACAGTGGTTCTTTGAGACTGGCTTTTCTCCTAAAGCCATTAATATGGCGCTGCTCACCCTTATTCCAAAAACGCCAACTGCTACTACTATAAAAAAGTATAGGCCAATTGCTTGCTGCAGCATTCTATACAAAATTATATCAAAGGTATTAGCCAACAAATTGCAAGGAGTATTGGATGATATTATTGGAGAGAGTCAAGTAGCATTCATCAAAAGAAGGGTCATTTTTGATAACATACTATTGAGCCATGAGATCATCAAGGGGTATAAAAGGAAACATCTCTCACCAAGATGCATGGTGAAGATTGATATCCAAAAGGCATATGATTCAGTAGAATGGCCTTTCCTTAAGTTCTTAATGCTTGAATTGGGATTCCCCTTTCAATTTGTTACTTGGATTCTTGCATGTGTCACCACAATTTCTTATACTGTGAATGTGAATGGGGAATTAACAGATCCATTTGAAGCTAGAAAAGGGTTAAGACTGTAATATCCGCAATTTTGATTTCCGGTAATTTTCTTTTTTAGCGGAAGTCCATCTTAGTGACTCTATTGTGACCGTTTCGTCATTTCGAGAATGATTAATTCTACACTTTTGTCATTCGAGTTCGTTTCGGTGTCGTTTTGTCAAGTTCCGTGTTCTTAAGCGACTTTTCCACGTATGAGTTCGACTTTGTAAAATCACCATCAATTCTTGGAAACTCCAAAAGTTCTGAATCTTTTCAGTATTATAGAGCATCAAGTTAGCTTTTCAATGGTTCAAACGGTGAGTCAATCAGAGGCCGGACGAAGGAGTTATGGTCGAAATAGCTAAGACTACACAGTGAGCCTAGCGCGACTGTACCGCGGGCCGCGGCCCTCTGCTGGCCGGGCCGCGGCACTAAACTGGCTGCTGCTCGAATTTTGGCCGCGGGCCGCGGCACACTCAGTCCGGTCCGCGGCACGCGAGTTAGATTAGCCCTATTTCAGCGGGATTTTGGGAGAGGGTTTCATTTCCCCTCTTCTCTTCTTCTTCCTCTCGTTTTGGCCGATTGTTTGGGCGATTTTGGGCGATCTGTCTTAGAGATATCATCCTCTTCAAGTTCTTGGTGTGGATTAACAACATCAATTCGTGTTCTTCATCATTAATCCGAGGTATTTTCTTGATTCTCTGGAGTTGGCCTTTTTGGAAGTTTTGTTCTTGATTTCGTTTTTCATCCAATTTTGATAAATCGATTGATGTTAGATGTTGTTATTAAACATGTTTTATAGATTGTATATCCATATCTTCAGTCCGTTTCAACCCGAAGTATGATTTCGGTGTTCTTGGGGTGTAGTGAACATTTGATGTTCGATCAAATGTTCAAATGAGTTTTCCTTTGATAGTTTGTTGTAATTTCCGTTGTTTTTGGTATTTATCCTCGTCGTAATCATGTTTTTGTTGTTCCTTCCGGAGGATTATAGGTGCTCGAGGATTTTGAGTTGAATCCCATTTGGTGATTGATAATTCGTGTGGTGTTATTCTTGTAGTATTTGCGGTGCTATTGTGTTCTTGATAGTGTTCGGGAGTTCGGGGCTGTTCGACCGCATCCCATCCATTATCTCGTTGCGATCGTGGTTTCGAGGCAAGTACCTTGTTCATACATGCTTGTTTTGTGGATATGATGATCGGTGATTGTCCTTGTGTGTTTTGTTGGTTGGTTTAAATGAACTTTCGAAAGATTCGGTCTAGCCTCGTTAAAGGCTCACTTTCAAAACGTGTGTGTTTTGTGAATGCCGTGGTTTGTGAATGGATAATTGAACCCTATAAATACACTTGGTGTTGTTGTGCTTTGATAATATATATATACATATATTATCTCATTTCGGCGCATTGTGGTTTGACGTTTGCGTCGTGCTAAGTGTTTGTTGCCTGTGGGTGAATTGTTTGGATATCCTTGGTGTATTATGTTATGTATGTGTGTGTATGCTCACTACGGGTTAGATCCGATGGGTCTCGGTAGGGTTCCACTGAGGCGTGGATCCACGAGCTTGGCTTTTGACCACTACGGGTTAGATCCGATGGGGTCTCGGTAGGGGTCCACAGAGGCGTGGATCCGCAGTTAATTGTGGTGTATTTTGCAAATATGTTTTGGGTGTGTGTGTATGCTCACTACGGGTTAGATCCGACGGGGTCTTGGTAGGGGTCCACAGAGGCGTGGATCCACAAGCTTGGCTTTTAACCAATACGGGTTAGATCCGACGGAGTCTCGGTAGGGGTCCACAGAGGCGTGGATCCGCGGTTAATTGTGGTGCATTGTATAAATATGTTTTGGGTTAAGGCATTTCTGGAGATGTATTTTGCCAAGTCGAGTACCTTGGATGTGTTACAGATATTTCCTATCTTGGGTGGTTATGTTTTGTTGATTTTATGTTGGTCGAGGACACGTGACGTGGGCTTTGAACCCTGTGAATTGTTGTTGGTTTTTATTTGAGAAAGCAAATCTATGGGTTGTGACCCCTGTTAGTTTTGGAAAGAGAAGGATTCGATAATCCTAAATTATTTTCCGTTAAAACTCCCGAGGGCATTTTAAACCATTTTACAAATTGTTCTCGTGATTTGTGATCTTTCGAATTTAGAAAGTTTTACTCAAACTCTTGCCTCGGGAAGTACTTTTTGTTATGTTTGAATCTTTGAGGATTCCTGGTTATTATTATTCTTGGAACATGAGTTGTATGACTCGTATTTGCACTTTGTACTTGCACTAGCAAAATAGTGGAATTTTGCTAACCCCAGTAATGTCGGGGGTGGATATTGTATTTGCATTCAGGTTTTGGGGAGCATAACACAGGGTCGGCATGAAGGATGATGAAAGATGATCGATACTAATCACATGAGGTCCCGTACGTTGTTGTACTGGTTCAGTTGTACTTTATTTTCCGCTGCTTTCCCCGTTATACGGGAGTGTGTTGTATTCGACCCTTGCGTGGGCATGTATTGAGATTGAGTTGTATCTATTTAGTGAAAGACCAAATCGGTCTACTGAGTCATTTTAGCCTTAAAGGTATTTTTGAGATGTTCGATTTTTGCTACCAGCCTGGTAGATCCTTGAAGAAAGGTTCTACAGCGTGTAATATCCCTGAGCGGATTGGGGGTGTTACATAAATGGCATCAGAGCTTAGGTTGTGGTAACCTAGGCTGTCGGGTTTAGTGGTGTCTGTTGAGTTTTTGTCTCGTTGGATTTTGTCTGACTGAGTCGTGTCGCGACGCGTCGTCTGAGTTTGTTGGTCGTGATTCGTATCGTGGGGCGATCATCATCTTCGTGCGACATGTGGATGTAAGTCTCCCTTCTTTGTGATTGTGCCTCGTCTGATGCGAGTTACTGGTATGATTATGTGTTAAGCTATGGAATTCTTATGTAGATTTTTGGTTCCGTGATATGTGTTTATTCGGCTCTCAGATTTTGTTTATATGAGGAGTGTTGTCGCTCTTTATGTCTTTTTTTATCCGCTTATAATGATTTTCAAAATGATTTGCTCGTTTTGCAAGTATTTTTGGAAACCTTTGTACTTAATATGGAAAGGTGATGTAATTGTGTGTGCTTTGCTCACCTCTGGAGGGTCCGAAGAGGTCTCGAGAGAATCTATGACTTCACTCTGGATTCACGAGTTTGATTCGCTAGCCAGCTCGGGAGGGTCCTTAGAGGCCTCGAGTGGGACCAGTGGCTTCACCTCGGTCCTAGGCAAATTGATTATTGACTGTTTGTTTTCGAGAAAAAACATGTCTGGTTTTGGTTTCTGAAATGAATTAATGCATGTACTATGATATGTGTAAGCGAAGGTCGGTACATGTGAGTTTTGGACATTCTGGCCTAATAGATTTTTTTTCAAACCTTGAGTATCTTAGAGAATAAATTTTGAGACGTACTTTTAAAATCAATTATTTTCTCGCGGTATTTTCAACGTGCCTACTAGTGCCACTGTATGTTTCAGAATTATTCCACTTTGAGGACCAAAATATTTTGAGATATTTTCAGTAATTTAGAGACGCATTTGCTTAGACCCGAAGGTCAAATATTTCTAAAAGTTTTAATTCAAAGAAAGGTGTCCTCATTTTTATCAAACGCAAGATGGTTTTTCAAAGTCTCGTAAGATAACGATGTTTGTGTTACTTTTTCGAAATATGATACTCAAGATCAACTGGTGTTCCCAAAATTGTTTTCAAAAAGGTGGTTTTCGTTTTTAAAACCTATCATTCATTGGTGCGGTCCGGGAATGTATATATGATATTCGCGTTGTTGTTAGAGTGTTAGCCCCCAAGTTGTGATTGAATTGGTGGTGTGAGCGTTGAGTCGTTCGCCACGCATTTGTTGTGTTAGCCCTCCGTGAGAGGTGTGATGTTGGTCTTTAATGTTGTCGTTTCATGGCGATTTGCGTGTTATCGCACCTCTGCGAGCTGTTAGAGCTTGGGTTTGTATGATTATGTACATATGTGATTATTTCATGATGTTTCGTAATTGTGTGCGGGTTATCGTTTGGGTTGTTGAAATCACCGAACGAATGTCGTCGTTGCTGTGATTTTGTGTATATGGGTTGCCCTACGATGGTAATCATTGTATGTGTTATGTATTATGATTTTCTGACGTGCTGAGTGGTTACTTATTCGGTATGCCGAGTTGTTTCAACCGTAATGTGCTGGGGCATGTACGTGCAAATTGTCCTTCTCGTCAGTAACGTGTTACAAGTGCGGACTCGAGGGACACATAATCCACTTTTGTGAATTGGTTACCGAGACTTCCGGAGTTCGCGCTTCAGCACAGATATCAGGATCGACTCTAAGAGGCCCATGGGAGATATTTCTGTCAGTTGCTTTTTGTGTTGTTGCCTTGTTTCCGTTGTTGTGAGTTGTGGGGACGACATTTCTTTTATAAGAGGTCGAATGTAATACCCGTATTGTTTTTGGACTTCTGCATTTTCTCTTTCTCAATTCTATCGACTCGCTCGTGTTCGTTCATATTTTTTGAACTTGTTTGGTATCTCGGTTGCCATCGTTCGAACGGGTTGTGACCTTGTTTCGGATCAATCTGATTATCGTTGTGACTTTTCCGAGTTCGGTTCGATTCTTGTGAACCTTGTCTGAAATTAACATCCTTTAGTTTCTACAAGTTTTGTTTATATCTTTAGCTGAAATGTGAACTTTGGAATCGTTGTTCGACTGTTGTTATTCGATCAGTGTTGTTCGATCATTGTTGCTGGATCGTTGTTGTTCGATCGTTATTGTTCGATCATTGTTGTTCGACCGTTGTTATTCGATCGTTGTTGTTCGATCGTTGTTGCTCGATCATTGTTGATTGATCGTTGCTGTTCGACCGTTGTTATTCGATCGTTGTTGTTCGATCATTGTTGTTCAATCGTGGGCTGTAAACGAACCGAGTCGAGCCGAGCTTTGACCTAAACGAGCCGAGCTCAATTATTTTCCCGACGAGTCGAGCCGAGCCGAGCTTTGTTATCGCACAAAAAATGTGTTCGAGCTCGAGCTCGTTAATAAAACGAGTCGAACTCGAGCTGTTCACGAACAACTCGAGCCGAGCTCGAGCCGTTCGCGAATAATTATATATTTCTAAATTATTTAAATAATATATTTGAATTATTTAAAATAAATATTTTAAAATAATCATTAAAAATTATATATTTTTTAAATATAAATAAATATTAATATTTTAATATATGAAAATTATTTAAAAAATTATTAATCTCTAATATAATATATAAATATTATTAAAATAAATTTAAAAATATATTTATTAATCGAGCTTAACGAGCCGAACCGATCCGAACCGAGCTCGAGCCGATCTCGAGCTGAGCTCGAGCCGCACATGCCCAAGCTCGGCTCGAGCTCGTTTTCTTAACGCACAGATTTTTGTGTTCGAGCTCGAGCTCGAGTTCTTAACGACCGAGCCCTTAACGAGCTGAGCCGAGCTTTGTTCGCGAACAGCTCTGTTCGTTTACAGCCCTAATCGTGATTGTTCGATTGTTGTTGCCTGATCTCGTACCGCAAAGAGTTGTCGTTCACCGTTAGTCAGGTGTTTCGATTGCGGTCATTTGGGACACCGAGCTGTGCATTGCGAGACAGTAGCTGAGAGGTTTGGAGGTCAAGTTTGCGTCTCTGCTTCAAAAGTACACGGAGATGCCTAGTGTGGTTTTCGAGAATTTCGACGTAGTCCGACTGTTTATGGTTGTCCTTGTGGATCGTTTTGTGTTTATTTTCTGTTTTCTTGACTGTGCATGTTTTCTCATATTGGTACCTCTTTCTTTGTGATTGTTCGGATAATTGACTCGATTGTACTATCTGTTCGATGTCGCTTGTCACTTGTTGGTTTTATTATGTCTCTGCATGTGGCGTTGTGATGATCGTCGTGGAGCGTGTTTTCACGTCGTATGTTTCTTTGCGTTGCTTGTAATGTTTTGCCGTTGGGCGTGAGTTTTCGGTTCTTGTGTATCTTGTTGAGTTTTCCTGGCGGGATATTGCTTCTCCCTACTTGTTTTAAGTTTCGAGACGAGACTTCTTTTAAGGAGGGTAGTATGTAATATCCGCAATTTCGATTCCCAGTAATTTTCTTTTTTTGGCGGAAGTCCATCTTAGCGACTCTATTGTGACCGTTACGTCATTCTGAGAATGATTAATTCTACACTTTTTCTCATCCGAGTTCGTTTCGGTGTCGTTTTGTTGAGTTCCGTGTTCTTAAGCGACTTTTCCACGTATGAGTTCGAATTTGTAAAATCACCATCAATTCTTGAAAACTCCAAAAGTTCTGAATCTTTTCAGTATTATAGAGCATCATGTTAGCTTTCCAATGGTTCAAACGGTGAGTCAATCGGAGTCCGGATGAAGGAGTTATGGTCAAAATAGCTAAGACTACACAGTGAGCCTAGCGGGGCTGTACCCCGGGCCGAGGCCCTCTGCTGGCCGGGCCGCACACTAAACTGGCTGCTGCTCGAATTTTGGCCGCAGGCCGCGGCACGGGAGTTAGATTTGCCCTATTTCAGCGGGATTTTGGGATAGGGTTTCATTTCCCCTCCTCTCTTCTTCTTCCTCTCGTTTTGGGCGATTGTTTGAGCGATTTTGGGCGATTTGTCTTAGAGATATCATCCTCCTCAAGTTCTTGGTGTGGATTAATAACATTAATTCGTGTTCTTCGTCATTAATCCGAGGTATTTTCTTAATTCTCTGGAGTTGGCCTTTTCGGGAGTTTTGTTCTTGATTTCGTTTTCCATCCGATTTTGATAAATCGATTGATGTTAAATGTTGTTATTAAACATGTTTTATGGATTGTATATCCATATCTTCGGTCCGTTTCAACCCAAAGTATGATTTCGGTGTTCTTGGGGTGTAGTGAACATTTGATGTTCGATCAAATGTTCGAATGAGTTTTCCTTCGATAGTTTGTTGTAATTTCCGTTGTTTTTGGTCTTGATCCTCGTCGTAATCATGTTTTTGTTGTTCCTTCCGAAGGATTATAGGCGCTCGAGGATTTCGAGTTGAATCCCATTTGGTGATTGATAATTCGTGTGGTGTTATTCTCGTAGTATTCGCGGTGCTATCGTGTTCTTGATAGTGTTCGAGAGTTCGGGGCTGTTCGACCGCATCCCATCCGTTTTCTCGTTGCGATCGTGGTTTCGAGGCAAGTACCTTGTTCATACATGCTTGTTTTGTGGATATGATGATCGGTGATTGTCCTTGTGTGTTTGTTTGGTTGGTTTAAATGAACTTTCGAAAGATTCGGTCTAGCCTCGTTAAAGGCTCACTTTCAAAACGCGTGTGTTTTGTGAATGGTGTGGTTTGTGAATGCATAAGTGAACCCTATAAATACGCTTGGTGTTGTTGTTGTGTTTTGATTATATATATATATATATATATATTATCTCATTTCGGTGCGTTGTGGTTTGACGTTTGCGTCGTGCTAAGTGTTTGTTGTCTGTGGGTGAATTGTTTGGATATCCTTGGTGTACTATGTTACGTG
This sequence comes from Orobanche coerulescens, assembly GCA_033398695.1. Taxonomy (NCBI): domain Eukaryota; kingdom Viridiplantae; phylum Streptophyta; class Magnoliopsida; order Lamiales; family Orobanchaceae; genus Orobanche; species Orobanche coerulescens. The sequence continues at coordinate 23,730,114 of CM065812.1, forward strand.
TGTGTGTATGCTCACTACGGGTTAGATCCGACGGGGTCTCGATAGGGGTCCACAGAGGCGTGGATCCACGAGCTTGGCTTTTAACCACTACGGGTTAGATCTGACGGGGTCTCGGTAGGGGTCCACAGAGGCATGAATCCGCGGTTAATTGTGGTGCATTTTGCAAATGTGTTTTGGGTGTGTGTGTATGCTCACTACGGATTAGATTCGACGGGGTCTCGGTAGGGATCCACAGAGGCGTGGATCCACGAGCTTGGCTTTTAACCACTACGGGTTAGATCCGACGCGGTCTCGGTAAGGGTCCACAGAGGCGTGGATCCGCGGTTAATTGTGGTGCATTTTATAAATGTGTTTTGGGTTATGGAATTTCCGGAGATGTATTTTGACAGGTCGAGTATCTTGGATGTGTTACCGAGATTTCGTATCTTGGGTGGTTATGTTTTGTTGATTTTATGTCGGTCGAGGACACGTGACGTGGGCTTTGAACCCTGTGAATTGTTGTTGGTTTTTATTTGAGAAAGCAAATCTTTGGGCTGTGACCCCTGTTAGTTTTGGAAAGAGAAGGATTCGATAATCCTAAATTGTTTTACGTTAAAACTCCCGAGGGCATTTTAAACCAATTTACAAATTATTCTCGTGATTTGTGATCTTTCGAATTTAGAAAGTTTTACTCAAACTCTGTCTCGGGAAGTACTTCTTGTTATGTTTGAATCTTTGAGGATTCCTGGTTATTATTATTATTCTTGGAACATGAGTTGTATGACTCGTATTTGCACTTTGTACTTGCACTAGCAAAATAGTGGAATTTTGCTAACCCTCGAGTAATCGGGGGGTGGATGTCTGTATTTGCATTCAGGTTTTGGGGAGCATAACACAGGGTCAGCATGAAGGATGATGAAAGATGATCGATACTAATCACATGAGGTCCCGTACGTTGTTGTACTGGTTCAGTTGTACTTTATTTTCCGATGCAGTGTTCTTTCCCGTTATACGAGAGAGTGTTGTATTCGACCCCTGCGTGGGCATGTATTGAGATTGAGTTGTATCTTTTTATTGAAAGACCAAATCGGTCTACTGAGTCATTTTAGCCTTAAAGGCATTTTTGAGATGTTCGATTTTTGCTACCAGCCTGGTAGATCCTTGAGGAAGGGTTCTACGACGTGTAATATCCCTGAGCAGATTGAGGGTGTTACAAATACAGGGTGACCCTATATCACCATATTTATTTGTCTTGTGCATGGAATACTTGAACAGATGCCTCATGGATCTTTACACATGCAAACAGTTCAAATTTCATCCCAAATGTAAAAAGATTGGGCTGATACACACCTGTTTTGCTGATGATCTCTTGATGTTTTGCAGAGGAGATGCAATATCACTAAGAAAGATGATGGTTGCCTTCTCTAAATTCTCATAGGCATCAGGTTTAAAAGCCATTGCTCAGAAAAGTAGCCTTTATTTTGGAGGTGTGGCACATGGAATTCAGGAAGAATTATTGCAGGAGTTTGGAATGATAAAATGGGAACTTCCTTTTAAATACTTGGGAGTCCCTATTTCTTCTAAAAAGCTAACTGTTATTCAATGTCAATCGCTTATCAAGAAAATACATGCAGGAAGACTGCAATTGATCAAGTCTGTCTTATTTAGTATTCAAACCTACTGGTGTCGGGTTTTTTTGTTGCCTCAGAAGGTTATTAAAGCTATCCAGAGTGCTTGTAGAGTCTTCTTGTGGACAAGGAAAACAAAAGCCTCAAGGAAAGCTTTGGTTTCTTGGGAAAAGATGTGCTTGCTTATAGCAGCTGGAGGATGGAACATTGTTGATCTCAAAATTTGGAATCAAGCAGCTATCTGCAAGCTTTTATGGAATTTAGCAAAGAAAAAAGACAAAATATGGGTGAAATGGGTACATGGCTGTTATATCAAGCAGCAGGATCTCATGACAATGCCTGCCCCTTCTCAGGCTTACTGGATTGTTAGGAAGATTATTGATGCAAGAGATTATCTGGAAGCCACTCCCTCAGGTATACATAATCTACAACACAATAACTTCTCTATTAGGAAATGTTATCTGGAATTGAGAGGCTCTAGTCCTAGAGTAGACTGGGCTAAACTAATCAGTCACAATATAGCTTCTACAAAGCATGTGATCATCATCTGACTGGCTATGTTGGAGAGATTATCTACAGTTGAAAATTTGTTGAAAATTGGAGTTATTGTTGATCAGCAATGCTGCCTATGTGAACAAGCAACTGAATCCCTCAAACACTTGTTTTTCACATGTAATTTTGCTGCTGCTGTTTGGAAAGAAATGAGTGAGTGGTGCGGTATCAAGAGGATATCCCATGACTGGGATGAAGAGAGAATCTTCTTGACATCACAATGTCAATCCAAATCTGGCAAACAAGGACTTTATCGAGCTATGATGACCATTTTGGTATATAATGTGTGGCAGGAGAGAAATGCTAGAAGATTCGAGAAGGAGAAAAATGAGGTCTATGCTATCAGTAGAAATTGCAAATTCGAGATGACTGCGAGGAGCCTCAAAGATAAAAAGATAGCTAGATTAATTCCTAAATACTAGGATGTGATTGGTTGTTTGATGAGTTTTGCAGGTTGTAGAGATGACCTTAAACTATTCTTTGGTGAAATAAAATCATTATTTACCAAAAAAAAATAATAACCAATATTACAAATATATAATATATAATATATGCAAATTAGGAAGAAGCAAGTAGTGAGAGCCGTTTATAATAAGAGAAGATTGACGATTGTATAACAATTGTACAACTGTTATTTGAGCAAGTAAGGCAGTATAGAATCTTTTCTTTTATATATAAGTATTAATTTTTATTTTAAGAAACAAAAATAGACTTTGGCCTAACTACTGCCAACCACAGACCAGTAACCAGTTGATGGGAGCACCGCCGCTAACCAACCCATACCATTTTATGAGTTGATGTTTGTTTTATTTAGAATGGCAAGGAGGTAAAAAGGTGTGATGCCGACGCCAAATGTATTTTTACTATTTTTTTTTTTGATAATTCTATTTTTAAGTTTACACCTAACTACGTTAGAGTGCGACTGCTCTGCTTCCTCATTATTGTCTCCAAGATACATCGGGGAATGTGCACAAAGTGAATATTGTCTTGTCGGGTTCTGCTGACATACAACCAGGTTCTTGTTGGCAAAATGAAAATCGAATACTTGAATAAACAGTAGAAAATTGAAAAAACAATTTATTCAATTAAAATCCTGCAAAGAAAGTGTTAGCAAAATCAAATATCTGCTGATGACGAAATCGAAAAGACGTCGATGTTGAATCCAGAAGATCTGCCTCCTTAAAGCAAATTCGCCTTCACCACGATGTATAGTGTCTGCCTCCCAAGATAAAACAACACCTCAATGCACCGATTCAATGGTCATTGCACCCTCAGCGAACTAGAATAAAATCTGTATACTATCACCGACACGACCGATAAGGAAAAACAAAGAAGAGAATTGGACTGTAGAAGCTTGAAAAAGCCGTAGGCAGAGGGTAAAAAATCGGACCCGTCTAACTGGGTATTTATAGATGACGAGGAGAGAGAGACATGCGCGGGAGGAACTCTAAATCGATTAGGATTGATTTCTTTGATACTTATCCTAATCTGTTAATATATTAGTCCGATAATTACCAATTAACTTGATAATCCTAATATATTAATTCAATAATTATCAATCTAATTAGATATTTATCGTGATTCGAAAATTTTGGATTTTATGATTGAGGCGGTTTAGCAAAATAATTTTTTGTCAAATAAAATTGCAGTAAAAAGATAACTTCGAGATGCTGAGATATTTTGCCCAAATCGCCCTTCGACCCGAGACGAGCCGAGCCGGCCGGCCGGCCAGACGGACGGACGGCGGCGGTGGCGCGCGCGAGGGGCGCCCAATCACACATCCACTCGTGTCTCACTTGTTGTGAATAAGAGTCTGTGCATATCACCTTATATACACCCAATTCTTCTTACTTTTTTCTTCGAAAAGATATATTCTCCTTACTGGCTATACAGTATGACTTGGTGCCTTTGAACTGTCCGACCGCTTGTGTAAGTGATCGTATATCCCTCGCAAATGCCCTCCCTGATTTATTATGTTCTCATTATTGTGCCCGTTTTGGTCATGGACACCGTCCTCGTTCTGCGAGAATTTCTAAAGAATTATGCCTTGCAATTCTCCTTTGAAGCGGCCCCTCTTCACTCCAACATAGGTGATTCCTTTAAGTGTTTGAGTAAACTCGTATTTTACTCCACCCGACTATACATTGTCAACTTAAGAATCATTTAAAGGATAAGCTTAACCTCTTCCTACTCACTATTTTCATCTTAGGAATAGGTAAGTTCAGGGTAACCCCCCACAGTGATCGTGCACAGTTTTATGAATTGGTTGTCCCGTTGAACCTAGATCATGGGATCTGCAGTCAGCTTAGGTTAGGTATCCTCCATAAAACCATTAGCTCATTGTTGTTACCCAAAATATTATTCGGAATGATTTGCTGGATATGACTATGGGTGAGTAACAAACAAAATGCAAGAGCACGAGCGATGGAATGAAAATAACACAAGATTTGTCGGGGTTGTTAATCCCGGGCTTGAATGCTCTCGCGAGATATTATTAATAATGATACTACTTTGGAGTACAACTATTAATGTTAGAGTACGATTACAATGAGTGTAATGACCCTAGTTATCTAGCTTTTGAGTGCTGATGATTGCCGGAAGAACCAGAGTTAATGCTCTGTGAGTTCTTGTTATACAGATGAAGTGCTCTATGTGGAATTCTGTGTAGGATTCAACTGTCCTATTCCAAATGTTGGAAGTCTCCTATTTATAGAAGAGAAGGTAGTTGGGATGTCTTAATCCCGAACGGGCGATCGCCTTTCCTGCATTAAATTAAATGGGCGATCGTCTCAGCACGTGAGTCGGTTTTCTTAAAGTCCGCAGCTGCTACTGGCAGCCAAATGTGCGAACCAATGAGAAGACAACAGGTGCCTCACGTCGCAGTCTTGGGAGGTCCCACCTAGGGCCCTTTTGCGGGTCTGTTGGTAGGTGAGAGGTTGTCCTTGTCACCTACAGCTGGTGATGGGCTGGAGTCAAAAAGCCTTTTCCTGCGGCGCCGTTTGCGGGTCTGCACGTGGGCCTTCATCCCGAGATTCGGTCTTCGTAGACTTGACGGATATTGGCTTTACATGTGGCATAAGACGATCGTCCTTGGTCGGGCATTAGAGACGATCTCCTTGTAAGACGATCGCTAAGCACTTGAACTTGATCTGGCATCTTCGTTTGGTAAGTATGCCTTGGTTCATTTGACGCTGACTTTGGTCGCTCGGCCCTTGTGCCGATCGCCGCTGAGGCGTATTAATCGTCGCACAACAATTGCCCCCCAGCTCGCTCCGATGTTAAAGACGTGGGGTGAGGTGGTTCTACTGGCAATCGCTTGAATTAGGCGAGCGACTCATCACTTTATGGAACAAACGATCGTCACTCGAGCGGACTTTGATTTTGAATTTGGAGGACCTACTCGGTCGCTGAAAAGAGGCGGGAAGTGAAAGATGACTTGAAACGTCATTGGGGCACGTGTCTCGTTCCTTTTGGGGGAGTCCGACGGTTTGTCAGACTTATCCTCTGGCGTGCCCTCGAAACGACGCGCACGTGGGATTCGAGGGCTGCATTAAATGCGAACTTTTCAGACCCTTGCGCTTCGGCCCCTACGACTTTGTTTATTTGCCCAGAAGCCCCTGCTTTCGCCTATAAAAGGGACTAGGGTTTCTGGGTTACAACCTTATCTGCATTTTGTCTGAGAAGAAAGGTTGTCGGATTCCTCTGAAGCTTTGTCGAGCGTCGTTCGACTAGATTTTTTGGGTAAGAAAAAAAAATTCTCTTTTTCCTTTCTTTTTCTGAAGATGTCCAGAGGAAAACCAACGGTGTATGAGACGGGTAGAACCTCCGTCGCCGGGACTTCGACCGGCCGGGATGAAATCTCCACGGAGTTCCATGTGGAGATGGCCGTCGAGGCTATTCGTGCCGGGATTGAACCCGCGGAGGTCGAAGAACTCTTTAACGAAGCTGATGCGGCCAGGGCGATGGAGGCGGAGCGAAAGCGTTCGCTGGCCGAAGAGGAGATGGCAGTGAAGACGTACTGGGAGCGAAACAGTGCGTTAGGCAAAGCCTTTTTAGACTTTCCCGAACTTATGGAGAAACTGGTCGGCCCGAATCCCAAGTTTGACTTCCGCGAGAACTCGATCGCCCATCCCCATGAACCCGAAAGGCGGGCGCTGTTCCGGGCCGCGTGGCGCTCCCCGTGGTCCCTTGGAAAGATTTGGTTCGTTGGAGGGCGAAGTTCCATGTCCCCTCTGACGTTTCCCTCTATGTGCCCACCGAGAATGAACGTGTCGACCAACCTCCTGAGGGCATGGTCGCCGTTAATGAGGCGATCATGGAGGCCGGACTGCGGTTCCCACTGTTGTTCGTCGTGTCATACTTGCTGATCGCCTGGAATGTGGCGCCGCTTCAACTGACGACGAACGCCTGGCTGCAGATCGTCTGCACCCTTACTCTGTTCGGCGGTCACCAGGTGTTCCGTCTTCCTTCGCCGCTGGAGATGAATCATCTCTTCAAGCTGACGACTCAGAAGGGTTCCGTTGGCGGCTACCACATTCAAGGTCGCTCGGGCCGGGTGATTCTTGGGGTGCCGAACAAGGTCCGGGGCGATCCGACGAATTGGTTCTGGGTCGGCGGTGCATGGAAATCGGCCGCGAGTGACAATCCCACCGATGAGTTGGATATCCCCACCGACTTCTGGGAGAGTAATCCGAGTAAGGGTTTTAACTCTCCCTTCGTTCGAATATATTCTGAACTGATCTAATTTGGCTTTCTTTTTGCAGGTGTCCTTGTTCTGGCGGCAGGCGAGCTAGCCGTAGTCTTCCAGATACTCATATCGACGCTCGCCAGATCAACAACGAAACTTGCTGGTTGGCCGCTCGGCTGTTTCGTTTTCCCCGCCACTTAAGGGTTCCAGGTACGAATTTTGACGATCTTCCTTTGCTTGACGATCGTCTTGATTGAGGAAGGTGATTAATCTTTATCGATTGCTTTCTTTGCAGAAATCCGCTTCCCTCGCTTCCCAGAGCCCCCGATAGAGATCGCCATGTCGAACCCCAGGATTATGAGTCGTCTGGTTTCTGCGGTGCCGATCCGACCTATCCCGGAGGCAAGGCCTGTCGTGGAGCCAGTCGCCGGTGAACAAGAGCATCGGGAGGAGGAAGGACTCCGGCTCAATCGCAAGAGGCGGAGGGCGGAAGAGCCCTCGGCCTCTGCTACTGCTGATGCGCCTATCGTGACGCCGCCGATCGCCGCGCCTCCACTTTTTGCGATTCCAATGGTGGAGGGGTCCACGCCCTCCTCGAGCTTCCTGGAAGCCGCGGCGGTTGCCCGCGCTGAGACATCTCGTGGGAGGCCGTTCTTTGGCCGCGACCCGGAGAAGGTCGCAAGGTGAGCTTGGTTGCTTTGCTGGGTTATGACATTTCCTTGTTGGAAATATTTAAACTCTTTTGTTCTTGGTGCAAGGTCCGTCGCTCCGACCCGAACTGCTCGCCGATGGTGCTGGATTTCTTATCGAGCAATGCCCCTCGCGAGGCCTGCGATGTCCCTCATTACGTTGCTCGGGCTGTCGCTTCCTTGTCGAAGGCCTGGACGACCGACCTGGACGCGATCGCGCGCCGGCGATCCGCTGACGCGATGCAGGCGACTTTCGCTCTAGCCCTTCATACGACGACGATTGCTGCTCAGGCCGTGAAGGACTACGAAGGGCGGCCCTCCACCACTCGTTTTGAGGCGGACCTCGAGGCTGCTCAAAAACAAAATGCCGAGCTTGCCGACAGGCTCGTAGCGATGGAGAAGAGCTCCGTGGAGGCGGCCAACAGGGCGAGCCAGGATCTTGACCGATCCCGGGCGGCGAATGACCGGATGCGGGATCAAATGACAGACGTCTGTCGGTCGCACGCTGCTGCACAAAAGGAGGTCGCCGAGCTGAAGGTGACCGTCGACCGGCTGACCAGCGAGCTGGCGTCATCGAAAGAAGAGGTGGCCGCCAAGGTTGCCGAGCTCCAGAGCGCGAACCAAATGGTTGCGGGGCTGAGGGGAACGCTGGAGGCGACCGAGGTTGATCCCTTCCTTAACGTAAAGTACGTCAGCGAATTTGCCTATTATATGGCTTATGCTGACGCAATCTGCGCCGCTAAGAAGGGAGGGCTCGAGGTCGGCCCTTTGGCTGATAACTTCAAAGCCTATGCGCTTGAGAACCCTTTGCAGCCTGCCTTTTTCGTGCCGATCCTAAACCTCTCCTTGGATCACGGGGTCGACTTGAGCTGGTATCCGTCGCCAGACAACCTTGTTCACCCGGATGCCCCGGAAGACGGGGGTGCCATGCCTGATGCTGGCGAGGGAGCGAACGCCGATCCTGCGGCCGGGGGCGATGGCTCGGCAGGGACACCCTGAACTGGCTTGCTCTTTTTGAATTTGTAATTTTCTAGGCTTCCCCTTTTTTGTATTTTGCCCTCGGGCGATCATGTTGGTATTCCAAGTGAAATGAAATGAGTATTTCCTTCTCTGATTTCTTGTTTGTATGTTCGTCTTTCCGAATCTTTTGCATTTGACTTCATACAGAGGTGTTGTACGTGTAGCTCCAAATGAATTGATATACTTAAAACTTATACTGGTAACTTTAAGGACAAAGTCGATCGTTGTATGTATATCTGAACAAAGCCGATCGTCGTATGTATAGCTGAACAAAACCGATCGTCGTATGTATAGCTCCGCTTTGCCCCTTGTTTTTGTTTAGTTAGTTAAAGTAAGGAAACGAAAATAAATTGTTTAGCGAGCTATCTTTGGTTTACTTCTTGCGATCTTCAATTTTGCAGATTCCTCGAGGAAGGCCGACCATCTCGGTCTAGAGGAACCTTGCACGGTCGTGGAGTTCGATGGAACCGACCTCTGCGACCATGTCTTGTGCGCGAGCGACATTCCGTCTGATGGTCTACGTCTCGCGACTCACTTAATTGTGAGGGTCCTCCGTAAGCTACGTTTTGCCTCGCACTGTAGCGATGGGGCGGAAGATCTCAGCCTGGAGGAGTCCTTGCACGGGGCGCCGTCGGATTAATCGACTTCGCGACTGTGGCTTGTTAGCACTTTTCTGTTTGGGACCGACATGTTAGATGACGGACCTTCGAGGGCATACGTTGTGACGGGGGGAGGGACGCGTCGCATTGTCCGGGTCCACCACTTTTAATGATGGACCTTTGAGGGCGGGCGAGCGTGTCCACATATCTGTTTTGGAGGGTCCTTCGGCTACGCTCGCCTCGTATTTAAACGAAAGGGCGAGCGATCTTCGCCCAAAGGAACCTTGCATGGACGGGCTGTCGGTTCCATCGACCTCCAGAACCATGGCTGCACTTTTCTACCTTGGATAGTCATGTTAGATGGCGATCCTCGACGGTATACGTTGTGCTGGGGGAGGCGATCGCTTGCCTAGGTCCATCATGTTAGATGACGAACTTTAGAGGGCGAGCGAGTCATCCTTTTTTTGGAGGCATTGCTCAGGCAGTAGCCTTTGGTTTGCTTTGCCGAAGCGAATCATTTGGGGAGAACTGGAAAATCTCATTAAGCACTTTGTACATTGAATAAATGAATACAGGGTGTTTTTATTGATAGTACTTCTTCAAATGAACGGCGTTCCAGGGATATTGGTCCGGAGTGCCGTCTTGGTGTTGGAGCTCGTAGGCTCCTTTGGTTAGCCACTTGGATATCCTGAAGGGGGCCTCACAGTTCGGACCAAATACTCCCATGTGGGTCTGGATCTTCTTGAGGACTAGGTCGCCCACTTGAAATCGCCTTTCTTTGACCTTTGAATTGAAGAACTTTTCGGATTTCCTTTTGTGGATCGTGTTCTTCATTTCCGAGGTCAGTCGTTGTTCTTCGAGCATATCCAAGTCAATTCGCCGAGCTACATCATTGTCCGCCGTCAATTGTTGCGCAGTTCGGCGACTGAGGACGGCGATCTCCGATGGGATCACTGCTTCTGTTCCGAAAGCGAGGGTGAATAGGGATTCGTCGGTTGAATTTCTTGTCGTCGTTCGGTAGGACCACAAAACATCCGGGAGCTCGCTCGCCCATCGCCCTTGCTTGGATTCGAGTCTGGTTTTGATCGTGTGCTTGAGGATCTTGTTTACAGCCTCTACCTGCCCGTTTGTTTGAGCGTGGTAAGGGGTCGGGAACAACTTTTTTATTCCCCACTTCTCGCAGAATTGCATAACTTCCAAACCATCGAACTGCTTTCCGTTGTCGGTGATGATAGCCTGAGGTAGACCGAAAAGGCAGATGATGTTTTTCCAAATGAACTTGATCACTTGCTCTTGGCCGATCTTGTTGAGTGGTTCGGCCTCTGTCCATTTTGTGAAATAATCGACCCCCACGATGGCGAATTTACATCCCCCCGGCGCCATCGGCAAAGGACCGATGAGGTCGATGCCCCATTGGGCGAACGGCCACGGACTGTACATAGAGGTGAGCTGCTCGAGGGAAAGCTTGATGTCCGGGCCCATTATTTGACACCTGTGACAAGATCGGGCGTAGGCGATCGCGTCCTTTTGCAGGGCAGGCCAGAAAAAGCCTTGCCTGGTCGTCTTGTGGATGAGGGCTCGCCCTCCCGCGTGATTTCCACAGATCTCGTCATGGATTTCGGCTAAAACAAGTCAGCCTTCCTCCGGCGTAATGCACTTGAGGAGAGGAAGGCTGAAAGCTCGCTTGTAAAGACGGTCGTATAAGAGGGTGTATCTGGTTGCTCGGAGCTTAAGCTGGCGAGCCTTGACCCGATCTGTGGGGACCGTTCCGTCCTTCAAGTATTCAATGAACGGAGTCATCCAGTTCTCTTCGGCGATGGCAACTGTGGCGACCAAGCTTTTGTCGATCGCCGATCTTGCCTATTTAGTGATTTGGATGTTAGAGAAATCCGTTGCCCCATCCGACAATGCGAGTTTGGATAGGGCATCGGCCTGGGAGTTGTGCTCTCTCGGGATTTGCTCGATCAGCACTTCTTCAAAATTTATGCACATTTCGGCGACCAACTCTTGATATTTGATCATCTGTTCGCAGCGTGCCTCATATTCTCCCTTGACTTGGTTCACGACCAAGAGGGAGTCCATGAAGATGTGAAGGCGACGAACGCCCATGGCGAGCGCTAGATCGAGCCCGCCTACTAAGGCTTCGTACTCGGCTTCATTGTTGGTCGCTCAAAAATCGAAACGCACAGCATTTGTAAAACTCTGGCCATCGGGGCTGATGAGGACAATCCCTGCCCCTGCTCGCGAGCTGGTCGACGAGCCATCTACGTACAGTTTCCAGGCGGGACGGCCGACTTGGGTCGGGCTAGGCGGGAATGTTAATTCCACCACAAAATCCGCCAGCGCTTGGCCCTTGATCGCCGTGCGAGGAGCATACGTGACGCCGTATTGGGTTATCTCTAGTGACCACTTGAGGAGTCGTCCGTTGGTGTCTGGCCGGTGCATAACTGGCCTTAGAGGGAGAGTCGTCAGAACCTCCACTTGGTGTTCGAAGAAATAGGCTCTCAGCTTGCGAACACTCATGACAAGCGCGTAGGCGAGCTTCTCTAGAGGCGTGTAACGTGTCTCCGCATCGTGTAGCGCTTGACTAACGGAGTAGATCGGCAAGTGGGTTTGTCCCTCGGCTCGCACTAATACTGCGCTCAGCGCGACCTCCGAGGTTGTCAGGTAAAGGAACAGCTTCTCGTCGGGGATCGGTTTTGCCAAACTTTGGGGTTGGAAAGATACTCCTTGATTTTGGCGAACGCCATTTGACTTTCCTTCGTCCACGCAAATTTTTTATTCTTTATGGTGGCGAAGAAAGGCTTGCTTTTGTCTCCGATCCGCGAAATGAAACGATTAAGGGCTGCTAGACACCCCGTGAGGCGTTGCACCTGCTTGATATTCCGTGGTTCTTGCATCTCGAGGATCGCCTTGATCTTGGTGGGGTTCGCTTCGATCCCCCTTTGGCTCACGATGTGCCCCAGGAATTTTCCGGAGCTTACTCCGAAGTTGCACTTCTTGGGGTTTAGCTTCATGTTGAAATTCTCGAGGATGGCAAACGTCTCGACGAGGTCTTTGAGGTAATTTTCCTTTTTGAGGCTTTTGACCACAATGTCATCAATGTACACCTCCATGGTTTTGCCGATTTGATCGGCGAACATCCCGTTGACTAGGCGTTGGTAGGTCGCCCCCGCATTTTTCAGACCGAACGGCATTCGGACCCAAAAGAACACGTCTTTTTCCGTGTGGAATGATGTGTGTTTTACGTCTTTTTCCGCCAATGGGATCTGATGGTATCCGACGAAGGCGTCCATAAACAACATCATTTCGCAACCTGTCGTGCTATCGACCAAGTGGTCAATGTGAGGCATTGGAAAGTGATCTTTCGGACAAGCCGCGTTGAGGTCGGTGAAATCGATGCATAATCTCCAGGAGTCGCTCGCCTTTTTGACGAGTACCGCGTTGGCCACCCACTATGGCTCGTCGGTAGCTACCCCGATCAGTTTATTGTCGAGCAGCTTCTTGACTTCTGCATCTAGCGCTGCATATTTCTCTGGACCGAATTTCCTACATTTCTGGTGAACAGGATTCCTTGTCGGGTCGATCTTCATATAGTGGCAAGCATGTTCAGGACTGATGCCGACCATATCTTGATGCGACCAGGCAAAGACTCTGATGTTCTTTCGTAGTAAACTGATCAGATCGTCTTTTAGCACGGGATCGACGCTCGAGCCGATCTGCACTTCCCGCTCCGGGCGAGCCGGATCGATTGTAATACTTTCCAACTCTGTGGTGGGGACGGTCGCTTCTCGTTTGGAGCGATCGCCGGACTCGATCCTTGGATCAACATCAAGGCTTGGCTCGAAACCGATCCTCGGTTCGATGTCGTTCGACGATCGATGTGAGATGTCATCTTCTGAGTTGGGCTGGTATGAGGTGCTTGGCTCGTCGATCTCCATCGGTTCGTTGTCGATCGTCCCAGTGTTACAAACAAGACAAGAAACGTTTAAAGGAAAAGCTACAATACAAGAGTAGATCAAACACTTCTTCGCCATTAGCTGATCTCCTTTTACAGTACCGACTATCCCTTCGGTAGTGGGGAACTTGATACAATAAAAGAAAGAGGAGGCGACCGCCTCAAAGGTTTCTAAAAAAGGGCGACCTAGGAACCCATTATAGATGTTGGGCACGTCTATGATTACAAAGTTCAGGTTCCTAGTGATCTTAACCTTAGGATCGTAACAGCAGACTAGCTCTACGGAGGGCTTGATCCTTCCATAGGCTTTGACTGTGTTGTCGTCGAACCCTTAAAGCACGGTTTCGAACGGCTTGATAATTTGGTCAGGTTGCCGAGCTGGTCCAGAGCAGACTTGAATATGATATTGCAAAAGCTCCCGTTGTCAACGAGCACGCGGTCGACCATTTTCCCAAGGATACATGCAGAGATCACCAAGGCATCCTCCTTGGGGCACTGCACTCCCTCCCTATCCTTGTTGGAGAAGGAGATGAGCGCATCTCTGGAGATGGTTGGCTCCGGGGGCACCACGACATGGATTCCGGCGAACGCCCTCAGCTCGGCCTTCCGTTTTTTGTTTGACATGGTGGAAATCGGGGAAAGACCTCCGAGATTTCCACCTCCTGATTGGAGCATATTGACCCGGTCGCCGGGGTTGGTCGGAGGGATCGACTCATCTGAGCACTCCGGGTCGTTTCGCTCGATTCTGGCGACCGGATTGGGAGGTTGACGGTCGTCGTTCTGTCGACGATCGCGGCCCCCAGTCATTTCTGCCCGGGGCTCCGGCTTGGTTACTAAATTGTCCAGCTTGCCTTCCTCGAACAATCTCCAGAGTTGTTTGAGGAGGTCGCGGCATTGACTGGTGTTGTGGCCGGGATTTTTGTGGTATGCATAAAATTTATTGCGGTCCAGATGGCCGTTGTCCCTCATCGGCTTTGGCTTGCTTAGCCATTCGCGCCCCTTGATGGCGTTGAAGATATGGGTCGGAGATAGATTAAGGTTGCGGAGGAGGTGACCTCCACATCCTCGAAGGCCTTGAACTCACCGGGTGGCTTCGCAACCGCCTTTCTGGGCTTGGCGATCGCCTTCTTTGGGATGGGAGATGGCGTCTTCCTCTCCCCGATTGCCCCCTCGCCTAGGCGAAGGGTGAGCAACCTCTGCCTGGCCAGAAAGTCGGCGGCCTTGGCACGGAAGATCGCGTAGGTCGGGGGATGTCCTTTGTGAGGTGCCTGAACATGGGAGAAAGACCATCGAATCCCCCAGGACCGAGTAGAGGGCGAGCTCGTCGCTTATGGGCTCGCCGGTGAGGACTATTTCATCCACCCGGTCGATGTAATCTTCATCGGACTCGTCTTTCCCCTGCCTGATCTTCATCATGCGGTGGGGACCTTCTGGCCGAGCGACCTTGGCGGCGAAGTACGACGTGAAGTCGTTCGCCAGCTTCTCAAAATAGTTGACTGAGCGCGGTGGCAATGAGATGTACCACCTATGGGCAAGATTGCCCAATGTTAATGGGAACATTCGGCATTTCGTCGCGTCCGACGCCCCACATCCGGTCATGTAGATCTGAAACTTGCTTAAGTGAGTCTCGGGGTCCGATCTCCCCTCATACAGAGGTGTTTGAAGAGGAGCGATCTTTGGTTGCACGGGGGCAAGCTCGATCTGGACCGCGAGCGGCTCACTTAGTCCGACGACCTTTCTTTTGGCGCCTGCCCCAGTTTCGATGAGCGCTTTCATATCGTCGAACTGGCACTGCATTGCGGCCATCGCCGTAGCCTGGCCCTCGGAGTGGGAGCCGAGGCGATCATCTGATCTCCTCGCTCCGTTGTAGGCGACGAGGTCTTTGCCGCCGAGCTCGACTTTTCGGCGAGGGGGAGCCAAATGGCCGACTTGTTTTCTGGGAGTTGGGTATGCCGAACTCCTGGTGACGGATTCGGATTCCGACGTCTCATGGTTGGGGCCAGAATGCCCCGGTTGCCATGAAGGATCACTTCCTAGGCGGCTGAAGACGGAACCGTCCCGCCTTGCGAGTGCCTTTTATTGCGACTCGGGGCTTTCTGACGATTTCTCGACATATAACCCCTTGAGCTTTCGTTTGCCCGCTCGGCGGATGGCTGATGGGGTAATCGTGGGCGCGTCGCATGCTCTCCGTCGCTCCCTAGGATGGCCATGGCCTCCTCGATCTGTTCCGCGGTTTGGAATTGATCGAGTGAGAGGCTGGGACCGTCCCTCGGGGGCGGGAGTGAGAGTCTGGCGTCGCCGCGGCTGCCTTCCGTCGTAGGTTGGGACTCAGTTTGGGCCGGAATAAGACGTCCGGCGGATCGTAAAGTGGCTCTCTTCGAAGTGGTGGCAGACGTCATTATTTCGAGGGTTTTCTTTGAAGAACAGCGAGTGTTTCTTCAAGTATATGTTCCAGAGAACAGTGAGTGTTTTTCGAAACATTCGGAGAGAAAATAAGGGTTCAATGCTCCCTTCTTCTAGCGCCAATTGTTGTTACCCAAAATATTATTCGGAATGATTCGCT
Source organism: Orobanche coerulescens (assembly GCA_033398695.1). NCBI lineage: Eukaryota > Viridiplantae > Streptophyta > Magnoliopsida > Lamiales > Orobanchaceae > Orobanche > Orobanche coerulescens. The sequence continues at coordinate 23,745,789 of CM065812.1, forward strand.
GGATATGGCTACGGGTGAGTGCAAACAAAATGTAAGAGCACGAGTGATGGAATGAAAATAACACAAGATTTGCCAGGATTGTTAATCCCGGACTTGAATGCTCTCGCGAGATATTATTAATAATGATACTACTTTGGAGTACAACTATTAATGTTAGAGTACGATTACAATGAGTGTAATGACCCTAGTTATCTAGCTTTTGAGTGCTGATGATTGCCGGAAGAACCAGAGTTAATGCTCTGTGAGTTCTTGTTATACAGATGAAGTGCTGTATGTGGAATTCGGTGTAGGATTTAACTGTCCTTTTCCAAATGCTAGAAGTCTCCTATTTATAAAAGAGGAGGTAGTTGGGATGTCTTAATCCCGAACGGGCAATCGCCTTTCCTGCATTAAATTAAACGGGCGATCGTCTCAAAACGTGGGTCGGTTTCCTTAAAGTCCGCAGCTGCTACTGGCAGCCAAATGTGCGAACCAATGAGAAGACAACAGGTGCCTAACGTCGCAGTCTTGGGAGGTCCCACCTAGGGCCCTTTTGCGGGTTTGTTGGTAGGTGAGAGGCTGTCCTCGTCTACAGCTGGTAATGGGCTGGAGTCAAAAAGCCTTTTCCTGCGGCGCCGTTTGCGGGTCTGCACGTGGGCCTTCATCCCGAGATTCGGTCTTTGTAGACTTGACGGATGTTAGCTTTAAATGTGGCATAAGACGATCGTCCTTGGTCGGGCATTAGAGACGATCGCCTTGTAAGACGATCGCTATGCACTTGAACTCGATCTGACATCTTCGTTTGGTAAGTATGCCTTGGTTCGTTCGACGCTGACTTTGGTCGCTCGGCCCTCCGCTGAGGGGTATTAATCGCCGCACAACACTCATGGCAATAGACTCATTCCTCTTGATGATTTATCAACAATGTCCTTTGATAACCCTTTGGTTAGCAGATACGCAATGTTATCCTTTGACGACACGTATTTAATAGTAATAACTCATGTTGATAGCAAATATCTAATGGTATTATGACTCCTTATATGACGAGACTTACCATTTTACATTGCGTTCTGTGCACTGCCAATCGCAGATTGACTATCGCAATGAATACATATTGTGGTCACAAGCTTTGCCCATTTTGGAATATCTTCTAGAAAATGGTGTAGTCATTATCCCTCTTCTACACATTTGTCTAAGGCTATAAACTCGAATTCCATCATTGACCGGTATATAAGTGTCTATTTCGAAAATTTTCATGCCACTACTGCACCAGCTAGTGTGAATACATATCCACAAGCATTTGAAACTTGTTGTATTTTGACAAAATGAATAAAATCTAAGGCCCTGTTCTCTTTTGAGGTCATTTTCTATTTTTATTTTCGAAAACACTAAAAACGTGTTCTTTTTATCATTTTCGAAAATACATTTTGGAAAACAAAAAAAATATTCGTACACAAAACGCAAAATGCCCAAAACCTCGTTTTGAGCATTTTGTGTGTATTTCAACAAAAAATCTTTAAAATGCTCAAAATGCATTTTGAGTTTTTTTTTTTTGGATTATCCTAATTTGAAACTAAGTTTAAAATAAAGATTTATGAATTTAATATTAATATTACAAAAAAAAATATTTTGCAAAATAATTTAACAGAACGCGTTTTCAACAACTTTGAAAACAAAAATAAAAACAGAAAATATAAAACATTTTACAAAATGAAAATACAAAACAAAATACAAACAGAACGCCCTAAACTTCCACACAAATATAAATGAAAAAGAAAAACTAAAGAATATGAAACAGAAATCAAGAATTCTTCAAATTCCAACTGCACAAACGTCGCAACTATCTCTTGGAATTTGGTGGCAATTAAGTTTGATATATGTATATACAAGGGCAGGTTCCAGTGAGAATAATTTTTTGTTAAGAAATTAAAATATATCCATACAATGATTTAACTAGTTTTAATAATTCAGATTAAATGCAAGAAATGATGGAAAAATCATTTCCGCATATTAATGATAAGTTTATCAAATGAGGATTCAACCATTAATTAAAAAACAATCCAAATGTTTATACAAGCGGGTAGAGCTGTTATTCGAGCCGAGCCGAGCTCGAGTACTTGATGCTCGAGCTCGGCTCGAGCTCTTAACGAGCCGAGCCGAGCTCGGCTCGATAACACTAACGAGTAAAGAGATGAGCTTGACTCGACTCGACTCGTAAACGAGTCCAACGAGCCTAACGAGCCTATCGAGCCGAGCCGAGCCCAACGAGCCTAATGTAATTATAAGAAAAATCTTAGTTATCGAGCCTAACAAGTCGAGTTCGAGCCGGCTCGTTAATAAATCGAGCAACAAGTCGAGCTCGAGCTCGGCTCATTTAATATTCGAGTCGAGCTTTAACGAGCCTTAACGAGCCTTAACGAGCCGAGCCGAGCTTTCGAGCAGCTCGTTTCGCATAACAGCTCTACAAGCGGGTCATCCATCACGTGCAATCAAGGACTGAGATGTATTCTTATTTCTAAAAATAGATCACATTCTCATATGATCATTTCCATATATATATATATATATATATGTCCACTTGTTACAAAACATCTATAATATAAAGGACAACGATATTTTTTAGTCGTAGTCCGTACCTGAAAAAAACCATTTTACCACTCCCCTACACTTTGTGTTGAATTTAATAATAATAATATCATATATTCTACAAGAAAAAATTCAAAAAATAATCTTAGAATATTAAATTAAAATGAACAACTGATTGATCTTTCCTTACGAGGATCTCAAGTGGACCTCCGACAGATCAATTTTTCTGGCGAGGCTTCCGTCCACAAACAATTGGTTTGTTTGTTTGTTTTCAAGTTTCGTCGACCGCCGGCAGACAGCCAATTTTTTTATATACTTCCTCCGTTCTCTTATTATTGCACGTGTCGACTATTACACTGTTCACGATAGCCCGGGGAGCGAACGGGCAGTGGGCCACGGTCGCCCAGCCCGGCCCAACCCGCCAAATACATGGGCCGGTCCTGGGCTCACAAGTCCCAATCCAGCCCGCTTCGGCCGGTCCCGGCCCAGCCCGAACCATAGCCACATCTAGTCATGTGAGATCTTATTAGATTCATCTCGAAATATACTTTCAAAATATTAACTTCTTATGATTTTTGAAAATAAAGAATTAAAAATATTAATAATCAAGGTTGTGCATTGGCAAGCGTGAAAATCCAGATGTTGCAGTTATAAGAGAACAGAGGTAGTATATGACAAACCCACGAAAATGGATATGATATTTCAAAATTGAACGATAAGAATAGTCAAGGTTGGATTGGGCGTGCAGACCTCCGAAGTCGGCCATTTCTTTTTCTTTAAAGCATAATCATGTGCATAAGATGAATGATATGGCAGCCAATTGATGCACCAGTGCGAAGGCTTGAAGAATGGGGAGCGCGTAGGGTGTTGAGGGGTAAGGGAAGACCTAAACAAACATGAATAAGAGTGATTGAGAATGATATAAGATTTCTTAGAATTAGAGAAGTTATGGCGTTGAATAGGACGATGTGGAGGGAGAGAATACGGATGATTGATTATATTTTTTGCACAGTCACAATTTTTTATTTACTTTTTATTATTTATTTATTTATTTTGCATAATTATTATTATTAATTATTTTATTTTATTTTTTTTACCTACTAAACCTTTCACCTTCACTTTTGCTCCATATGACTGTTCTATTGGTGACGACTTCATATTTTCAGATATTGATTCATGTTAGTCGATTCCAAAGTATTTTGGGACTAAGGCTCTGATGTTGTTAACGACAGGCCATCTGCCGGTAGACCTTCAACGGCCGACCACTTTTTTCTCATAAAGGCAGGCCCGCAGCTTGCTTTCCGGCAGCTGGCCCTTTTTCTTTTTTCTCTTAGATCTACCAAAAAGTTTCCAAGGATCGGTCAATTTTCCTTTTTCCCTTTTTTAAAACGACAGGTCTATCGGCCCATCGAATGATTTCGGGAACCGTGTTTTTTTTTTCCTAAAAAAAAATCCGATAATTTAATTGTTTTAACCACCACCGTGCCATTATGGCACGAGTTATCTCTATACCATATAAAAAAATATCCGGATTCAGAATTGGAAACCGAGAAATGGGTCCACATGTCAAAAGTAACACATTTTTATATTAAGAATCGGAATCGAACCATTTTTTCCTGTTTGGTTCCGCCGGTTTGTATATAAATCCCAGTCCAAGATATAACAATCAGAGGGCGGTGTAGTCCACAATAGTTAAAACGTTAATTCCCGCCAATCCCCCCCTCCCCTCCCTCCCTCCAACAAAACAAAACCAAATAAAATGAATAAAAAACCCCCCCCCCCCCCCCCCCAAAAAACTTCATTGTTTCACAAAATATCATATGGAAGAGCATACCTAAATTTTGTAAACCGGAGTAATTCCAAGCAAATGGAAACATTTTCTCATGACAACTGCAGTAGCCTCGCACAACAACAGTCTACTTGTCTCCTCCGCTGATCCCACCACCTAAACCAAGAAAAAAAAATTCTCAAATTTCAATATTCAGACAAGTCATTTAGAATCAACATGGGCGTCAGTTGATGTTTCATATCTGGCTTTGATTATGTTATAAATTTTATAATTGTTGGATAGTTACATAAACTACCCTCGAGGATTTACCGAATAATTAAGAGACGAGCGTCTTATAACTTAGGGTGCAATCTTTGTAATTAGACAACCATTGGGATATTTTTCTTTTTCCTCTTCGTAATTTAGCCAAAATATCAGACTGGAAGGCTTCGTACCTGACAGTTTGTGTAAAACCTAGTGAAATCTTCCGATAAATTGTATAAATATTCACACAACACATTCGGAAAAAGATTTGTGCACGCCTCTTCAACAATCTGAGAAGGTGGAAGCAAAGTAAGACACAAGGGAAATACAATAAGCAAAATAGTGACAGAAATAACCATTCAAGTAAAGATATTACCTCCGCAAACTGGAGTAAATGAAGTCCCAACGTACGTTCATCAGGGTGAACCAAGTCCAACGTCACAGTCTGTCGCAAATATGGAGAAACAGAGAATACGTCAGATCGAAAATCATCTCTTGAAATTGTGATCCTAATTTTGATATGATCCTAAATTTCTTAATTTTGTATTGGCTTCAGGGTTGTGGTGACAAAAGCCTATATTCGCTTACTCATGAACATAAAACTGAATATGAACATTTTGAGTAAAATGGTTGGATAAGGTTAAAAGAAGTTAAAATAAACCACAATCATTATTTTCATTTGGCAGCCCGGTGCACGAAGCGTCCCCGCAGGCGAGGGTCCGGAGAAGGGTCCCACCACAAGGGTGTACAGGGGGCAAGCATGGTAAAAATGAAAAGCATGGTAAAAAAAATTCAGACATGTATAATAACTAAAGGAAATGGGTTACCATTTTCAGTTCTTCTATATCCATCCCTGATTTCCTGATAATTGAGCAGATTCGAGCATGGGCATACAACAAATATACAGCAGTATTTCCCTGCTCATAAAGGATCAAAGAAATAAGGAATAAATTCAAAGAATGCACATAGTTCAATCTAAAACAGAGACAAAAGCCAACATGCGAGAAGGCAATTATAGCAAGATCAGGTATCATATGTCGATCCAAAACAAATAATATCCTTCATGAACGGATGAGATACCCAAAGAACAGGGTTCGGATCTCATGCTTAAGCTAGTCTGTGCTTTAACCATGCTTAAACGTAGTATACAGTACTTCTATTGCTTAAGCCCGTCTGTGCTTAAATGTACTACACAAGTTAAGAAGATCCCAAAATTCTAAACCACAAATTAATAGTTTAGTACTATAATTTATTTATTTCTTCATAGAGAAAACTGATAATAGTCAACGAGCACACCTTGTCACTGAGCATTTGGTCAAAACTGAAGGTGTAATTGGTTGTTCTGTTGTTCTTCAGATCAACGTATCTGTTTTAAACAAAATAATTAATACTTCCTCCAGATGTCCTGTAAGCAAAGACTGAGAACAGTTCTATCGAACAAATATGCATATGCGTCATTTTTGGAATACATAATGAAAAACAAAAAAGAAGTAGAACCGGTATACTCCATACCGAATCAAATTTCAGCAGAATTAATCAGGAAATAATACAGGATACTCACTTAACAGCTCCATATCCAACTGCTTCAGCAGTTTTTTCAAGCTCCTCTTCAGTCCATTCTTTATCCTTGCCTGAAGTAGATTTGAAGCGCTTCTGAGGTCCGGATTACAGATTATAAGTGGTATTATGTAACTAAACAACTTCATGCAGTTTGGGCTACTCATGAAACCAAGCGGTTGTGCAGACAAGAACAAAGCAACTAACCTCTTTCAATTAGAGCAGCTTTACATTTACTTTTGGCTTCATCAAGTAAATCGACTAGTTTGACAGTTTCAGTACAGCGAGTACGAAATCTCTTTCCATCTTCTCCTAGAACAAGCCCAAAACCTACATGTTTTACTTTAGGATACCAACTATCATCAGATGGAAGCCAACCAGCTCGTCTGGCAGCCTGAAAAAACATTTAGAGAAATTCATTACCCACAGAACTTGTATATACCTAAATGCCAGAATGAAGACATAATGACCATTAAGTATGACGTTCAAACTCACAGTAAAGAACATCTCAAAATGCTCTCCTTGGCCAACATCAGTCACATATATAATCCACTCAGCCTTTTCTTCATGCAGTCGATACCTATATGGCACATATAAGTCTGATAACAAAAAGCACTATCCACGATTTCACTGGCAGAAAAAGCATAGAAGTTGCAGTAGAAGTTTAGGTACCAGTTCATTTATTTACTAATATTTGACAAAGCAACAATGGTTTGAATATAAAAGAGAGGCATTGCATATGCAAAGAAAGGTGAGTGAAGAAGTTTTCTGCTGATGATCTGAATGTATTATATATGAAAAAACTCTTCAGTGTATGGGGTATACATACAATAAAACAGGAAGGATTGGAGAGGACTTCAATGAACAGAAAATGAATGAGAACAGAGAAAATTGGAACTCACCACAAAGCAGCAAGGTCAGTTGAAGCATAGTTGTACCCACCATCCCGCTTCACAACAATAAGTGGTATATTTTTTCCTTCAATAAAGATAACACGAGCTCCTTCACTTTCTTCTATTAAACCCTGTTCACTCAATAACTCCAGCGCTCCAGGAATATATGGGTTATAAAAGCTTTCGCCCTGGTGCAAAAAAAAACATACTTGTATCGATCCAATTTCCATAGAAGCTGACATCATGCAGATGTTAGGAAGGCCTTATTGAAAATCCAGCAAAAAAATTCAAGCAGACGAGCATGAGCAACCTAAAGGAGAGAGAGTCCTCCAGTACCTTCTCCTCCAAGTGAACATCAAGTCGCTGGTAAACCTTCTCAAATCCTTTCCGGCTAATTTCACAAATTTGAGACCACGCCTTTCGGTACTTCTCAACTCCAGCCTGTAATATGCATATAAATTTAGCATCATGCACGAAAATTATAAACTACATTATTTATATATGAGTTCAGTATTTTTGACAAGTCAGAATTCACTTGTCATTAATTCTAGAAAATCACTCAGGAAAGCGGAAACAACAAAAAGAATCAACCTCAACAACCTTTAAGCTATCAACTTATTTACCTGAAGACTGACTACTGCCTGTTGGGCCCTCTCCTTGAAAAAAGGGTCACTGTCAAATCTTCTCTTTGACGCCTTATAGAATGCCTGAAAAGGCAGCAATCGAGTAAATAGGAGAACCCTGAATGCACCATTATATTACAATAAATGATATTGAACCGCAAAATTCATATGAAAAAACAAAAAACATTCCAACATTAAATTGCAAATTAATTTCCCAATATACAATAAAATGACGTCGAATTAAGATATCGTTAAGGAAAGAAAAAAAATCATTTGAATGCAATATGATAAATTTGTCCAGAAGCAGTAGTAGCTCTTCAAATGACTGCATCATTACTCATCAGTGTCCACTAAACAACGAACAAACAAGCTATTGTCGACTTCAACAATTAATACAAATCTACAATAGCATACAGTCAACAACACTATTAAATGGTATACCAAGGGCCACTGTCCACTGATGATTGTAAAAGATAAAAATACATGTTATAAGAATAAATAAATACAGTCAAACAATAGGAGAATACTGTTCTTTAATCAAACTTATGGTAACCAGGTGTTGTAGAGAAGACTCAAGACTTTCGAGTTCATTACTTTAACAAGGCTATATTAGAAAAAACAATTAGGATATGAAACCTCAATTCCACTCAAAGTCCGACCTAGAAAAGTAAGTTGAGATGAAGCATGAAACTTTGCATAGAAAAGTTACATATATTTAAAACAAATTAGAAAAAAGAAAATTACATATCTCTATTAATTTATATATGAGCGCGAAATTGTTTATCAAATCATATATTAGAAACAAACATATGTTTGACATCTCAGTGTAGTGTATGTGTGAATTTGCGTATGTGTGATGTGGCAGCTGAAGGATTCAGAGGCTTCATTTTGTGTTTTATATGCATATATAATGCAGCATAACAGAGATGGTTACTTGACAGTTAAAAACACTTGATCAAGAAAAAAAAAAACATCATGTGCTTTATGTACAAAGCCATGCTCCCAACTCAAAGTGTAAATACAGTCAATGTAACCCGACAAGATCTGTTTTCCAAATCTTCTCTAACCTCAAGATCTCCAATGGCTTGATCATTGGCAACTTCCCCGCTAGGAAACTTTTCAAATAGGTATTCGATTAGCATTCCGAACTGGTAAAGCATTCAAACAGCATTAGCATTCATGATCGAATTGACAAAGAACAATCATTATTTCTACTAGGAAGTTAAAATTCAATATTAAAAGAGTGCTTCAGATAAGCATCAGGGGCCTAAAATTAGGGTATTTTCCAACACCATACATGAATTGACAGACAACTTAAAAAGAATATTGAAACATTATTGCTTGATTCCGTAAAGAATACATCAGAGAACTAAAAAGGGATGTTTCTTGAATTGAATATTTACATTTAAAATTGCAAGAATGCTGAAACAAAAATAAAATCTGCTGTTCCAGAGGAAAAAGATACTGTGGTAATTAAGCCCAGGAGTACTGCATGAAATTTAGTTTCACTTCATAGTATATAGTTAGACAAACTTTTCAAAACAATTAACCTCAATTTAACAAGCGTAAATCCATGACAAGAAGAAAACCGCTTCTAGAGAAAGAGGGAATAGCTGCTTAGACTGCCTTTATCGGTGACACCAAAGGGATGTGGTCGACTGCCACCAAAGCATTTAAATCTGAACAAAATAAAAAAAAAATGTTGTGGTCTGAATGAAAAGGTCGACCACGCAAATAACGCGACCAAGCAAGGCCTCTCTCTCTTCTTCTTTCTACCAATGGGATGGAGACACTTGTCTCCTTTATATTCATCATTCAGATTTTATTTAGATATATAAATAAAATAACCATATCTTTTACATAATATACTGATAAAATATGTGGTAATTGGTAAACCGACAAAATAAATGGGGACGGGTTGGGAGAAAAATGGGGTATGAGAGGAGCGAGAAATTCATCAAATACTGAAGATGTTGAATGGTTGGATTTTTACGTGGTTGCTGATAATGGTAGCCTTATTATTGGCAACATACAGATATTTCACACACCTGTGTCCCCCAGTCTCCAACATGGTTTCTCCGAAGAACCTCCACGTTTGAATATTCCAGCATACGGGCCAGCGTATCTCCAATAATAGTCGATCTCAAGTGACCAACGTGCATTTCTTTTGCAATGTTGGGGGAGGAAAAGTCAACCAAAGCCCTTTTTACAGGAGGTTTAGGAGCCCATATTTCAATACCATTGGTTAGCATCTCTTGAATGCTCTGCACCAATTTATGTAAGATTTTCATACAAAAGGCCAAAAACGTTCAGCTAAAAAATAGAAGAAGTTATTACACAAATTACCTTGGCTATCCAATGGCTAGACAACTTAACATTAACAAAACCAGGGCCAGCAATTGAGCATGTAGCTAGCATGTCTGATTGAGGGAGATTGTTCTTAATGGCCTATATGAACATGTCATGCCATCAGGCATCAACTTAATAAAAAAATTAAAGCATGATATAGTGCACATTATTTTCTTAGGCATATGAAACAAACAGCATAAAGAGAATTGTAATAGATCATTCATAATCATAACTACCTCTCCTATTGGCTGGGGACCTCTAAACTGGGTACCCGTCCCTTTAATTTTCGACCACAAGCTCATCGCATTGTTGCTGTAGCAAGAAAGAATTCCATAATTTAGTAACCGAAGATGAAGTAAGGTTATTGCAAAACTTACTAGGTTTGGGAAAATGTACGGAATCTTATAGGCAAACTAGCCATGTATCAAATCTTGAAGGCAAGCTAGCTCTAATAAACACACTAGGAAATGCATTTGCATAACATTAAAAGGGAACAAGCTTTACCATTGGTAATCACCGAAATTAGGATTTTGGCATGGAGCAATAGCAGGAACCACGTTCAGCTCTTCAGGGACCGTTACTTTCAATGATTCTTCAAACAACTTTTCCAGTTGTTGCTTAACACTCCCAGCTGTCTCTCGATTCTGTTTAATGATATTTGAAAGACAATTTATGACAGGAGTGATTAATGAGACATTTGTATCCTGTTGTGGCTTTCTTAAGTGTAATAAATGCATGTGCATGTGTATTAAGCTCGCGTGTTATTAACTAGTAACTGCCTTTGAAGGCACTATTACGGTATTACCAGTTGAGGTTTTGCTTTTACATGAAGCTTCTGCAATAAAATAGTTCTAGGATACTCACGTTGTCCATACTTGTTGTGGATGATGCCTTTGCTCTGAGAAAAAATCTTCGAGAAGATTCAAGAATACCTGTCTAGTTTCATGAGACCAACAAGAAAGTCACTGAATGCACCAGTAGATGTAACATCTGAACTAAAACGAAGTAGGCAGATGTTACTACGAAGCAGCATCGATGTATTAATTGTATCTAAAAACCACAGGCCAACACCAAGGTCATGCTCATGCATAATTCTAGATCTGTAGTTGTCAGAGTATAAGGCAAACTGCTACTCAATAATATAATTTGCCTTCCATTTCTCTCAAACTAAAAAAGTGGAAGAGCACAGGGCCCCTAAAATTCTGGGGGCCATTTATTTATTACTACTACGTTTTATATTTGTGTTCATATTTTTTAGTAGATGCATCAACTCTATTTTCTCACACAAAAATAACCACAATATACAACAATTAATTTAATCTCCACTTTTGAAAACTTTTACACATTACATCATTTAATCTACATCATTTATTGTGTGCCCCTCTCCCTGCTCACATTTTTTTCTTAACAATTGTGCTCACAAGTGGGAAAACAAACATGGCATGGATGTAGAAACTTGAGAACGTTTGTGATTGGGCGATTATTGATTATAAACTTAAAATTTAAGACCAAACTTGTTTATAGCACTTGATTGTATGAATTAGTAAAATTAGGAAATTCATACAACCAATCCATGTTTAAGCCCAAACTAGAAATTTGAGGGCTCAAATTGGAGCCCAGATACAGTCAAATTCAACCTTTAACCACACCAAATTCTTCCTTAATTACACTTTAACTTTAAATCACTCGAGATTCTTCCCCCAATCTTTTGGAGACCGTACGATATAAGGAATTGGTTGATGAATTAGTTTCAGAAAGTGTTAGAATGTTAACTCCTTTTAATTAAAAGGTTGATAATAGCTTGAATTGAAGTTGTATTGTTACTTACAACATACTTATATATATATATATATAAGAAAACTTTATTTTCAGAACTCTCTTAAGTGCGAGAAATGCGAGAACTCCTCTAAACCAATGAGATTTTTTTAAATATTAAAAAAAATATTATTAATTCAAAAGGGTATTATAGTAAAATACAATTTTTATTACGGGAGATAACCCCTACTGATGATAACCCCTACTATAATAGCCCCTACTGATGATAACTCCTACTATATATATAACCCCTACTATATAATAGGGGTTATGATCAGTAGGGGTTGTATGCATTGACATGATGTACATTATGTATTACTAGGAGTACAAAAGGTGGTTCTCGCAGTTCTCGCACTTAACAGGGTTCTGAAAATAAAGTTACACTATATATATATATATAAGTAATCGAGTTTTTTGTGCTTCAATTTATAAGAATAAATATAATCGTAATATGATAAAATTTTAAAATAATTTATAATTATTGTAATCATATATTTATTTATATCAGGGGGCAATTTTTTAAGATTCGGACAGGGTCTCCGAAATGTTCAAGACGCCCCCTCCGCCGGAGGATCCCATTCTACACAAATCTGTCTGCAAAGATCTCACCATCCGCATCTATCCGCTTCACTCACACTTTAAATGAGATATTACTAATATAAGAACTTTACAGTGACTTAGAAACAATTCAAACTCCGTCATTCATACGCACTTAATAAGAACAAAACCTAAATTCCAGGTTCGCGATTTTGATCTCAATCTCCAAATTAAAAATTATGTTTACATATTTCACTACAATGACTAACTTTTATGATTCGTAACTGCCGCCTTAAAAAAAAAAAAAGAAAAAAAAAAGAAAGAAACATAACTAGAAACCAGACGGCGTCGTTCGTTCGGGCACAAACATTTTCCACCCACTGCAAGCAAAGAATAGTCAAGAGAGAGGGAGAGAGAGCGAGAAGGAGACTTACAGTTTCTGGGTAAGGAAATGGAGTGAGGGCGGAGTCGGAGGAGAGAGAGGCGACTGAATTGCAGCGGACCGAGAACCGGCGGAAGTAGAAGGCTAAATAGTGAGCAATTCATTAGTGTGTATTTTTCATATATAATCTTATATAATACTCCCTCCGTCCGCCAACATGCATAGTTTTGATCGACACGAGTTTTAATATTTCAGTTGACTTAATTAATAGGATGTGTTATGAATAAAGGTAAAAACGGATCGGATACGGGCGGATAGTGCTCTTCCCGTATCCTAACCCATATTTTTCTATCGGATTTGGAGTCGGATACGGGAAGGCCGGATACGAATACGAATTCGGATTATTCGGGATACGGACACGGGACGGATACAGGACGGATTCGGGTCGGATTCGAATAAATATAATCGGATAATACGTGTCATACAAAAATTGTTTGAAAGTGATTGCATCATATAAAAAAACTAGCTGCACAATATTTCATAAAAGTTCTAATGCAAACTATAGTAATTTTTTTAAAAATCGTTTCATAATAAGGTTCCCTCATTTTTACTTATTCAGTCTCTCCCATAAAAAACATAAGCTTCATACTTAGCAAAGACTAAAGAGTGTTAATTTAATTGTTTTTAATAATTATTATAATATATATAATTTTCCCTCTATTTACTTGGATAGAATATTTTTTTTAAATGCATTTCATATCAAACAAATAGCTTATAAGTTAGTATTAAAGTGTTTGGCTATTATATTTCTTTTAAAAAAATATTTTTTTCAGAAAATAATTTTTTTTTTCGAAATATAATTTATTTCCAGAAAATAATTTTTTTTATTTTTCGAAAAAAGTAATTTTTTTATTTTTTTAAAAAATAAGAATAATCCAAAAAATAATTTTATTTTTCAAAAAACTAATATATTTTTTTTTCAGAAAATAATTTTTTTTCGAAAAAATATTTTTTTTTGCGAAAAATAATTTTTCCTCGAGAAAATATTTTTTTAATTTTTTTCGAAGAAATAAAAAAATTCCATAAATAATGCTTTTTTTTCGAAAAGAGAATTTTTTTCCTAGAAAATAATTTTTTTTTATTTTTATGAAAACTAATATATTTTTCCAGAAAATACTTTTTTTTTTGGAAAAAATATTTTTTCTAGAAAGTTTGAAAATTTATTACACTGAAGTCCAAAAATGTTATATATATATATAAAATAAAGTATATTTAAAATTTAAAAATATGGATATCCAGATTTATTATCCGGATTGGTATCCGGATTGGTATCCGGATAATATCCGATAAAATATGGGAAAACTCGAATACGGGCGGATATTGCATTATCCGAATTCTAACCCGTATCCGAATTCAACTATCCGGATCCGTATCCAAATCCGACCGGATACCTATTTTTCATCCCGAATTCGATCCCGATCGGATACGGCTCCGGATCGGGCGGGAAATATCCGCCCAGTTTTCACCCCTAGTTATGAGAGGATTTAGGGACCTACTTGTAGTAAAAAAAATTGCCAAAAATAAATAATGCATATAGATTGCTTACGGATAGAAAAGAAAATTGTTGCACATGGGTGGCGGACGAAAGGAGTATATTACATTGGATTATTATCTACTTTTATACCCAAATTATCCTTATTACAATAAATTATTTTATTATTTATTGTAATTTAAAATATTAAATTTTCAATGTTTTTTCAATTTTTACAATCTTTTTCATTCCGTTTTCTCTTCTAACTTTTTCGAATTTCCGTTTGTCGTGTCTTTTACTGTTTTAGTGTTTTTAGAGCTTTTTTCCCATTTTTTAGTATTTCTTTATGTTTTTAGTGATTTTTAATTTCTTCTAGAGATTTTTATCTTTAGTCGTTTTTGTATTTTCTTTCTTTATTTCACGTTTTAGATCTGTTACTTTTTTTTAGTTTGTTTAAGAGTTTTTTAGTTGTTTTTTGTATTTTTTTTTTCTTTATTTGATTAGGGATCAATAAGCATATCGAATATATAGGTATTTGTTTGAGGAGAAAAGTAAAGACAGCAATCAATTGTATTGATAACAATGAATAGAGGGGCCTTTATATGGCATTCTGAGAGTCTTCCATACAGTGATTCCTAGTCGAGTAAGGCATCTAATGAGATCCAACTACTTGGAAGAGTCTGTAACCTTCCATAACTCTTATCCCCTACAACTAGTATTAGGTAAGACACCAATACGGGAAGGATTTCCTAACACTCCCCGTGTCGAACGCTAATACTAACATGGTGCACAAAATGTTGCCTCAGAAAAACCTTTCCAAGTCAAATAAAACCCCGTGGAAAAACAAAGACTTTGGTGAGGAAAAGAGCGCAACGCACCAACTACAAATGTCGGAATCATGAAGTATACTCCCGAGGTATACATGACTCATTCCATCGAGCCATCTTTATTTGAGCTCGGATAATCGATACATCCCTATGCTTATCACATGTTTCTCAAATTTAGATTTCGGCAGAGACTTAGTGAACAAGTCTGCGATATTCTCATCTAACTCACTTGTTTCACTTCGATATTCAGCAATTTCACGCTGCTGATTATAGAAGAACTTCTGCGCAATATGGTTGGTATTGTCACCCTTTATGAAACCTAACTTCATCTGCTCAATGCATGCCGCATTGTCCTCAAAGATGCAAGTAGGGGTTGCTGTAGTGGGATCTAATCCACACGTTCCTCGTATATGGTCTATGGTGGCCGGAGCCAAATGCACTCCCTTACGGATTCGTGCAATGCAATTATCTCTGCATGGTTCGAGGAAGTAGCAACCAGTGGTCTGCTTGGTAGATCGCCAAGATATCGCCGTATTCCCAATGGTGAACACATAACCAGTTTGGGAACGTCCTTTATGCGGGTCGAGAGATAACCGCATCGGCAAATCCAACTAACGTGTCGTTAGGATTCTCTGCATAAGGGGTAAGCTTGCTTGCATTAGCACTTCAGTAGTCAAACTACCATGCTTAGCCGCAATATCGGAGGAAGATCGACGGTCGGTATGCATCGTCTTAACCTCAACAATTCCTTTCTAATATCACTCTCTTTTGCGTAGGGAAAGAACAATCCAAGGTCACCGGAGCCTTTCAAGTATCGAAAGATGTGTTTTACTCCATTCCAATGCCTTATCGTGGGAGCGGAGCTAAATCTCGCTAACAGATTCACGAGAGAATGCGATGTCGGGCGAGTACATTGAGCAGATACAACAACGCACCGATTGCGCTAAGGTACGGTGTTTCGCTCCAAGGACCTCTTCATCCTCCTCTTTAGACGAAACGGATCCTTGTTCATTTCCAGGACTTCACCAATCATGGGGGTAGCAAGATGATGTGCCTTGTCCATGCTAAATCGCCCGAGCATTTTGTGGACATAGGCGGTGATGAATGAGTATACCATCATCTCGATGTTCTAGCTTTAAGCCCAAGCGTAATCGAGTCCTCCCGGATCTTTCATCTCGAAGTCGGATTTAAGGTAGCGGGCCGTTTCATTGACCTCATCTATGGTACCGATGACATTCATGTCATCTACATAGACGGCTACAATCACGAATCCTGCATTTGTTCTTTTCACGAATATGCATGGACAGATGTCACTGTTCTTGTATCCCTTCCCAACCAAGTATTCACTTAGGCGGTTGTACCACATCCTTCCGGATTGTTTCAACCCATATAGTGAACGACGCAATTTCACAGCGTACGCGCTCCGTGGTTTAGAGCTACTTGATTTGGGCCATGAAATCCCTTCGGGGACTTTCATATAGATATCTGTATCTAGATCCCCATAAAGATACGTTGTAACCACATCCATAAGCTGCATGTTCAGTTTTTCGGACACTACCAAACTGACTAAGTAGCGGAAAGTGATGATGTCCATAACGGGAGAATACGTCTCCTCGTAGTCAATGCCAGGGCGCTGCGAGAAGCCTTGGGCAACTAGTCTCGCTTTGTAACGCATGACCTCATCCTTATCATTGTGTTTACGAACAAAGACCCATTTATGTCCAACTGGTTTAACGCCCACGGGTATTGGCTCGATACGGCCAAATACCTCACGTTTAGCCATTGAGTCTAGTTCAGCCTGCATTGCATCTTTCCATTTCGGCCAATCGGCTCGTTGTTGACACTCAGCAACCGAGCGCGGCTCAGCGTCGTCGTCTTCAATAATTTCTTGAGCGACGGAGTAGGCAAAAGAATCGTCGACTAGCGTGGACGACATCCCAATAGACGTATTCACTCGTACATTGCATCGAGATTTCTTTATTTTCCGACATCAACAAAGTTTCCGACGCGTCCGTCGATTGTTCCATTGTTGATTCGAGGACATATCCGTAGTCGAGATAATCTCGTGTGACGGAGTCACCGTGTCGATGATGAGAGGATTTTGTGCCTCCGTTCCTCTTCTCTTTCGAGGTTCGGTATCCTTTCTACCCACCGGCCTCCCCCTCTTTCGAAAGGTGGATAAGAGCACCAAGGCAGGCCCCACCACTAAGGTTGACGCCGGTGGCATCATTCCTTTGGCGGCTGAACCTTGCCCTATAATCGGGACTTCCAACCTTGCAGAACATTCGCGGCGGGAATGGTAGATCTTGTCACTTTCGCGATGCTCGGTAAAGGCGCCGGGCATCGAATCCGCAACTTTCAAGATCGAGAATACGTTGCACTTCTAGCTCGGATTGAGGCATGCGGGGATCTTGATGAGGCAAGGAGGAGCACACTGCACAATTTCTGGCGTTCAATGGAATCGTTCGATTCCTCTCTCCCCTAACGACGGAAGTTTGTCTCATCAAAGTGACAACTGCAAATGGGCAAGAAATGATCTCTGTCAAAGGTTCCAAATAGCGGATAATTTTAGGCGATTCATAGCCAACATATATACCTAATCGTCTTTGCGGACCCATTTTAGTACTGTGGAGGCGTAATTGGCACATATACCGCACAACCAAAAATGCGTAAGTGTGAAATATCAGGCTCATATACGCTACCAACCGGTATGCACTAAACGGTTGATTGGCGGTGGGTCGAAGCGAATAAGTATAGCCGCATGCAAAATTGCATAACCCAGTGAAATCGGCAAGTTGGTGCGCAATAGCAATGCTCGGGCGATAAGTCAGAATCGCTTAATCATAGCCTCGGCAAGGCCATTCTGCGAATGAACGTGGGGGACGGGATGTTCAACATCAATCCCAATCGACATGCAATAGTCGTCAAAAGACTTTGACGTAAACTCTCCAGCATTGTCCAATCTTAATGACGAGATTGGGAAGTCGGGGTGGTTAGCCCGTAACTTGATGATTTGTGCTAAGAGTTTAGCAAATGCAGCGTTTCTTGTGGATAGCATAGCGACGTGTGACCATCGCGTCGATGCATCAACCAGAACCATAAAATATCTAAATGGTCCGCACTGTGGTTGAATAGGTCCACATATGTCCCCTTGAATTCTTTGTAAGAAGCGAATATTTTGTATTGAGTCTTTAGCAAAGGACGGAGAGGGTATCACCTTTGCTAGTGAACAGGCTTTACAAAACGATTTATGGGCATTAGAAATTGCCACGGAAGCCTCGGGATTTGCAAGAGATGCACCGTCAACCTTTTTAGGGCGTGCGATCTTTAGTCCCGGTGATACGGTATCAAGCTCACTCACATCAATGCCGATATCGAGTGGTGCTTCCAATCGTTTTCTGGACTTGAAAAACGAATGACCATGTGATTTTTTCAAAATGCGAATCATCATGTCGCGTCCAGGGTGACCGAGTCGGTCATGCCATAGTTGGTATGCTTCGGAATCACACAGTTCGTGACTCACAGCATAGGATTCAATAACCCTTATTGTAGTCTGGTATAAACCACTACTTAGACTCATAAGTTTCTCGAGAACGCGGCTTCTTCCGCATTCTGCCAGAGTAACACTCAAAAATTCTGTCCCATTCTCACAATGTGTATCAATGTGATAACCGTTGGCACGGATGTCCCTAAAACTTAGCAAGGTTCGGTTTGCTCTTGGGGAATAGAGAGCATTTGTGACATTAATATGCGTACCATTAGGTAGCAAGAAATGAGCAGGTCCCCTCTCTTGAATTACTTGGGAGGAACCAATCATTGTTGTCACTGAGGATATGTATGGCACAATATCCTTGAATAATTGCCTATTCCGAAGAATAGTGTGGGTTGTTCCACTATCAGCAAGACACTCAATTTCGCCACGAGACATCTACAATAAGACATGAAACTCGATTAGTCTTATGATTAGAGACATATCGAAAACTCATTTACATCGAGTTTGGGGAAATTCGACCAAGTTGGTTAGGATCAAAGTTAGCACAATCGCTGGAAATAATTTCCGCGCAGCTTGACCTTTGTTCACTAAAACAGCAATAACTTCTTCGTTAAGAAATCTATGGACGAACGGTCAGTTTTTCTGGAAACTAGACTTCCGTATCTTTCTGTCCATAGGTCGTGCACTTTCTGGATCATTAAAATCAGATCTCAGTGCTCGTTTCAATTTGCTATTTTGGTATTTCCCTATTGTTGAGTGAAAGAGCAAGGTTTAAGCCTTTTTCAAAGGCATTATTGTTGATACAATACTATGGAAATATGGCCATAGGAGTGTTTAGATACTTTAAAACGCATCTTTGTTTTCGATTTATATCTCTACTAATGATCCTTTCGGTAACTCCAACTTGGTAGACTTGCAGAGAAAGTAGGAATGTCGGTACAGCTAAGGCTGTTTAAAAACCACTGATTCCGTTTGAACTCTCAAAGCATAAACAAATACCAAGGAGGATGCGCCTAGTCTTGATCAAAAGTTTTGATGAAATCCTACCAATGTATCAAATTTTTAACCAAGCAATTCATTGCTAGCAATTATTTTGTGATAAACCAAACATGCTTTCGAAGGGAAAAATAAAATTCATCTTTGCACAATCACAGCAATTAAAAGAATTTTATTCATCATGGCCAACTTTATTACATTCATGAAAATCCAAAGTAGTTCTCGGAAACTAGAAACAAGACAAAACATAACCAAAGCGTAAAACTAGTCAAAGTCGGCAACATCCATATGTTGGTCTTTGTCCGCAATGGTGAGAGGAGGGATCTCGGTCTGGATCTCAATATGGTTCACCTCTGTATTCTCATTATCTTCTTCCATGTAATTCGACTCTTGAGTCAAATATTGTTTATAGTGCTTGTAGTAAGCTTGGATGTTCTTTGGCGCTTTGCAATTGCGGTAAGTATGCTTCTTCGATCCGCAAGTATAGCAATTTCGGCCTTCCTTTGGAGTGGTTCCATTCCCGGCGGCAGGAGGCGGCCCACGTGGTTGGGTTCCACTAGGTCCCGTGGCCGAGCCACCTTGCCTCTTCCACACGTTGGAACGACGACCTCGTCTTTTCCCTCGCTTGCTCGAGTCATGCATCCGTGGTGCTTGCAAAAACTGAGTAGCGTTGCCTTTTCTATTTTGTCGTGGTGCTTTCCTGTGGGTAGCCTGATTCACTTCCGGAATCGGCTTCGTACCAGCTGGGCGCGCATTGCTATTGAGAATAATCTCATGGTGCCTTTCTTTTTTCGCGAGGTGGGAGATAAGGTCACTAAAGTTCTTAATTCTCCCTTCCTCATAGGCAACGCGCAGCTGATGAGCAATTACACTTGCTCCCACGGGAAACGTGTTAAGAGTCTTCTCGATCAAATCTTGATCAGACTTCTTGACACCACAAAAACCAAGATCAGCGCGAAGATCGAGGATAGCTTGATTATAGGCTTCCACATTCGCATAATCCAAAAATCGGATTTGCTCCCACTGAAGTTGCAATTCGGGGAAGCGCTGATCATGCACATTATTAAATCGTTGTTCGAGTGTGTCCCATAGTTCTTTAGGGGTTTGTAAGTGTTGTTACCCAAAATATTATCCGGAGATAGTATTGCTGGAATGATCGAGTAACAAACAAATGCGAGAACACTTCCGTGAGAAAATAGATAACACAAGATTTGCCGGGGTTGTTAATCCCGGGCTTGAATGCTCTCGCGAGATGTTATTAATAAATATATTGTCGAGTACAAATATTAATGTTAGAATCTAATACAGGGAGTGTAAAGACTTCTAGTTATCTAGGCTTTAGAGCGCGTAGATTGCCGGAAGAACCAGATAGATAAATCTGTGAGTTCTTGCTTGGGATATATGATGAATGTGTATGAATATCACTATGAATGTATTAGTGGTTGCCAAAAGAGCCTTTGATTCTCTCTTTGGTGTGTATTTTGCACTTAATTCGTAGTAGAATTCGCCTCTCCCCCTGCGGCAGGTGAGTCCTCTATTTATAGGGGACAAGGTAGTTGGGATCCTCAGCGATCGCGGGCGATCGCCGTTTTCTATATTAAAATAAAATGGCCGATCGTCCCATCACGTGGGCCTGTTCCCTTGAGGTCCGAGGTTGCGGTTGGAGGCCACTGGGTGAACCAATGGGAAGCCAAGACGCTGCGAAGTCATTGTCCGAGGAGGGCCCACTTCGTACCTTTCGGCGGCCTTGTCGGTAGGTGTGGTAGGTGACAGGCTGGGGTCAATGATCCTATCTGTCGGTGTCCTTTGAAGATCCGCGGGTGGGCCATCGTCCAAGATTCGGTCTTCGACGACTTTGACGGATGCTGGATCCCCACGTGGCATGAGATGATCGCCTCTGGTCCACTCACTAAAGACGATCGCCAGATATCAAAAGACGATCGCTGGTTACCAAAAGACGATCGCCGCATTATGCCGAACTCTAGGCGTTGGTCCGGAGTATGTCTTTCATGGTTGGCTTTTCTGATCGTGATGCCGATCGCCTATCGAGGCGTATTAACCGCCGCACAACAATTGCCCCCCACCTCGCCTCGATGTTGAAAACACGGGGTGAGGTGGCACTGTTGGCGATCGCCAATATTTAAACGATCAGCCGATCTGACTTCAAATATGGACGACCTTCTTTCGCGTCGGGAGCAGCGGGAAAAGAAGGCGGGCTTTCTAACGTGGCAGGGACACGCGTCGCGTCGCTTTTGGGGGAGTCCGACGGTTTTGTCGGTCTTGTCGGTTGGCATGCCCTCGAAAAGACGCGTCTGCGGGATTCGAGGGCGGCATTTAATGCGTCCCCACGTGACGGTTGCGATCCAGCCCTCGAAGTTTCTCCTATTTGCATTTAGACCCTCGTCTCTATCTATAAAAGGGGTCTGTGCTTCTTCTCTTCACTTTTTTTACGCGTCCTTTGTATCCATAGCTGAAAATCTGCAGAAATTTTTGGAGCTTGCTGTGCCGACCGTCTTCCTTTCTTTAGGTAAGAAACCCAATTTTTCTTTCTCCCTTAATTTTTGAGAATATGTCGGGAGGATCTAAGGTCTTCGAGGCCGGAAGCACTTCTGCCGCCGCGGCTTCGCCGGACCGGGAGGGAATTCCTGTGGGAATCCCCGTGGAAACGGCCGTAGAGGCTATTCGTGCGGGGATTGCACCCGCAGAGCTTGAGGAGCTTTTCAACGAGGCCGTAGTGGCGGGATCTGCGGCGGCGGAGGAGCGAGATGCGTCGCCGGTGGAGGAAGACGAACTGACGCGTTTGTCTTGGGAAAAAGATAGCGTCTCCGGCCCCGTCTATACGGCTTTTGCTAAACTTATGGAGGGGATTGCCGGGCCCTGTCCGGAGTTTGATTTCGAGGCTTATTCCGCCGCTCATCCCTACGTACATGTGAAGCGGACGGAGTTTCGGGCTGCTGACCCGTCTCAATGGACTCTTGGTCAGATTCGGAGTTCGGCGACCTGGAAGGACATGACCCGCTGGAGGGTCAAATATCATATCCCCTCTGATGTGTCATTGCACGTGCCCTCCGAGAACGAACGTGCTGACCAGCCTCCCGAGGGTATGGTCGCCATCAACGAAATGACCCTGGCTGCCGGACTGCGGTTTCCCTTGCTGTTCGCCATTTCGTATCTGCTGATCGCCTGGAATTTGGTGCCTCTTCAGTTGACGCCGAACCGATCCTTGGCTCGATGTCGTCCGTTAATCGATGTGAGATGTCGTCTTCTGAGTCGGGCTGGTACGAGGTGCTTGGCTCGTCGATCTCCATCGGTTGATTGTCGATCGTCTCAATATTATAAATGGTATGGGAAGTGTTGAAAGAAGTTACGACACAGAAGTAATTCAAACATTTCTTAGCCATTAGTTGGTCTCCTTTTACAGTACCGACCGTCCCATCGGCGGTGGGGAATTTGATACAGTAAAAGAAGGAAGAGGTGACCGCCTCGAAGGTTTCTAGAAATGGATGACCTAGGAACCCATTATAGATGATGGGCCTATCTATGATTACAAAGTTGAGGTTCCTAGTAATCCTAACCTTGGGATCGTAATAACATATTAGCTCGACAGATAGCTTGATCCTTCTGTAGGCTTGGACTGTGTTGTCACCGAACCCTTGGAGCACGGTTTCAAATGGCTTGATGAACTTGGTCAGGTTGCCGAGCTGGTCCAGAGCAGATTTGAATATGATATTGCAAAAGCTCCCATTGTCAACCAACACGCGACCGACTATTTTCCTCAGGATACATGCACAGATCACCAATGCATCCTCTTTGGGGCACTGCACTCCCTCCCTATCCTTGTTAGAGAAAGATATGAGCACGTCTTTGGAGATGGTCAGCTTTGGGGGTACCACGACAAGGACCCCGGCGAACGCCCTTAATTCGGCCTTCCGCTTTCTGTTCGACATGGTGGAAACCGGGGAAAGTCCTCCGAGGTTTCCACCTCCCGCCTGAAGCATATTGATCCGACCGCCAGGGTTGATCGGAGGGATTGATTCATCAGAGTAATCCGGCTCGTTCTGCTCGATCCTGACGACCGTATTGGGAGAGATTTCATCGTTCTGGCGGCGATCGCGCCCCCTGGTTCTTTCTGCCCGGGGTTCTGGCTTGGTAACCAAGTTATCCAACTTGCCTTCCTCAAACAATCTCCAGAGTTGTCGGAGGAGGTCGCGGCACTGGCTGGTGTTGTGGCAGGGACTCTTGTGGTAGGCACAAAATTTGTTGCGGTCTAGATGACCGTTGTCCCTTATCGGATTTGGTTTGTTAAGCCATTCGCGCCCCTTGATGGCGTTAAAGATGTGGGCCGGAGATAGATTGAGGTTGCGGAGGTGGTGAACCTCCACGTCCTTGAAGGCTTTGAATTCACCGGGCGGCTTTGCAACCGCCTTTCTGGGCTTGGCGACCGCCTTCTTCTGGATGTGGGATGGCGTCTTCCCTTCTCCAGTAGATCCCTCGCCTAAGCGAAGGGTGAGCATTCTCTGCCTAGCCAGAAAATCAGCGGCCCTGACGCGGAAGATCGCGTAGGTCGGGGGGATGTCCTTCGTAAGATGCCTGAACATGGGTGAATGGCCATGGAATCCCCCTAGGACCGAGTAGAGAGCGAGCTCGTCGCTAATGGGCTCTCCGGTGAGGACTATTTCGTCCACCCGGTCGATGTAGTCTTCGTCGGGCTCGTCCTTCCCCTGCCTGATCTTCATCATGCGGTGGGGGCCTTCTGGCCGAGCGACTTTGGCAGCGAAATGCGACGTGAATTCGTTCGCCAGCTTCTCAAAACAATTGATCGAGCGCGGTGGCGGTGAGATGTACCACCTATGGGCGAGGTCGCCCAATGTCAATGAGAACATTCGGCACTTCGTCGCGTCTGATGCTCCATATCCAGTCATGTAAATCCGGAACTTGCTCAAATGGGTCTCAGGATCCGATCTCCCCTCATATAGGGGTGTTTGCGAGGGAGCAATCGTCGGTTGAACTGGGGCGAGATCAATCTGGGCCGTGAGCGGCTCACTCGGACCGGCTATCGATCTCTTAGCGCCTGCCCCAGTTTCTAGGAGCGCCTTCATTTCGTCGAGCTGGCGCTGCATGGCGGCCATCGCCGTAGCCTGACTGCTCGCGGATTGGCTCTCGAAGCGGGATCCGAGGCGATCGTGTACCGATCTCCTGACCCCGTGGTAGGCGGTGAGT
The DNA here is from genome assembly GCA_033398695.1 of Orobanche coerulescens. Taxonomy (NCBI): domain Eukaryota; kingdom Viridiplantae; phylum Streptophyta; class Magnoliopsida; order Lamiales; family Orobanchaceae; genus Orobanche; species Orobanche coerulescens. The sequence goes on from CM065812.1 coordinate 23,770,609, forward strand.
TCTCCGCCACCAGGCTCAATTCTTGGGCGAGCAGGAGCCCGTTGGCCAGCCTGTCTTCTGGGAGTCGGGTATGCTGAACTCCTGGTGACTAATTCGGTCTCTGATGTCTCCCGGATGGGTCCCGAGTGCTCGGGTCGCCATGAGGGATCACTCCCCAGGCGGCTGAAGATGGAAACATCCCGCCTAACGAGCACCTTTTCCTGCGGCTTGGGGCTTTCTCACGATTTCTCGACGTATTGCCCTCTGAGCTTCCGCTTGCCTGCACGACAGATGGCTGATGGAGTAATGGTGGGCGAGTCGCATGCCCTCCGTCGCTCCCTTAGGATGGCCATAGCCTCCTAGATCTGTTCCGCAGTTTGGAACTGATCGAGTGAGAGGCTGGGACCGTCCCTCGGGGGCGGGAGTGAGAGCCTGGCGTCGCCGCGGTCGCCTTCCGCCGTAGGTTGGGATTCGATCTGGGCCGGAATGATATGTCCGGCAGATCGCAGGGTGGCTCTTTTAGAGGTCGTAACAGACGTCATGTCTCTGAAAGTTTTTCTTTTAATAATAGTGGGTGTTTCTTCAAGTATATGCCCCGGAGAACAGTGAGTGTTCTTCGAGACGGTCGGAATAAAAATGAAGGTTAAGTGCCCCCTCCTTCTAGCGCCAATTGTTGTTACCCAAAATATTATCCGGATATGATATTGCTGGAGTGGTCGAGTAACAAGCAAATGCGAGAACACTTCCGTGGAAAAATAAATAACACAAGATTTGTCGGGGTTGTTAGTCACGGGCTTGAATGCTCTAGCGAGATGTTATTAATATGAATACTAGGGAATACAAATATTAATGTTAGAATACTATTACAATGAGTGTAAAGATTCTAGTTATCTCAGCTATTTGAGCGTGGAGATTGTCGGAAGAACCAGATATGATGCTCTGTGAGTTCTTGCTTTTTATGTTCTGTATATGTGAATGAGTTTCACTGTCAATGGATTTCACTGCGGATGTGTCTCTCTGTACGTTTTTTATTCCCTTTGGCCACTGTTGGAGGCCTCCTATTTATAGGAGAAAAGGTTGTTGGGTCCTCTTTGGCGATCGCGGGAGACCGCCGTTTTCTATATTAGAATAAGGTGGGCGATCGTTCCATCACGCGGGACTGTTCCCTTAAAGTCCGAGGCTGCTGCTGGCAGCTAGCTGTGCAAGCCAATGGGAAACCTGCACGCGTCCTGAGTCGCTATTTGGGGAGGACCCACCTTGTACCTTTCGGAGGGCCTGTCGGTAGGTGTGAGGTTGGTGACAGGCTGGGGTCAAAGGCCTTATCTTGTGGCGCCTTTTATGGATCTGCACGTGGGTCTACATCAGAGATTCGATCTTCGAAGACTTTAACGGGTGTCGAATTCACATGCAGTATGGGACGATCGTCTACATTCAGATATCATTGGCGATCGCCAGATGCCTACAGACGATCGCCTTGGACGCCGATCGCTAGGTGCTTTCCCAGCGTTTGTCTTCTTTGGCTGGCTCCTGACCATCATGCCGATCGCCATCGAGGCGTATAAATCGCCGCACAACACCGTTGGAATTATCAGAGTGCACAATGTCTTCCACGTCTCCATGTTGAGAAAATACATACATGATCCTGGTCATGTATGCAATTTCAAAGAGTTACATGTAGCCAAGAATCTGACTTATGGGGAGGTACCTATAGCTGTTTTGGAGCGTAAGGTACATCGGTTACGAAACAGAGAGGTTAAACTGGTGAAAGTTCAATGGAGCCGTCATGGACCGAACGAAGCCACTTGGGAACGTGAAGAGGAGATTCGTTCTAAGTATCCGACGTTTGCCATTGAAAGCACATGATTTAATTTTCGAGGATGAAAATTTATTAAGAGGGGTAGGTTGTAACGACCCGGTTTTCACACATGCATTTATTTTATAATTTATAGAAAGCGCATGAAAAATTTTAAATATCCAACAAATAATTTACGAATTTCATTTCATTTATTAAATAAGGTCAAATTTTCCTTATTTGCATATCATGATTTTAATTTATACTCCAGGCTCAAGTCCAAGCTCTCGTATTATTATAGTCGAACAATATCTATTTTTTTAATAAATTATCTAGAATCTCTTAATGACCCAAGTAATAAATATATTTTATTTTAGTCTGAATTTAATAAGTTGGCCCATGTATTTAAATATCTATTTTTCAGCCCAATTATCATCTTAGTTGGCCAAGACCATTTGTCTCTTCCATGAAACGTTGCTACAATTTCATTTCTATTCATTTCTTCTTAAACCTTTCAAATCAAAACAATAAATTATGAGCATTTGTGACACAATTATGAGTGCTCTTGAAATTCTTCCCAGTACAATATAAACTAGGAATCAGAAAAGGTAAATACAATAAGAATCAGTTCAATATAAACACAAATACATCTTTTTCCTCCTCCCTGCGGTCGCCCATTTTCTGCAACCTTTCATCTTCTCCAGCAAAAGGTATACCAGCAAAACTCAATATTCATCTAATTTTACGTTTCTTCATTCTCCTTGTATAATCATAGCTTTCAGTATTGCGTAGCCATACCATCCTGAAAATATCCCTGTTCAGGCCTCTCACCAGATTATTCACAACCACCATCCACCACCATGTTTTCAGTAGTCTTCAAACCCCAGGCCGGCGGCCCGAACACGCAAGCACAACCCGAATCCAACATCATGGTCAGAACCAGAAATCCACAATCACAACATAATCCATTCCAGGTCGAAAACATCTTGACCCGAACCAAACTCCAACTGAAACCCTTACCTCCGCGGCTCAAAGCGTGGCCTTAATTTGGACCCATAAAACTTGAGATGATATGCCAAATTCAACCCGAACCTGGTCTAATCGGCCCGAATCTGGACCCGTCACTTCGTAACTGAACTGCTCGACCCACCGCCTATTCACTTGAGGGACCCTCACCGGTCTGCGTCCTATATCCACGGCCTTGGCGTGGTGGTCGTCCGCTCCATTTATCTGTGTGTGTCGTCGATTTGTTTGTGGAGGTTTGTAGTTTGTGCCGATTTCCTCAGGTTGTGTGTGTGTGTGTGTGTTTGCAGAGAGAGAGTGAGAGAGGGAGAATGGTAGTGAGAGAGAGAGGGAGAGTTGAGAATAGAAGAAAAATGATGGTGCAAATGAGAGTGTCGGCTGATCTGCTGGCAAATGGTTTTTATACCCATATTTTATTTAGGGTTTTTCAATTGAGTCCCCCGTGTTCCAGACCTTTTGATTTAATCCCAAATCAACTTTTTAGTGTATTCAATTTCAGTCCCTCAATTTTTCCAATCCTTCTAATACGATCCCCAGTCAGTTTCTATTCTTTTAATCAGATCCCTTGTACTGTAGATTTAAATTATAAGCTCAATAATTTATATAAATTTATTCTAGATGCTATATTGATATTAAAATTTAATTATTATTTTAGGAGACGAGGACTTGGAGCCTAGGACTTGAACTGCATTCGCATCTCAATTTTCAATGATCATCACCGTATTTCGAGGTAGGGATTTTACGCCTGTTTTATTTAATACATGATGTTACTTGTATATATGCGTGTTTCTTGCCAAATATTTATATGCTCAAAGTTGCATATTATTTACGTTGTAGCCTCCAATGAGTAGTAGGCATAGTGTTCTCAAAGTTTGCATGTTAATTACGTTGTAGCCTCCAATGAGTAGCAGGCAGTGTGCACAAAGTTTGCATATTAATGGCCCTCGGGCAATCACTAGGTTCAGGCATGTCATATCTACTTGGCAACATGTATGTATTTAATTTGAACAAAGCGTTCCCTCCTCACTGAGCGAGTTGAAAGCTCACCCCATTATTTAAACCTTTCAGGTTGAGGAGTCTGGCGTGGCGTGATAATAATAATTATCAGCTTTTTATTTATTTCGTTCATTTAAAGTTTTAACTTTGGCTTCAATGTCATGTTGGATATTATGGATGTTTGAAATGTTGAGAATTTATTTTAATTACTTACGAAATGATTGACTTTACTTCAATTTCCGTTGCAATTACTCAAGTATTTTTTTAAGGGTATTTAATCTCCCTTGAATTTTTTTTTAAAATGATATTTTGAAAAGTGGTCGCTACACTAATTCTTTGAACCCCGTCTATGGGTGGATGAATTGGGTTTCCCAACGATCTCCTACCAAGCATAAACAAGAGAAGTTAGAGCGAATTTTTAGACTTTATCGAAAATAATGAAAACGGAAAAATGATCAAGAAAAACAATTCAACTATTATTAAAACAAGATCAAAAATTAAACGCCAACTCCCCGGCAACGGCGCCAAAAACTTGGTGAACAAATTAAAACTCGCAAGTGTACGAATCGCTTTTGTAGGTAGCGACAAGTAACTCCGAGGTCGATCTCACAAGGAGTTGGAAACGGTTTGAAGTTCGATTATGTTTGGCAAAAAGTCGAATTAACAAAAGTAAAGTAAATTAAAACACGGTGAACGATTCGATTGAGATGTAAGATCGTAAACACAAGTGCGGAAAATTAAATTAATGGCTAAGCATTAAAAAGATCGAATTTAAGGATGGATTTTCTAGATATTACAATTATAAGAAAGATATGGGAGTTTAGAATCACCGACACACACGTTATCAATCATTAGTTTCGATACTCAAAGAAATTAAGGTTTGGAAATCACCGATTGCTTACAATTAAAAGAAACCCGTTTGATGGCGGTAAATCTTAAAAATCGCGATTGCTCTATTCAATAATAAGAGAAACTCCTTTGATGGGGAAGAATCCCTAACTAACAATCGATTAGCCGACTACTTTTGATGAGGTAAATCGCTGAAAGATCATAGAAAAAGCTCAAGAACATTCATAATCACTTCTACCGGACCGTTTGATGACGAAGACTGATAAAAAAACTCTCGTATATCTCAATACTAGCAACTTAGAATCAAGGTTTGATGATCTAAATCCTAAGTTCTCTTGTGTCTAAACAATATTCATGCACAATATCATCAAGAACACCAAGCCAAATGATAGAACAACAAAAGAGGAATAATCCCAAACTTCATACCCGGAAAATCAATCAAAACTAGCAATCAAGAACATGTGTGTGGTTCAATCTAAAAACCCATACGATAAGATTAGCTACTCATGATCATTTCCACAGTAATAGCGAAAATCATAGAATAAAATATGGTAGAAATCTTCCCTTGCAAAAATGAAATCGAATCCCCGGAAGGTTTGATGTTCTTCCTTCAAAAACTCACAAATCTTCTTACAAGTTATGAATATCACTCATAAAATGTATCTCTAGATGTTTAGAACACTAAAATAGATGAAAACTGAATTTTGGATCCAGTTTTGCGGCTCTCCCCCAAGTTGTGTATAGGGTTTTCCCTTATATATACCCGTCAAAAATCGCAAAAAGTGCAGAAAATCACATTTTCTGAACAAACAGGGGGTGGACCGCGGTCTGGGAGGTTGGGACCGCTGTCTGGGTGTTTTGGTTGGGCGCTGCTGCACGGTCTGAATTTGGGACCGCGGTCCGGGTGCGGTTTGAATTTGGATCGCGATCCGGGCGCGGTACGGACTGCGTGGCCGTAGTCTAGAAACCATATCTCCCTCAATACATTTCGAAATTTAGCATATAATATACCGTTGCGAAGCTGATTTCACGAGGAATCCAAATATATAAATAACACATCCTAATTCGAAGTAATGCATCTCTAAATTAGAAAATACAACAGACATTGCTTCAATCTTCATCGTTTAGCCATGTTCTCGCTCCCGACTTGCTCTTGATCGTCATAAACTCCAATATTGCCATAAAAACACCTATTTCACCACAATATTCGACCGGTTACCTACAAAAACACAACATACCAAGCATAAAAAGAACAAAAACATTAAAAAACAAATAAAAGCACGACTCAATAGAATAGAATGAGACGATCAAAAATCGACTCATGAGTCACTTGATTTTTCTTTGTTTTCTAGTATTTTATGAACACTCTTAGCAAATTAATATGTTATCTAAATTGTAGAATTAAAGACACAAGACTATATCTACAATTAAACACAAGAGGAAAAATTTGATCTCACAACCTGACAAAAGACTTGGAAAATCGGTGTCCCCCTTATTGTTCTATATATATGCTCTTGGACTACTACTTGGGATCTTAAGGAGGATTATGGAAGGACTCCCAATAGATTTCATCTTACCATATTAGGACTCTTCCTAATATAATGAATTTATTAATATCAACTTAGTCCACTAAAAGGTTGATATTGCACTTCCTACCAAAATCCCCAATTACGAAATTGGTCTCCTTATTAAATATATTATTTCCCGTGTTTAAGATATCGAATGTCCATTAATTAATTATAAGCTACTGACAGCTTTAATTGATTAATATCTTATCCAAGAGTAGTACAACTCGAACCTTATTATTATATCATAATTAAATCCACCTGCAGGGTTTAATATAATAATCATTATCTAACTCCTCAAGGGGACATCATCAACTCACACAAGTCGGGATACAATTTCTAGTAATAATAATAACTGTCATATAAATAATATTATTGCCCAAGATACGAGGCTTATTGAGTCGATCATTTTGACTCTCACCCATGGTAAATCAAAGTAATAAGTATTATAAATACACAATTAAATATTATATACTTAGAATTAAGAAATAATAATTATCCGAGATTTACGCTCTTCTTACAGTCAGTACAGAAGATACTATCTCACCTCGATCCAGTTCAACGTATGCAAATACGCTAATGTATGCTAATAGTGAAGACTAACTAATCTCAAGCATACACTACAACATTTTTATATAATTTGTCTAATAAATATATATGTTGTGAACTATTATATTATTTTATAAGGTACCGATAATGTGATCTTCCATGTGACACCAACACACCATATTATCTACAATATAAAATAATTAGACATTACATTTGCATAACCATAACGTGAATGAATATGCAAAATATGTGATTAAATGTAATTAATATTCTCATAGGTAGTTTCAGGGAAATAAGGTACTACAAGCATAAAGTATGCTTTGCAGTATACAACTCTAACAATCTCCCACTTATACTCGAAGCATGCTTTTATGTATACTACTCTATTACATAGTCTCTCATTTCTCCCACTTATATTCAAAGCAATGCTGCCATACACCGTAATCCCAATCCTTCCACATGCCTTTCAAAAACTTTTGAGGGTAGGCCTTTCGTGAAAGGGTTAGCAAGATTATCTTCCGATGTAACCCTGGATACAACTACATCTCCTTCCTTTATGAAGTGTCGTATGACGTGGTACTTACGTTTGATATGCTTACTTGCCTTGTGGGCTCGTGGTTCCCTTGAATTTGCGACTGCACCAGTATTATCACAATAAAGTGTAATACTCTTTGGCAAATCAGGAATCACATCAAAGTCCTGCAAGAAGTACTTGAGCCACACTGCCTCCTTGGCTGCCTCAGAGGCTGCCACGTACTCGGCTTCCATGGCAGAGTCCGATATGCATTTCTACTTCACACTTTTCCAACTAATGGATCCACCTCCCAGGCTAAACACATAACCCGTAGTAGACTTGGACTTTTCTTTGCCGATGAAAAATCTGAGTCAGTGTAACCCACTGGACACAGGTCGTGTGATTGATATACAAGCATGTACTCCCTAGTCCTTCTCAGGTACTTGAGTATGTGCTTGACAGCAATCCAGTGTCTTGGTCCTGGGTTTGAATGATATCTAGCAGCCATGCCTACGGCATTACAGATATCTGGTCTAGTGCAAAGCATAGCATACATGAGGCTTCTCACAGCTGATGCATAAGGGACCATCTTCATGTCATCTATCTCCTTTTGTGTCTTGGGACACATATCCTTAGATAGTTGAATTCCATGTCTGTAAGGTAGAAAACCTTTCTTGGAATTCTCCATGCTAAACCGCTTTAGCACTGTATCGATGTAGGATACCTGAGATAAGCACAACATCCTTTTCTTCCGATCACGAAAGATCCTTATTCCAAGGATGTTGTGCTCAGATAGCCATACCCGTACGTCCGACAATTCCTTCATGTTGTTTCCAATCAGAAGGATATCGTCTACATACAGTACAAGAAATACCAACATGTTTCCATCGCATTTCTTATACACATAACTCTCACTCGGACATTGGACGAATCCATATGATTGGATAACCTCGTCAAAACGAATGTTCCAATATCTGGATGCTTGCTTAAGTACATAAATGGATCTCTTAAGCTTGCACACCAAGTGCTCCTCTCCTTCAGCAATGAATCCCTTTGGTTGGCGCATATAAATTTGATTGTCTAGACACCCATTCAAGAATGCAGTCTTGACATCCATTTGCCAAATCTCCAAATCCAAATGCGCAGCTATAGCTAAAAGAATCCGGATTGACTTAAGCATCGCTACCGGCAAAAAGGTTTCATCATAATCGATACCCTCTTTCTGAGTATAACCTTTCGCAACAAGCCTCGCTTTGAAGGTTTCATCCTTCCCGTCACCTCCTTTCTTTCGCTTGTAGACCCATTTACTCCTAATGACTTGCACACCATCATGTAGCTCTATTAGCTCCCACACTTGATTGGAATCCATAGATCCCATTTCTGATTCCATTGTCACTTGCCAGGAGTCAGCATCTTTATCTTGGATTGCCTCCTTGTAGGTCCAGGGATCTGATTCATCTTTGCCTGGGATTGAGTCCGAAGACTTTCCCACGCTTATGAATCGCTCCAACTGACGAACAACCCTCCCACTACGACGAGGCAAATCCTGAGTTGGTGTAAAATCTCAGAATCGATACGTGGTGCAGTGTTAGTTGGCGCTTGTACGATTGGTGTAGACAGAGTCTCGCCCCTCAGCTCTTCTAGAATTATCTCGCTCATGGGCTTGTGACTAATCATATAATCCCCTTCCATGAATTGGGCATTGGTGCTAACAATGACCTTCTGATCCTGGGGACTATAGAACACCCTTCGTTCCTTAGGATATCCTACAAACACTCGCACTTCTGTACGAGATACTAACTTATCAGCTTCCTTATTCAGCACATGTGCTGGAGTACCCCAAATCCGAACATGTCCTAGACTGGGCTTTCGCCCACTCCACAGCTATGTGGGTGTTTTTGGAACTGATTTCGAAGGCACCAGGTTTAAAATGTACGCCACTGTTTCTAAGGCGTATCCCCAAAACAAAATAGGTAAATCCGAATAACTCATCATTGATCTAACCATTTCTAAAAGAGTTCTATTCCTTCTTTCAGCCACACCATTTTGTTATGGAGTTCCCGGCGCGGTGAGCTGGGACGAAATCCCCTCATTCGCCAAGAAATCCAAAAACTCTCCACTAAGGTATTCGCCACCACGATCAGATCGTAGTGACTTGATACTCTTCCCATGACACTTCTCCGTTTCAGCCTTGAAGTCTCTGAACCTGTCAAAGGCTTCAGACTTACGTCGCATCAAATAGATGTATCCATATCTCGAATAATCATCTGTGAACGTGATGAAGTATTTGAAACCACCCCTAGTCTGGATATTCATTGGACCACATACATTCGTATGAACCAATTCTAACACATTCTGAGCACGGTTTCCCTTGGTTTTAAAAACCCTTTTGGTCATCTTACCTTCCACACAGTATTCACAAATTGGAAATGACTCAACTTGGAGATCATCCAATGGTCCATCATCTACCAATCTCTGAATCCTTCCAAGGTTTACATGCCCTAACCGTAAATGTCACAGATATGTTTGGTTTATGCTTGAAGGTTCTTTTCTCTTTTTAGGTTTAGACAAAGAGTTAAGTGATATATGCATAGGAGTTTGTGCAGTATTAACGACATATAGTCCATCATTAGAAATACCTTTGCAAATATATTCACCGTTTCTTTTCCTAATAATGGCACCATCATCAAAAGAAACTGAATAACCATCACATTTTAATTTAGAAACCGAAATTAAATTCATTATAAAATCCGGTACTAATAATACATTATTGAGGACTAATAATTTATCATTAATCTTCAACTGCACGACTCCCACTACAACAGTCATAAGCCTGGAATAATCGCCCCAGTTGATGGTAATCTCGCCATCACTAAGCTGCTTGGTTACCTGAAAACCATGCGAGTCAAAGCAAACATGATCAGTGGAGCCTAAATCAACTATCCACGAAGTGGAAGAACAAGCTGCAAACATGTTTTGACTACTAGTGCACGAGACATACCTTTCTTAAGAGCAAGGCAGTCCGCCTTAAAATGTCATTTCTGACCGCACTTGTAGCACTTTTCCTTTGGCTTTTTGTTCGCCTCAAGGTGAGGAGCCTTGCAATTTTAAGTTGAGAGTTGCCACTTGCTTCTGACCAACCTGCTTTTTCTTCTTTCCCCATTTGGGTTTGGAAAAAGTAGCACCGGTTGCCGCAAGAATCTGATGGTAACCTTGTTTGAAGAGACCTTCAGCAGATTGAAGCTCTGTCTGAAGTTCCGCCAAAGGGTATGTCCTATGGTTCATATTGTAGTTAATGAGGAACTGCTCAAAGCTTCTTGGTAAGCTGCCAAAGATAATATCGACATGTGACTCTGCATCGATAGTAGCCCCCAGTATGCTCAGTTCGTTCAAATGAGACATCATTTTCAGAACATGATCCCTTACTAGGGTCCCTTCAGACATTTGAGTTGTCATCAACATCCTCATTGAATTTTGTCTAGCCGCCCGGTTCTGATGACCAAACATCTCGGTGAGATTTTTCATCATCTCCGCGGCTAAGCCCATCGTCTGATGCTGATGCTGCAATACATTTGTCAGTGAAGCCAAAATGTAACACTGAGCCATCTCATCAGACTTTTTCCATTTTTGGAATTCATCCAACTCTCCAGGAGTGGCATCTGGTTCTGGATCCAGAGGGCTCTCCTTAGTTAATACAAGTTTATGCGCCTCAGCAATCAGGACAATGTCAAGATTTCTTTTCCAATCGGCAAAGTTAGTGCCATCAAGTTTATTTTCTTTGAGAATAATAGCAAGTGGATTGAAAGACATCTGAGATAAAAATTAAAAACATCCATCACATAATGCATATCAAAACATATCGAAAAACCTCAAAACACAATATATATGCTAGCAATGCAACACCTCGAAAATCCGCATATGCAAGCCACGATCGTGTGGACGTTTACACACACATTTTTCAAGTAGAGTTTTACCTCTTTAATTTTACTATCTAGTCAACTTACGTTATGACAAGTAAAATTAATAGTTGGTTCCTCTTGGCCATGTATTAATTAACAAAGATTCCGATGGGGAGCTTATTAATTAATACACCTAAGTGAACACCATAATTTAACATCCTTAAAATGTTATCTTTTAAATAATAGTCCTACAGATGAGAGGTCCTATCATAAAAAGTAATATTTACCTTATGTTATCATTTTGAAATTTAAAACTAGTGAACCTATAATTAGCACATCCGATATGGAAGAAGACCATAATGTCAACGCGCATGCTAATTACTTCACAATTTAAATTAATTATGGAGGCCAATTTGATTTTATTTTAAAAATAAATCAATTTAATCACCTAGTTATTTTACCCTTAAGGTTTTTAATTTCTCGTCCTAACATGCAGAAAACATATCAGGCATACATTCATACATGCCATACATCAAAACAATAAAAATCAAAAATAAAGCATGGATAATTAAATTATCCAATTATCATGGTCTTCTTCCTTGAGTTGAATCCCAGAAAATCTTCGACTCGATCTCTCCCACTGAATCAAGCATCTCGTCGCTCCTCCCCGGCTGCGCCGTGGATTGCCAAAATTAAAATTTCACTTTTATGCAAAATTAATTACAAACAAAAATTAATTTTAAATTTTAAATCGACTCTCAGCGGCATGCAACGAATCAAGCGGACGACCGGACCAAAATCGGGCGACCGAACCAATGGCCCGGACAGCCGCCGCGGCTCTCGACAGCATGCTCGGCGCTGCTCGGCAGGTAGCCGTGTGCTTCTTAGCGATGCACACGTTGTTGGTCAGCGGCTACCAGTGATCCGGCGATCCTGCTCGCTCTATTTCTTCGTGATCCTGTCTTTTCCGAATTCAATTATAATTTTACACAAAATAAAATACATCAAAATTACAGCAAGATTACACGAAAAATAAAACACCTAGAATTACCCGCGGATTTTCTCACGGGAAAAACCATTACATGCCTCAAAATCGGGCCAAACCAACAATTGCATAAATAATAAAAATAACTAAATAAATAAATAAACCATTTACATAACCATGATAATTAGATCATATCAGCTGCAGGAACACATCTAGCAAAATATTCCAACATCAACTTAATTACCAAAATTAATTACAATAGCAAAAAGCCTAAAATCCATCTCCGATACCAATTTTTGAAAATAAAACGCAGCGGAGAAGTTTGGAAAAGTATGATAATTGCGTTTTGCGCATCCACGAGCATAAGATCTATTTAGGCATGCTAATTAATTAATTACTTAGACTAATAAGCAATTTAAATATTATTTATTATTTATTAAATAAATATGTTCGTTATAGAAATATCCTAATCTAGATCTAAAAGATCATAAGATATTACCTTTGAAGTGAATTGGTTGCTTTCGTCTTGATCACCTTGTATTTCTACCTTTAGACCTTCTAGACTATGATCCGCCTTAACCCGGACGTTGTGTGGGCAACGAGCTACCAGATCTTGCTTGGACACAATATGGATCGACCGAAATTCCTTTTGTATGTGGTCACTTGATTTTTCTTTGCTTTCTAGTATTTTATGAACACTCTAAGCAAATTAATGTGTTATCTAAATTGTAGCATCAGAGACACAAGTTTAGATCTACAATTAAACACAAGAGAAAAAATTTGATCTCACAACCTTACAAAAGACTTGGAAAATCGGCCTCCCCCTTATTGTCCTATATATAGGTTCTTGGACAACTACTAGGGATCTTAAGGAGTATTATGGAAGGACTCCTAATAGATTTCATCTTACCATATTAGGACTCTTCCTAATATAATGAATCTATTAATATCAACTTAGTCCACTAAAAGGTTGATATTGCACTTCCTACCAAAATTCCAAATTACGAAATTGGGCTCCTTATTAAATATATTATTTCTCGTGTTTAAGGTATCGAATGTCCATTAATTAATTATAAGCTACTGACAGCTTTAATTAATTAATATCTTATCCAAGAGTAGTACCACTCGAACCTTATTATTATATCATAATTAAATCCACCTGCAGTGTTTAATATAATAATCATTATCGAGATCCTCAAGGGGATATCATCAACCCGCACGATTTCTAGTAATAATAACTATCATATAAATAATATTATTGCCCAAGATACGAGGCTTATTGAGTCGATCATTTTGACTCTCACCCATGGTAAATTAAAGTAATAAGTATTATAAATACACAATTAAATATTATATACTTAGAATTAAGAAATAATAATTATCCAAGATTTACGCTCTTCTTACAGTCAGTATAGAAGACACTATCTCACCTCGATCCAGTTCAACGTATGCAAATACGCTAATGTATGCTAATAGTCAAGAATAACTAATCACAAGCATACACTACAACCTTTTATATAATTTGTCTAATAATTATATACGTTGTGAACTATTATATTATTTTATGAGGTAACGATAATGTGATCTTCCGTGTGACACCAACACACCACATTTTCTACAATATAAAATAATTAGACATTTCATTTGCATAACCATAACGTGAATAAATATGCAAAATATGTGATTAAATGTAATTAATATTCTCATAGGTAGTTTTAGGGAAATAAGGTAATACAAGCATAAAGTATGCTTTGCAGTATACAACCCTAACAGGAATCTGCCCTTGTGATTTCTTTTGGATCTCGTAAGTCCAAGAACAAGAAGAAAAAGACCAAGAAGCGGATGGGCACACAAGGTAAGGATTTTAAGGGTAAGGACAAGGCCCCAATGATTCCTAAGAGCAAAAAGGTGAAGAATGACACATGTCTCAAATACGGTGAGCTGGGCCACTGGGCGAGAGACTGTCCGATCCTTCATGGCACTTCAGGTACGAAACTTTAGTTTTGGAAGCGAATTGTTCTGCTACCGTATTTTCTACTTCTTGGATATTGAATTTATGTGCTAGTTCTCACATTTGTACAATGAATCAGGATCTGGACCAAAGTAGGAAGCTTGGAGCTGGGGAAGTGATGATTACTGTCGGAAGCGGGCATAGTGTCGAAGCAACTGACATAGGATCATTTCTTTTGGATTTGGAATCCGGCTTTGTTTAACATTGGATGATGTATCCATGGGGCATAAAAATATTATATCCATTCTGGTCATGGATCGGAAAGGCTTTTCATTTTTCATTGGTGATAGTACTTGCAAAATTTATTTTAGAAATAAATTAGTAGACACTGCTACATTGTTAAATGGACTGTATCATCTAAACTTAAGAAACAAAGTCGTTGTGAACGTTATGACTAGGAAGCGTGGTAGGGATGAAACTAATCAAATTTTGAAATGGCATCTTAGACTTGGTCATGTTGGTCAGACCAAGGTTTACAAAATGGAAAAGGATGGACTTATGGGTCCATTGGGATCAGATCCCTTTACAACTTGTGAATCTTGCCTTAAAGGTAAAATGACTAAGTCCCCCTCCACATGGACTTTTGAAAGAGCCACTGATATGTAACACCCCCAGAATCAAACCGGGAATATTACACGCCGCAGACCCTCTCCGTGAGGATCCACCAGGCTAGACATCAAAACTACACAATAAATTACATACCGACACGGTAAAATACAAAATCCGTAGACCAACTTGGTCTTTTGTCACTAACATACAAGTAAAAAATACACATTTCCATCTCGACTCATACCCGTACAAGGGTAAAATACACTCACAAACCAAAAGTACGACAGAAGAAAGACCACACACAAACTCGGACTGACTGTATCCAACACTGGCCTTCGTGTGATTAGTATCATTCGCCTTCCATCATCCTTCGCACCGATCCTGTGTTTTGCTCCCAAACCTGTATGTACCTGGATGCAAAAACAGACATCCACCCCCGAATACTCGGGGGTTAGCAAAACTCCACTGTTTTGCTAGTACAAGTATAAAGTGCAAATACGAGCCATACAAAACACATTCCGAGAATACAACAAAGGACTTCCCGAGCTATTTGATAATTAAAATAGTTCAAGTCTTGAAAGTAGAAACCAAAACAAGAAAGCACTTTGAAAACATTTTCAAATCTCGGGAGTTTTCGAAAACATTTGCGATAGTAAAGTTCTTAATTCTTCAAAAGCCACTTAGGGTCACCGCCCCAATATTCATTTTCCAAAAATGCAAATCCGACTAACAAAACACGGGGTTCACAACCCAATTCATTCCGATACAAAACACGGGGTCCACGACCCAACCATTTCGATCACCAACACGGGGTCCACGACCGTTCATTCACTTCAATTCACTTCCCAAAATACATTACACATAACACATTATTTTTATGCCATTTTAGCCAAACACCAAGACTCGATATATAATGTCTCTCGACTCGAGAACCAAAGATTGTGATACTCCTGACATATCACAATTAATCAACAAGACAAACACTCGCAATTCTCGCGACCGGTCCAGCCCTCCGGTCCCGCCGTAAGGCCACCAAGTCCCCTGTGTGCCCGTCGAGCAATCCCGGTGAGAATGCCCACTCAAGTAACTCGCGACCCGGTCCCACCGCTAAGCCACCAGTCCCCATGTGACCCCGTCGAGTCAATCCCCGAGTGAGAGTACCGAGACAAACCTTACAACTCTCATCAATTCACATTTCCAAAACCGCAATCCTCAAGAGTCAATCACAATATATATAGTCGAGGTATTTTGCTAAAATGGCCATATTATCCAACACATACCCACGACCCAAAATTTATACTATCCACAAGGAAACACACTTATCTCAACAACACCGAACGACACAACCCGTATCACACAACTCATGTAACCACCGATTACCACATGATTCCACGCACAATTCATAACAAAAGGATTTAACCACAAATTACCGACGACATATTCACACATAATGACATCATCCGAAGGTAGGGAGTTCCTATACTCAACACTAACACACATAGTCAAATAATCACATTAAGTCTCGAACGCAAGATTCATCTTTTAAGAAAACCATAATTGTAAATATACCGATTCTTTAGAAAAATGGTTGTAAACAATTCGTTTAGCATGTATCGTCAACTTTCAACCATCATATTCACAAAACACGTAATGTATGGGCAAGATACTTGCCTCAGTAGTTGATACCGGACACTCCGACGAACGTGGATTAACCGGAAAACGTCGAATGTCCAAAACTCTTCGGCGGAAACGACGGTAGAACCACCAATTGGAAAACGGCGAACGGAAGGGTTCCGGCTCGAGTTCTTCACAAGGAACCTGACCCTAACATAATACCGTCAATAATCAACGATCGTACGAGGAAGAATAATCGTAGAACGCCCAAAACCCCCCTCTAAGGATTTTCACCGGACACCTTCAAGGCACCGATTAGGAACTCAACTAAACGAAGAATCTTTAACAATCGAACCATGGATCAACAAGGAAATTGGTATAATATGACTTAATAATCATCAATCCATCACAATTATAAGTTATCACGGATCAAACGGGCGAAAACAACCAAAACCCCCAATTTTCCCAAAACTAGGATTTTAGGAAAACTAACCTTGATTCGCTGGATTGAAGGATGTTATGGAGTGATTAATCGATGATATGAGCTCCAAAACTTCGTGGATTAGTTGTATAATAACATGTCTTCGTCACCTCCAAGAACCCAGCCGCGGAAGAGAAAAGGAGAAAATGAAAAATGAGTGCAAACAGGACTGCTCGGTAATATTTATACTGGTGTAGTCTAGCGTGCGCTAGATCGCCAGGCTAGCGTGCGCTAGCGGCGGTCATGGTCGAGAATGTTCGGCCGGGCCCGCCATCATGTGCCGAACACGTGCGCTGTCGGCCCACCCACAATCCAGACTTCTGCTCGGCCAGTAGCGTGGCAGCCTTTCAGTCAGAAGGCGTGCGCTCACCGGCCAGAAGGCGTCAGAATGTCCGGCAAGAGCGTGCGCTACTGCCGATCTCCCTCCCGTAACCTTTACGCCTATCGCCTCGGTCGACTAGCGCAGCCTAACCGGCCATAGCGTGCGCCTCTCGGCCGAAGGCAGTGCTACTTTCCGGCCGTGGCGTGCGCTACGCGGTTCTGCTGCAACCGCCCGGCCGCACTCGCACTCGTCCGGCCGATTACTGCAGCCGTCCGGCCACCGTCCCCAACCGTCCGGCGGTGTCCGACCACCATGATTCGACGACTCGATTTTCCGAAATCGCACGGAACGAACACGACAAAATACTCGGGACAACATCATCGGTCCGAAATGAAAACAACGGATAACAAATCATCACCTGCGGTCTTAAACGCCAAAATCAGTTGTCGAGAAAATAATACCGGCACTCGACAACCGGGAAATATCCGAAAAAAATCCAAAATAACTGAACGAAAATCGTGGGTATTACATTCTACCCCCCTAAAAATAAGTTTCGTCCCGAAACTTAAAACAAAAGCAAGGCGACTCTCGACAACACACCAGAACTCCATGCAGTATAAAGCCACTACGATCCGATTCAATACGCAAGAATGCTTACGAAAAGCAACGACCATGAATCGTTGCGGTTGATAAAACCGAGCAATACAAAAATCAAGTCACGATCCCAACGCTGAAAGGTATGAAATTCCAATAACTCACAGATTTGGAAGATCAAATACGAAGACAATTTCCCAACACTTATGAAAATCGCAAAATGGCCCAGATGTACAATAATCACGATTTCGAGGTCAAACGATAATGATTGGACAACGACAACGAATAGCAATGATCGAACAACAACGATAACCTTTGAAGTACATACCTCAAATCAAGACATCAATAACTTGTAGGAAGCACGAGGTGTTAGTTTCGAACACGGTTCACAAGAAATCGATCCGAACTTGGAAAGATCACAAAGATATGTACATCAATTTGGAACAATATCAGAACTCGCTCGAATGACAAATGAGAGAAACAACACAAGGTCAGAAGCATTAACAAACGCAATCGCCTCAATACGGTCGAACGAAACGGAAACGAGAAGAAGAAGAAGAAAAAAATGCGGCATTACATCATATCACCTTTAAAAGAGGTTTCGTCCCCGAAACCTAAACAACGAAACGAAGTGTTTGAATATCAACCTTCCCGGCCATATCCTCTTGGTCCCGCATCTAGTCTCCATAACCAATCAGTATCATGGTCACGGTCGCGCCCGCTGTCCCTCGGCATACTAAGCGGATTCTCACTCAATACGATTGCACCACTTCGCAAAAATAAATATGCTAACGTACCAACTTAGCATGACATATCACATAAGTTAACCAATAACAACTCGCAAGAAAAATCCACGAGGTATCCCTTTAAAGAAAATCTTATGAAAATCATCGATTTGTATGTTATTCAAAATAAACTTTAATAGTACTTTTGGTACCTCGGGTTATTTCATCAAAACTCGTAATCAACATACTCTAACCGCCTCATTTGAAATCATTTGCCAAAATAACAATTCCTTGTAACCGGCGTTATCAAAATCGTCATGCCTTTACTCATCACCATCACCGTTAACAACCAACAAGTTAGCCATGCAAGATCATCAAACCATTCCTACATACTCTAACATTTCCAAATCCGAGTTTGAACTTTACATCGAGTGAGATTTTTCATCTTTCACTATATATTTTTGAAAAAGAAATCGTATTGGTTTTTGAAAAAAAATATTTTATGATGTGAAAGATTTTTGAAAATCATGTACTCGAATTATTCGAAAATACAATAGTACGTTACAGTCATTTCTGAAAATTCTCCCAACACTACACAAGAATCAACGACAGTAACATTTTACAAAATGTTCATGATATTTTAAAACAACTCTTTCAATACCGTCGAGGTTTTATTTGAGAATCCTAGGCCGGCTCGCAATTTTCAAACAATTTCCAAAGTTCATACAAATCCGCCGGCTTAATCGCAACGTCAAATTAATTTCAAAAATTGATTCCCGCAACTTGCACAAACTTATGAAAGTTTTAGGAGAACATTTTGAACACACATAATTTATCAACTCACCGAACAAAATCAATTATCACTGAGTGCGAATGAAAGGTCACAACACACGTTCACACAAAACGGTTGTCATCACTAGACAACGCACATAGGATACAATCACAGACGACTGACTGCAGAAAGTTAGGCCTAACGGCAAAAATGCGGTTCCACATCCTTTGTCCCAGCTAACTAACGCACGCTACAACAATTATTTAGCGTGCGCTATTCATGATGCATTAGCGCGCATTACAACAACATTAGCGTGCGCTACTCATGCCACATTAGCGCTAGCTAGCCTTGTACTTAGCGTGCGCTAACAGCTCAGATTTAGCACGTGATTACGAATATATACGACATTACTAAAATCATTGGTCACAAATAAACAACAACACGTTCGAGTCTCAAAGCCATTGATTCGACACTCCATGAGAAACCACCAAAAGACAATTGTTATTCAAAAACCGAATTCTCACCTCTTATTAAAGAGAGCTATCTCAATGCACACAAATCGAACGACCCAGCATTCACATCATAGTTTTAATTTAAAAGTGGCAACACTGCCCGAACAACAAGAATATCATCAAGTATTTGTCGACTAACAGTCATAAAACCGATAAGTTGAAAACGAGAGTCACGTCTTGTCTACATTTTGTAAACTTCTCTTGGGTTCAAAAATCGTGTTTTGAAAACTTATAATATCAAATGAAAATAAAATATCGGTAGTTGGATTTCTCCAAAAATTTTGACCTTGAGGTCATCATACGAAAATCAAACAACATAGGCCACATACTCACAAATCACCTTTAACTCCACATCATAACAAAAATCATACAAGCTCGTATATCACAAGGCACAATATAGTAGGGAGACTTACATCCACAGGTCGCACGAAGATGATGGCTACACCTCGATACTAATCACGGCCGACATCACAGACGACGCGTCGCGACACGACTTAGCATGCACACAATCTGGCTGCAACAAGACACGACAATACCCGATCGACCCGACAGCCTAGGTTTCCGCAACCTAGGCTCTGATACCATAAATGTAACACCCCCAGAATCAAACCGGGAATATTACACGCCGCAGACCCTCTCCGTGAGGATCCACCAGGCTAGACATCAAAACTACACAATAAATTACATACCGACACGGTAAAATACAAAATCCGTAGACCAACTTGGTCTTTTGTCACTAACATACAAGTCAAAAATACACATTTCCATCTCGACTCATACCCGTACAAGGGTAAAATACACTCACAAACCAAAAGTACGACAGAAGAAAGACCACACACAAACTCGGACTGACTGTATCCAACACTGGCCTTCGTGTGATTAGTATCATTCGCCTTCCATCATCCTTCGCACCGATCCTGTGTTTTGCTCCCAAACCTGTATGTACCTGGATGCAAAAACAGACATCCACCCCCGAATACTCGGGGGTTAGCAAAACTCCACTGTTTTGCTAGTACAAGTATAAAGTGCAAATACGAGCCATACAAAACACATTCCGAGAATACAACAAAGGACTTCGAGCTATTTGATAATTAAAATAGTTCAAGTCTTGAAAGTAGAAACCAAAACAAGAAAGCACTTTGAAAACATTTTCAAATCTCGGGAGTTTTCGAAAACATTTGCGATAGTAAAGTTCTTAATTCTTCAAAGCCACTTAGGGTCACCGCCCCAATATTCATTTTCCAAAAATGCAAATCCGACTAACAAAACACGGGGTTCACAACCCAATTCATTCCAATCACAAAACACGGGGTCCACGACCCAACCATTTCGATCACCAACACAGGTCCACGACCCGTTCATTCACTTCAATTCACTTCCCAAAAATACATTACACATAACACATTATTTTTATGCCATTTTAGCCAAACACCAAGACTCGATATATAATGTCTCTCGACTCCGAGCAACCAGCATTGTGATACTCCAGACATATCACAATTAATCAACAGTACAAACACTCTGGCAATTCTCGCGACCCGGTCCAGCCCTCCGGTCCCGCCGTAAGGCCACCAAGTCCCTGTGTGCCCCGTCGAGCAATCCCCAGGTGAGAATGCCCACTCGAAGTAACTCTCGCGACCCGGTCCAGCCGCTAAGCCACCAGGTCCCCGTGTGACCCCGTCGAGTCAATCCCCGAGTGAGAGTACCCGAGACAAACCTTACAACTCTCATCAATTCACATTTCCAAAACCGCAATCCTCAAGAGTCAATCACAATATATATAGTCGAGGTATTTTGCTAAAATGGCCATATTATCCAACACATACCCACGACCCAAAATTTATACTATCCACAAGGAAACACACTTATCTCAACAACACCGAACGACACAACCCGTATCACACAACTCATGTAACCACCGATTACCACATGATTCCACGCACAATTCATAACAAAAGGATTTAACCACAAATTACCGACGACATATTCACACATAATGACATCATCCGAAGGTAGGGAGTTCCTATACTCAACACTAACACACATAGTCAAATAATCACATTAAGTCTCGAACGCAAGATTCATCTTTTAAGAAAACCATAATTGTAAATATACCGATTCTTTAGAAAAATGGTTGTAAACAATTCGTTTAGCATGTATCGTCAACTTTCAACCATCATATTCACAAAACACGTAATGTATGGGCAAGATACTTGCCTCAGTAGTTGATACCGGACACTCCGACGAACGTGGATTAACCGGAAAACGTCGAATGTCCAAAACTCTTCGGCGGAAACGACAATAGAACCACCAATTGGAAAACGGCGAACGGAAGGGTTCCGGCTCGAGTTCTTCGCAAGGAACCTGACCCTAACATAATACCGTCAATAATCAACGATCGTACGAGGAAGAATAATCGTAGAACGCCCAAAACCCCCCTCTAAGGATTTTCACCGGACACCTTCAAGGCACCGATTAGGAACTCAACTAAACGAAGAATCTTTAACAATCGAACCATGGATCAACAAGGAAATTGGTATAATATGACTTAATAATCATCAATCCATCACAATTATAAGTTATCACGGATCAAACGGGCGAAAACAACCAAAACCCCCAATTTTCCCAAAACTAGGATTTTAGGAAAACTAACCTTGATTCATTGATCAAGGATGTTATGGAGTGATTAATCGATGATATGAGCTCCAAAACTTCGTGGATTAGTTGTATAATAACATGTCTTCACCTCCAAGAACCCAAAGCGGAAGAGAAAAGGAGAAAATGAAAATGAGTGCAAACAGGATCGCTTGGTAATATTTATATCGTGCGCCTAGCGTGCGCTAGATCGCCGGCTAGCGTGCGCTAGCGGCGGTCATGGTCGAGAATGTTCGGCCGGCCCGCCATCATGTGCCGAACACGTGCGGCGCCGGCCCACCACAATCCAGAGACTTCTGGCTCGGCCAGTAGCGTCGCAGCTTTCAAAGCCGAAGGCGTGCGCTACCGGCCGGCCAGAAGGCATGCGCAGATGTCCGGCAGATGGCGTGCGCCACTGCCGATCTCCCCAGCCCGTAACCTTCGCCTTATCGCCTTTGCCGACTAGCGCGCGCAGCCAACCGCCATAGCGTGCGCCGCTTGCCTCGGTCAGAAGGCGTGCGCTACTTTCCGGCCGTAGCGTGAGCTACGCCGGTTCTGCCGCAACCGCCCGGCCAGTGCCTGCAGCCGTCCGGCCAAGCCTGCAGCCGTCCGGCCACCGTCCCCAACCGTCCGGCCGTTGTCCGACCACCATGATTCGACGACTCGATTTTCCGAAATCGCACGGAACGAACACGACAAAATACTCGGGACAACATCATCGGTCCGAAATGAAAACAACGGATAACAAATCATCACCTACGGTCTTAGACGCCAAAATCGCTTGTCGAGAAAATAATACCTAACTCGACAACCGGAAATATCCGAAAAAAATCCAAAATAACTGAACGAAAATCGTGGGTATTACATTCTACCCCCTAAAAATAAGTTTCGTCCGAAACTTAAAACAAAAGCAAGGCGACTCGACAACACACCGTAACTCCATGCGATAAAGCCACTACGATCCGATTCAATACGCAAGAATGCTTTAAAAGCAACGACCATGAATCGCGGTTGATAAAACCGAGCAATACAAAAATCAAGTCACGATCCCAACGCTGAAAGGTATGAAATTCCAATAACTCACAGATTTGGAAGATCAAATACGAAGACAATTTCCCAACACTTATGAAAATCGCAAAATGGCCCAGATGTACAATAATCACGATTTCGAGGTCAAACGATAATGATTGGACAACGACAACGAATAGCAATGATCGAACAACAACGATAACCTTTGAAGTACATACCTCAAATCAAGACATCAATAACTTGTAGGAAGCACGAGGTGTTAGTTTCGAACACGGTTCACAAGAAATCGATCCGAACTTGGAAAGATCACAACGATATGTACATCAATTTGGAACAATATCAGAACTCGCTCGAATGACAAATGAGAGAAACAACACAAGGTCAGAAGCATTAACAAACGCAATCGCCTCAATACGGTCGAACGAAACGGAAACGAGAAGAAGAAGAAGAAAAAAATGCGGCATTACATCATATCACCTTTAAAAGAGGTTTCGTCCCCGAAACCTAAACAACGAAACGAAGTGTTTGAATATCAACCTTCCCGGCCATATCCTCTTGGTCCCGCATCTAGTCTCCATAACCAATCAGATGCGGTCACGGTCGCGCCCATTGTCCCTCGGCATACTAAGCGGATTCTCACTCAATACGATTGCACCACTTCGCAAAAATAAATATGCTAACGTACCAACTTAGCATGACATATCACATAAGTTAACCAATAACAACTCGCAAGAAAAATCCACGAGGTATCCCTTTAAAGAAAATCTTTTGAAAATCATTGGATTTGTATGTTATTCAAAATAAACTTTAATAGTACTTTTGGTACCTCGGGTTATTTCATCAAAACTCGTAATCAACATACTCTAACCGCCTCATTTGAAATCATTTGCCAAAATAACAATTCCTTGTAACCGGCGTTATCAAAATCGTCATGCCTTTACTCATCACCATCACCGTTAACAACCAACAAGTTAGCCATGCAAGATCATCAAACCATTCCTACATACTCTAACATTTCCAAATCCGAGTTTGAACTTTACATCGAGTGAGATTTTTCATCTTTCACTATATATTTTTGAAAAAGAAATCGTATTGGTTTTTGAAAAAATATTTTATGATGTGAAAGATTTTTGAAAATCATGTACTCGAATTATTCAAAATACAATAGTACGTTACTCATTTCAAAATTCTCCCAACACTACACAAGAATCAACGACAGTAACATTTTACAAAATGTTCATGATATTTTAAAACAACTCTTTCAATACCGTCGAGGTTTTATTTGAGAATCCTAGGCCGGCTCGCAATTTTCAAACAATTTCCAAAGTTCATACAAATCCGCCGGCTTAATCGCAACGTCAAATTAATTTCAAAAATTGATTCCCGCAACTTGCACAAACTTATGAAAGTTTTAGGAGAACATTTTGAACACACATAATTTATCAACTCACCGAACAAAATCAATTATCACTGAGTGCGAATGAAAGGTCACAACACACGTTCACACAAAACGGTTGTCATCACTAGACAACGCACATAGGATACAGTCACAGACGACTGACTGCAGAAAGTTAGGCCTAACGGCAAAAATGCGGTTCCACATCCTCTGTCCCAGCTAACTAACGCACGCTACAACAATTATTTAGCGTGCGCTATTCATGATGCATTAGCGCGCATTACAACAACATTAGCGTGCGCTACTCATGCCACATTAGCGCGCGCTAGCCTTGTACTTAGCGTGCGCTAACAGCTCAGATTTAGCACGTGATTACGAATATATACGACATTACTAAAATCATTGGTCACAAATAAACAACACGTTCGAGTCTCAAAGCCATTGATTCGACACTCCATGAGAAACCACCAAAAGACAATTGTTATTCAAAAACCGAATTCTCACCTCTTATTAAAGAGAGCTATCTCAATGCACACAAATCGAACGACCCAGCATTCACATCATAGTTTTAATTTAAAAGTGGCAACACTGCCCGAACAACAAGAATATCATCAAGTATTTGTCGACTAACAGTCATAAAACCGATAAGTTGAAAACGAGAGTCACGTCTTGTCTACATTTTGTAAACTTCTCTTGGGTTCAAAAATCGTGTTTTGAAAACTTATAATATCAAATGAAAATAAAATATCGGTAGTTGGATTTCTCCAAAAATTTTGACCTTGAGGTCATCATACAAAAATCAAACAACATAGGCCACATACTCACAAATCACCTTTAACTCCACATCATAACAAAAATCATACAAGCTCGTATATCACAAGGCACAATATAGTAGGGAGACTTACATCCACAGGTCGCACGAAGATGATGGCTACACCTCGATACTAATCACGGCCGACATCACAGACGACGCGTCGCGACACGACTTAGACAGACACAATCCGGCTGAACAAGACACGACAATACCCGATCGACCCGACACCTAGGTTTCCGCAACCTAGGCTCGATACCATAAATGTAACACCCCCTGAATCAAACCGGAATATTACACGCCGCAGACCCTCTCCGTGAGGATCCACCGTGCTAGACATCAAAACTACACAATAAATTACATACCGACACGGTAAAATACAAAATCCGTAGACCAAGGTGGTCTTTTGTCACTAACCTACAAGTAAAAATACACATTTCCATCTCGACTCATACCCGTACAAGGGTAAAATACACTCACAAACCAAAAGTACGACGGAAGAAAGACCACACACAAACTCTGACCGATCAGATCCAACACCGGCCTTCGTGTGATTAGTATCATTCGCCTTCCATCATCCTTCGCACCGATCCCGTGTTTTGCTCCCAAACCTGTATGTACCTGGATGCAAAACAGACATCCACCCCGAATACTCGGGTTAGCAAACTCCACCGCTTTGCTAGTACAAGTATAAAGTGCAAATACGAGCCATACAAAACACATTCCGAGAATACAACAAAGGACTTCCCGAGCTATTTGATAATTAAAATAGTTCAAGTCTTGAAAGTAGAAACCAAAACAAGAAAGCACTTTGAAAACATTTTCAAATCTCGGAGTTTTCAAAACATTTGCGATAGTAAAGTTCTTAATTCTTCAAAAGCCACTTAGTGGTCACCGCCCAATATTCATTTTCCAAAAATGCAAATCCGACTAACAAAACACGGGGTTCACAACCCAATTCATTCCAAATACAAAACACAGTGGTCCACGACCCAACCATTTCGATCACCAACACAGGTCCACGACCGTTCATTCACTTCAATTCACTTCCCAAAAATACATTACACATAACACATTATTTTTATGCCATTTTAGCCAAACACCAAGACTCGATATATAATGTCTCTCGACTGAGCAACCAAAGATTGTGATACTCCTGACATATCACAATTAATCAACAAGACAAACACTCGCAATTCTCGACCGGTCAGCCTCCTCCGGCCCCGTCCGCCGTAAGGCCACCAAGTCCCTGTGTGCCCCATCGAGCAATCCCCAGGTTAGAATGCCCACTCGAAGTAACTCTCGCGACCCGGTCCAGCCGCTAAGCCACCAGGTCCCCGTGTGACCCCGTCGAGTCAATCCCCGAGTGAGAGTACCCGAGACAAACCTTACAACTCTCATCAATTCACATTTCCAAAACCGCAATCCTCAAGAGTCAATCACAATATATATAGTCGAGGTATTTTGCTAAAATGGCCATATTATCCAACACATACCCACGACCCAAAATTTATACTATCCACAAGGAAACACACTTATCTCAACAACACCGAACGACACAACCCGTATCACACAACTCATGTAACCACCGATTACCACATGATTCCACGCACAATTCATAACAAAAGGATTTAACCACAAATTACCGACGACATATTCACACATAATGACATCATCCGAAGGTAGGGAGTTCCTATACTCAACACTAACACACATAGTTAAATAATCACATTAAGTCTCGAACGCAAGATTCATCTTTTAAGAAAACCATAATTGTAAATATACCGATTCTTTAGAAAAATGGTTGTAAACAATTCGTTTAGCATGTATCGTCAACTTTCAACCATCATATTCACAAAACACGTAATGTATGGGCAAAATACTTGCCTCAGTAGTTGATACCGGACACTCCGACGAACGTGGATTAACCGGAAAACGTCGAATGTCCAAAACTCTTCGGCGGAAACGACGGTAGAACCACCAATTGGAAAACGGCGAACGGAAGGGTTTCGGCTCGAGTTCTTCGCAAGGAACCTGACCCTAACATAATACCGTCAATAATCAACGATCGTACGAGGAAGAATAATCGTAGAACGCCCAAAACCCCCCTCTAAGGATTTTCACCGGACACCTTCAAGGCACCGATTAGGAACTCAACTAAACGAAGAATCTTTAACAATCGAACCATGGATCAACAAGGAAATTGGTATAATATGACTTAATAATCATCAATCCATCACAATTATAAGTTATCACGGATCAAACGGGCGAAAACAACCAAAACCCCCAATTTTCCCAAAACTAGGATTTTAGGAAAACTAACCTTGATTCGCTGGATTGAAGGATGTTATGGAGTGATTAATCGATGATATGAGCTCCAAAACTTCGTGGATTAGTTGTATAATAACATGTCTTCGTCACCTCCAAGAACCCACCAAAAGAGAAAAGGAGAAAATGAAAATGAGTGCAAACAGGATCGCTCGGTAATATTTATATCGGTGCGCTCTAGCGTGCGCTAGATCAGGCTAGCGTGCGCTAGCGGGCGGTCATGGTCGAGAATGTTCGGTCGGGCCCGCCATCATGTGCCGAACACGTGCGCTGCCGGCCCACCCACAATCCAGACTTCGGCTCGGCCAGAAGCGTCTGCAGCCTTTCAAAGTCAGAAGCGTGCGCTACCGGCCAGAAGCGTGTGCAAAGGTCCTGGCAAGAGCGTGCGCTACTCCGCCGATCTCCCCACCCAAAACCTTTCGCCCTTATCGCCTGCCGACTAGCGCGCGCAGCCTAACCGCCATAGCGTGCGCCGCCTCTCCCGGCCAGAAGGCGCTACTTTCCGGCCAGAAGGCGTGCGCTACGCCGGTTCTGTCGCAACCGCCTGGCCAAGACTGTGCACTCGTCCGGCCAAGGCTCGCAGCCCGTCCGGCCACCGTCCCCAACCGTCCGGCGGTGTCCGAGCACCATGATTTGACGACTGATTTTCCGAAATCGCATTAACGAACACGACAAAATACTCGGGGACAACATCATCGGTCCGAAATGAAAACAACGGATAACAAATCATCACCTACGGTCTTAGACGCCAAAATCAGTTGTCGAGAAAATAATACCGGAACTCGACAACCGGGAAATATCCGAAAAAAAAATCCAAAATAACCGGAACGAAAATCGTGGGTATTACATGATAAACTTGGAGTAGTCCATACCGACGTATGTGGTCCTTTGGAAGCAGCACGTGATGGATATCATTATTTCATTACGTTTACGTATGATCATACTAGGTATGGTTATGTATACTTAATGAAATATAAATCCGAGGCCTTTGAGAAATTCCAGGAATTTAAGGCCCTAGTCGAAAAACAAACTGGTAATCATATCAAAGCACTTCGTTTGGACCGAGGTGCCAAGTATATGAGTACAGAGTTTGACGAGTTCCTTAAGGAGCACGGAATAATGTCACAACTCACACCTCCATGAACGCCTCAGTTAAATGGTGTGTCGGAAAGAAGGAAACGAACCTTGTTGGACATGGTTTGTTCCATACTTAGCTACACTGACTTACCGATTTACCTGTGGGGGTATGCGCTCCTTACTGCTGCTTATATCTTGAACAGATGTCCTTCCAAGTCCGTTCCTAAGACTCCACATGAGATGTGGGAGGGTAGGAAACCAATTCTTAATCATATTAGGATCTGGGGATATCCAGCCTATATCAAGAAGACTAAGGTAAAGAAACTGGAAGCAGGGTCCGTGAAGGGACGTTTCATTGGATTCCCATCTAATACGATGGGTTATATATTCTACATGCCCGAAGATCGAAAGATCATCGTTGCTTTTCAAGCACACTTACTGGAAGATGAGTTTATTGAGGAAGGTGGAGCAAGTAGAAGTATCTCTTTGGAAGAATACAATTAAACACTTCAGGAGGCACCTGTACAAGAAGTTGGAACCGAACCTTCTGAAACACAAGTACAACCACCTTGTAGGTGTAGTAGGGTGTCTCAATTACATGAGAGGTATGGCTTTATACACTTGGAGGAACTAGGTCTCCATGAGGTTCTATGTGATAGCCAAGAGACCGACCCCGCGACCTATGACCAAGTGATGGTGGATGTAGACTCCACGAAATGGCGAGAAGCTATGGAAGTTGAGATAGACCCGATGCATATCAATCAGGTGTGGACTCTAGTAGACCGCCCCAAGGACATAGTGCCCATTGGGAACAAGTGGATCTACAAGAGAAAAACTGATGGGGATGGCAAGGTTGACACCTATACGGCCAGGCTTGTGGCAAAGGGTTATACCCAAAAATATGGGATCGATTACCACAATACCTTCTCGCCCGTAGCTATGATCAAGTCTATTCGAATGATGCTTGATATAGCCGCCTACCACGATTATGAGATATGGCATATGGACGTAAAGACAGCTTTCCTCAATGGATTCCTCGAGGAGGAGATCTATATGGAGCAGCCTAAAGGCTTTGTGTCCTAGGTCGATATTCATAAAGTGTGCAAACTTCAGCATTCAATTTATGTACTGAAGCAGGCTTCGTGTAGTTGGAACCCTCATTTTGACGAAGCTGTCAAAGAGTTTGACTTCGTGCAAAATGAAGAGGAACCTTATGTATACAAAAGGGTTCGTGGGAGCAAGATCGTATTCTTAGTACTATATGTAGATGACATTCTACTAATAAGAAACGATGTGGAAATGCTCAGTTTTGTGAAAGCTTGGCTTTCGAGTAGGTTCTCCATGAAAGACTTGGGAGAAGGTACCTATATTCTTGGGATTCGACTCTACCGGGATAGAGCGAAGAGAATGATAGGTCTTTCCCAAGCTCTTTATATAGATAAGATCATAAAGCGATTTAAGATGGATGATTCTAAAAGAGTTTTCCTTTTGATGCGACATGGAATAAAATTTACCTCGAAGATGTGTCCTCAAAGTGAGGAACATTGAAAGAAAATGAGTAATATACCATATGTGTCGGCTGTGGGTAGCCTTATGTATGATATGCTGTGTATGAGACCTGACATTGTACACTCTGTGAGTATGGTAAGTAGGTTTCAGGCAAACCCAGGAAAGGACATTGGACCGTCGTAAAGAACGTTCTCAAGTACTTGAGAAGGACTAGAGATCTGGTTCTTATGTATGGTGGTGGAGAACTGAATGTGAAGGACTTCACTGATTCAGACTTCCAAGGACACAAAGACGACTCGATGTCTACTTTTCTCTACATATTTACTCTTAATGGAGGAGCAGTATCTTGGCGTAGCGCCAAGCAGAGTGCAACTGCTGATTCCACCTGTTAGGCTGAGTATCAAGCGGCCTCGGAGGCCTCTAAGAAAGGGTTTTGAATTAAGAAGTTTCTGGGTGAACTTCAAGTAACGCCAAATGTTGAGCTTCCTGTTACGATATTGTGTGATAACGACAGAGCTGTAGCACAGGCTAAGGATCAAAGGTTTCACAATAGTAAAAACACATTGAGAGAAAGTATCATCTCGTGAGAGAATTTGTTCGCAAAGGATACATTGTGCTGCATACTCAGAAGATAATGTCACTGATCCACTGACCAAGCCACTTTCTCAGATAAGCTTGGAGCATCATATGGAGAATATGGGTATTATATACCATAGTGTGTGGCATTGAGTGCAAGTTTGAGAGATGAATATGCCCTCGAATGCCACTCAGGGGATGTATGAGAGAGGGCATTGTACTTGTTATTATGTAAATCATTATCAGAAGGTAATTGTATGTTTCTTATTTACTGGTAGTCACTGGCATTCCTGACTCGTAAATATATATATATAAAAACTAGTCCTGTATTTGAGAGCAAACATTCCACTCCTTATTGGATAAGGAGATCGACACTAGAAAGGTTTATGGCTCAAATACTTAATCATTCGCAAGTCGATGAAGCTTGACTGGCCGTTAAGTTTATGTGAAGACTTGTATGACGTGTTCTTTGACTTGGAGAGTGCATGTCGTCCCTAATGGTTAGTGGGAGAACACTTTGTAAGTATGTTAATGGGATTAGTATACTCGAACCGACTCACTCTTGATTCATCACACAGATTTCACTTCAGGACAGTCAATGACAGAATCAAAGGTTGTGATAGGTATTCGTGAACCTTCAACTTGAGGATTTAGTAGGGATGTGCTTGCGACGTTAAGATTATGACTAGAGTAATTCGACCCAGAAAGCCGAGAGGTGGGGGTCAACCTCGACGTGAATCTTGACGGACAAGTAGCAGGTTCTACTAAGTACCAAGATAGGATTCTTTCTCCTATAAGTGAACAGCTGCATGTCCTATGTGGTTATTGGCAGATGAGATCATAAGTATTTGGCCAAAGCGTTGGAGCTAGTTGTATTGGATACACGAGAGCTCGATGATCTCAATTTGCATTAACTCAAACATAGAATCAAGTACAGATAGGGTTTGACTGATCGTGACCCTATAACTTGATCGGGACATTTTAAAGAAGGGTTTATACATTTACTGGTATTCACGAAAGTATGGTTCTTGAATGATCCCTATCATTCGTTCTCAATAAGGTTACATTATAGGTCGCGGGACTAGCTAGGTAGTGCTATAACATTTTGGTTCCTCCCATTGCTTACTTAGACGGACCTACCGAGTCGCACATTAGGGAGACGATGGTATAATTTTGAATTGGATCTCTTATTGTGAATTTTAGATATTGGATGTCTAATTTAATTTATTGAATAAATTAAATCGGTCTGGTGAATTAAACAAATTACTAGGTAATTAATATAACTTATGATTATTATTTCTTGGAGAAATAATATTTTGATATAATTGATTAATTATATTAATCAATTGTATTAATTTTATTTGAGATGAACCAAGATGTATTAGTCGACTGGATACACGACGGTCCGTTTCATGGACCGAAAAGAACTGAATCCTACTCTATTATTGTGTAGGCCGCCCCACACCTTGGATCATCTTGGATTATGACCTTTGTCCCCATCTTGCATGTGTTGAGGAGTCTTCCTAACACTTGGGGACAAAAGGGATGATAAGATGGGATCTTATCATGATCACCCTTAGGTATGTTGGTTGGAGGCTTGTGTGGACTTTGTTTTAGAAAAAAGTTCATCCTCCACCATTACACCAAGAAAAATAGGCCAACAAATTGGATAGAGAGAGGAAGAGTTCATATTTATATTCTTACACTCTTAGATAGAGAAAGAAAAACAAGAACAATACATATATCACTTAGAGTGATCATATACTTGAGAGATAAATATCAAGAACAACATATCACTTAGAGTGATTACATTATTGAGGAGAATCATTTCAAACTATTCTTTTCTAGCCGTATCCTTGAAGGATAATCGAGTAGATTGTTGTTCCGGTCATATCCCGGTGCGTGGCTAGTAGAGACGTGGTGTTTTGGCGTTTGGATCATCGAGGGCATGTCAAATCGGATTTGCGGTCACCGGCATCAACTTCAACATTCAATGAAAGGACTTCAAGGGTATGTCTCCATATCTTTTCTTTCGTCCTTTTATATTCGTATATATGTTGCATGATCGGTCCTCTTTAAGGGTCCGGTTATTTCATTTTTTCTTCTGTTGTGCCTTCTTTTTAGGCATCGAATCCCAACAGGTGATCCACCACGGGAGTGGACTGGTGAGAAAATTTTGGCCGTGCTGAATGAGTATGATTTTGGGCAGTTAAGCAACCATCCTGATATAACAGCGACAATTCTTGAAAGACCAGACAAGTATAAGTACTGGTCCCACAAAAGTATTTTCTGGGATCTACCTTATTGGAGTAAGTTGTTGATTAGGAATTACCTAGATGTTATGCACATAGAAAATGTTTGTGAAAGTGTTGTCAGTACAGTTTTATGTTGGGAAGGGAAGACTAAAGACGGCCCTAAGGCACGCATTAGTTTAAAAGAAATGAACATTAGAAAACATTTATGATTGAAGGAAGGAAAGAGGGAACACAAAATGTCGAAAGCTGCTTACACTGTCACCCCTGAGCAAAAGGCTGAGATTTTTTCGTGGATGAAGACTGCTAGGTATCCCACATGATATGCTGGAAATATATGGAGGTGTGTTAACAGGAGAACAAGTTAACTGGACTGAAGAGCCATGATTGCCATATCCTTTTACAACGCTTGTTTACTGTGTTTATTCGACCATACTTGTCCAAACATGTGGTCGAGCCTTGTGTATTGTTATCCAGGTTCTTTCAAAAGTTATGCATTAGAGAAGTAAGGAAGTCAGATCTACGGCTCTTGCAAAAGGAGATCATTTATATCTTATGAAAATTTGAGAGGATTTTCCCACCGAATTTTTTTATCTCATGCCTCACCTCATGATCCATCTCCTTCGCCAACTTTTACTAACAGGACCGGTCCACTACACGTGGATGTTTCCAATAGAAAGGCAACTTGGTGAGTACAAGGACTCTGTGACTAATAAGTCTGCACTTGAAGGATGTATAGACGAAGTATATCTTGCATGGGAGTGTGTAACATATACCAAGTTCTATTTGGGAGCAGTGGATCCCACACCCGAGTCTATGTCAACCATTCCAGTGCAATTTAATCTCTCCATCATCACCAACGAAGTCGAAGTTCAAGGAAGATTACCTGACAGTCATTTACAACCTTACGAGCTAGAAATTGCACATTGGTGGATATTGCTTAACTGTCCAGAAGTTCAATGTTGGAAAGACATTCACCTTTCATGTAATGCTGTGAATGGAGACATTAGATTCCACAATGAAACATTTGCTGATTATTTCAGACAGTGGGTAAGTGTTTAATTACTGTTTACTTAATTTGCTTACATAATTTACTTAATTATGACATTCACCTTAACTAATATCCAGATGACGCACATACAAAGTGATGGC
Source organism: Orobanche coerulescens (assembly GCA_033398695.1). Classification (NCBI taxonomy): domain Eukaryota; kingdom Viridiplantae; phylum Streptophyta; class Magnoliopsida; order Lamiales; family Orobanchaceae; genus Orobanche; species Orobanche coerulescens. The sequence continues at coordinate 23,805,104 of CM065812.1, forward strand.
CACCCGATGTGGTCACATGAGTTGATGCTTCTTTCGACGAAGCCTGTTATATCTAGAGTTTATTCAATGGCGATGGTAAATGGTGTGACATTTGTATGTATCGACAGAAATCAAAGAAGGAGGTGTCAAAATTCTGGGGTTATGATTGACAGTGGATATTACGGCGTTCTTCTCGAAGTAGTGGAACTAATTTATGGAGAAGGCTTGACAGTGTACTTGTTCAAGTGTAGGTGGTTTGATACAAATCCTCAAATCGAAAGGGAGGATAATTATGGATTATTATCTGTTGATACTTCTACAAGTTGGTACGAAGGTAATCCTTTTGTTTTGGCAACATCTGGTAAACCAGTTTACTACTTGGATGACTTGGTAAACAAAAGAGCATGAAAGATCGTAAATCATATGGCTACGAGAAATATATAGTGCGGCTACACTTGGACAAGCAATAGATAAGGATGACGATGAGGCATATCAGGAGCGGGATACAACTAATATTCCACCATCCTCCACAATACTACTAAATAATATTGTAGAAGGTTGAGTGGTTCGACTACATGGTGAAGAACGTGGGTTCATAGATGTAGGTACAGATGAATTACATGCAGACTCTGATGAGGATGATGATGAAGAGTTCAGACATATGCTGCTAGTTATCAACTCCGACACAGAGACAGACTGAGGTGGTGATTCTGACTACGAACCTTGGAAGGACATATCATTTGTAAAAGTTTCTTAGATATTTATTATTTTTTGCCGCTCGAGCGAATCAAAAAAGTGATATTATTACATGGTTTTTTAAATTTTATTATATTCATTGCTCCATTGATGATTTTTTCAAATATAAAATATTATATATATATATATATATATATGAGGAAAGTGAATATGAAGCTGTCTCACATGTAAGCTTACATGTGAAACCACTCTAAGGGGCTGTTTGTTTGGCTCTTAATGGTTACATTAAGAGCCTACCTCTGAATCGCTAAGAGGTAAGGACTGTTTGGCAAAAAAAATATGACCTCTTAATGGTTACAATAACCTCTTAACCATTAAGCATTCATACTCTCTCTCAACCATTAAGAGACAAACAATTTCCAGATTTACCCCTCCTCTTAAATTAAGAATTATTATTCATAATTATTATTATTATTTTTTAAATGAATTTAAATAAAAAAATATTAGACATAATTATTATTATAATTTTCTAAACAAATTAAATTAAAAAATACTATACATAATTATTATTATTATTTTAAATGAATTAAATTAAAAAATATTATGCATAATTATTATTATTATTTCAAATGAATTAAATTTAAAAATATTATACATAATAATAATTATTATTATTATTATTTTAAATGAATTAAATTTAAAAATATTATACATCATAATAATTATTATTATTATTATTTTAAATGAATTAAATTTAAAAATATTATACACAATTATTTATCAAAATAGGGTTTTTATTTATAAAAAAGAGAGGTTTTGACGCAAGAGGAGGAAAAATGAGATTTTTAATCGCTACTTTTATACAGAATGGTAAAATGGTAATTTCTTACCATTCAGAGTTACCATTCAGAACAGTTATCAAACAACTAAATTTTATTCTGTACTCAACCATACAGAGCCTCTCAACAACTGCCAAACAGCCCCTAAATCACCAAAAATTATGTCACTTAGATTGATTTTTTTTTCAAAATATGAGTAGTGGATCCAATGCATGAGTAGTGCAATACTTTTTAATCGGGAATTTAATCAAACAATTGTTTAAACTAAAGTGAATTGGTTAGGTAACATAAAACACCCAACAATACGATGTAAAAGAAGCATATATTATAAGAAACCCGACATTAAAGATGTTATGATGCAATTAAGAAAAAACACTAATATAGTGAAGGGGCATAATACAAATGAGGTTGTTTTAATGTTTTCTCGTTAAACGACGTTATTTTAGAAGGTTTTGCATGTAAGCTTACATGTGTGACACCCTCATATTCACTTTCCTATATATACATAACTAAAATTCAAATATATAAAATATTATTATATAAAAAAATATGTATATATAAAATGTTATTATATAAAAACTGTATAAATTAATATCCAGATATATAATCATATTATATATATATAATTATTTATAATTAAATCCAAATATATAAAATATTATTATATAAAACATGTATAAATGTATAAAATATGATTATATAAAGCCTATATAAATTAATATACATATATATAATCATGTTATATATATAATTATTTATAATTAAATTTAAATATATAAAATATTATTATATAAAAACATGTATAAATATATAAAATATTATTATATAAAACCTGTATAAATAAAAAAACGGTGTCAAAATGTACGAAGGATAAATATGACTCAGTGGCGAAATGCCATATCACTTATACAAATGGCCCGGGTTCGCCCCGACAGCCACTGGATCATATTTTTTTTGGGGGGATTAAGTATAGCTGACGACAACCGTCGGCTAAAGTCCCGGGTGTAGCCGACAGCAACACGGTCGTCGGCTAAAGTGTAGCACTCGTGTCGTTCGACACGGTCGGGTCGCACTTGTCTAGAACACGCGGAAGTCCTTGTCCGCGGATACGGTCGTGTCATATTTGACACGGCCGACTAGGCTTTAGCCGACGACAGCTGTCGGCTAAAGTATTTATCTTAATTTTTATTAAATATATTTATAATTAAATTTAAATATATAAAATATGATTATATAAAAACTGTATAAATATATAAAATATTATTATATAAAAACTGTATAAATATATACAAACATAAAATTATTATATATATATATATATTTATAAATATATTATTTATAATTAAATTCAAAGAATTAAAAAATATCAGTATAGTATAAATATAAAAATTGTGTTTAAATGAACTAATGATAAACATGACTCAGTGGCAAAATGCCATATAATCTATACAAATGGCCCGGGTTCGAACCCCGACTGCCACTAAGCATGTTTTTTTTTTTTTTAGAATTTAGTTTAGCCTTGTTAGATTGATACCGCCACTAGAAGGGGGGTTGAATAGTGCGGTTAAGAGTATTGTACTCTTTTTCGTGCGGAAGCAAAAATAGCGGAGAATAAAAGTGCAGAAAAGAAAGAACACAAAGAATTGTTCGAGAGGTTCGGCTATTAACGAAGCCTACGTCCCCTACCTAGTTTTATCGACTAGGACTTTTCTTAGAACTGAGAATTTGCACTTTCTAGTTTAGTGCCAACTTCTTACAACTTCTTGATTTCCGGGCTCAAGAACAACCTCACAAAAACACTCTTGTTTTCTAGGTACAAGATAACCAATACACAAAATAAGTGCGAGTAGAAACTCGGCTTTCACGATATATCGCTCTAAGATACAAGAATGAAGATTGAAAATTATAGAACAAATCTTCTTGTATCACAATCTAGAATAAGAATATCTCTCGGAATGTTTGCTTGATATTGCTTGAATATGCTAGTAGGCTCGGAATTCTTGTGTCTTCAATCTCCATGAAGGTGGCTATTTATAGCCTTCTTGAGCTCATTTTCCCGTTGAACAAGAAATGAGTTACGACGTTATAGGATGCCGCTACGACGTTACATACGTTACGTCGTTATATGAACCGCATAACGGCCGTAATGAAGGTGCCAAAACTGCCCGGTGAACTCGATGAAATGCGTTACGTGCGTTACAATCCATAGTGTTACGTCGTAATATCCTGGTCAAAGATCCGTTGATTGCGACGACTTTGTTGCAACGGCTAGTGGCTTTTCCAACGGTCGAATAATTCAAGCTTTACGACGTTATATGATCTTGGTTACGTCGCACTGCATGAAAAACTTACAAAAATAGTGAACGTTACGTACGTTAGAAAGTATGTGTTACGTACGTTATCTGTTATATGTTACGTACGTTAATGTGATATGTGTTACGTACGTTAACTGAAGAGAAAGTATGTTTTAAGTAAATTTTGGTTTTAATAAATACATCATCAAAACGATCTAAAAAATATTGTTCCAACAATCTCCCCCTTTTTGATGATGACAAAATTTACTTTATGTGAGTTTTTGAAAATATGATTTTGATAAAAATTAGAAACTTCCCCTGAACACGAGCATTGCAAAATAATATGCTCCCCCTGAAAACGTGAACGGGTTAGTTCGAAAGTTGATTTCAAAAACGAGCATTGTATTATTCTCCCCCTTTTTGTCATTAACAAAAAGTTGAGAAAACCTGAAAGAGACATCAATGATACACATACTAATCAACATAAACCAAGTAAATATCAATAATTAAACAAAACGATAACCAACATAATGGATGAAAAGATAGTCATTACAGGCAAGCATAAATATGAAATGTTTGGTCTTTTAATAAACAGGAAACATCATCATTAGAAAGGATAGCCCGACTAGTCAAGGTCCGCCTCCGGCGGTGTCGGTGGTATCCCGAAATGCGTGCAAATGCTCTTCACCATGATCTTGACCTCACTCATGTCCTTCTCAAGTCTATCCATACGAGAAGCCATCTGGGAAGAGGAGGATTCCGGACGAGGACGGGAGGAACCAAGCTGTGATGACGGACGAGGTCTAGTATGATCGAGCCCCCTCGATGTGATCCTCTCCTCCGGTCTCGGAAGAGTGCCCCCATCAATGAGCCGATCATCATCCTTAATATAAGCAAAGTATATCCAACCACGATTTCTCGTGCGGAGATACCTCATCGTCCGTAACGTCCCTTCAGTGACGAGGCTCCCCCTGGGAATCGGAACCCCGTGGACCCCAGACAGGTCAACTCCAGCTTTCTCAAAAATCTCGGTTAAAATAGAACCAAAAGGCATTCGACCTTCTCGACGATCAACTTTTGCGTAGCTCTTTTTGTGGAAGATTTGTCCCTTTTCCACAAACCATTTCAAAGACAATAGACGCAAAGTTGACTTGGTGATCCTTCCACACATGATAGATAATCTCCATATCGATATTCACAAGACGAAGTTGAGCATTAACTTTCGGCATAAGACAACGAGTGATAGCATCATGAAGCAACCGAATGTTTATCCCAAAGTCATTATTTTCAAACCGCCTAATGAACATTTAAAAGCGGCTTTGTCTCGATAAGAAATCACGGACTTTCGACTCATGAACACTATAATTTTCATCATCGGACCAGTTGTTAAAGTCTTCGTCCGGAGGAGCAAACTCTCCTTGCAACGAAAACCCTCATTCGGGAGTCCAAAATCTCCGAAAGTTTTGCTTCATCAAAAGATATAGATTTACCACGCACAAGCGAGTTAACAACGGCAAGTCCGTTGTCATCATAAGTGACAAAGAAATTCGCATAAAACTCTTTCACACATTCTTCATAAATAGGTCGAGCAAGACTAACGAACTTATTGATCCCAAGCATATCGAAAAACTCTTCGATAGCAACACCAAAGATTATTCGATTCAAAATCAAAGTGATGACTCGGAGTTACCTCTTCGTCAATAAGGATTTCGTTGAAGACCTTCATGGCTTGAGCATTTCTAAATGAAAGATCGCTGGAAACCGTGGGGATGCTTCAGAGGTTTCTCCTCTTCTCTTTTGCCAGTTCTGGGAGCCATGACGATTGAATTGGGAAAAAAAAATGAAGTTTTGATGAAGTTTTGATAGGGTTTGTCGGTTCCGTTCGTCGCTTGATGCAAGGGATTTTGAAGAAATGAAACAGGGAACTGAACGATGGGTTTATATATATGATGGTCAATGAGCGTTTACGTACGTTATATCCCCTATGTAACGTACGTAGCGTAAAAACCTAAACTCTCTGGACTGAATCCTGTGTTTCGTTACGTACGTAACGTAACAACATGTTACGTACGTAAGGTCCTATTACGTACGTAATGGACCGCGTATACCGTACGTAAGCAAGACCAAATGAACAGTCTTTTCCTTTCGATGATGTCCCGTTTTGAATGACCATTTTAATGTTACTATGATGCGTATGCAATATTTAAAAAAGATCGATGTCCCATTCCTAAATTTATGCGAATAAAGTTGAAAGCTTCTTCGGGTAATGGTTTTGTAAAAATATCCGCCAATTGTTCATTAGTACCAACAAATCGAGACGAACATTCCGTTTTGGACATGGTCACGAATAAAATGGTGACGAATTTCGATGTGCTTTGTCCTACTATGCAAATGGGGTTTTTACTTAAATTAATGGCACTTGTATTGTCACAAAAAATAGGAGTATTTTTAAGTTCGATGCCATAATCAAGTAATTGATTTTTGATCCAAAGAACTTGTGCACATGCACTTCCAAAGACCACATATTCTGCCAAATTGTGGAAGTAGCGACACTAGTTTGTTTCTTACTTCCCCATGAAATTAAACAAGAACTCATAAAATGACAAGTTCCGGTGGTGCTTTTTCTATCAATTTTACAACCACCGAAATCGGCATCACTATATGCAAAAAGTTGAAAATCAATGCTGGAAGGATACCATAGCCTAAACCAAAGAAGATATTTTAAATATCGAAAAATTCGTTTACATGCTATGAGATGAGATTCTTTAGGATTAGCTTGAAAACGAGCACATAGACAAGTAGCAAACATAATATCGGTCTAGATGCGTTAAATAAAGTAAGGATCCGATCATACCTCGACATCTGCTTTTGGTCAATGATTTACCTTTTACATCTTAATCGATTTTAAGATTTTAAGAAATAGTAGTGGATATTTCTTTGAAATCTTCCATCTTAAATTTCTTTAGTAGCTCATTGACTTACTTTGATTGTTGAATGAATATTACGTCATTGAGTTGCTTAATTTGGAGTAAGAGAAAGTTTTTCAACTCTCCCATCATACTCATTTCGAACTCTCCCTTCATAAGATTTGAAAATTCCTTGACAGAGTTTCGTTAGTTGCACCAAAAACAATATCGTCCACATAGATTTGACAAATTAACATATCATTATTTAAGACCTTAATAAGAGTATTATCAACATTTCCTCTTTTATAACCATTTAAGATAAGAAAAGAGCTTAGACGATCATACCATGCTCTCGGAGCTTGTTTTAATCCATAGAGAGCTTTATGGAGCTTGTACACATGATCCGGATGATCATAGTCTTGAAACCCGGAGGTTGCTTGACATAAACTTCCTCCTGGATAATTCCATTTAGGAATGCACTTTTACATCCATTTGATGGAGTTTGATCTTCTTGTATGCGGCAAAGGCACGTAGAAGACGAATAGCTTCAAGACGAGCAACAGGAGCAAACGTCTCTTCATAGTCCAAGCCTTCTTCTTGATTATAACCTTGGGCGACCAATCTCGATTTATTTTTAATAGGAGACCATCATCATCGGTTTTGATTTTATGAACCCATTTGGTACCAATGATTGATTTGCCTACGGTCTGGAACTAATTCCCAAACTTTATTCCTTTCGAATTGGTTTAGCTCTTCTTGCATAGCAATAGCCCAATTCTCATCATTTATGGCTTCATCGATGTTCTTTGGTTACGTAAGAGAAATAAATGCAATATTGTTAATACAATCATTTATATTTCTCCTAGTTCGTACACCTTCATCGATTTTTCCGAGAATTTGTTCCATCGGATGGTCTTTCACATTTGCCCAATCTTTAGGAAGGTTGTAAGTATTTTCCTCCTGTTTGTCCGAGCTTACGTCGAGCTTCTCCAATTCCTTTGATACTTGGATACTTCTTTAGCCGGAACTATACCCGCATTATCATCAAAAACAACCTTTCTCGGGGTAAAGCGTATCATCGAATTTTACATGAATGGACTCTTCTACCGAGCCTCTTCTACAATTAAATTAAATACACGATAAGCTTTACTATTAGTAGAATAACCAAGAAATATTCCAATATCGATTTAGAATCGAATTTTCCCAAATTGTCTTTTCCATTATTATGAATGAACACTTTACACCCAAATGGATGAAAATAAGATAAATTGGGCTTTTACCTTTAAAAATCTCATAGGAGTCATCATTTTATTTCTCCTGAGATGGACACGATTTATAACATAACAAGCAGTGTTAACGGCTTCGGCCCAAAAGTATTTAGGAAGACCATACTCGTTGAGCATTGTTCGGCTCATTTCTTCTAGAGAGCGATTCTTCCTCTCGACAACTCCATTTTGTTGAGGTGTCCGAGGTGCCGAAAAGTTGTGCCCAATACCATATTTATCGCACCAATCTTCAAAGAGATTAGAATCAAATTCTCCACCATGATCGGTTCGAATGGCGATAATCGGTAATCCTTTTTCCTTCAGGTAACCTTACACCACTTAACAAACTCGTTAAAAGCATCATATTTATTGGCTAAGAATTTTACCCAAGTAAATCTAGAAAAATCATCGACAATAACTAAGGTATAAAGTTTACCTGTTAGACTGGCATGTCGAGACGGACCAATTAAATCCATATGAATTAATTCAAGAATGCGACTAGTGGAAATTTCCATTTTGGTTTAAACGAGCCTCTTGCATGTTTACCTTTAATACATGCCTCACAAATGTGGTCTTTTCTAAAATTCAATTTTGGTAGACCACGAACAATATCATTTTTGGCTAATTTTGAAAGAAGTGGTAAAGAGGCATGTCCCAATTTTCGGTGCCAGACAACGGCATTTTCATCGTATGAAAGTAGACATTTTTCGTTAAACGAAGATTCATCTTGGAGATCAACAATGTAAATATTTCCATAGCGCAATCCAATAAAAACGATTTGGTCTTTTCTCATTGCCGTGCAATGCGTAATTTCAAAAATTAATTTAAGACCGGTGTCACATAATTGGGAAACACTTAGGAGATTATGGCAAAGTCCATCAACAAATAGAACATTTTCAATAGTCGGTAAAGGTTTCTTACCAATTTTACCTGTACCTTTTATTTGGCCCTTTTTATTATCGCCAAAGGTAACGCAGCCACGATCTTCCTTTTTCAGCTCCGTGAAGAGATGTTCATTTCCACTCATGTGGTTTGAACATCCACTATCAACATACCATTTATTTGATAATGTTGTCTTCCTTGCTTGTACCTACAAAAACCATTTTCTTCCGTTTTATCGGTACCCAGGCTAATTTGGGTCCTGATGAGTTAGATATAAAAACTTGGTTTTTAATAATGATCCTTTTGGTACCCAAATTTGTTTAATCTTTATAGTACGTCTAGTGTCTCGACAGAGGTTTCGGTATGTCCAGGTTTTAAACATTTTGGACATGATGGGATACCCGTTTTAAAGTGTCCGAATTTTTGTGGTAATTTCTAAGGACTTTTCATTGGAAATGAATTATATCCAAGTCCTTGTTTTGAAAGAGAAAATTTTTGACCAAATAATAATTGCTCGAATTTGTCATTACCACATGAAAACTTTCGACATAAAGTTTAAATTCTTTTTGAGTTTTATGCAATTCATCTTCGAATTTTCTCGGTTTCCAAGCAATTTGTATGATCAATAGAAACTTCCTTGTTTTTCAATAATTTAGCATTTTCAATTTCAAGGAGTTTTATTTTCTTTTTCAAATCTTTATTGCTATTGCAAGCCTTTTCGTATTCATTATTTAGAGATTCAAAAGCATCAAGTAGTTCTTCATGAGAATCACTAACCTCGACTTCTTCGTCACTTTCTTCGGATGCGTGGGCCATTAGAGCAAGATTGGTTTGGACTTGTGGTTCATCATCCTCATCATCGTCACTCCATGTCGCGACAAAAACCTCCTTCTTTTGAACTTTTCATGCGGTGGTTTTGATGAACTTATGGAGCCGCAGACGACAATCTTTTGCAAAATGGCGAACGCCGCACCTTCGACAAGTGTTGTCGAACTTTTTGTTTTGAGGGAAGTGAGTCTTTTGGATTCATCCCTTGATTCTTGCTTTATATCTCTCCGGCGCCTTTGAAGAAGATTTTTAAATTTCTTTATGTTTTTGGCATAGAAGGCGGTTTCTTCGTCCTCTTCCTCGATAGGTTCATCCTCTAGGTCGCTTTCTTCTTTGGCTTTGAAAGCGATAGTCCTTTCTCTCTCCTTAGGTTTTGGTTTCGAGTGCGAGATTTGATGACGATCTCATAATTGATGAGAGATCCGATGAGAGCGCCGAACTCTATTGTATTGAGGTCTTTCGACTCCATAATAGCCGTAACAGTGGCGTCCCATTCTCTTGGTAGAGATCGAAGGATTTTCTTGGCTTTATCACTGCTTGATATCGGTTTCCCGAATGAAGCTAGCCCATTTGTGATTGCCGAGAAACGGTCAAGCATTGTGGTGATGCTTTCTTCTTCTTTCATGGTGAAGAGTTCATACTCGTGAAGAAGCATATTGATTTTGGTTTCCTTCACTTGACTCGTACCTTCATGAGTGATCTCTAGCATTTTCCGATTTCTTTTGCCGTTTCGCAGAAGAGATTCTATTGTGATCTTCGGATTGAGAGCACAATAAAGCAATTGTGTAGCTTTACTTGTTGAAGTGATCGTTCTTCCGATCGGCATCGTCGTACTCTTCAAACTTTTGAGAGAGCCATCGATTTCTTAGGAATGGTAGGTCCAAGAGCAATGACCTTCCATATTTCAATATCATGAGCTCGGATGAAGATGGACATCTTCTTCTTCCACGTCATAAAGTTTGAACCATCGAAGAAAGGAGGGCGATTGAGAGCGTTGCCTTCAACGGAGGAGTGGATAAAGGCCATTTGGATCTTTTCTCTAGCGGGTGTTAATCCGGTGATAAAGAGACCGCTCTGATACCAATTGTTAGATTGATACCGCCACTAGAAGGGGGGTTGAATAGTGCGGTTAAGAGTATTGTACTCTTTTTCGTGCGGAAGCAAAAATAGCGGAGAATAAAAGTGCAGAAAAGAAAGAACACAAAGAATTGTTCGAGAGGTTCGGCTATTAACGAAGCCTACGTCCCCTACCTAGTTTTATCGACTAGGACTTTTCTTAGAACGAGAATTTGCACTTTCTAGTTTAGTGCCAACTTCTTACAACTTCTTGATTTCCGGCTCAAGAACAACCTCACAAAAACACTCTTGTTTTCTAGGTACAAGATAACCAATACACAAAATAAGTGCGAGTAGAAACTGGCTTTCACGATATATCGCTCTAAGATACAAGAATGAAGATTGAAAATTATAGAACAAATCTTCTTGTATCACAATCTAGAATAAGAATATCTCTCGAATGTTTGCTTGATATTGCTTGAATATGCTAGTAGGCTCGGAATTCTTGTGTCTTCAATCTCCATGAAGGTGGCTATTTATAGCCTTCTTGAGCTCATTTTCCCGTTGGAGCAAGAAATGAGTTACGACGTTATAGGATGCCGCTTACGTCGTTACATACGTTACGTCGTTATATGAACCGCATAACGGCCGTAATGAAGGTGCCAAACCGCCCGATGAACTCGATGAAATGCGTTACGTACGTTACAATCCATAGTGTTACGTACGTAATATCCTGGTCAAAGATCCGTTGATTGCGACGACTTTGTTGCAACGGCTAGTGGCTTTTCCAACGGTCAGAATAATTCAAGCTTTACGTACGTTATATGATCTTGGTTACGTCGTTACCTGCTGAAAAACTTACAAAAATAGTGAACGTTAAATGCGTTAGAAAGTATGTGTTACGTCGTTATACATTATATGTTACGTACGTTAATGTGATATGTGTTACGTACGTTAACTGAAGAGAAAGTATGTTTTAAGTAAATTTTGGTTTTAATAAATACATCATCAAAACGATCTAAAAAATATTGTTCCAACAAGCCTACGACCACCGTCGGCTAAAGTCTGTAGCATTTATAGTTTAGCCGACGACGCCCCTTGTCGTCGGCTAAAGTACCCTTATATATAAAAAAACGGGACTCGTGTTATATTTTTCCTTTCTTCAGTTTAATTCCTTCTTCCTGGAACCCTCGTTCCCTTCGTCCGCCGACCGCCTCCCGCCTTCCGCCGCCCGGTCTTCAGCCCTTCTGTCCGTTCGGAGCAAGAGATAGAAGAATTATCGCAGTGTCCGTCCGTCCGCCATCAGCTCTTCTGGAACCCTCGTCCCGTCCGTCCGCCGCCTTCCATCGTCCGCTGTAGGTCGTCGTCCGCCGTAGGTCAATTTTGGTTTCTGTTTTTTCATATTCTAAGTGATTGTTGTCCGTTGAATCATGAGACCTCAAAGAGATGATGATGATGATGATGATGATGATGATGATTAGTTTAAGCTTGTGAATAATATTTATATATATATATATATATAATTGTATATACATATTGAAAGTAACTTGATCAATTTCCGAACAGATATTGGTTTGAGATAATTGGTTGGTTTCAATTTGGGTGAGACCCTGAGGACAATGGAAATGATGGGAGTTTATATATTAGATCTTTATATGCTTGAATAGAAATCAGAATTCGGTATACATACCTTGTAGAACTTTGTTATATGATTTGCAGATAGTTGAAAAAAAATAATGCTCAAGACTGATTATTTATTGTAATATTCTCTCAATTAAATCCATAATAAGGTGTTGGGGTATAAGGGTTTTTATGGAGATTCGGATTTTTCAATGGATCGTGTAAACACTTTTCGAACTGATATTTCTATTCTATGCCCGGGTTACAAGAAATTCAGCCTAGGATAATCTAATGGAACACTTACGAATCTAGGTACAGAAACGTAAGTCAAATTGCTAGAGAAATTCTGTATTTATCAGAAAGATAGAGAGCTCAGAAAAATGATGTATCTAAGACTCAAGAGGAGAGCCTTATTTATACATGTCGATTAGGGTTACATTAGGTCGATTTAGGGTTTTTGAGAGCGGCGCCGTCATTAGTGGTCCGAAATTAGGGTTGACAGATGGTTTACCAAAATTGACGAAATTAGTCAATTTTACCATAGTCTCCCTCTAAAATTCGGAAATATCACTAAATCCCCAGTCTAAATTTCCGAAGACCTTTTGGGGCGCTACCCCAAACCGCCGGGGGCTCTGCTCCCGGACCCCCGACATAATCGTACCGGCTTATAATTCGATCTTATACATGTGTGCACTCCGCACATATCCGAACATATACTAAAATATAAATTATAAGATTCCTTAGCTCACATATTAATTCCAATCACACAAAATGAATGGTGACACTAAAATCACCCACCTAAAATTGGTTTCTCGGATATTTTTATTTGCTGGTTTTTTCTTGTTTTGTACTATTTCCTCGCTTTGTGATGAGTAGAGTTTGTTTTGTCTGTATTAGGAAGACTTTTTTCTTGAGTGGAGTACTGTAAAATTATTGTGACAGTGCGACTTTGTAATTGTTGATTGTTTTTGTTCAGTCCTTGAGGGCGCAGATTTCTTCATTTCTTGATGTTATTTTAGTTGTTTCACAGTTTCTTCTTTTGATCCTTTTAGGGGGAGGGAGTGGGACTCGGGTAAGAGAATCGGGTACTCTTACCCGAGCGGTAATACCGCCGCCGGCGCCTCAGGTAAGGCGGGCGGTGTTCATTTTCGGCTTCTGAAGCCGATCGGTGGGGGGGAGTCTTTTGATTAAAAAAAAAAAAAAAAATTCCCTTTAAAACCAAATAACATACACTCATTATTTTCAAATAAAACACACACTAATCTCTCAAAAACAAAAAATAATTACTAAAAAATCGGTATGTTGCTAAAAAATAATTACTAAAAAATAATTTTCCCTTTAAAACCAAATAACATACACTCATTATTTCTTTTTATTTTAATCTAGTTATTTTTAAGTATTATGTTATGTTTCTTTTTTTTAAGTATTATGTAATATTTTTATTTTTAATGAAATGGTATGTTTTTATGTAATGTTTTTTTTAAGTATTATGTAATGTTTTTATTTTTAATGAAATGGTATGTTTTTATTTTAATATTGTATGTGATTTCATGTATGAAAAAAAAAATCGGGTATGTTTTTATGTAATGTTTTTTTTAAGTATTATGTACTCTTTTTATTTTTAATGAAATGGTATGTTTTTATTTTAATATTGTATGTGATTTTATGTATGAATAAAAAAAATCGGGTAGTATAGGTGACCACTCCCTCCACTTAGGGTAGTGTTAGGGTAGAATTGGGTAGTTTTGAGTTGGAGGATTTTTATTGGATAGAGGTGATGTGGCACCTAGGGTATTAGGTGACCATTCCCTCCCCCTTAATGCAACTATTATGCTCTCAAAAATTGTGATTGTACATCCCGATGAAGTTTATGGTTTAAAGGCCATGTGGATTGGGTCTGTTACACAGGCCCTCTATGAAAACCCTCCCTAGTCCCTATCAAACCCCCCTACAATATATATATATATATATATTTATTTTCTTTTCTAATTTTAAAGACAAAAAAAAGTTGTAACAAAAAAGTATTTTTTTTAAAAAGTTGTAACAAATAAAAATATTTTTTTATTTGGTTCGATTACTTTTTTGTTATATGAAGTACGGGTGGTCACGGTATGGTTTGATTAATTTTTTATAAAAGTTGTAATGTATTTTCAGGTGTTCAGTTCTCCCGAGCAACTAACTGATTGGGTGCAAAATATAGCTCGAGTGATCAGTTTTGTTATTAGTGGCCCCCTCGTGATTGCCCGTGAAGCGGCAGTATCTTCACTACATTTATGTGACGCTGGATGAAAATTCACCACTCCCCAATACTCACCCACAATAGGGAGCGTACAGACTTCCCAATGACATTGAAAAAATATATGCATTGCATGAAGAACAACATAAACTCCAGGGAATGCTCGGAAGTATTGATTGTATGCATTGGAATTGGAAAAATTGTCCAAAGACCTTACAAGCTCAATTCAAAAGACGTGATCATAAATACCCAACTCTTATGTTGGAAGCGGTTGCAGATCAAAAATTATGGATTTAGCATGCATATTTTGGGGTTTCAGGGGCAAATAATGATCTTAATGTGTTATATGGTTTCCCAATATTTTGGTACCCGGGTACCCGAGTTTTTTTTTATATATTAATTATTATAATAATTATACATATATATATATGATTTTTTTGCTATATTTTTTTCAACTTTTAGTTCAACAAAAATATTTTATTTTTAAATTAGCAAGAATTGATTCTAATTTTGAAGTCATATGTTATGATTAAATCAAATATTAAGAAAATTTAACTTTAATTTAATTTATTTGCTCGATTGACTTCTACAAAAAAAATTAAAAGTAAGAAATTGTTTACAATAATTATAACATTCATTTTATTATCATTGGTTCTAATATATTAAGACATTATATGAAACATTTAATCTATTCACTTTGAAATTAGACTACTATATTATATTAATACATAAGTATTTGTAATGTTAATATTATTAAAATGTAAGTAAACACATACTAATTCTATACATAATATTTAAAATGGTTAAAATAAAATATGTAGTGAGAAAATTAAAAAGAAAAAAAAATTACCGGGTCGACGGGTACCCAGTTATTTTATTTGGTCGGCCCATTACACGGGCCGATAACTCACATAATTAGCGGGCCGGGTACCCGACCCGTTAAATTCGGGTAAATTAAAAAATTATCCGGTAAAAAGTTCCCGAGTAGTCGGGTAATTGGGCTGGGTCAACCGGGTCGGGTAGTTTTGAACACCCATAGTACAGACTTCTCAATGCATCCGCATGGGAAACTTTATATTCCAATCGACAACGCATGTATACTGAAATTATTGAGAATATAAGAGCACAAACATAGTAAATGATTACTGATTAATATTGTAAATATAAGAGCACAAACATAGTAAATGCACTACATTTGGTGGTGGTATTTTTAAATAATGTGTTAATGTTGTTGTTTAATTGAATAATAACAGTTGTAGTATTTATTTAATGTGTTAATGTTTAACGTGTTATTGTTGTTATTGTTTAATTAAATAGAAATACATTAGACAAATATAAAAAACATAACACAAAAAACATAACAAATAAACACTAAAAAAACATTACACAAAAAACACATAACAAATAAACACTAAAAAAACATAACACACACACAAAAGATAAAAGAAAAAAGAAAAAAAAAATAGGGGGACTAACCCTCCCTGGGGAGGATTTGCTTTGGAAAAATAGGGGGGTCTTAATAACCCACCCCCTGTGGATTTATTATTCGATTTCAATAAGAGTCTTGATGAATTATACAATCAATTTTTATTGTAATTTTTTATTTTAAAGTAGTGATTGTTGTTTTTCAGAAAATGATATTTGGAGTTGTGACCTAAACAAAATTGAGGTATCTAGTGTGTATATTGGTGTGTGCGAGTCTAGTTAATGTGATAGTTTTTTATTTTGTACAGGTTAAATGGATAAAATTAAGAGACTAGCGTGACGTAAGAAAAAATCGAGGACTCCGGAGTCGGGGGATAGTTCCGCAGCTTCCAATCGTACGGATCATGTGGGTATGTATTTAGATGAGAGTAATCCTCGCATACGTGGGCTAGTAGAGAGTAGTAGACTGAAGTTTAAGGGTGGAAACTTGTATCCGGTGGATGACGCACACACTATTGCGAGGCGCTTATCGTATCAGACTCCGAGATCGAGGACGACCCCCACTGCTGTCGAGACGACCCAACCTCGTATGCCTCCTATACACTGCATTCCTTCCCCTCCTACTATATCTAGGAGCGGCCGAGCTACACCGAGCACATCATCTGAGGTGCCTTCCGGTCCGCCGTCGACTCTATTTATGCCCCCTATGGGACCGTCGATTCCAGGGGGCCGATGAGAAAGGAGTCCGCCGGCCATATAGCTTGGTTAACCCAACGGAGGCGTATGTGTTCCAGGCGCGGCCTGAGAAAATGATTTGGCGGATATATCGGATATCTAAGACGAAGTTGTACGCGGCGCTTGCGGAACTTGAGAATGAAGAGGGTCGTACCGAAACCGAACCGAAAAAGAAGAAGAAGACTCGTGGCCCATCAAAAGGTCTAACACTTGACGCATATGTTTCAAAAAATGGCCGTCCCAAGATAGCAGTAGATGAAAAGTATCGATGACCTATTTTGGCTTCGGATGCTTACACGGCATATTGTCGTAATGTTGGGTTTGTCATACGCGATAGAATTCCGGTACCCTGGGCTGAGTGGAAGGATGTGCCACAATGTGTGAAGGATGCATTGAACAATGCTATGTCGGTACGTTTATCTTAATTCTGAAAGCTGCTTTGTGTATTTAAATTCACAAAAAATTTAGTAATATATATTATATGCTAATTGTAGGTTTGGTATGATGTTCCTTCTTTCCTACTACATACTTGGTGTGATGAGGTACAAACAATCAAGTAAGTAATAGTAATTACTCGAGAAATTTTTGCATCATTTTAGTTATTGTTAAAAATATATATTTTTCAAATGTTTTAATAATTTATTTATTAATATAAAAAAATTGTAATATAAAATTCACAAGTTGTAAACATATAAGGTAATTTGATTGATAAATTTAAACATGGTAAATATTCTAATTTACTTGTAATTATGAGTATTATAACATACACTTTAAGAATTACATAAAACATTATAATAATAAATTATATATAAAAATAATAAAACTAACACATTAACATTAATATTATATAATCATACACAAATAAATATAAAGTGACATTTAATATAATCACTAAACTTAAATCTTAACATTCAACTAAGAGTAATAAAATAACACAACATCACAGTAAATAAATATATAAAATTTACAAAATACTTTACAAATATATTTGACTAATGTTTGATTATTATCTATAAATGTTTGTTATAGGTACAAATCTTGGAAAAATGAGCTACACATGTTTTGGTCAGCTTGGAGTAATTCCCGTGAGGCTACTCCCAAGGAATTCAAGTATCGGGAGTACGGGTGGAGGTGGCTATGCGCACATTTTAGCGACACGGACTATATTGTATGTAATCGAGCTCTAAATATTGTCCTAATGTTATTGTTGTTTAAAGATATGTAACGTATATGAAACTTGTGGTAATTTTGTTCCTTGTTACATGAAAATTACATGTTTCTATGTGTAGGCGAGTAGTTCAACCAACACTGTTAACCGTAAGGGTTTGACGGAGCACCACAGCTTAGGTTCACGGTCGTTAGCGAGAGTTTCGCACGAGGCCACTTCTAATGAAAATGTGGTGAATGCCTTTATCTACGTGACTCAGAAGGCATATCCGAACTATCCGGATGGACTTGTAAGTTCCAAATGTATCCTAACCATTTTACTGCTATCAGTCTTTATCTCTGAACTTTATTAATATTCGGTTACTATTTTTGTTCCCACTTAATTAGGAGAGAGTGGTTGAGGAGTCTCAGAGGATGTTGACAGAGATGGCGAGGGAGGAGCATCCAGATTTGGACGAGACTGGCCTCGAGTTAGCATGTCGAGAAATCGATCAGGCTGATCCCTACATTAGGGTCAGGGTGTGGGCTAACATTTACCCTCCTAAAGTGAGTCATTACCGGACGCCGATGATGGGAGCTGAAGGCAACCAAGTATTGAAGAACACTATAGGGTTTCGGCGCAATCAAAGGGGCGGCACTAAAAAGGCCTATCTGGAGGAGCAATTGAGGATCGAGAGGGAGCTCCGAGCTGAGGAGCAAAGGAAGTCTCAAGACCAGTTCCAGAAATTCCAAGAGGAACAAAGGAAGGTTCAACAAGCCATGATGCAGTATATGATGTCATTGAGTTAGACCGTGTCTCAGTCGAGAATTCCGGTACCACCACAACCTCAATTCTTCGATTCACAAACACCCCCTCTTCTTCACAACCTCGGGACAACGACATGCAAGACGGTAGTAATCCTCCTTCTATCTTTAAGAATTTGACGGATCTTTGAGGATATTAGTTGCCATTGTAGTAGTTCTTTTGCTATATAAACATATTATTAATGCTAAATATTTTTTATTTAGACTCGTGTTCATTAATGTTGGTGTTTATAGTGATTTTGTTGATGTTGCTACATGACATGTTGATATGGTGTGATTTTTATACTGTTGGTGTATAAATTATGATTTTCGTACATTGATGTATGTTGATTGTGATGTATGGTGGTGTATTGTACATTTGGAATAACAAGTTATTTGAACAGGTTTGGGGATACCAAAATCTGAATATATATTTTTTTTAATAGACTTTAGCCGACGGCATTTGCACAAACCGTCGGCTAAAGTGTATATTTAAAATAAAAAATAAAAAACACTATAGCCGACAACTTTCTTGTCGTCGGCTAAAATTTAGATATTTTAGCCGACAACTTTCTCGTCGGCTAAATTGTGTAATACTTTAGCCGACAACATACTGGCCATCGACTAAAATCTAAATATTTTAGCCGACGACCTTTTGTATTTTCCGTCGGCTAAAGTTTAGCCGACCGACTTCGGCCGACCGACTTTTAGCCGACAACTGGCCACTTTAGCCGACGGTTTTTGACTTTAACCGACGACTTTTTGCTGTCGGTTAAAGTCTAAACATTGGTAGTGTAAATAGTCTTAATATTGTACTTCATTTTATATGTTAGTGGTTAATTAATGGATTGATTCTCTAATATCTAATTTTTATTTTTGGCAAAGATTTATGATTTAGATTTTTAGGGTTTTTCAATATTTAATTGAAATGGGAAAACCTCAAAATGTTAGTGGTCGTCTCTCCTATTCTCTCATTCTACTTATGGCAGTGATTATCTTCACATATTTTCATTCAGAATGTGTGGGGGATGTAAGACGGCCACACTGTTGCCGACCGACCCTTTATGCTTAACCCCCTAAAACTCTGGACGGGAACTTGGCCGGCCCCTATCAGAATGTTACCTTTCGCATCAAATGGCCACAGACTGTGAGGGGATAAATCCTCAGGAAACCTCGGCATGCATATGTTCTCCAAACAAAACGAGGGCATCCACATAAAAACAAGGATCAGCCCATGAATACGCAGGGAAGGAGATGGAGGTGGCAGCGGGGAAAATAAGGTGGCGGTAGCCAGAATGAAGGCGGCGGAGGCGGCAATGATGGCGGTGGGGGCGGGATTAGAGGTGGAGGCAGAGAACAACATCGAGAAGGGGGTGGCGGCGGACGTCGAGGACGACATCATGGAGAAGGGGGCAAGCGGAGGAGTTTGTGGCGATTTAGACGGAGGATGCAGAGTCGGCATCACGATAAGAATAAACGTCAAAAACTTCGAATAATATCTGAAGTAAAAACGTTATAATTACAGAAGTTTATGTGCGTGTAGTAAAAGGTATACTTTAGACTTCGCTTTTTATGCGAAGTCTAATATCCTAATAACCGAAGTCTATCTCGATTTTTTACTAATTATGATCCAAATGTGGGGGGTAAGTGAAGTAAAATAATGCCTTTAACTTCGGTTATTTTATAATTGACGTAGTAAAAAAAGACTTTTACTTCATTTTTTTGGCAGTAATATATATTAGTATTTCATATTTCAATTTAAAATTCATTGTCAAAATCTACATTCACCGATAACTAACCATCAACCACAAGAGCTCAATAATATAAGAACCATTAATAAACCGCATTCATAAGCAACTATCAATTCCCAATATAATATATTCATGTACAAAAATGACAAATATTCATATGCACAACTCTCAAGGTTTCATTCTACCTAGTTGTTCATACACATAAATCTAAATCTGCCAATGATGATTCATATCAGAACTATCAAAATACATGCTCTGAATTTTAGTCATATAACAAAAAGTTTGACAAGTCTCTATCAGCAACATTAAACTGCTTTGCTTGTTCTTGAAAGTGGTTCGAGTTGTAACACCCCCAATCCGCTCAGGGATATTACACGTCGTAGAACCTTTCCTCAAGGATCTACCAGGCTGGTAACAACATTGGACATCTCAACAATACTTTTAAGGCTAAAATGACTCAGTAGACCGATTTGGTCTTTCAATAAATAGATACAATTCAATCACAATACATACCCACGCAGGGATCGAATACAACACACTCCCGTACAACGGGAAAAGAATACTGCAGCGAAAATAAAATACAACTAAACCAATACGACATCAAACGGGTCCTCGTGTGATTAGTATCGATCATCTTTCATCATCCTTCATGCCGACCCTGTGCTATGCTCCCCAAAACCTGAATGCAATACATACATCCACCCCCCGATTACTCGGGGGTTAGCAAAATTCCACTATTTTGCTAGTGCAAGTACAAAGTGCAAAATACGAGTCATACAATTCAAATTCCAAGAATAATAACAACTAGGAATCCTCAAAAATTCAAACATAACGAAAATACTTCCCGAGGCAAGAGTTTGGGTAAAGCTTCCAAATTCGAAAGATCACAAATCAAGAGAACAATTTGTAAAACGGTTTGAAATGCCCTCGGGAGTTTTAACGAAAAACAATTTAGGATTTTCAAATCCCTCTCTTTCCAAAATCAACAGGGGTCACAGCCCAAAGGTTTTATTTTCATAAATAGAAAACCAACAACAATTCACAGGGTCAAAACCCACGTCACGTGTCCTCGACGGACATAAAATCAACACAGCATAAATGCCCAAAATACGCAAATCTCGGTCACACAAATGCAACAGCAACTCGTGAATCCAGAGTGAAGTCATAGATGCCCTCGAGGCCTCGATGGACCCTTCTGAGGTGAGCAAAGCACATCCATAAATCATATACACACCAGCGTGAACACTTGTCACGGCATCTCACGGTTGGATCAATCACTTGTTGTCTCCTGGCCATATGATCACATGCTACATGTCACCGTAGGTATTTTTTAGAGCTCACGGTTGGATCAATCACTTGTTGCATCCTGACCACATGATCACAAGCCATGTGTCACCGCAGATTTTCTTAGGCTCTCACGGTTGGATCAATCGTTTGTTGCATCCTGACCACATGATCGCATGACATGTGTCACCGTAGTCCCCGCCCACATTCACACATTCACACACATAACACAATACAACAAAGATATCCAAACAATTCACCCAGAGGCATCAAACACTTAGAAAAACACGTCAAACCACAACGCACCGAAATGAGGCAATATACATACACACACATTATCAAGCGCAACATCAAAACCAACTATATCCATAGGATTCACATAATCGTTTACGAAACATATCAATCACAAAATACACACGGTTTTGAAAGAGAGCCTTTAACGAGGCTAACTGAATATTTTCAAAGTTCATTTTAAACAACCAAACAAACACATTTAGACGATCACTGATCACCATATCCACAAAACAAGAATTGTATGAATAAGGTATTTGCCTCAAATCCAAAGCACGCGAAGCAACGTGAAAGCTCGACCGGAAACCCTCGAATCTTCCAACTAGGTTGAAAACACAAGAAAAACTTAATCACTATAAGGTCAATCGCAAGGAATATGCAAAACACACGAAATTCTTAACAAGAATTCGTAGAGAGAAAGGATCGGACACTTGGGGCTCAATATTTCCCAAAGAACATCAAGAACATCATCCGAACCCGAATACGGTAAGAAATATGAATCAAAACATGGGGGGAGAATCAATACAACCGATTGATGATATACAACAGCACGATTCATGAAGAACCACCCGAATCTTGAAGATTCACGAAATATAAAGGAAGGGTTTACAAGATGATTACCTCGAATCAAAGACGAAGAACACAGATTGATGTTGTTAATCAACACCAAGAACTCAAGGAAGATGTAAACTTGGAGTTACAAGATCCCAAAAATTGCCCTCTGGTCGCCACAAGTCGCCACAGCCACGGAGGAAGAAAGGAAGAGTGAAAAATGACAAACACGGCCAACCCCTGGGTATATAAACCCACGCCTGCATTACGTACGTTATACACAAAGGATAACGTGCGTTAAAGGTATTACGTACGTAAGGCATGAAATATTACTTATGCAATCGATGCCCAGAACTTCCTGTCCGAAATAACGAAGACCATTACGTATGTTACGGCAAGGGCTTAACGTACGTAATACGCACAGTTAACGCACGTTAGGGCCAACACATAGCGTGCGCTATCGACGGCCAGAACTCACTGTCTGAACTGGAATACCCCACTCACGTATGTAATGAGAAGGCTTAACGTACGTAAGGCTCAAGATGATAACGTACGTTATGCATATAGCATAGCATACGTAAGTCACTTATCAGTCCCAGAATTGCTAAGTTCAGCTCGTCGAGTACGAGCGCGATGAAACCGCGAAACGAAAACAACAACACAAGACGAGGACATGCATACGAAGAGTGCACAATGACAAACTCAAATGTTAAAAGAAAATATAATTCCGACTACCCGAAGGTTCGGAATAACGACAACGAAAGTAATTACCCCAAACTTTGGGAAATTACAAAAACGGCCCAAAACGTCCGAAATACGCGATACACGATCGAAACACTAAGACAAAGCTCGGAACACGTATAACAATGTTACATGAACTTACGAGAAACTTGAAACAATAGTTTCGGACGAGATTCGCAAGAATCGAACTCAAGTGCGGAAAAGTCGCTTAAGAACATGGAACTCAATAAAACGACACGAAAACGAACTCGGATGACAAAAAGTATAGAATTAATTATTCTCGGAATAACGAAACGGTCACAATAGAGTCGCCAAGATGGACTTCCGCAAAAAAAAAAAAGAAATTTACCAAAAATCGAAAATCGCGGATATTACACGAGTGGTCTTATTTCTAGCCTCCAACTTCAGGGATTTCACTGGACAAGAACTTCGTTTACAGATTTTTGGTATATATGGGGCGGCTGGAATCTGTAATTGTGGACAAGAACTTCGTTGTCAGAAAAATATTGACAGAGGTTTGGATACTTGTAACATTTGTGGCAATTTCTGAATAGTTATTGCCTTAAACAGATCATTTGCAAGCTCATTACGATGCATAATAATCCCAATTAAGTCACATCTTCTCACAGAAATCCCCTTCACAAAACATTCATGTCAATATTAACCAAAATAATGAAGAATCATAAAATGGCCTGATATGGTGACTTTACCTGTGTTTGATCTGTGTGAAGATAATACAGAATACCATATTCAATATTAATCATGTATCTGAAAGAAGATAAAACAAATAAGAAACTTTGTAACTGAAGGAGTAAGCATTAAATCATAACAGACAGGTGCAGCAATTAAAATACGACTGACACATCTTGTAGAATTACACACCGCTCTGACATCAGGAGAGTGTACAACATAACTTGTGCAATATGCTCCATAGCAGTCTGCATAACCGAAAATAATGTGGAAGAATAGTAGTTCAACAAAGTCTGAACTACTTTATTTTACCAAGTTCAATGTTGGAGCTTTAAAAAAAATAAGGAACATACAATGAAATAACACATCATAATAAAATGTTAATGAATAACAAAATAAACTATGAATAGTAGAGCTTACCAACAGTGTCAAGTACTCGAAGAACCAAATAGAAAATGCATACCTGAAAATTTCAAGAATATTTGCTCAATCATTCTTTGGATACCCGAATATATAAGTAAGGAAATTAATATTGCGATGCAAGTGAAATATGGGTAAACTTCTTAGTCATACACTACAATTGAATAGACTACATATGGTGCATATGCTATCATACACAGCTTATTGGGAAGTTAATTATCAAAATATTGGAGTATGTATAATACCATAACCGGCTACTTGAAAGGCAACAATACAAACACTGACATTTCAAGAATAACCAAATCTATTTATTGAGGCGATGAACTTCAAGAATAACCAAATACCAATGTTTGTCACTCTACATGCTTCATGTATGGAACATCAACAAATTCGCTTACAACCTAAGATCTAGTACTTAACACTACTTCCCACACAAATGAAATAAAAAAAAATAGCACATTGAGGCCAAAAAAAAATCCCTTCACTCTACTTTCTTTATTCTAGTGATTTGAAATCACAATTATCTTGTTTAGATTCACCTATAAATTGTCATTGAAGAAAAGATCATCAAATTTGAGGAGAAGTGTTTTCAACTGAATCTCGGATTTTAGACGTCAAATTCTTGAAGCCAAAATCTATGTTAATGTCTTTTCACGCCACTAGTAATTTCTTGCATTCCAACCGCTTAACTAAGTTTAATAATTTTAAATAAATGGTTAAATGTTCTGAAATGGCAAAAAAGAAAATAAACCCATCTACACAAGTGGAATGGAACAATAGACCACAAACTAAATCAATCTTCACTTCTATCCTTTTTTGAACTTAAAATAAATAAAAACGAAATAAAGAATTAACCCTAGGAAATATGAGGACAAATGTAATACACCATAAAGAATCAAATCATATTAGATCTGCATAAATTTGCTTTATTAGTTAATTAGGACGTTTTAACCAGACCAAAAACTGGGATAATTCAAAGTACATCTATTGAACAATGTAATAACAAATAAAATTTATGAGCAAAATTTATTAATCTGCTGCACATCTTTGCAGCAATCTTCTGATATCAAATCACTATTGTGACATTAAAGATGGACACGTGCAATCTTAAACTGGGTCCAAAATATGAATGATCCTAACAATATAGATAACAATATGAATTCCAACGACCAAGTTTAAGTAATAACGGACTAAAAAAACTTACATGTTGGGGGCATTTAAATTGCTTTGTAGATGAAAATTTCATACTTTCTTTTGCACATGTTAGGAGAAAAACGCCTTCACAACATCGGACAGGACAAAGTATCCTCTCGTCGGGATAGACTGCATTTTGGCAAACACGGCACTCGGCCTGAGACAATGAAAATAATTCCAGCTTTTATTAGCTTCTGAAATGTGTTAGAATGGAAAGGCAAAGAGCAAGGTAGATTGTCAGTATTATCTTTCGATTATGTGCAGAAAACGCGCACCGACTCTCTTGGCCAGCCCAAGCATGTTCAACGTCCCCACCACGTTTGTATTGTGAACAAACAGGAAATTAAGGATTCATAACAAAAATCAGGAGAAATTTGCCCCCAAAAAAATATATATATATTTCTCCATCCAGATCTAGATCAAGAATTATTCATGAAACAAATAAGGAACAAAAACAATTTCAATATATGCAGAAAATTTCAATAAGAAACGAATTCAATTGCAGAAAATAAAAATAAAAATAAAAATAGAAAAAGGATATGATGGTTTTGACGGGATCTGCCTCTCCGCAATTCTCGCCACCTTTCAATTTCACCATCGGATACAGATCATCTGGATGCCTCAAAATCGCTCGCAAACTCCCCATTCCACACCTGCTTTGATGGAATTTAATAATAAACACACCCAACTTAAACAAATCGACACCGATCTCAATATTTCGATCGAACGATTTGGAAAAAATTAATGATTTCTGGACAGAAAACCGGATGCTTCAAATTTTATGGAAAAAGAGATTAAGTTGTGCAAAACAATGATTACAAAGCGAAGAATATACTAAGTGCAAAAAAATCGAACGAAAAATAGGAAATATAATTGCTAAAAAACCTCATATCACCGATGATGGGGTGGTCGGGTGGGTATTTCCTCGGTCGTTCTGCCGGAGTGAGGTCAGCGGTCGGGCTTCCTATGGATTTCCATAGCTAGTCGCGAAGTGAGGAAGAAGAAAAGAAAAAAATTACAAATATACGTATGGATAGATTTGCCTTAATCAGACCGCTTAAGTTAAAACATTAGAGACACTTTAACTCAAACAACGGGTCTCTTATTTTTTACATATTAGATACCTGTTAGCTTAGACAACGGGTCTCTTATTTCTTACACATTAGAGACTCGTTGTCTTAAATAACCGATCTTTAACTTCTCGCACATTGAGCGGCTTTGCCTTTTTTGAGAAAAGAGGTTTAGGGTTTTGTATGAAATTGTAAACCAGATTATTGAGCAGGTTTTTTATGCCCGCGGATACATTTCATTCAACACTCAAATTTTTGACATCATTTAAAAATTAACAAAAGCTATGGGAAAAAGTGGACATTTATTCCATAACACTGACATAATAAACGCTATCATTCAATTCATAACACTTACACTTATACTCAAAATATTAATTTTCGGTCTCAAGACATACACTTCGCTATTGTAAAAAAAATTGATAAAAAATAAAATTTCACATTTTTTACTTCAGTAATTATCAAATTAGCGAAGTCTTTGTAACTTAAAATTTCTAATTAGCTACTATTTTTTTGTTTGGTACCATTTACTGAATTCTATGTGGTTTTTTACTTCAGTAAATTAAAAAGCGAAGTTGTTGTTTATTTTTACTTTGCTAATATACATTACCGAAGTGAGACGTACTGAAATCTTTGATGTTTATTCTAACTAGTGCATGGGCGGCGACACAATTGGTGAAGGAATAGCCCTGTGAGTCATTATGTTGATTGAATGAAAATATGTGAAGATAAACACTGCTATAAGTGTAACACCCCCAAGATATTCGAGGTATATTACAGCGCCATGAATCCCTATATGGGACTCACCAGGCTGAACAAACATCATACTCATCAACTCGCGGAAACAACAAATAACACCTCATTATAAAGATATAAAACAAAATAATCCACCCGGTCCAAGCGGTTAAACATAACACCATCATCCGACACAAACACAATAGACAACAATACAATCCAAACGAACAAGAACTCTTAAGTACTCGAGTACTTCTATTAGTTTAAAGACCACAAAAGGTAACAAGATAGAAGACAATAAGACACCACTCGTGCACAATCATCACGCACGGCCATCATCCGCATATCTTGGTCAGTCCGCTCGTCTCGATGAACCTGACCTGAAATTCATAAAACGAATTTCCCCAAAATGGGTCCCCCAAAAGGGGTTAGCAATTACGCTAGTACAAGTAACCAAATGAACAACTTACATCTTATACATATAGTCAATGCATGCAATCAAAAAAACATAGTTCCAAAGCACTCATTTCCAGAAATGCCATAATCAAAACACATTTGTAAAATACACCACAATTAACCGTGGATCCACCCCTCCGTGGACCCCTACCGAGACCCCGTCGGATCTAACCCGTAGTGGTTAAAAGCAAAACTCGCGGATCCACCCCTCCGTGGACCCCCTACCGAGACCCCGTCGGATCTAACCCGTAGTGAGCATACACACACACGCAAATTCTCATACAATACTACTATGTCAAGATTGTAAGTTCATAAGGGTACTTGCCTCGATCAAATAGACGGTGACACGAACGGAAATGAAGGATCAAACACGACCGCGAGGAACCGGCGGAAATGAACCTAACGATTCGAATAACATAATCACAACCACTTCTAAACGATTACGGAAATGGAATACACCCTGAAACCCACCTACGATTCATGTATATTCGTATAAAAATAACAACGAGGGCGGACCACAACCAAACCCTCCCGATTTCACGAAACCAAGAAAATATACCATGAATCCGTAGGAAAACTAATGATATTAACAAGATTAATCATACTCATCATGAATTAACCGACAAATCGAGACGAATCGGACGAAAATCCCAAAACTCCCAAATTATCCAAAAGTAGGGTTCTAAGAGATTTACCTTGGATTAGGATAAAAGATTCGTGTTGATGTTGTTATAATACACCAAGAACTCAAGAAAGATGTTGGATGAGATGATTGGAGGAAGAAATCGCCAAGAAAATCGCCCGGAATCGCCTTAGCCGCGGAGAGGATGAAGAAATGAGAAAATACGTTCATCTCGGTCAACTCCCTGGTTTATATAGACAGGGAGTGTTAGCGCGCGCTAATCCTCAAAGTTAGCATGCGCTAACGTAACAAACTCCAGTCCAGTAGCCAGACTTCTGGCCGTTAGCGTGCGTTACTCGAAACGTAGCGTGTGCTAATAACCTCTCGGTAGCGCGCGCTATCGACCAATAGCGTGCGCTACCTGGACATCAGCCGAGTCCAGAAACAACTGTCAGTACACACCTGATCCGGTTAGCGCGCGCTGTCGACCAAACGTAGCGTGCGCTAAGGGTGTATCGGTAGCGCGCGCTATCAGCCAATAGCGTGCGCTACCTGGGCACCTGATATAGTCCAGTAGCAAACTGTCCAGTATTGGACAGTCACTCTAGCGCATGCTACCGGGCATCTCAGCGTGCACTAGCCCCCGACATTAGCGTGCGCTAGACTACGTAGCGTACGCTAATCCGCCAGTCCAGAGGGCTGGAATCAGCACTGCCACTCCTAGGGTTAGCTTGCTAGCGCGCGCTACGAAACAGACGTAGCGTGCGCTACTAAGGGACCCCTAGCGTGCGCTATGCAGAAAAGATAGTGTGCGCTAGGTACGAAATATAAACGGTCTAAAACACCGGAATATGAACGACACATCAAACGGAACATCTCAAGACGCATCAAAACAGAGAATGGATCCACGGCAACCCCGAAACGTCGGTTCCGCACAACAATTACGGGAATCAGATCAATAGATGACGGAAAAGATACACTGAAAGATACACGAGGGTCGCTACAACCGAGAAATACACCGAAAATGAAAATACAAGGGAAAGAAAAATGCGGATATTACATTCTACCCCTCTAAAAATAAGTTTCGTCCCGAAACTTAAGAAACAAACAACTCAGGGTACATAACACGCATGTTATCCTCGGTTTCCCAAGTTGCCTCCTCGACACCGTGTCTCGACCACTACACCTTGACCAAAGAGATGGTCTTATGCCTTAGTCGTTTCTCACGACGCTCCAAAATCTTCAAGGGACGCTCCTCAAAATTAATATCCTCGGCGACATCAATCTCACCATAATCGATGACGTGACTAGGATCCGGGACATATTTCCTCAGCTGGGAAACATAAAAAATGCTATGAACATGACTCAAGGCCGGGGGTAGTGCCAAACGGTATGCCAACTCACCGACTCGCTCGAGAATCTCAAAGGGTCCAATAAATCTTGGACTCAACTTTCCTTTCTTCCCGAAACGAAAAACTCCCTTCGTCGGCGACACCTTTAGTAAAACGTGGTCTCCCACCTCGAATTCCAAGGGTCGACGACGGACATCGGCATACGACTTTTGTCGACTCTGGGCAGTCAACATCCTTTCCCGAATTAATTCTATCTTCCGCCTCGTCTCTAAAACGACATCCGGCTCGGTCCCGACCAAATCCGGCGTCTCATTCCAACAAATCGGTTATCGCCATCGCCGCCCATAAAGTGCCTCATACGGTGCCATCTGAATCGACGCGTGCCAACTGTTGTTGTACGTGAATTCGATCAATGGCAAATGTTCCTCCCAATCGCTACTCCAATCGAGAGCACAAGCACGCAATATATACTCGAATGTCTGGATAGTGCGTTCCGACTGTCCATCTGACTGGGGATGAAAAAAGGTACTCAAATGCAAACGGGTACCCAACGCCTTATGCACCGCCTGCCAAAAGTGCGATACGAAACGGCCCTCACGATCCGAAACAATAGACTTCGGAGTACCGTGAAGCCTCACAATCTGCGCTATAAACACACGAGCCAACTTCTCAGGGCCCCAAGTGTCCTTGATGCCCAGAAAATGTGCCGACTTGGTCAGACGATCAACAATCACCCATACCATATTCATGCCCGACCTCGATCTCGGCAAACTCGTAACGAAATCCATCGATATATCTTCCCATTTCCATTCCGGAACGGGAAGTGACTGCAATAACCCAGACGGTCGCTGATGCTCGATTTTGACCTGCTGACAAGTCAAACATCTCGCTACAAACTGCGCGGCCTCCTCCTTCATATCATTCCACCAGAAATTCCTTCTCAGGTCCTTGTACATCTTACTCGAACCAGGATGAACGGAATAAGGTGTAGCATGGGCCTCACGCAAAATACTTTGTCTCAACTCTGAGTCGTTCGGTACATAAAGCCGACTCTGGAATCTCAAAACACCATCCTCGTGAATCACAAACCCAGGAGACTTTCCCTTAAGAACGTTCTCTCAGATTTGAGTAATCATCGGATCCTCTAACTGCTTTAGCTTAATTTCATCGATCAAAGACGACGAAATCTCTAAAGCACAAAGTTGCCCGACAGCTCCAGGCAACAAAACTTCAACATCTAACTCGATCAAAGCCCGCCGAAGCTCAGACTGAGACGTAAGGATCTCAAGCGTTCGCAACGCAACCGGTTTTCGACTCAAGGCATCAGCCACGACGTTCGCCTTGCCCGGATGATAAAGGATTTCGAGGTCATAATCCTTAATCAGATCTAACCACCTCATCTGCCTCATATTCAACTCCTGCTGAGTAAATATGTATTTCAGACTTTTATGATCGGTAAAAATCTGACATGCAGAGCCGAAAAGATAGTGACGCCAAATCTTGAGCGCAAAAACGACTGCCGCTAACTCCAAATCATGAGTAGGGTAGTTCAGCTCATACGGCCTCAACTGTCTCGACGCATAGGCAATGGTCTTTCCATGCTGCATCAATACGCACCCAAGACCCTGACCCGAAGCATCACTATAAACAGCAAAACACTCGTTGCCACACGGCAACGCTAAAACCGGGGATGAAGTCAAATGCTTCTTCAGTTCCTCGAAACTCGACTGTCTCTCGTCATTCCAGACGAATTTCTCGGATTTATGGAGCAACTGTGTAAGTGGCCGAGCCAGTTTCGAGAAACCCTCGACGAACCTACGGTAGTAGCTAGCCAAACCCAAGAAACTACGGATCTCCTTCACATTCTTGGGCGGTGCCCAATCTAATACTGCCTCTATCTTCTATGGATCCACACGAACCCCCTCGGATGAAATCACGTGACCTAGAAACATCACTTCCTTCAGCCAGAACTCACATTTCGAGAACTTCGCATAGAGTTGATCGGTCCTCAAGATGTCTAACACTACTCGCAAATGATGGGCATGCTCTTCCTCGTTCCTCGAATAAATAAGAATATCGTCAATGAAAACGACGACACACTTATCCAGATACTCGATAAAGACTTTGTTCATCAACTGCATGAACACCGACGGTGCATTAGTTAACCCGAAAGGCATAACTACAAACTCATAATGTCCGTATCTCGTCCGAAAAGCTGTTTTCGGCACATCGGACTCCCTCACCCGGAGCTAATAGTACCGCGATTTCAAATCAACCTTCGAGAATATCGTAGCTCCCTACAACTGGTCGAACAAGTCATCAATTCTCGGCAAAGGATACTTGTTCTTGATGGTCACCTTGTTTAGTTCGCGATAGTCGATACACAAACGTAGTGAAGCATCCTTCTTCCGCACAAACAGGACCGGTGCGCCCCAAGGCGAGGCGCTCGGTCGAACATACCCCGACTCAAGAAGCTCACTCCACTGCTTATTCAACTCGGACATCTCTGAAGGTGACATGCGATACGGCGCCTTCGAAATAGGAGCCGCGCCTGGCTCTAACTCTATAGCAAACTCGACCTCACGATCCGGTGGCAATCCTGGTAACTCGTCAGGAAATACATCAGGAAACTCACTAACAATTGGAATCGAAGACAGCTCAACTCCACTACTATCTGCCTTCAAGGCGTAGCACCAATAACCAGTACACCCCTTTCGCAGAAGTCTCATCGCCTTCAAGGCGTTAATAACGAACTTCTGGTTTCCCCTCTTTCGTCCGGCAAAAGAGTGCTCGGTGCCGTCTTCGGAGAGCATGGTGATGATCCTCGTGCGGTAGTTCATGATTGCACCATGCCGCTCAAGCCAATCATCCCCGAGAATCAAATCCTCACCCTCAATACCCACAACAATAAGATTAGAGGGCCAAGCCCTCTCACAAATAAGTACAGAACAGTCTCGAACCTCCTGATCACCAACGATCCTATCACCGCTAGGAAGCTTAACGATGAAGGGCTCACAAGACATCAAACAGTCGAGACTCAAACGGCGCACACAATACAGAGATATGAACGAATGTGTAGCACCAGAATCGAAAAGCACACTGACAGGATGAGAAAGAATATGAACGGTACCTGTCGCCACGGTAGCTGCTGGGTCATCGGCTCTCCGCATCTCATAGACACGCGGGTGGGCTGAGCCGACACTGGAAGCTCCCCCTTTAGCGGGCTGACCCTGACCTCTCCCTCGACTAGCACTCGACGGAGATTGAGAAGCAAATGATCCTTGATTCACACTTGGTTCCCTAGGCGCTGGAATGGAAGCCCGGGCACCAAGGATTCTCTCCCTCTCGGCCTGACGGCTTTGTGGCCGGTGGCCCTGCGATTACATGCCAGCAAAGGTTTCGGACAATTACGACTGATGTGGCCCTGTTGGCCGTAGTTAAAACACTTCACCTCCCGAGAAGGGGCACTGGCAGCCCTACGGGGAAACCCAGTAGATCGAGATGGGCCACCACCAGCGGAAAAGTTAGCAGACTGGAATTTCTGCTGACCCCACCTTTGTGGCTCGAAAAATTCCCGACGGACTTCTACTTCTTGCTCTCGCGGGCCGCCTCACTCGCCGTCACAGACATATCATAAGCAAGGGCCCTACTCTGATAATCCTTCAAGGTAGTACAGACGAGCCCCGACATATAGTCCCGAATCGACAACTTCATCCGTCTGGAAAAATGGAAAGTTTTGTCACTCTCCTCGACAACTTGGGTCTTCACATAACCCAACTCCTTGTTAAAATCGGCAATAGGTTGAGATACGGGGATATCCCGCGGTTGAGCATCATAGAAAGCATGTACTCGAGCCTGTCTGACCGGCCATGGGCAATATTCGGTCTCCATCAATTCCTGAAATTCGGCCCACGAAGCAACATGGTCTTTAGGCCCAACGGCCTCCCACCAATCCGTAGCGTCCCCAGTGAGAAAGTACTGGGCAATAGGGACCTTACGGTCTTCGGGACAGTTGGTAGCAGTGAATACTTTAGATATCTCCTTGATCCACCCTTCCCAGCCGATCGGGTCCGAAGCTCCCAAAAACTGAGGAGGATGCATCTTGATGACATCCTGAAGCCAGCGATCCGCTCCGCCCCGATTAGCGTGGGCCGGATCCGGGTTCTGAACCGCCTAAGCTATCGCCGCCATTTGATTCACCATATGCTGTATAACGGCCGCAATACCAAGGTCGGCGCGCTCCTAAGAAGAAGCATGACTGTGACGGTCTCCGGTACTGCCGGCTCCCGAAAACTGCGACGTGGCCGCCCCACAAGCTGCCCCACGTCCCCGGCCGCATCCACGGCCACGACCACGACCTCGGCCTCTTCCAGCATCCATACTGATGTTAAAGAAGTAGCAAAGGCCATACGATGGTAAGTACAAGAAGAAAAGCAATCACAATCGAGAATCAAATGCGCGATACAAGGAAACAAGGAACAGAGTAAGGAAAACTTACGGACACTGGTAGTACCAGAATCATGGCAGTGTGACGATGACGTGCAAAACGAAACACAACAAGACACAATAAATCGACAAGCCTAGGTATCCATAAACCTGGCTCCGATACCATTTTCTCTAACACCCCCAAGATATTCGAGGTATATTACAGCGCCGTGAATCCCTATATGGGACTCACCAGGCTGAACAAACATCATACTCATCAACTCGCGGAAACAACAAATAACACCTCATCATAAAGATATCAAACAAAATAATCCACCCGGTCCAACCGGTTAAACATAACACCATCATCCGACACAAACACAATAGACAACAATACAATCCAAACGAACAAGAACTCTTAAGTACTCGAGTTGTAACACCCCCAAAACCGTATGGGAATATTACACGTCCTAGACCCTTTCCACAAGGATCTACCAGGCTAAACATCCATAAACAACCAAATGCTTGCCCGGCCAGGGTCAAACAATATAATAATACAGACCGTTAAGGTCACTTACACATAAACACACAGACCGATGAGGTCACACAACTCTATCAACAGAACTGACTAACAACATTACCCACACAGGGGTCGAAACACAATACAGTGGAAGACTGAATCAACTCTAACAATACAACCAAACTCTACCAACTCTCGACTCTTGATTAGCATCGCAGCTCGTCATCCACTTGTGCCAATCCTGTGACTGCTCCCCTGAACCTGCATGTACCTGGACGCAAAACAGACATCCACCCCCGATTACTCGGGGGTTAGTAAAACTCCACTATTTTACTAGTGCAAGTATAATACGATACGAAATGCAACAAGTAAATAGCAACTACAATTTTAATACGGAAATCTATTATCAAAATGTTCCCGAGAAGTTTTAGAATTTCGAACTCAAGCAAGAGATATTTGAAAAGGAACACATCATCTCGGGGATTTTTAAAGCAGAAATTTTTATGGACCTCGAGTCCCAAATTACAAAACCTTTTCGAAAACATTAGGGCCTTGGCCCGATTCTCGATTCAAAACACACTAGATAAGATATCATTATGAGTCCGAGACCCATATTTAAAAGGTTACCCAAACAAGCACTATAACACGATTATTGTTTGTACACATCATGTACCGAACTCCGGAGGCCTCGAGGGACCTTACCCGGACCGCACACACTGTTCGTACACATCATGTACCAAACTCCGTAGGCCTCGACGGACCCTACCCGGCCACAAACATCGTTCGTACACATCATGTACCGAACTCCAGAGGCCTCGTCAGACCCTAGCTGGATCACACACCTTGTCCGTACACATCATGTACCGAACTCCAGAGGCCTCGTCAGACCCTACCTGGAACACACACACATATATCGACACGACACAACTCATAATCATCAAATGTCAAGCCATTCCACATTACACCGAAATGTACAATCAAATATGTAAACCAAGACAACACACATCATAATCATCACAACAACTCAACAATGACCGACCACGCCTGGCACAAACTTAGATGATTTGCACATCCAACACGATTCCAAAATGTTAACTAAGTGAAGGTATCATCGTTACCATCAATTGTTCGTAATAATCAATTCATACGAAGCATATACACGAAAGTAAACCAATGCATCACAACCATAATACGACGTCCCTATTCACAAGACACAATTCGTATAGTACAATACTTGCCTTAATAACCGCTACTGAATACTCCGAAGAACACGATTCGACCGGGAAGCTCGGACCCCGAAGAAGACAACGAACGGAAGGGTTCCGACTCGGTTTCTTCGCAAGAAACTCGACCCTAACAACATATAATCAATAAATCATCGATCATACGAGGAAGAATAATCGTAGAACGCCCGAAAACCCCTCTATGACATTTTACCGGACACCTACAAGGCGTCGATCAAGAACTCGACCAAAACAACGAATCGATACGATCCAACCATGGAATAATAAGGGAAATGATATAATACATCTAAATAATCATCAATCCATCACAATCCTAAGTTAAATCGGATTAAACGGATGAAAACAACCAAAACACCCAAATTCCCCAAAACTAGATTTCTAGGAAATCTGACCTGATTCGGTAGATCGGAGGATGTTATAGGATGGTTGATTGATGATATGAACTCCAAGACTTCATGGATTGATTGTCCAACAACATCTTTCCATGATTCCCACACCTCCAGCCGCGAAAGATAAGGAAGAGAATGATAAAATGGGTGAAAAACACGCTGCCAGGCCTTATATAGCCGGACACTGCCGGACGCTTACGTACGTAACCGGCCGGGCCCTTACGTACGTAACCGGCCATGGCCGAAATCTCTGCCCAGAAATGCCGGCATCGTTACGTACGTAACCTGCCAAGGCTTACGTATGTAACCGGCCTTGCGTACGTAACTGCCGAGCACTACCGGCCGTAACTCGGCCAGTGCCGGCCTGGGCCCAGACTGCCCGGCCATGACTCGGCCGGGGCCAACTCCGACGGCCCGAACGACCCCGAAACCCGAACTTGAATACGAATCGAAGATATGGTTACGAAGTACTCGCAAATACGAATTCGAGAACTAAGAGAACACGATTCCGACCACCCGAAGGCTCAAAATTCGACAAGGGAAAGTAATTACCCCAAACTTTGGGAAATTACGAAAATGGCCCAAAACGTCCGAAAATCACGGTATGTGATCGCATAACCAAACCGAAGTTCACAACACGTCTAACAAAGTTAAACGGACTTACGGGAAACTCGAGACAGCAGTTTCCAACGAGATTCTCAAGGATCGAACTCAAGTGCGGAAAAGTCGCCAAAAAGCACGGAACTCAACAAAACGACACCGAAACGAACTCGGATGACAAAAAGTGCAGAATTAATCATTTTCGGAATGATGAAACGATCATGAGCAAGTCGTCAAAATGGACTTTCTCCGAAAAAAAAGAAATTACTGGAAATCGAAATTACGGGTATTACACGAGTACTCTTATTAGTTTAAAGACCACAAAAGGTAACAAGATAGAAGACAATAAGACACCACTCGTGCACAATCATCACGCAAGGCCATCATCCGCATACTGGTCCAGCGCCCGCTCGTCTCGATGAACGTGACCTGAAATTCATAAAACGAATTTCCCCAAAAAGGGGTTAGCAATTACGCTAGTACAAGTAACCAAATGAACAACTTACATCCTATACATATAGTCAATACATGCAATCAAGAAAACATAGTTCCAAAGCACTCATTTCCGGAAATGCCATAATCAAAACACATTTGTAAAATACACCACAATTAACCGTGGATCCACCCCTCCGTGGACCCCTACCGAGACCCCGTCGGATCTAACCCGTAGTGGTTAAAAGCAAAACTCGTGGATCCACCCCTCCGTGGACCCCTACTGAGACCCCGTCGGATCTAACCCGTAGTGAGCATACACACACACACACAAATTCTCATACAATACTACTATGTCAAGGTTGTGAGTTCATAAGGGTACTTGCCTCGATCAAATAGACGGTGACACGAACGGAAATGAAGGATCAAACACGACCGCGAGGAACCGGCAGAAATGAACCTAACGATTCGAATAACATAATCACAACCACTTCTAAACGATTACGGAAATGGAATACACCCTGAAACCCGCCTACGATTCATGTAAATTCGTATAAAAATAACAACGAAGGCGGACCACAACCAAACCCTCCCAATTTCACGAAACCAAGAAAATATACCATGAATCCGTAGGAAAACTAATGATATCAACAAGATTAATCATACTCATCATGAATTAACCGACAAATCGAGACAAATCGGATAAAAATCCGAAAACCCCCAAATTATCCAAAAGTAGGGTTCTAAGAGATTTACCTTGGATTAGGATGAAAGATTCGTGTTGATGTTGTTATAATACACCAAGAACTCAAGAAAGATGTTGGATGAGATGATTGGAGGAAGAAATCGCCAAGAAAATCGCCCGAAATCGCCTTATCCGCGGAGAGGAAGAAATGAGAAAATACGTTCATCTCGGTCAACTCCCAGGTTTATATAGCCAGGGAGTGTTAGCGCGCGCTAATCCTCAAAGTTAGCGTGCGCTAACGAAACAAACTCCAGTCCAGTAGCCAGACTTCTGGCCGTTAGCATGCGTTACTCGAAACGTAGCATGCGCTAATAACCTCTCGGTAGCGCGCGCTATCGACCAATAGCGTGCGCTACCTGGACATCAGCCGAGTCCAGAAACAACTGTCAGTACACACCTGATCCGGTTAGCGCGCGCTGTCGACCAAACGTAGTGTGCACTAAGGGTGTATCGGTAGCGCGCGCTATCGGCCAATAGCGTGCGCTACCT
The DNA here is from genome assembly GCA_033398695.1 of Orobanche coerulescens. Lineage (NCBI taxonomy): Eukaryota > Viridiplantae > Streptophyta > Magnoliopsida > Lamiales > Orobanchaceae > Orobanche > Orobanche coerulescens. The sequence continues at coordinate 23,843,814 of CM065812.1, forward strand.
GGGCACCTGATATAGTCCAGTAGCAAACTGTCCAGTACTGGACAGTCACTCTAGCGCACGCTACCAGGCATCTCAGCGTGCACTAGCCCCCGACATTAGCGTGCGCTAGCCCCCGACATTAGCGTGCGCTACTAAGGGACCCTTAGCGTGCGCTATGCAGCCTAGACTTGTGCCTGGGCCATTGCCTAGTCGCTTGTCTAGGTGGTTGCCTTGTGTAACCTGGTTGCAGCCTAGACTTGTGACTTGGCTGTTGCCTATTTTTAAATATCGGTTTATACGTAGGCTCAGCAGTCGAGACAATTGTTTCTCCCTTGATAAAAGTAGTTTTAGAACTAGAGGGAGTGTGAGGATCATATCCAAGGCCTGATCTGGAATATAGTGGCCTTTTATTGGTACACAATTCTTCCAGGGTTGAAGACGCCTTCAGGGAGGTTATTTCCTGCGCCTAAGTCTTATTTATGCAGTCAGCTTAGTAAATTCAGCTTTGACATGAGAAAGTGCAGCTGATTTTTCTTTAAGTAAGACAGTTAATCAGTTTATCTCAGTTGTATTAACATCAGCCTGGTTTTTCAAGTCATCTGCAGTTATCTCAACCTTATTCAATTCTAGGCTGAGTTTTTCGAAATCATTTTTCAGCTGCCTATTCTCATCTTGCAGCTGAGTTTTCTCTGCTGATACAGATTGGTGTGCATATTTGAGTGTTTCAAAATCTTTAAATAGCTGATTTACAGATTCGTGCAGATCCATATCTTGTGACATGGTTGAACTATTATTTGAATCAGAGGGTTTTGATGTTACCTCTTCATCAGCTAGGTTGGCCATCAGGCAGTCATACTTTTCATCATCATCAGAGAAGAATCCGCTGCTTGATTCTACATGCTCCTGGTCTTCTCCGATGAGGGCCTTCCTTCTATCTTCTTTTCTGCCCACCTCCTTCTTGCTCTCGTCCTTCTTAAGATCAGGACAGTCGATTTGGATGTGTCCTGTCTTGTGACAATTGTAGCACTCCACCTTCCAGCTTCCAGCTTTCTGGTTCCTTCTTGGATTCTCCTTATATTTTTTCTTGTATTTGGAGTAGTTTTTCCGGAAGTTGCTGAACCTTTGCATTATAAACGCCATTTCTTCCTCAAAATCTAATGGATTTGGAGGCTTTACATCAGATAAGCTCTTGGCGGGGGACTCGGCTGCAAAGGCTATTCCCTTCTCTGCAGGCTCAGTTGAGGATGAACTTGGAAGCTCGAACTCATAAGCCTTTAGATCAGAGAACAGCTCTTGGATTTTTATTTTATTAAGATCCTTGGACTCTCTCATGGCCACTACCTTCATGCTCCATTCAGGATTGAGAGATCTTAGTACCTTCAGCGCCATCTCCCTGTTGCCATAAGATTTGCCGAGGGAGTTGATTTCATTGATAATTTCAGTGAACCTTGTGTCCACTTGGTCTATGGATTTGCCATTCTTCATTTCGAAGTTGTCAAATTTTTGAATAGCAATTGACAACTTGTTTTCCTTTATCAGCTCCGTTCCTTCACACATTAGGGCTAATGTGTCCCAGATTTCTTTGGCATTCTTGCAATTCTTGATCTTGACCATGGTGGATTTGTCAAGAGTTTGATATAGCACATCTCTGGCCCGGTTATCAAGATTGGCCAGCTTTCTTTCTTCGGGAGTCAGCTCTGTCCTCTTCTTTGGGATCTTCTCTGGCTTCCCTGCTGCGATCTCCTCTGCAGTGTTGTCCTTCTGGAAGATGAATGGACCATCCTCTATGATGCACCACATGTCATAATGGATTGAAGATAAGTGTGCCTGCATCCTTATCTTCCAAAGATCATACTCGTCAACTGAAAACACAGGGAGTCTAGAATGCATGTGTTCCATTATAAAATGAGAGTGAAGATATATCTCTGATATAGATCTGGTTCGTGAAATAAATGAACCAACCTCTCTGATACCACTTGTAGGTCACAAGTCGTCCAGGAATAAGTCTAGAGGGGGGTGAATAGACTTATTGAAACTCTTAAACTCTTTTTCTCAAAGAGTAGGTTTCTTCAGCTGATGGATAAACAAATGACTTGGAGTCGTTTGTTCTTAATACGTGCGGAAATCAGCTGATGACGAATACAAAGCAACTAATGAAACACTTAATGATGAATGCAGCAGTTAAGGTATGATGCTATAAAACAGTAAAGAACGCAGGCAATTATAGTGGTCTCAGGGGTGGGGTAATCCTCTACTAATCCACTTTTATCCAAACCAGTTGCAGATGAATTCACTATAATTCTCAACCAGTGATAAATATTACAGTGATTCAACAAAACTACAACAACTTCCGACCAGTGGAAATCCGTGTTGTTGTAACACACTTGACTTCCTTGCACCTCTTGATCCTCGATCCTTGGATGCCTTTACAGTCTCTTAACTTCAACCAGTGAAGTACCCCAAACTCAGGATTATAGACAAGAGTTTTTGTCTTCTCGAACTAAGAGCTTCTTCAAGTATGAACTTTTTAGAACCGCTCTTTTCACGATGCTGTATTTCGCTTTTAGATAGCTTGAATGCTTTGATCGCTTGAAAGTATGTTCGCACCGATTAATTGTTGTGTTGTTTGCTCAGCTTCAAATCTTCGGATATATATAGGTCACGATCTCTGAGCTTTTCCTTCATAGCCGTTGCAAATCTTTTCAACAAATCCGTCTGTTGGAGAGGTAGACTTCATTGTTTTCTTTCTGAACGTTGCAAGGCTGGATTCCCATTATTTTAATCTATCTTCCGACCGCTGTGAAGACTCTGTATGTGATGCGCCGAATCTTTTGAATATAATACGATTAAAGTCTTCAAGGTGGGTCTGGATAGACTTTTTAATTCATATCTTTTGCGGGAATCTCTCCAATTTGTCTCTTCACGTTGCATGTGACTTTCCGTAATACTTAACTTTTCAACGCATGCTACGTGGACTTGGAGTACTTGGCTGATCTCGACTAGGCTGATGAGCAGTTAACTTCTCTGCAGTCTGGACCTCTCTGATGTTCACAGTTTAGAACTTGTCTGATCAGATGACTTGTCTGAGGTATCTTGACTGCAGTCTGGTCAAATATCCCTGATGATTTTTGTTGACCAGAACTACTCTGACTTGACTCGGCTGTACCTCTCTGATAAACTCAGCTGATCTTTAGTACTTAGCCAATTTTTAGCCTAACTTATCTTTGGCCTATAGAAGATACTCATTTGGTTCTTCTTTACATTTTGCCAAGTTTTCATACTTAACATATTTGGCCTATGGAAGATACTCATTTGGTTCTTCCTTATATTTTTGCCAAGTAATAAACATTTGAATTTATACTGATGACATCATCAAAATCTAACAAGTATTCCTAACAAATTCCCCCTATTTTGATGATGGCAAAACTTAAGGAAATATTCAAATGAACAAGTCTGCACTTGAGTGCAAGACACAAACTAAAATCAGTCTTATTTTTGAGACAACTGGAAATTGTCATTCAAAAGACTGTATATATTAATTTTCTGACTTGATTACAAGTACATGGCTTGAATAGAATAAATACAGAGAAATTAATCAATTACAAAAATTACAATTACATCCAAAAACTATCTGCCCCTTCCTCTGCGAACAGTTTGCTTGGGAGGTCTAAATAGTTTTGCACCGATTGGTCTACTTTTGATGGGTGCAAGACCATATTTCCTCCTTATGACTAGGGCAGCAAAGTCTTGGTCTTCTTTTGAAGAGAACTTGTGCTCTTCACATAGCTTTATAATTTCTTCTTGAAGCTCTAGCTCGTCAAGCTCATTATCCAAACGGGTCGGCGCTTCTACTGCTCTGAATGGAGGAATCATAGGATAAGCATTCCATTTGGCTGCATATTTAAGCAAGATCTTCCAGAGAGTAGGCCATCTAGCATCCATGTAGTTGATGAATGACTGTTGGGGCGAGCATTCTTTATCTAGAAGAATCTCCCAGAGGTAGAACTGGTCTGTGAATTGTTTCTTGGCATCCGCCCAATTGTTCATGAATTCTGGTGGTAAGAATTCTTCAACATACCATAACTGTTTGCCTTCCCATTCGAATCTTTGTTCATCTTTCTCTCTTGTTCTTCTCTTCTTCTCCACAGACTGTTTCTCCACAGACTGCTCTTCAGGTTGGCTGGGGGTAGATATCTCCTTTCTTTTCAGACTTGATGGTCCTCCTTCAATTTGAAGAATATCTTGCCTCTTCTTTGATCTTAGCTCTTCCCTTATTTCTCCTTGAGTACTTCCTTCCCCCTGTATTCTATCTTCCCCCTTTTTGCCAGCATCAACTAAAGTAGTCAACTGCTGCTCTATTCTGCACATCCAATTAGATATGCCAAATGGCATTCTGTTGTTGGTAGGGGGAGGAGGCGGAGGTACTTCCCTCTGCAGCAAAGTGTCAATCTTTGCATTGATGGATTGGAGGTCAAGAGTGACCTGAGATGCCAGCAGCTCTCCAATGGTATCCTTCACTATTCGCCTTATCAGCTCAGTCACCGCAGGTGATATCTGAGCTGGTGGAGAGTGCTTGCCTGAGCCTTCTGCAATTGAACCACTGGAGTGCAGGGTCCTATCTGCAGCCAGTACTCCAGATGGGGTCTTTTCAGGGGTCCCTGATCTGGAGTCCTCAGCCAACTCTGCATCTAGGCTGGTATACTGGGCAGGCGCCCCAGTCCTATCTGCAGCCTCTTGTATTAGCTCTTGCTCCGGCTCCCTTTCTCTTTCTTCCTTCTCTTGCTCTTTCTCCTGCTCTTCCTCCTTTTCTTCTTCAATATTTTCTTTTTCTTTCTTAGCTCCTAAGTCTCCTCCATCTTTATCATCATCCTCATCATCATCATTATTATCATCCGCTTTCCCATTTTTTTTCTCCTTCATCCTCATCATCTTCCTTCATCATCTTCCTGTTCGACTTCTTCACCTTCTTCTTCTCCTTCATCGATCAACTCTTCTGTTTTCTCAACTTCCTCAGATTGTTTTTCAACTAAAATGTTTTCTTCTTCTTTTCTCTCCTTCTAGTCTTCTTCTTCGTCAACTATGACAATAACCTCTTCTTCTCCATCTACCTCTTCAATTCTAATTTCTCTCTCTTCTTCCTCCTCTTCTTCTTTTCCAAATGAACCATCAAAAATACTATACATAATGGAATGGATGAATTGGTCCATGTTGGTTTTAAAATGAGACATGAACCAATTATCCTGGAGGATCAACACTAAGTCTGATTGTTTACAAAAATGAATCAGTACCTCCTCTGTGGCTTGGGGATATTCCCAACCACTGGTTTCAATGTAAGACTGAAGTTTTGTAAAAGACAGAGATTTGAAAAACTTCCACTCTTCGAAAATATTGACAAAAGAGTGTTTTAAGGCTTGTGGTTTAACAAGCTGTAATTGTTCAATGGACAGGTTGAAAACATTATTTTCCAGCAGGTTAAATGTGTAATTGGCTTCAGGGATTGAGATGATTAAACCTGCTTCTTCTTCCTCCGGGATGTATCTTTGGGGTGAGGACCACGATCCGAGTTTCAGTGCCGCCTGAGCAGCCGGTCTTCAGTGAGTAGGTGACTCCGCCGCAGGATCGCATATTGATCTGACTGCTCCTCCTGACTAAACTACAGTCGCCTGGGCCTCTTGGGAGAGGGTTCTGGTGATGACTGCATGATGGATGGTTCTCCAGGGGCTGGTCCCCTTCTCTTGAATCAGACAGCTATTGGAGTGTCGTCTGACTCGGAGTCTGACTCGACTGCAGTTGGGTTGACGGCTGCAGGTCGGTCCGACTCGCCTGATGAATAATATCTGGGGTAAGTCCTTGTGTCGGTCAGCTCCTTCAGCATCTGAGCTGCTCTTCTGTTGTTCCCTAACTTCCTCAAAGTTTCTTGGTCGAGATGACCAAGTCTTTTATTGGTGTGGAAAGGGTCAGTACTTCCCTTCGCCATACCTGTCTTTTCCAACAACCAACTCAGCTGCGTTCCAAACGCCAGCTTGGTTTTAAATTTCTTCTCGTCAACAAGCCATTCGGCTTTGTTGACCTCGCGAACAAGTTGCCTAAAAATGTAATCCGCCCAATCAATCTCCTCGTCTTGAATCAGTGCTCCCAGCACCATAAACTTCACCGACGACAGTTGATCGTAACTGCCGGCCATACCCATGATGATTTTGTTGGTAATATCCAACGCATATCGATAGACCTTCTTAATCTCGATCTTTTTAGCAGTAAGTTTCAGCTTCGTCGGTTGGTCAATCGCCTTAATTTTCTTCCAGGTTTCAGCTGTGGGCTGCCTGAGGGCTTAGACAGCTATGTCGCGGTGTTTCATACCAAAAACTGTACGAATCGACTCACGCGATATGTCGACTTGTCTTCCACCAACAGTGCTCCGAATTCCATCCTGAATCAAATAGGCTTCGCGGTAGAACGCGATAACATCCTCCTTGTACAAATGTTGAGGGCTGATATCCAGGAATGGGAAGATCCCATTTAGCTTCATCGATCGAATTAGGTCAAGCACGTCGTAATTCTCCAGATTTGCTTCCAATAAACCTTCGAAATCAACGACCAGAGAGAAGATAACCTGGTCCTGACCGCCTTCATGTTAATGCCTTCGAAGTACGATTCCATTTCTGTAAACAAAGGATTTTTAGTGTATTTGGAGTTCAAGAATTTTTTGCTCTGTAAATTTTTGCTCTGTAGATCTAGGGTAACCGTAAAAGATAAAGTGAAGGGGTTTCTTTCCTTATAAAGAAGATGAAAAGACGTATGGATTAAATTATTATATATTTGAAACGGTGGTACGCCTTTTGAGATTCTTTTAAATTTCAAATTTGAATCGGTGGTCCAGGTTTAGATTTTAAAATTTGACGGTTGGTTTTAATTGGCCACCGTGGAGGTCGATTTATCAAGTGATCGCCACGTGTATTTAAAATACCACTTGCGAACCAAAAATTAATATATTTAAATGCCACTTGTGAACCATAATTAATATAATATTATTATACATATGGCAGATAATAATTAAATATTCCGAGGTCGGTTGAGTTTAGAAAACTTAGCTGGTTTGACTGTTGACTGTTGACCGCTCTGCATCAGGTGAGTTGACTCCATGGACTTCTCGCCTGGGATTCTGATCAGCTAGGTTCCTTTGTCCGTCCTTCGTCCTCTGAGATGCTTCAGCTTGCTTCTGTACTAGATTCCCAATCTAGTAAACCAAGATCTCTGCTCAGCTCCAAAAACCTTTCTTCTGGCAGAGGTTTGGTAAAGATGTCAGCTATTTGGTAGTCTGTGCTGACTCTTTCAACTCTAACTCTTTTGTTAAGCATGTGGTCTCTGATGAAGTGGTGCTTAACATCAATGTGCTTGGTCCTCGAATGCAAAACCGGATTTTTGGTTATTGCAATAGCACTATTGTTATCACACCATATAGGAACTTCATTGGCAATGATATTATAATCCCTCAGCTGTTGTCTGATCAATAAGATCTGTACACAACAGCTAACTGCAGCTAGGTATTCTGACTCTGTGGTGGAGATAGAGTTAGAAACCTGCTTCTTGCTAAACCAGGATATCAGTCTGGTTCCTAGGAATTGGCACGTTCCACTAGTGCTTTTCCTATTGATTTTACATCCTGCGAAATCTGCATCTGAGTATCCTGACAGCTCGAAGTTATCATCCTTAGGATACCATAGTCCAACGTTGACTGTAGACTTAAGGTATTTTATTATCCTCTTGGCTGCATTTAGGTGTGATTGCTTCGGCTTGGACTGGAATCGCACACAAACTCCTACGGCATAGGATATGTCTGGCCTGCTTGCAGTGAGGTACAAAAGTGATCCAATGAGTCCTCTGTAGTGGGTTGAGTCCACTGATATGCCTGCCTCGTCTGCATCCAGGTGAGTACTTGTGCTCATAGGAATTCTTGCTGGCTTGGCTGATTCCATTCCAAATCTCTTGATTAGATCTTTGGTATACTTAGCTTGGTTGATGAAAATTCCATTTTCCATCTGCTTAACTTGTAGTCCGAGAAAGAAGTTAAGATTTCCCATCATACTCATCTCAAATTCTCCTTGCATGAGGTTGGAGAATTTCTCACATAACTCTGGATTGGTTGAGCCGAATATGATGTCATCCACATATATCTGAACTATTAATATGTGGCCTTCGTGCTCCACTCTGAATAAAGTCTTGTCCACCTTCCCTTTGCAAAAACCATTCTTCTCAAGAAACACAGATAGTGTTTCATACCACGCTCTTGGTGCTTGCTTAAGTCCATAGATAGCCTTCAACAGCTTGTAGACTTTGTCTCCTTTGACAAAACCTGGGGGTTGCTCTACATAGACTTCTTCTTCTAGGATGCCATTTATAAAAGCACTCTTTACATCCATCTGATAGACTTCAAAGTCTTTGAATGCAGCATATGCGAGGAATAGTCTGATGGCTTCTAATCTTGCAACAGGTGCATAGGTTTCATCAAAATCTATTCCCTCACACTGTGCATAACATTTCGCTACAAGTCTGGCCTTATTCCTAACAACAGCTCCGTCTTCATCACTCTTGTTTTTGTACACCCATTTGGTGCCAATAACCTTCTTGTGATCTGGTCTGTCTGTTAGTTCCCAAACTTTGTTTCTTTCCATCTGCTCCAGTTCTTCTTGCATGGCATTGATCCATGAGTAATCTTCCAGGGCTTGTTCTGTTGTTTTGGGTTCTATCTGTGACAAAAAACATGAGAACATAGCCATTCCTGCGGGTAGAGTTGACTGTCTTGTCTTAACTCCATCAGTCAGCTTCCCGATGATTTGCTGGATTGAATGATCTTTCAGCCACTTGGGGATATCGTCTTCCTCTGGGTCTGTTCCCCCTGTTGAATTGCTCTGGTGGATTTCTGCATCAGCTGGGTTCTGGTCTCCTTGGTCTGCAACTGGATCAGCTACCGTCTTGTCATCTGCATCTTGAGTCTGATCTGCAGATGAGTCTTTATCAGCTACAGCTGGGTCTTCATCAGCGGCAACTGGATCAGATAAGTTTGGTGATCCTGTCTGATCTGCAGTTGGGTCTTCAGCAGCTACAGTTGGATCTTCAGGCTGGTCTGCAGGTGAGTCCACCATTCCAGTGTCATGTACAATGACTTCTTCAAGGGTTGCTGATTTGAGATTGTTCTCAATTAACTCAACTTGCTTCCTGTACTCAACAGTAGATTCATCAAAAACAACATGGGGTGTTTCCTCCACAACTAAGATTCTTTTGTTAAATACTCTATATGCCTTGCTTCTTTGTGAGTATCCCATAAAGATACCGTCATCCGTTTTAGCATCAAAGGCATTTATTTGTGTTTTACCGTTGTTGTGGATGAAACACTTACAACCAAAAACATGAAAGTAAGCAACAGTAGGGGTTCTATTATTCCAAACCTCATAGGGAGTTTTGCCATGTCTCCCTACTATCATACTCCTGTTCTGAGTATGGCAAGATGTGTTGACAGCTTCATCCCAGAACCTCTTGGGCAGGTCCGCTTCTGCAATCATGGACCTGGCTGCTTCCTTCAGGGTTTTGTTCCTTCTTTCAGCAACGCCATTCTGATGGGGAGTCCTGGCTGCAGAGAGCTCATGCTGGATCCCATTCTGATCGCTGTAATCAGTGATCGCCTTGTTGAGAAACTCTCCTCCTCTATCTGATCTGATCTTGATGATGGATAGGGATTTCTCATTCTGGATCCTTCTCAGCAGCTCAGGTAGCTTGGTCAAGGTTTCACTTTTCTTATACAAGAAAATAATCCATGTGTACCTTGAATAATCATCTACTACAACAAGTGCATGCTTTCGGCCGCTCAGAGTCCTTGGCTTGATGGGACCAAATAGATCCATGTGGAGTAGATCTAATATTCTTGATGTGAGAGTTGTAGGCTGGACTGGCTTGAATGATGCTCTGGTCTGCTTTCCTTTCTGACAGGCATCACAAAGTGCTTCCTTCTTGAATGCTTCATCTGGAAGTCCTCTGACCAGCTTCTGAGAACTAATCTTGTTGGTGGCTTTGAAGTTCAGGTGACATAGTCTTTTGTGCCACAGCCATCCGTTCTCAGCTACTGTCTTGGATAGAAAACAGGAGTTAGGTGTTCCTGTGTTCCAATCTATCATGTAGACATCTCTTCTTCTGAATCCTTGTAGCTTCACTTCTCCAGATAGGATATCTATCACCATGCATTTCCAAATGGTGAAGACTACTAGGTTCTTCTCGTCGCAAAACTGGCTTATGCTCAGAAGATTATACTTGAGCCCTTTGACATAGTGAACTTTGGATATCACAATATTTACTCGGTGCAGCTCTCCAAAGCCCTTTGTTTGTCCTCTAGAGCTATCTCCAAAGGTTACATCAGGACCTCTTTTTTTGGTGTATTTGGACAGCATCTTCTTGTTCCCGGTCATGTGCCTTGAGCATCCAGAATCTACAAACCATTCTTCACCTCCAAAGTTTGAGTTTGTGGAGATGTGGTTGTAGTCCTTCCACCTTTTCTACAATCAGACAAGCAGAGATTTAGGTACCCAAATCTGTGTGGGTCCTCTCGGGTTAGTTGGTTTCCTGGAGAATTGATTTCTCCTTGGATTGTGAAAGTTGTTATCATTATAACCCTTATAAGGTGTGTCAGGTCGAGGTCTGAATCTCCTGTTGGGATTGTATACCGGATATTCCTCAAAATACTGATAGTGTGGGCCATTTCTAAATCTTGGCTGAGACCATTTATTAAATCTTTGTGGTCTCCACACTTGTTCATTTTGGAAATTATGATAACCTTGAGGTTTCCATCTGCCCCTCCCATTTTGAAATCTGTTTTTAGGGAGTTGTTGATAATAGTGGGCATGTTATGCAAGTGCCGTCGCCTGGGCCATTGCCTAGTCGCTTGTCTAGGTGGCTGCCTTGTGTAACCTGGCTTCAGCCTAGACTTGTGACTTGGCTGTTGCCTATTTTTAAATATCGGTTTATACGTAGGCTCAGCAGTCGAGACAATTGTTTCTCCCTTTATAAAAGTAGTTTTCGAACTATAGGGAGTGTGAGGATCATATCCAAGGCCTGATCTGGAATATAGTGGCCTTTTATTGGTACACAATTCTTCCAGGGTTGAAGACGCCTTCAGGGAGGTTATTTCCTGCGCCTAAGTCTTATTTGTCTGAGTCAGCTTAGTAAATTCAGCTTTGACATGAGAAAGTGCAGCTGATTTTTCTTTAAGTAAGACAGTTAATCAGTTTATCTCAGTTGTATTAACATCAGCCTGGTTTTTCAAGTCAGCTGCAGTTATCTCAACCTTATTCAATTCTAGGCTGAGTTTTTCGAAATCATTTTTCAGCTGCCTATTCTCATCTTGCAGCTGAGTTTTCTCTGCTGATACAGATTGGTGTGCATATTTGAGTGTTTCAAAATCTTTAAATAGCTGATTTACAGATTTGTGCAGATCCATATCTTGTGACATGGCTGAACTATTATTTGAACCAGAGGATTTTGATGTTACCTCTTCATCAGCTAGGTTGGCCATCAGGCAGTCATACTCTTCATCATCATCAGAGAAGAATCCACTGCTTGATTCTACATGCTCCTGGTCTTCTCCGATGAGGGCCTTCCGTCTATCTTCTTTTATGCCCACCTCCTTCTTGCTCCCGTCCTTCTTGAGATCAGGACAGTCGATTTGGATGTGTCCTGTCTTGTGACAATTGTAGCACTCCACCTTCCAGCTTCCAGCTTTCTGGTTCCTTCTTGGATTCTCCTTATAATTTTTCTTGTATTTGGAGTAGTTTTTTCGGAAGTTGCTGAACCTTTGCATTATAAACGCCATTTCTTCCTCAAAATATAATGGATTTGGAGGCTTTACATCAGATAAGCTCTTGGCAGGGGACTCGGCTGCAAAGGCTATTCCCTTCTCTGCAGGCTCAGTTGAGGATGAACTTGGAAGCTCGAACTCATAAGCCTTTAGATCAGAGAACAGCTCTTGGATCTTTATTTTATTAAGATCCTTGGACTCTCTCATGGCCACTGCCTTCATGCTCCATTCAGGATTGAGAGATCTTAGTACCTTCAGCGCCATCTCCCTGTTGCCATAAGATTTGCCGAGGGAGTTGATTTCATTGATAATTTCAGTGAACCTTGTGTCCACTTGGTCTATGGATTTGCCATTCTTCATTTTGAAGTTGTCAAATTTTTGAATAGCAATTGACAACTTGTTTTCCTTTATCAGCTCCGTTCCTTCACACATTAGGGCTAATGTGTCCCAGATTTCTTTGGCATTCTTGCAATTCTTGATCTTGACCATGGTGGATTTGTCAAGAGTTTGATATAGCACATCTCTGGCCCGGTTATCAAGATTGGCCAGCTTTCTTTCTTCGGGAGTCAGCTTTGTCCTCTTCTTTGGGATCTTCTCTGGCTTCCCTGTTGCGATCTCCTCTGCAGTGTTGTCCTTCTCGAAGATGAATGGACCATCCTCTATGATGCACCACATGTCATAATGGATTGAAGATAAGTGTGCCTGCATCCTTATCTTCCAAAGATCATACTCGTCAACTGAAAACACAGGGAGTCTAGAATGCATGTGTTCCATTATAAAATGAGAGTGAAGATATATCTCTGATATAGATCTGGTTCGTGAAATAAATGAACCAACCTCTCTGATACCACTTGTAGGTCACAAGTCGTCCAGGAATAAGTCTAGAGGGGGGGTGAATAGACTTATTGAAACTCTTAAACTCTTTTTCTCAAAGAGTAGGTTTCTTCAGCTGATGGATAAACAAATGACTTGGAGTCGTTTGTTCTTAATACGTGCGGAAATCAGCTGATGACGAATACAAAGCAACTAATGAAACACTTAATGATGAATGCAGCAGTTAAGGTATGATGCTATAAAACAGTAAAGAACGCAGGCAATTATAGTGGTCTCAGAGGTGGGGTAATCCTCTACTAATCCACTTTTCTCCAAACTAGTTGGAGATGAATTCACTATAATTCTCAACCAGTGATAAATATTACAGTGATTCAACAAAACTACAACAGCTTCCAACCAGTGGAAATCCGTGCTGTTTGTTGTTACCCAAAATATTATCCGGAGATAGTATTGTTGGAATGATCGAGTAACAAACAAATGCGAGAACACTTCCGTGAGAAAATAGACGACACAAGATTTGCCGGGGTTGTTAATCCCGGGCTTGAATGCTCTCGCGAGATGTTATTAATAAATATACTGTCGAGTACAAATATTAATGTTAGAATCTATTACAAGGAGTGTAAAGACTTCTAGTTATCTAGGCTTTAGAGCGCGTAGATTGCCGGAAGAACCAGATAGGTAAATCTGTGAGTTCTTGCTTGGGATGTGTGATAAATGTGTATGAATATCACTATGAATGTATAAGTGGTTGCCAAAAGAGTCTTTGATTCTCTTTTTTGTGTGTATTTTGCATTGAATTCACAGTAAATTCGCGTCCCTTTGGCCATTGCAGTGAGTTCTCTATTTATAGGGGACAAGGTAGTTGGGACTCCTCAGGCGATCGCGGGCGACCGCCGTTTTCTATATTAAAATAAGATGGCCGATCGTCCCGTCACGTGGGCCTGTTCCCTTGAGGTCCGAGGTCGCTGCTGGTGGCCAGCTGGGCGAATCAATGGGAGGCCAGCACGCGTCTTGAGTCGCTGTCCGGGGAGGACCCACTTTGTACCTTTCGGCGGCCTTGTCGGTAGGTGAGGTAGGTGACAGGGTGTGGTCAAATGTCCTATCTGTCGGCGCCTTTTGAAGATCCGCACGTGGGCCACCGTCCAAGATTCGATCTTCGACGACTTTGACGGATGCTGGATCCATACGTGGCACGAGACGATCGCCTCTGGTTTGCTCATTAAAGACGATCGTCAGATATCAAAAGACGATCGCTGGGTACCAAAAGACGGTCGCTGTATTGTGCCGAACTCTGGGCGTTTGTCCAGAGTATGTCTTCCATGGTTGGCTTCCCTGATCGTGATGCCGATCGCCTATCGAGGCATATCAATCGCCGCACAACACTGTTGTAACACACTTGACTGCCTTGCACCTCTTGATCCTCGATCCTTGGATGCCTTTATAGTCTCTTAACTTCAACCAGTGAAGTACCCCGAACTCAGGATTATAGACAAGAGTTTTTGTCTTCTCCAACTAAGAGCTTCTTCAAGTATGAACTTTTTATAAATGCTCTTTTCACGATGCTGTATTTCGCTTTTAGATAGCTTGAATGCTTTGATCGCTTGAAAGTATGTTCGCACCGATTAATTGTTGTATTGTTTGCTCAGCCTCAAATCTTCGGATATATATGTCACGATCTCTGACCTTTTCCTTCATAGCCGTTGCAAATCTTTTCAACAAATCCGTCTGTTGGAGAGGTAGACTTCATTGTTTTCTTTCTGAACGTTGCAAGGCTGGATTCCCATTATTTTAATCTATCTTCCGACCGTTGTGAAGACTTTGCATGTGATGCGCCAAATCTTTTGAATATAATACGATTAAAGTCTTCAAGGTGGGTCTGGATAGACTTTTTAATTCATACCTTTTGCGGGAATCTCTCCAATTTGTCTCTTCACGTTGCATGTGACTTTCCGTAATACTTGACTTTTCAACGCATGCTGACGTGGACTTGGAGTACTTGGCTGATCTCGACTAGGCTGATGAGCAGTTAACTTCTCTACAGTCTGGACCTCTCTGATGTTCACTGTTTAGAACTTGTCTGATCAGATGACTTGTCTGAGGTATCTTGACTGCAGTCTGGTCAAATATCCCTGATGATTTTTGTTGACCAGAACTACTCTGACTTGACTCGACTGTACCTCTCTGATAAACTCAGCTGATCTTTAGTACTTAGCTGATTTTTAGCCTAACTTATCTTTGGCCTATAGAAGATACTCATTTGGTTCTTCTTTACATTTTGCCAAGTTTTTATACTTAACATATTTGGCTTATGGAAGATACTCATTTGGTTCTTCCTTACATTTTTGCCAAGTAATAAACATTTGAATTTATACTGATGACATCATCTAAATCTAACAAGTATTCCTAACAGATAACACACGATTCCGACCACCCGAAGGCTCAAAATTCGACAAGGGAAAATAATTACCCCAAACTTTGGGAAATTACGAAAATGGCCCAAAACGTCCGAAAATCACGATACGTGATCGCATAACCAAACCGAAGTTCACAACATGTCTAACAAAGTTAAACGGACTTACGGGAAACTCGAGACAGCAGTTTCCAACGAGATTCGCAAGGATCGAACTCAAGTGCGGAAAAGTCGTCAAAAAGCACGGAACTCAACAAAACGACACCGAAATGAACTCGGATGACAAAAAGTGCAGAATTAATCATTCTCGGAATAACGAAACGGTCATGAGTGAGTCGTCAAAATGGACTTTCGCCGAAAAAAAAGAAATTACCGGAAATCGAAATTACGGGTATTACATTCTACTCTCCTTAAAAGAAGTTTCGTCCCGAAACTTAAAACAAGTAGGGAGAAGCAATATCCCCACCAGGAAAACTCGACGAGATACACAAAACCGAAAACTCGCGCCCAACGGCGAAACGCTGCAAGAAACGCAAAGACACATACGGCGTGAAAACACGCTCCACGACGGCCAACACAACGCCACCGATAGAGACATAATAAAACCAACAAGTGGCAAGCGTCATCAAACTAATAATACAACCAAGTCAATTATCCGAACAATTACAAAACACAAAGCACCCATTACAAGGAAACACACACAATCAAGAAAACAGAAATAAACACACAAACGATCCACAAGGACAACCACAAACAATTCGGACTACGCCGAAGTCCTCAAAAACTACACTAGGCATTTCTGTGTCCTTTCGGAGCATAGACGCAACCTCAATCCCCAAATATCTCAACTACCATCTCACAATGCACGGCTCGGTGACCCACTTGGCCACACTCGAAACAGTTGACTAACGGTGAACGACAATTCTTCGCAGTACGAGATCAGGCAACAACAGTCAGACAACCCCGATCGAACAAAAACGATCGAACAACAACGACCGAACAACAATGATCGAACAACAACAATCAAATAACAATGATCGAACAAGAATGATCAAATAACAATGATCGAACAACAACGATCAAACAACAATGATCGAATGACAACAGTCGAACAATGACTCCGAAGTCCCCACTTCAACTCCAGACATTAAAAGAACTGGTAAAAAGTGAAAGACGTTACTTCCAAACAAGGTTCACAAGAATCGAACCGAACTCGGAAAGGTCACGATGATAAACAGGTTGATCTGAAACAAGGTCACAACCAGTTCGAACGATGACAACTGAGACATCAAACAAGTTCAAAAAGTATCGACGAACACGTGCAAGTCGATAGAATTTAGAAGGAGAAACTGCAGAAGTCAAATATAGTACGGGTATTACATCCGACCTCTTATAAAAGAAATGTCGTCCCCGCAACTCACAACAACGGAAACAAGGTCACAACACAAAAAGCATCCGACAGGAAAATCTCCCATGGGTCTCTCAGAGCCAATCCTGATATCTGTGCTGAAGCGCGAACTCCGAAAGTCTCAATAGCCAATTCACAAAACTGAATTCGGTGTCCCTCGAGTCCGCACTTGAAATGCGTTACAGACGAGAAGGACAATTTACAAGTGCATGCCCTGACACATCACGGTTGAGACACCTCGGCTCGGCATACCGAAAATACAAATGCTAGGTACAATGGGGCATAACATCGCAAAACAGTATAGCGGAGATCCAACTCGGCACAACAAAGAATCATAACACATATCATATACAACGATTACCATCGAAAAGTAATACACACACAAACACTTACAACAACGACGGTATCGTTTGGCGACCTCAACGGCCCGAACGATAACCAGCACATAATTACAAACATTATGAAACAATCACACATGTACACAAACGTACAAAACCGAGCTTCAACAGCTCACACTCGTGCGACAACACGCAAATAACCACGAGGCGATAAACAGTAAACACCAGTTCACACCTCTCACAGAGGGTTAGTACAACAAATGTGTGGCAACGCCTCAACGTTCATGCCACCAATTCGATCATACTCGGGAGCAAACATCATAACGACAACGCGAACATCATACATACATACCCAGCCCTCAAACGGGAATGGATAGGTTTTAAAAACGAAAACCTCCTTTTGAAAATAATTTAGAAAAACACCAGTTGATCTTGAGTATCACCTTTCAAAAAAAGTACAAACGTGAAACATCATTATCGAGACTTTGGAGAACCATTTTGCATTTGATAAAAATGAGGACACTTTCTCTTAGTGAAAAACTTTCAGAATAACACAACCAACCTAACATCCCAGCGTCAACATAGGACGATAAATAACAGCACGATAAAAACATCAACTCCAAGTCATCACACAAGTGCACGAACTAACACTGTAATTTAAGAACTTCATTCAAAAATAATTCACGCAGTCACATCAACAGAGATGTTTGGATTTTACCAAATCAAACACAGTCAAAACCACACACGTATCGTAGGGATCAAACACTAGCAACAAAAATAAAATATTTCCGGGGTATTATTCAAATGATAAAATTTTAAAATTCTCAAGTTTGAAAAATTTGGTGAAATAAAATTTTTGAAAACACTTTTAATACCCCGATCGTCCAATCAAAACCATGTATCTCAACATTTAGAAAACACTGAAACATTCTCCGGCGAGCACAACAACACCACAAACTTATCACAACCACTTGCCCCAACATGTGGACATATGAAGTTCAAAATTCCAAAAACCAAAAATCGTTCTGCAAAATAAAAATTTTCCAAAATCCTTTAGTTCATAACCCAAACGACGGTAATATTTTACAATATCCGAAGTACTTCAAAACACATTTTTCAAATACCGTCTGATTGTGTCATTTGAAAA
Organism: Orobanche coerulescens; assembly: GCA_033398695.1. NCBI lineage: Eukaryota > Viridiplantae > Streptophyta > Magnoliopsida > Lamiales > Orobanchaceae > Orobanche > Orobanche coerulescens. Next base: position 23,861,769 of record CM065812.1, read on the forward strand.
TACACGACCCATTTGTCAAAGTTTAACAAATTTTAAAAATCCATATAAACCGTGGTTTGACCGCACCACAAAAATATTTTCCAAAAATCGATTTTTACAAAAATTCTCAAACTGTAAAGTCCTTCAGAAAACATTCTCAAACTTACCCATAGCGGACAAAAATTACAACATTCCAAAAACAGTCGAATTTAAAACCACATACTCAAATGGCAACTAGGGTCGCCAATTCAATCAAATGCGTCTCATGGTATCAAGTTTAAACACACAGCAAAATCATTCATCGGAGTTTCTCACAAACTCTACCGTAAAACCCATCAAGGTTCACAACTTTCACACCATACCAGCCCACATGGTGGTTCAAGAGCCAAACATCAATACATCCAGTTCTATACACATACGGCGTATCCAAGTATCGAATACAACGTCATTGCACAACACCCCGTAAATAAAATTATGCACTACAAATATCACACATAAATGAAATCATGAACACATATATTATGCATAAAAGAGGAGACTTACGTCCACAGGCCGCACAGAGATGACGGTCGCCCACGATACTAATCTCATCCGACAACATATCCAACGCGTTGTGACTACGCACAACTCAACTTGTCACCTGAAGACTCGAACGACAAGACAACACATTACTCGACAAATCATGACTCGACTCGACCCGACAACCTAGGTTTCCGCAACCTAAGCTCTGATACCATAAATGTAATACCCCCAAAACCGTATGGGAATATTACACGCCGTAGACCCTTTCCACAAGGATCTACCAGGCTAAACATCCATAAACAACCAAATGATTGCCCGGCCAGGGTCAAACAATATAATAATACAGACCGTTAAGGTCACTTACACATAAACAAACAGACCGATGAGGTCACACAACTCTATCAACAGGACTGACTAACAACATTACCCACACAGGGGTCGAAACACAATACAGTGGAAGACTGAATCAACTCTAACAATACAACCAAACTCTACCAACTCTCGACTCTTGATTAGTATAGCAGCTCGTCATCCACTTGTGCCAATCCTATGACTGCTCCCCTGAACCTGCATGTACCTGGACGCAAAACAGACATCCACCCCTGATTACTCGGGGGTTAGTAAAACTCCACTGTTTTACTAGTGCAAGTATAATACGATACGAAATGCAACAAGTAAATAGCAACTACAATTTTAATACGGAAATCTATTATCAAAATGTTCCCGAGAATTTTTAGAATTTCGAACTCAAGCAAGAGATATTTGAAAAGGAACAAATCATCTCGGGGATTTTTAAAGCAGAAATTCTTTTGGACCTCGAGTCCCAATTTACAAAACCTTTCCGAAAACATTAGGGCCTTGGCCCGATTCTCGATTCAAAACACACTAGATAAGATATCATTAAGAGTCCGAGACCCATATTTAAAAGGTTACCCAAACAAGCACTATAACACGATCATTGTTTGTACACATCATGTACCGAACTCCGGAGGCCTCGACGGACCTTACCCGGACCGCACACACTGTTCGTACACATCATGTACCGAACTCCGTAGGCCTCTACGGACCCTACCCGGCCACAAACATCGTTCGTACACATCATGTACAGAACTCCAGAGGCCTCGTCAGACCCTACCTGGATCACACACCTTGTCCGTACACATCATGTAGGCCTCGTCAGACCCTACCTGGATCACACACCTTGTCCGTACACATCATGTACCGAAATCCAGAGGCCTCGTTAGACCCTACCTGGAACACACACACACATATCGACACGACACAACTCATAATCATCAAATGTCAAGCCATTCCACATTACACCAAAATGTACAATCAAATATGTAAACCAAGACAACACACACATCATAATCATCACAACAACTCAACAATGACCAACCACGCCCGGCACAAACTTAGATGATTTGCACATCCAACATGATTCCAAAATGTTAACTAAGTGAAGGTATCATCGTTACCATCAATTGTTCATAATAATCAATTCATACGAAGCATATACACGAAAGTAAACCAATGCATCACAACCATAATACGACGTCCCTATTCACAAGACACAATTCGTATAGTAAAATACTTGCCTTAATAACTGCTACCGAATACTCCGAAGAACACGATTCGACCGGGAAGCTCGGACCCCGAAGAAGACAACGAACGGAAGGGTTCCGACTCGGTTTCTTCGCAAGAAACTCGACCCTAACAATATATAATCAATAAATCATCAATCATACGAGGAAGAATAATCGTAGAATGCCCGAAAACCCATCTATGACATTTTACCGGACACCTACAAGGCGTCGATCAAGAACTCGACCAAAACAACGAATCGATACGATCCAACCATGGAATAATAAGGGAAATGATATAATACATCTAAATAATCATCAATCCATCACAATCCTAAGTTAAATCGGATTAAACGGATGAAAACAACCAAAACACCCAAATTCCTTAAAACTAGATTTCTAGGAAATCTGACCTGATTCGGTAGATCGGAGGATGTTATAGGATGGATGATTGATGATATGAACTCCAAGACTTCATGGATTGATTGTCCAACAACATCTTTCCATGATTCCCACACCTCCAGCCGCGGAAGATAAGGAAGAGAATGAGAAAATGGGTGAAAAACACGCTGCCAGGCCTTGTATAGCCGGACACTGCCGGACGCTTACGTACGTAACCGGCCGGGCCCTTACGTACGTAACCGGACATGGCCGAAATCTCTGCCCAAAAATGTCGGCATCGTTACGTACGTAACTGGCCTTACGTACGTAACTGCCGAGCACTACCGGCCGTAACTCGCCGCGGCCAGGCCTGCATCGCCGGCCATGACTCGGCCGGGGCCAACTCCGACGGCCCGAACGACCCCAAAACCCGAACCTGAATACGAATCGAAGATATGGTTACGAAGTAATCGCAAAGACGAATTCGAGCACTAAGAGAACACATGATTCCGACCACCCGAAGGCTCAAAATTCGACAAGGGAAAGTAATTACCCCAAACTTTGGGAAATTACGAAAATGGCTCAAAACGTCCGAAAATCACGATACGTGATCGCATAACCAAACCGAAGTTCACAACACGTTTAACAAAGTTAAACGGACTTACGGGAAACTCGAGACAGCAGTTTCCAACGAGATTCGCAAGGATCGAACTCAAGTGCGGAAAAGTCATCAAAAGCACGGAACTCAACAAAACGACACCAAAACGAACTCGGATGACAAAAAGTTCAGAATTAATCATTCTCGAAATGACGAAACGGTCATGAGCGAGTCGTCAAAATGGACTTTCTCCGAAAAAAAGAAATTACTGGAAATCGAAATTACGGGTATTACACGAGTACTTCTATTAGTTTAAAGACCACAAAAGGTAACAAGATAGAAGACAATAAGACACCACTCGTGCATAATCATCACGCACGGCCATCATCCGCATACTGATCCAGCACCCGCTCGTCTCGATGAACCTGACCTGAAATTCATAAAACGAATTTCCCCAAAACGGGTCCCCCAAAAGGGGTTAGCAATTACGCTGGTACAAGTAAGCAAATGAACAACTTACATCCTATACATATAGTCAATGCATGCAATCAAGAAAACATAGTTCCAAAGCACTCATTTCCGGAAATGCCATAATCAAAACACATTTGTAAAATACACCACAATTAACCGTGGATCCACCCCTCCGTGGACCCCTACCGAGACCCCGTCGGATCTAACCCATAGTGGTTAAAAGCAAAACTCGTGGATCCACCCCTCCGTGGACCCCTACTGAGACCCCATCGGATCTAACCTGTAGTGAGCATACACACACACGCAAATTCTCATACAATACTACTATGTCAAGGTTGTAAGTTCATAAGGGTACTTGCCTCGATCAAATAGACGGTGACACGAACGGAAATGAATGATCAAACACGACCACGAGGAACCGGCAGAAATGAACCTAACGATTCGAATAACATAATCACAACCACTTCTAAACGATTACGGAAATGGAATACACCCTGAAACCCGCCTACGATTCATGTATATTCGTATAAAAATAACAACGAGGGCGGACCACAACCAAACTCTCCCGATTTCAAGAAACCAAGAAAATATACCATGAATCCGTAGGAAAACTAATGATATCAACAAGATTAATCATACTCATCATGAATTAACCGACAAATCGAGACGAATCGGATGAAAATCCCAAAACCCCCAAATTATCCAAAAGTAGGGTTCTAAGAGATTTACCTTAGATTAGGATGAAAGATTCGTGTTGATGTTGTTATAATACACCAAGAACTCAAGAAAGATGTTGGATGAGATGATTGGAGGAAGAAATCGCCAAGAAAATCGCCCGGAATCGCCTTAGCCGTGGAGAGGAAGAAATGAGAAAATACGTTCATCTCGGTCAACTCCCTGGTTTATATAGCCAGGGAGTGTTAGCGTGCGCTAATCCTCAAAGTTAGCGTGCGCTAACGAAACAAACTCCAGTCCAGTAGCCAGACTTCTGGCCGTTAGCGTGCGTTACTCGAAATGTAGCGTGCGCTAATAACCTCTCGGTAGCGCGTGCTATCGACCAATAGCGTGCGCTACCTGTGTAATAACCCGTAATTTCGATTTCCGGTAATTTCTTTTTTTTCGGCAGAAGTCCGTTTTGACGACTCGCCCATGACCGTTTCGTCATTCCGAGAATGATTAATTCTAAACTTTTTGTCATCCGAGTTCGTTTCGGTATCGCTTTATTGAGTTCCGTGCTTATTGGCGACTTTTCCGCACTTGAGTTCGATTCTTGCGAATCTCGTCTGAAACAGCTGTTTCGAGTTTCCCGTAAGTCCGTTTAACTTTGTTATACGTGTTGTGAACTTCGTTTTGGTGTTTCGATCATGTATCGTGTATTTCGGACGTTTTGGGCCATTTTCGTAATTTCCCAAAGTTTGGGGTAATTACTTTCCGTTGTTGAATTTCGAGCCTTCGGGTGGTCGGAAACGTGTGTTCTCTTAGTGCTAGGATTCGTCTTTGCGAGTACTTCGTAACCGTATCTTCGATTCGTACTTAGGTTCGGGTTTCGGGGTCGTTCGGGACGTCGGAGTTGGTCCCGGCCGAGTCATGGCCGGGCATGCTGGGGCCAGGCCAGCCCTGGCCGAGTAACGTACGGTAGTGATCAGGCCGGTTACGTACGTAAGGCCCTGGCCGGTAACGTACGTAACGTTTCCGGCATTTCCAGGCAGTGAGTTCGGCCATGGCCGGTTACGTACGTAAGCCATGGCCGGTTACGTACGTAACCCGGCCATCAGTCGGCCTATTTAAGGCCAGCAGACGTTTTTCTTCAGCCATTTCTCACTCTTTTTCTTCCCTTCCGCGGCTGGAGCTTGGTTAATCATGGAGAGATGTTGTTGGACAATCAATCCATGGAGTTTTGGAGTTCATATCATCAATCATCCATCCTATAACACCCTCCGATCTACCGAATCAGGTCAGATTTCCTAGAAATCTAGTTTTGGGGAATTTGGGTGTTTTGGTTGTTTTTGTCCGATTAATCCGTTTTAACTTAGGATTTTGATGGATTGATGATTATTTAGATGTATTATATCATTTCCCTTGTTATTCCATGGTTGGATCATATCGATTCGTTATTTGGGTCGAGTTCTTGACCGACGCCTTGAAGGTGTCCTAAGAAATGTCTTAGGGGTTTTCGGGCGTTCTACGATTATTCTTCCTCGTATGATCGATGATTTATTGATTATATGTTGTTAGGGTCGAGTTTCTTGCGAAGAAACCGAGTTGAACCCTTCCGCTCGCCGCCGTCTTCCGCTTCGATAGCATCGGGTGTTTCAAGCTTTTCGGTTGAGCCGTGTTCGCGGAATACTTGCGTGCGATTTTGAGGCAAGTACCTTGTCCATACAATTCTTGTTTTGTGAATATGATAATTGGTGATCGTCTTTATATGTTTGTTTGATTGTTTGAAACGAGTTTTCAAAGATTCGATTAGCCTTGTTAAAGGCTCTCTTTCAAAACGCGTGTATTTTGTAAATCGTGGGTTGTAAGTGACTACGTGGATATTTGGATATGTTTGGTGTTGATGTTGCGCTTGATAATACGTGTGTACGTATATTATCTCTTTTCGGTGCGTTTTGGTTTGATGTGGTGTTTTGCTAAGTGTTTGATGCCTCGTTGAATTGTTTGGATATCCTTGGTGTGATATGTTATTTGTGCATGATTGTTTCGCTCACCGCGGTTGGTTCGAGGTCACGGCGGGAATCCAATGGTAGAGCCACTGGATTCACGAGTGGTGAATGTATTTTACTCACCGTGGGTTGGTTCGACGGCCACGGCGGGAGTCCAATGGTAGAGCCACGGATTCACGAGTAAAAACTTCACAGATTGGTGTATATTTAGTGAATGTATTTTACTCACCGTGGGTTGGTTCGACGGGCCACAATGAGTCCAATGGTAGAGCCCTGGATTCACGAGTAAAACTTCACGAGTTGATATTGATTTCTATGTCCGTCGAGGACACGTGACGGGTTTTAACCTGTGAATTGTTGTCGGTTTTCTATTTGCGAAAACAAAACCTTTGGTGTGACTGTTGCTTTTTGGAAAGATAAGGATTCGGTAATCCTAAATTGTTTTCTATTAAAACTCTCGATGGCATTTTAAACTGTTTTATAAATTGTTTCCCTTTAACTTGTGGTCTTTCGGTTTTGGAATGTTTACCCAAATTCTTGCCACGGGAAGTACTTTTCGTTACGTTTGGATTTTTGAGGATTCCTGGTTATTGTTATTCGTGGAATGTGAATTGTATGGCTCGTATTTTTGCACTTGTACTTGCACTAGCAAAATAGTGGAGTTTTGCTAACCCCCGAGTATTCGGGGGGTGGATGTCTATTTTTGCATTCAGGTTTTGGAGCATAACACAGGGTCAGTACGAAGGATGATGAAAGATGAATGATACTAATCACACGAGGATCCGTATGATGTCTTCGGTTTAGTTGTATTTTATTTTCACTGTAGTATTCTTTTCCCGTTGTACGGGAGTGTGTTGTATTCGACCCCTGCGTGGGCATGTATTGTAATTGAGTTGTATGTATTTATTGAAAGACCAAATCGTTCTACTGAGTCATATTAGCCTTAAAGGCATTGTTGAGTTGTTCTATGTTGTTACCAGCCTGGTAGATCCTTGAGGAAAGGGTCTACGGCGTGTAATATCCCTGAGTGAATTGGGGGTGTTACATTAATGGTATCAGAGCTTAGGTTGTGGAAACCTAGGCTGTCGGGTCAGTGGTGTCTTTTGAGTTTTGTCTTGTCGGATTTTGTCTGACTGAGTCGTGTCGCGACGCGTCGTCTGAGTTTGTTGGTCGTGATTAGTATCGTGGGCGATCATCATCTTCGTGCGACCTGTGGATGTAAGTCTCCCTTCTTTGTGTTGTGCCTCGTGTGACACGAGCTATTTTTATGATTATTTGTTAAGTGACGGAATCCTCTTATGGATTTTGATTTCGTGATATGTGGTTATTTGACTCCCATATTTCGTTCATATGAGGAGTAATGTTGCTGGATTGTGCATGTTGGACTGTATTTATTTTATCCGCTGCGTGAGTTCTTTTGTAATGGCTTTCGGTATTTTACCGACTGAGTTTTATTTCAAAAACCGATTACCTTAACCGAGTTTTTTGGCATTATGGCCTTGATCGTTTTGGCGAAATTCTTATGACGGTATTTAGCATGTTGTAAAATGGCTTTTGTGAGTTTTTGAAACATTACCGTCATCGGCCTTTTTGGCATTTTTGTAAATGGTTTTTAGTCTGGTGGGTTCCGGCGTGGGACCACGGCGCTATAATGTTCTGTGTAATTACCTGAAATTTTTGGGCATTCTAGCCCATTGAATTATTTTTGAAAACCTTGAGTATCTTATAAAATTAAAATTCGAGACGTACTTTTAAAACGAATTATTTTCTCACAGTACTTTCAAGGTGCCTTCTAGTACCGCAATATGTTTCAAAATTATTCCAATTGAGGACCAAAATAGTTTGAGATATTTTCAATTATTTTTATAAATGCAGTTGCTTAGACCCAAGTGTCGAATATTCTGAAAGTTTTTCACTACGAGAAGGTGTCCTCATTTGTGTTCAAACGCAAGATGATTTTCAAAGTCTCGATAACAACGTCTGCACTACTTTTTGTAAAGTGATACTCAAGATCAACTGGTGTTTCCAAACTATTTTCAAAAGGTGGTTTCGTTTTTAAAACCCATCATTTCGTGCTTGTGGTCGGAGAAGGTGTGTATGATGTTGGTATTGTTGTTAGGGTGTTAGCCCTCCGAATTGTGATTGAATTAGTGGTGTGAACGTTGAGTCGTTCGCCACGCATATGTTTTGTTAGCCCTCTGTGAGAGGTGTGAACTGGTGTTTACTGTTTATCGCCTCGTGGTGATTTGCGTGTTGTCGCACTAGTGTGAGTTGTTAAAGCTTGGATTTTTGTGCGTTATACACATGGGTGATTGTTTCATGATGTTTGTGATTGTGTGCTGGCTATCGTTCGGGATGTTGTAATCGTCGAACGATGCCGTTGTTGTTGTGATTTTTGTATGCGTTGATATGTTATGCTGAGTTGGCATCTCCGCTATGTTGTTTTGCGACGTTATGCCCCATTGTATCTAGCATTTGTATTTTCGGTATGCCGAGCCGAGGCGTTTCAACCGTGATGTGCCGGGGCATGCACGTGTAAATTGTCCTTCTCGTCGGTAACACATTTCAAGTGTGGACTCGAGGGACACCAAATTCAGTTTTGAGAATTGGCTACAGAGACTTTCGGAGTTCGCGCTTCAGCGCGGTTATCAGAATCGGCTTTGAGAGGCCTTTTAAGGATGTTTCTGTCGGTTGCTTGTTGTGTTGTCGCCTTGATTTAGTGTTGTGAGTTTCGAGAACGACACTTCTTTTAGAAGAGGTCGACTGTAATGCCGTATCATGTTTGACTTCCGCATTTCCTCTTTCTCATGTCTATCGACTCGCTCGTGTTCGTTGATACTTTCTTAACTTGTTCTGTATTTCGGTTTCATCGTCCGAACGAAATGTGATCTTGTTGTGGGTCGATCAGGTTATCGCTGTGACTTTTCCGAATTTGGTTCGATTTTTGTGAACCTTGTTCGGAAGTAACATCTTTTGGTTCTACTAATTCTTTTATTCGAAGTGGATCGGATTTGGAACTCCTGTGTTTTCGACTCTGTCGACTCGTTTATGCTCGTTAACATTTTCTGAACTTTCCCTATCCCTTGCTTTTGTTGATCGAACGAGGGTGGTATTGTTTCGGAATAACTCGTTTGTCGTTATCACTTTTCAATTGCTATTCCCTTTTCTGTGGATCTTATGTGAGTGCGCATCTTGTTGTTTTCACCGGATCATGTTTTGTCTCGAGTCGAGATGTGAACTTCGGAGTTTGTCGGTTGAACCTTATTGTTCTTCGTGATCCGAACATGACTATTTGATTTTTGTTGACTCGGTCGTTGTGGTTGATCATTGATTGTTCGGTTTTTGTTGATCTCGTTTCGTGATTGTTGAACGTTCAGACTTCTTCGTAATTCCCTTAAGTTCGGGAAATTAGTCTCGTTTTCGATCTTCCAACCCTTAGGCGGTGGAATTCCGTATTTGTTCAGCGTTTGGCTCGCGTTTTGATTGATGAACCGTTGGGTTGGTCAATCGTATTGATTTTCGTTCGTTGTGTTTTGTGACTGTTCGGATGATCGGCTTGATTGTACTATCTGTTTGATGACGCTTGTCACTTGTGGGTTTTATTATGTCTCTACCGGTGGCGTTGTGTTAGTCGTCGTGGAGCGTGTTTTCACACCGTATATTCCTTTGCGTTGCTTGTAACGTTTCGCCACTGGGCATGAGTTACGTGGTTCTTGTGTATCTCGTTGAGTTTTTCCTGGCGGGATATTTCTTCTCCCTACTTGTTTTAAGTTTCGGGACGAAACTTCTTTTAAGGAGGGTAGAATGTAATAACCCGTAATTTCGATTTCCGGTAATTTCTTTTTTTCGGCGGAAGTCCGTTTTGACGACTCGCTCATGACCGTTTCGTCATTCCGAGAATGATTAATTTTACACTTTTTGTCATCCGAGTTCGTTTCGGTATCGCTTTGTTGAGTTCCATGCTTATTGGCGACTTTTCCGCACTTGAGTTTGATTCTTGCGAATCTCGTCCGAAACTGTTGTTTCGAGTTTCTCGTAAGTCCGTTTAACTTTGTTATACGTGTTGTGAACTTCGGTTTGGTGTTTCGATCATGTATCGTGTATTTCGGACGTTTTGGACCATTTTCGTAATTTCCCAAAGTTTGGGGTAATTACTTTCCGTTGTCGAATTTCGAGCCTTTGGGTGGTCGGAATCGTGTGTTCTCTTAGTGCTCCGATTCGTCTTTGCGAGTACTTCGTAACCGTATCTTCGATTCGTACTCAGGTTCGGGTTTCGTGGTCGTTCGGGACGTCGGAGTTGGTCCCGGTCGAGTCATGGCCGGGCATGCTGAGCTGTGCCACCGCCGAGTAATGTACGGTAGTGATCGGCGATACGCACGTAAGGCCGGTTATGTACGTAAGGCCTGTCCGTGAACGCACGTAACGCTTCCGGCATTTCAGTGATGAGTTCGCCATGGCGATTCGTCGTAAGCCATGGCCGGTTACGTACGTAACCCGGCCAGCAGTCGGCCTATTTAAGGCCAGCATACGTTTTTCTTCAGCCATTTCTCACTCGTTTTCTTCCCTTCCGCGGATGGAGCTTGGTTAATCATGGAGAGATGTTGTTGGACAATCAATCCATGAAGTTTTGGAGTTCATATCATCAATCATCCATCCTATAACACCCTCCGATCTACCGAATCAGGTCGGATTTCCTGGAAATCTAGTTTTGGGAAATTTGGGTGTTTTGGTTGTTTTCGTCCGATTAATCCGTTTTAACTTAGGATTTTGATGGATTGATGATTATTTAGATGTATTATATCATTTCCCTTGTTATTCCATGGTTGGATCATATCGATTCGTTATTTGGGTCGAGTTCTTGACCGACGCCTTGAAGGTGTCCGGTAAAATGTCTTAGAGGGGTTTTCGGGCGTTCTACGATTATTCTTCCTCGTATGATCGATGATTTATTGATTATATGTTGTTAGGGTCGAGTTTCTTGCGAAAAAACCGAGTTGAACCCTTCCGTTCGTCGTCGTCTTCCGTTTCGATAGCATCGGGTGTTTCGAAGCTTTCCGGTTGAGCCGTGTTCGTCGGAATACTTGCATGCCGATTTTGAGGCAAGTACCTTGTCCATAAAATTCTTGTTTTGTGAATATGATTATTGGTGATCGTCTTTATATGTTTGTTTGATTGTTTGAAACGAGTTTTCAAAAGATTCGATTAGCCTTGTTAAAGGCTCTCTTTCAAAACGCGTGTGTTTTGTAACTGTGTGGGTTGTAAGTGACTACGTGGATATTTGGATATGTTTGGTGTTGATGTTGCACTTGATAATACGTGTGTACGTATATTATCTCTTTTCGGTGCGTTTTGGTTTGATGTGGTGTTTTGCTAAGTGTTTGATGCCTCTGGTTGAATTGTTTGGATATCCTTGGTGTGATATGTTATTTGTGCATGATTGTTTCGCTCACCGCGGGTTGGTTCGACGGGGGGCCACGGCGGGAATCCAATGGTAGAGCCCTGGATTCACGAGTGGTGAATGTATTTTACTCACCGTGGGTTGGTTCGACGGGGCCACGGCGGGAGTCCAATGGTAGAGCCTTGGATTCACGAGTAAAAACTTCACAGGTTGGTGTATATTTAGTGAATGTATTTTACTCACCGTGGGTTGGTTCGACGGGGCCACGGCGGGAGTCCAATGGTAGAGCCCTGGATTCACGAGTAAAACTTCACGAGTTGATATTGATTTCTATGTCCGTCGAGGACACGTGACGTGGGTTTTAACCCTGTGAATTATTGTCGGTTTTCTATTTGCGAAAACAAAACCTTTGGGTTGTGACCCTGTTTATTTTTGGAAAGATAAGGATTCGGTAATCCTAAATTGTTTTCTATTAAAACTCTCGATGGCATTTTAAACTGTTTTATAAATTGTTTCCCTTTAACTTGTGGTCTTTCGGTTTTGGAATGTTTACCCAAATTCTTGCCTCGGGAAGTACTTTTCGTTACGTTTGGATTTTTGAGGATTCCTGGTTATTGTTATTCGTGGAATGTGAATTGTATGGCTCGTATTTTTGCACTTGTACTTGCACTAGCAAAACAGTGGAGTTTTGCTAACCCCCGAGTATTCGGGGGGTGGATGTCTATTTTTGCATTCAGGTTTTGGAGCATAACACAGGGTCAGTACGAAGGATGATGAAAGATGAACGATACTAATCACACGAGGATCCGTATGATGTCTTCGGTTTAGTTGTATTTTATTTCCGCTGCAGTATTCTTTTCCCATTGTACGGGAGTGTGTTGTATTCGACCCCTGCGTGGCCATGTATTGTAATTGAGTTGTATGTATTTATTGAAAGCCCAAATCGGTCTACTGAGTCATTTTAGCCTTAAAGGCATTGTTGAGTTGTTCTATGTTGTTACCAGCCTGGTAGATCCTTGAGGAAAGGGTCTACGGCGTGTAATATCCCTGAGTGGATTGGGGGTGTTACAACCTGGACATCAGCCGAGTCCAGAAACAACTGTCAGTACACACCTGATCCGGTTAGCGCGCGCTGTCGACCAAACGTAGCGTGCGCTAAGGGTGTATCGGTAGCGCGCGCTATCGGCCAATAGCGTGCGCTACCTGGGCACCTGATAAAGTCCAGTAGCAAACTGTCCAGTACTGGACAGTCACTCTAGCGCACGCTACCGGGCATCTCAGCGTACACTAGACCCCGACATTAGCGTGCGCTAGACTATGTAGCGTACGCTAATCCGCCAAACCAGAGGGCTGGAATCGGCACTGCCACTCCCAGGGTTAGCTTGCTAGCGCGCGCTACGAAACAGACGTAGCGTGCGCTACTAAGGGACCCCTAGCGTGCGCTATGCAGAAAAGATAGCGTGCGCTAGGTACGAAATATAAACGGTCTAAAACACCGGAATATGAACGACACATCAAACGGAACATCTCAAGACGCATCAAAACAGAGAATGGATCCACGGCAACCCCGAAACGGCGGTTCCGCACAACAATTACGGGAATCAGATCAATAGATGACGGAAAAGATACACTGAAAGATACACGAGGGTCGCTACAACTGAGAAATACACCGAAAATGAAATTACAAGGGAAAGAAAAATGCGGATATTACAATAAGTAGATATGAGCAAACGAATAGGAGAATTAACCATGCCATATGCAGCCTCCCATACCAATCGAACAAATGATGTCGCTGAGATTGGGGCAGCGGAGGAGGAGGGGGTGATACATGCGGAGGTGCAGATGATGAGTGACCTCTCCGCGCCATTGATTGTCATCGTCAACAAAACAATAAGCGGGCATATCACGAACACATGAACCAGATTTAGCTTCACTTAATCCCATAAACTTTTTGTGGTCTCTCAACCAAAATCGCTCCAAGTTGATGCTTAATGGTTAGTTTGTACATGTTGTAGTATATAACCTATATGCTAACTTTTAAACATTGTGTTTAATCCTCTAATTCCATATTTAAATGGTTTTAGATCAAGTTATGCATGTATGAAGTGATACAAGTGTAAATTTAATGTTTGAAGAGAAATAAAGGTCTAAATATGACTAACGAGACAACTGTCGTTATTAAGATTCACGTGTCGTTATATTCATAAACAACAAATTTACAATTGGCATATCAAATATTTTCCTACATCATATAATTAATATATTTGTTGAAACTTTTTTGGTCTATCAATCAAAACCAGTCCAAATTATGCTTAATTTTGAGTTTGTACATATATACTATAGTTTACAACGTATATGCTAACTATTAAATATTGTGTTGAATCTTCTAGTTCCACATTCAAATATTTTTAAATCATGATTATATGCATATATAAAGCGATACAAGTGCAAATGTGACGTTCGGGGAGAAGGAAAGTTCTAAAATCACTTAAAATTTGAATAATGAAATAAATATCGTTGCAAGATTTATGCGTAGAAGATTATATATATGATTTTACGCTTTTGTTGTCAACCTCATCTTTCTTGGTCACAATAATCCCACATGCAAATGGTACCATACATGCAAAGACAAGAAAATTGATGACTAAATCTAAGACGCAAGGCCGTTGTCGTTCCAAACCATTTTGAATTGATTTGGATGGGTGGAAATACAAAATTGATTTGTGGTAAGCTCAAGGGCATAAGTATGTATAGAGGCCCAGTTTAAGGGCGTAACATGAAAAAGAACGAGAAATGCTACACATACACACATTTATACACACTTTCCTACACACTAACATCTCATCCATTTGTTTAATGTGGGACCTATTTATTTATTGTGGGACCACATTAAATGAATGGATGAGATGTTAAGTGTGTATGAATGTGTGTATGAATATGTGTATATGTAGCATTGCTCAAAAAGAATTACCCTACTGAGCGATACAAAAAAGGGAAAATTACATATACTAATACATTTAAATAGAATATTACAAATATAACACTACCTCAAAATATTTACACAACTACCAAGTTAGTTGTATTTATTTTTAGTATATATTGATTTTCTTTCCACATGCGGTTACCCCATCCTCACCCATTATCTCTCTCTCTCCCTTTCTCTCTCGACTCACTATGCTTAGTCTCATCATCACCCATTATCTCTCTCTTCCCCAAAGATTAGATCTATTCAGATCTGAACTATTCTTGATGTCGGTGTTTAAGATTTTTCGGTCGGCGATCACGCCACGATCTCTGTCACCATCTGTTCAAACAGCAATCTCGCCCACCATTTATTTAGAGGATCGAGTATCAAACTCTCTGATTTGGGTTTTTGTGAGGGGGTGTACACCATCGACGCGGCGGAGAAGATGGGCTTGTTCTATTAATTTTTCCATTATATGTGTAGTTGATTTCTGATCTATTCTTGGAATTGCAAGGAAGATGACGACGCGGGTGACGAATACATATGATGGTGGTTCAATGGCCTCCTCCCCACGCAGATCAGATTTATTCATATCTGGACAGCTTTCTCTCGCCGCCATTTATGGCTTTTAAGCGGCAATCTAGCCGCAACCTCCGATGCCTTCTGTTCCTACAAGAGTTTTCTCCACTAGATTTAGGGATACTCTCGAAATTATTTGTGGTTACTTATTCATATACAAGTGGTTACTATATTTTTAATATGGAAGTTGTTTATGTCATTGTATTATGATGTACTTTTCAATTGTTTCTTTGCAATATTTGATTACTATGTTGACAAATATTGGATTACTTTAGTTATATGTGTCCATATGGTTCTCTTGTATAAGTTATGTACGGTAACATATTTATTGCAGATTTAATATTTGGTCCTTATTTTTTGTTATCATTTACCATATTATAATTATTGGTACGTTTGATTATTTCGTGTGTAAAAATTTTTTGATTCAATATGGATTGCAAAAATTAATAAGTCGTTGCAGATGTGTTATTTGTAATATTATATATATATATCAACGAGCATCTATAACAAGTGGCGATTGTTGTTTTACTCGTGGCATATTTGTTCTAATAAAAATTTTCAAATCCATAAATTTTCATTATTAATTATAAATCTATTAACTAGCATACATAAAAGGTATCCAAGTATGCATTTAATGTAACTAAATTATAGCATGACAGTATCCACAAATGTGTAGTTGAATCTAGATTGCACATACGAATACCTCGATGTTTAACAATAAATGTCACAAAATGTTCATGTTTAAGTAACCAAATAAATATATGAAAGTATCCAAAGCGTGTTCATTTAGTCTTCATTATTTGATGTAATAAATTAAAAAGTACATGAGCATGAATAACAGATATCCAGATGTAATATTTCAGGTAACCAAACTAGTACTTGCATGTATTCGTAGTATTTTTATTAAAATTTCAAAGGATAAAATAAATTAAAAACGACATCCAAATATATATATTTAGGTAACTAAAGTAAGCTTGATATTATCATCATTTTGTACTTCTACTTCTATTATTAGTTATAAATAAATTAATACGTAAATGGTACACAAATGCAACCTTCAAATAACCAAATGACTGTTGCAAGTATCCACATGCTTCAATTATAAAGAATATCTTTAATGTGAACCACTCTTCCTGATACGATCCATAATTTTGTACCTCCATTTTTCATTGTTAAATATAAAAAAAATAACAAGCAAGAATAAATGGTATCCAAATATAATATTGAGGTAAGTAAACTACACTCGATACTCTCCATAGTTTTGTACATCTATTTTTTATTGCTAAACATAAATATATTAACGATCAAGAATAATTGGTATACAAATGCAATATCACAATTGATATTATACACAATTTTGTATATCTATTTTTTTAAATCTAAATAAATTAACGAAAAAAAATATCTAGTATATTCAAATGCAAGGTACATGTAACCAAACTACAATCTATAAGTATCCAACTGTGATATTTCTAGAAATTCATGGAACCCAGCACCTAAGTCGCGACGAGCATCATCTCTCTCTGTAAGTTGACCAACACATGCTGTCATCCATAAATTCTCATTGACAAAACAATCCATCTCGGCCATGATAACCTGAATAAGAACAACCATCCTCATTTTTCTTTTCTCGGATCGAATATTACAAGAATTTACGAGTTTCAAGAAAATTATAGATCTGGAAAACAATCATAAGAACACAAAATTTTTCAAAATTATAAATTGAAATTAAAAAAAAAAATCAGATTGAAAATAACACACTTACAAGAAAAAATTAGATAATTATGCACGTGCCTCCACCTTTATCAATTTACCAAAGTAATTGGTATACAATTTCTTCTCCTGTTTTTTTGTAAATCTCGAGCATATCATTAGATTCTTAAAAAAATAGAGATCTGTAGAATTTTGATAGTATATTCGTGAGTATTTTTTGTATTTGGAAAGAGAATATTTTTTTGGAAACGGTTATCATCTCCATTTTCTTGGCGGAATGAATGCTTCTGTATAAAGTGGATTTTGTTAACAAATTAACTGATGTGTCCTTTGTATTAATTAATGACATATGCAAAAAGTGTTATGAGTGTAAATAGTTTTCATTTGTTGGATTTTTATAAATAATATCTAAATCTTGTATACATATGTAAACTTCCCTACAAAAAATATGATAGTGTAATATAGGGTTTTACATATGGGCTGCCAACACAGATTGTATGGGCCTCTTAATTATCTAATTAACACTGCTAATTTTTATGTCCCCAACTATGGTGATTCTTGTTTGGGTTAATTGCCTGTAAATACACGAGAAGAAAATAAATACCCAAAATTTATAGTAGTAATAAATAATTATTTTTAAAAAAATTTGTAATGTATTTGTATAAATATTTTTTTTCATGCTACATCTTATATTTATACTGATCGGCTCTCTTCTCATTATAATGTTAATAATATTATATAATAATATATATACCATAATGATTATAATAAAAGTTATAGCTTCAATTATCAATAATAATACTACGACCGATAAATTATTAAATTACTATTAAATAATAATTATTAGATTCCAACAACAACCAAATAATACAAACAATAATACTACCACCAATAAATTAAAATAATGAGATTAGGGTTAATAGCATCCGGTCTTATCCGACAAGCCACTTTGACTTTTTTCTGTGCATCTACCTCTTTACCGGTCGGCTTGGCTGGAGCAGCCTAATATTATATAACAATATATACAACAATAATTATTCTTGATAAAAATTTTCACACACATATATATATATATATAATATATATATATATATATATTATTCTTGATATCAACAATAAAAATAATTACTGAATTTGATCAATTAATCGAATCAATCAATTTCTTTGAATCAATCAATCAAAAGTGTTGAAATTAAGCCCAAAAATGTGCAAAATTTGGCCAACCACGGTGGCTCCAACTACGATCTTTTTTTAAATGTGTGACAAATTTGGCCAATCGGGCTCTGGAATTTGGGAATTCAAAGTGATTACTGAATTGGGCCTTAAACATGGCTGATTTGTCGTGCGAAATTGCAGGAATAAATCGACCAATTTTTGGGGTAAATATAAGATATTTGTCAATATAACTCCTCTCCGATGGCTCCAATGGGCAGAGCAGAAGAAAACCAAACCTGGAACTTCAAACTTTGTGGTGAAGACATAGATATCCGTGGTTGTGTATGAAGTATTTTTCTTATGAATGCACCCGGTCTTTGAGTGGAGGTATAACTACACTCGGTCACTTCATGTATAAATATATACGAGCACTTCATTAAAAATCAATAATTAATAATTCAGTTTTTATTTATTTATGGAAAATAATATTCCATTTTTTTTTTTGAAAAAACAGTTTATAATTCAGATCCAATTTTTTATTTTTTATTTTTTATTTTCGAACTTAAATAAAAACATCCAATTTTTAATATTAATATTCCAATTTTTTTTAAAATAAAGTTTGGATTTTTTTAAAAAAATTCCTGATTTTTTATTTTTTTCATTTTTTAGATTTTTATTATTTTTTTATTATGTGGATCAATCAGGAGGTGATACGTGTCACTTAACGGACATATCAGCAACTCCGTTAGATTTAACTAACGGATTTTCACGAATACCCTAATTTGATTGGACGGAAACAAGTTTATACCCTTAAATGATACAAAAAAAAGTTAGTCACCGTAAATGCACAATATAAAAAAGTTAATACCCATAATTAATAATTTTACTTTAAGAAAATAAAAAGATAAAAAATAAGGTTGCCCGAAAGTTTTTGGCTGTTTTTGGCAGCTACTTTTCCCAAAACTATAAATTGCATTTTTTCCTAAAAGTAGATTTTGTTGTAAAATCGAATATTTATCACTTCACAATATATATATATTATATATATTGTAATATATATTACTACAATATAAGCATAAAGGAGGATGAAAGAAGATGAAAAAATTGAGCTTTTATTAGAATGAATTGTATCTCCAAAGCTCTACCAAAGAGGTCTATTTATAGCTCAAATTTACATGCTATACAACAAATAATATTATTTATTATACAACACACTTGTCTTTATATTACATATTTCAATACAATAATTGATTGAATTATTGATTGTTGATCCCACATATCATTATTGATGATATTATAACACTCCCCAATTGAAATATCTTATATCATGATATCTCATTTGGGAGCATCACAAGTTGCCTCGTTAAAAACCTTATTAAGAAAAACTCAATGGCATAAAAACTTAATAAGGGAAAAAGAGTACAGTTGTATGCCTCCCCTCAACCCAGCATGGGTAGTTCTTCTTTAAAGATCTCGAAGATGATGCATTCCAATATTCTGAATGTGTTTCTTGAAAACATTCTTAGGGAGTGATTTTGTGAAGAGATCTGCCGCATTATCACAATATCGAATATATTGGATGTCGATCTCTTTATTTCTTTCAAGTTCCTGAGTGAATGCGAAGAACTTTGGGGGATATGTTTGGTTTTATCACTTTTGATGTAGCCTTCCTTCATTTGAGTAACACATGCAGAGTTGTCCTCGTATACTATTGTTGGGTCGTTATCGACTGACAAGCCTGATGTTTCTTGAATATGTTGTGTTACTGATCTTAACCATCTACATTCTTTACTTGCTTCATGAAGAGCTATTATCTCAGCATAGTTTGAGGAAGTAGTCACGATTGTCTGTTTTTTAGATCTACAGGATATTCCAGTGCCTCCATATGTGAATACATATCCAGTTTGTGACTTAGAATTATGTGGATCAGGTAGATGACCTGCATCTGCATAGCCAAGCAAAATTGGTTTTGCATTGTTAGAATAAAACAAACAAAGATCAATCGTACCTCGTAGATATCTGAATATATGTTTTATTCCGTTCCAATGCCTCTTTGTAGGACATGAACTGAATCTTGCTAGTAAATTTACTGCAAAAGTTATATTCGGCCTGTACAATTAGCAAGATACATGAGGGCTCCAATTGCGCTAAGGTATGGTATTTCAGGACCAACTCCCTCTTCATTTTCTTCCTTTGGTCTGAATGGATCATTTTCAATATTAAGTGTTCTGCCGACCATTGGGGTACTCAAAGGTGTTGCTTTGTCCATGTGGAACCTTTTTAATACCCTTTCTATATAATTTGATTGTTGTACTAATATTCCATTTTTTAGTATGTTCCATTTGTACCAAGGAAGAATTTTGTTTTTCCCAAATTTTTCATTTCAAATTCTTTCTTTAAGTAATTCACTGCTTCCAAAATTTCTGCATTAGTTCCAATGATATTCAAATCATCAACATAGACAGCAATGATTACAAATCCGGATGTTTTTTTTTTATAAAAACACAAGGGGAAATAGGTTTATTCACATAGCCTTCTTTAATCAAATATTCACTTAATCTGTTATACCACATGAGTCCAGATTATTTCAACCCATATAAAGATCTCTGCAATTTAATTATATAAATTTCTCTGGGTTTCGATGCTTCAGGCAACTTAAATCCTTCTGGAATTTTCATATATATATATCAGCATCAAGTGATCCATATAAATATGCTGTAACAACATCCATGATACGCATATTAAGATTATAAGATACCGATAAACTAATTAAATAACGAAAATTAATGGCATCCATAACAGGGGAATATGTTGCCTCATAATCAATCCCAGGTCTTTGTGAAAAAACTTGTGCAACAAGACGAGCCTTGTATGTTACAATCTGGTTTTTCTCATTTCATTTCCTTACAAAGACCCATTTATACCCAACGGGTTTCACATTACTATGTGTGACAACAATCGGTCCAAACACTTTTCGTTTTCTAAGAGAATTTAGTTCGGCATCTATTGCATCTTTCTATTTTGGCCAATCAGGTCTATTTTGATATTCGAATATAGATATGGGTTCAGGATCGTCATCTCCAATTATTATATCACACGCAATGGAGTATGCAAATATCTCATCAATGTGATTATTTCTCCTGTTCCATAAATTCCCCGTATTAATATAATTAATAGATATCTCGAGATCATTTGTATTTTCAGTTTCATTTTTAATGACCTCCTTATTTGCCTCATCTTGTGTTTCAACATGATCATATTTTTCATCATTTTGTGCTTCTTTAGCACATTCATTTATATTGGCTATTTTTCTTTTCCGGGGACTTTCGTCTTTGGAACCAACAGGCCTTCCACGATTTAAGCTTGCTTTAGATGTACTTCTATTTTCATTTTCTTTTGGAACTTCAATCCGAGCAGGAGTACCAACAGCTGGCACATGTGACTTTGTCACTCTTTTCATATCACTAAATGCATCTGGCAATTCATTTGTCAAACCTTGTAAATGTACAATTTTTCTTACATTTTCTTCCCAAGATTTTATATATGGATCCAAATGTAATAATGATGGTACATATCATGTTATGTCCTTTTCCAGCTGTTTATTACCTCCCCCTAAGGTTGGGAATCCTGTCTCATCAAAATGACAATCAACAAATCTTGCTTGAAAAACATCACCTGTTAGAGGTTCAAGATATCTAATAATAGAGGTGAGTCATACCCAACGTATATTCCCAACCTTCTTTGAGGTCCCATTTTTGTTCTTTGTGGGGTAGCTATTGGTACATATACTGCACAACCAAAAATTTTTAGATGGAAACATCTGGCTCCTGACCAAGTGTAAGTTGATATGGAGTATATTTATGATTAGCACTTGGTCTTAACCTTATTAGTGAAGCAGCATGTAAAATTGCATGACCCCAAACTGTAACTGGTAGATTTGTTCTCATTATTAGTGGTCTAGCAATATATTGAAGGCGTTTAATTAACGATACAGCTAAACCATTTTGTGTATGCACATGCGGAACAGGATGTTCGACTGTAATTCCAATTGACATACAATAATCATTAAATACTTGTGATGTGAATTCACCAGCATTGTCAAGTCTCACATTTCGTATAGTATAATCAGGAAATTGTGCCTTTAGTTTGATTATTTTTGCAAGGAATCTTGCAAATGCCATATCACGACTTGACAATAAACAAACATGTGACCATCTACTAGATGCATCAATTAAAATCATAAAATACCTGAAAGGTCCTGATGGTGGATCAATAGGTCCACATATGTCACCTTGAATTCTTTTGAGAAATGTAGGTGATTCCTTTTCAAGTCTGCCTGGTGAATGACTTGTTATAAACTTTCGAAGAGAACAAGCTTCACATAGTTTGTTATTTATGAGTTTTACACCTTTCATTGGGTGACCATGTGTACTATTAATTATTTTTCTCATCATCGTGGAGCCAGGATGACCTAGGCGTTCATGCCATAATGTCAATATTTTGGGATCCTCTTTTATTTTCAAATTACATTCAGTTTCATGAATATGTGTATACTGTAATCCACGAGATAATTGTGGTAGTTTTTCCAGTATTTGTTTCTTTCCCAAAATATTAGCAGTAATGTACATAATTATGGTGCATGCTTTTTGCTGACGATATTGTGTTAGTGGCGGAGTCGAGGAGGGAGGTTAACTCGAAGTTGGAGCTATGGAGGTCTAAGTTAGAATCCCAGGGCTTGCGTGTGAGCCGGTCTAAGACCGAATATCTCTGATGTAACTTTAGTGGTGAGCCCAATGAGGAAGATGTAGAGGTTATGATTGCAGATCAGATCGTACCCCGTACGGATAAGTTCAAGTATTTGGGTTTGATCATTCAGAAGGAAGGTGAGTGTGAAGATGATGTCACTCATCGCATCAAGGCGGGGTGGCTAAGGTGGAGAGCAGCGACATGGGTCCTGTGCGACAAGAAAGTCCCTATAAAGTTGAAGGGTAAATTCTATAGAGCGGCAATCCGACCTGCAATGTTGTATGGCTCCGAATGTTGGGCGATGAAGAAGTCGCTAGAGATCAAGTTGGAAGTGGCTGAAATGAGAATGTTACGTTGGTCATGTGGTCGCACAATGTTAGATAGAATCGCGAACGGGGTTTTCAGGAACGCGCTGGAAGTGGCGCCCATTTCAGCGAAAGTTAGGGAAGGGAGATTGAGATGGTTTGGCCACGTCCGCAGGAGGCAGGCATCTGCTCCAGTGAGGAGGGTCTAGAGTTTATTGGTTGTTGGGGAGAGGAGGAGAGGCAGACCGAGGAGGACGTGGGAGGAGCAGCTGAGATTAGATTTGAAGGCCTTAAACCTTTCCGAGACCATGACTGTTGATAGGTGCGCTTGGAGGCGCCAGATCAGAGTTGTGGATTCTTTTGTAGGGAGCGGTGCTGTAGTTGAGAGCCTCAGGGTTGGGTTGTCTCGGTTAGCTTTGACCTAGAGCATTGTATTTTTTTTTTACTTTTATTGTTTATTTTATATTATTGTTTTTGCGTGTGGTGTATTTTTGACAGGGAGCTGTGCGTTGAGCCAACCTCTCTTCTGTTAGAGCAGCGTTCATCAGGAGTGAAATAGCTAAAATCCGCTTAGGTAAGTCCCATGTGGATTAAGCCATGGGCTCAGGTATGATATCGAGCTTTTTAGAATCATATGCTTTTTTTTTATCACTCAATATTCTGCTGTGCACTAAGCTGTGGGTCTTCACGGAAACAGCCTCCCTACCATAATAAGTAGGGGCATGGTCTGCGTACATCTTACCCTCCCCAGACCCTGCTCTGAGCGGGATATACTGGGTATGTTTGGTTTGGTTTAGTTTACATATATTTCATATTACCTTCAGTTACTGTTTCAGTATCATATCCTTGACGGTATATGTCATTAAAGCTCAACAAGTTTCTCTTAGATTTTGGAGAAAATAAAGCATTAATAATGACAAATTTTGTTCCATTTGGTAATATGAATTTAGCATTACCTGTTCCTTCAATCAAGTCCGCAGGACCTGAAATTGTATTTATTACTGCTTTTGTAGATTGTACTTCAGTAAAATATTTCTTATTTTTGAGGATTGTATGAGTTGTGTCACTGTCCGGGATGCAAATGTCTCCAATACTTTCCATATTCAAAATCCTTAATGAATAAGAATATAAGACTAAAAGATGGTAAGTTATCTTAATATAATAACATTTATTAAATACTTCATACAAACTTCAAATGAGATAATACACATTTCAAACAAGAGAATACAAACAAGTACAATAAAGATGCAACAAATATGGAAATCACATATTTATTTATTTATTTATTTATTTATTTTATTCCATGTCCATGTCCACGTTTGCACCCTCAGTAAAATCTGCAGCTTCTAGGTAAGTTGAGTCGTCCTCACGTTCACGTTCATGAAAATTGACTTCTTTTTCTTTATTTTTCAGAGATGCCTTATACATTTTACAAATATGGCCTCGCGTTCTACATGCCTTAGCCCAATATCCCTTTTTACCGTATCTGAAATAAGAATTTTCATTTTTATTGGATTAACCTTCTTGGACATACTTTGTCTTGTTGGTTTTTTATTAATCATTTCATTTTTGGGAGGCCTAAAGTAATTTTCATAATCACGGCCACGACCTCGACCTCGACCACGAAAGTGGCCGCGACCGCGTCCCCGACCTCGACCTCTAAACCAACCATGACCACCACATCCTTGATTAGTAGTTGTGGCATTTGCTTCAGGAATCACCATCACCCCTGTAGGACGAGACTGGTGATTCTTTATCAACAGATCATTACTCTTTTCAGCAAGTAAGAGAGCTGCAATTAATTCAGAGTATTCGGTATATCCCCACATTCTGTATTGTTGCTGCAGTATTAGATGTGACGTATGGAATGTAACATACGTCTTTTCCAGTTTTTCACCTTCTGTTATGATTTTACCACAAAACTCTAGTTGTAATACAATTCTGAACATAGCAGAATTATACTCACTCACACTTTTAAAATCTTGGAATCTTAACTTGTTCCATTCATCAACTAGTGCGGGTAATAACACTTGCTTTTGATACCCAAATCTTTTCTTAAGATTGTCCCATAAAATTTTGGGACCATCCACGTTCATGTACTCTAGTTTTAATCCCCCATCAAGATGTTGTCTCATGCATTTTAATGCTTTTGCTTTATTCATAGAAAGCTCTTTTTCATCTACCTCCTTTTCTTTCGTAGCATCTGGCACATTATTTGTTAGAATATTTTCGAGTCCTTTGCACCTGAGATGTGTCTTCACATCATTTGTCCAAGACATATAATTGTCTCCATTAAGATTCGAGGGAGCGAAATCGAGCTTAAGATTGGACATGGTTATCTATTACAAAACATAAGATTGAAATATAATTAACACATAGCTATTACATTTAATGATGTCAGTTAAACAAAAGTATAATTGAAATTATTACTCAATACAAATACCATTCATGCTTAAATATTAAACACAACAAACCAACTAAAAACTAAAAGAGAAATCGTGACCATCATAATGATGATAACATATGTCTCACTAAAGCAATCGACTTGAGTGTAGCATATCATGAAATTGAAAAATGTAATAAGAGTGAGGAAAGTCATAAAATATTTACCCATTTTGTAAAAATAGGTAGATATTTTGGAGATAATTAATAAGTGTGGTGTATAATATGAGTATTTATAGATTTGATTTTTGTAATATGGCTGTTTATGATCGTTGGAGAAAAGAAGAAAAAAAAGTTTATTTTATTGTTAATTATCATTAAAATTGGTGAATATGTTCTTATATATTTTAATGAACTAACCGTTGGTAATTAGAGTTTGGGGAATGGAAATTCATATATATATATATATTATAATATATATAGTTAGTTATAATAATATCATTACTTGATTATAAAATCTTTCATGACTACTAAAAATAAAAATATCACTACTCGATTATAAAATCTTTCATGACTACTAAAAATAAAAATATCACTATTCGATTATAAAATCTTTCGTGGTCTTACGAATGGGGATTTTGTATTCCTCCATTAGTAATTCTCTACAAAATATAGATGAAGATTCAAGTCTTCACTAATAAATAGAGATTTTAACTCTTCAAATAAAAATAGGTGAAAGATTTTTACACTTCACAAAATTCATTATTATTTAGGTCCTACATATAATTAGTCCATAGTCCAAGAATCATCTTAAAAATAAGATTGAGCTTAGGTCCTTACGCATATAAATTTAAATTGATGATATTTATATAATTATTATATTTGCTTAAATATATTAAGTATCATCAATAATGATATTAGATTAATACCATATCTAAATATTATTATTACATAAATTAAATATAAATAAAGTTAATTACATACCTTTAGAATTTAAGGATGATGTACCAGTATATCGAGTCCGGCTGTGGAATGGGATTAAATCGGTAGAGCTCGTGCTGATAACGTGTTGTAAAATCGGATATTTTATCACTACACAATATATATTATATATATTGTAATATATATTACTACAATATAAGCATAAAAGAGGATGAAAGAAGATGAAGAAATTGAGCTTTTATTAGAATGAATTGTATCTCCAAAGCTCTACCAAAAATGTCTATTTATAGCTCAAATTTACATGCTATACAACAAATAATATTATCTATTATATGTTGTTACCCAAAATATTATCCGGAGATGATATTGTTGGAATGGATGAGTAACAAACAAAATGTGAGAGCACGTCCGTAGGGAAGTAAATAACACAAGATTTGACGGGTTTGTTAGGTCCGGGCTTGAATGCTCTCGCGAGATGTTATTAATACGAATACGTTGGAGTACAAATATTAATGTAAGAGTACAATTACAATGAGTGTAAAAGTCCCTAGTTATCTAGCTCTTGAGTGCTGATGATTGCCGGAAGAACCAGAGTTGAAGCTCTGTGTTCTTGTTCTCGTTTCTGCCGACCGTCTTTTGGTTAAGAGGTTTCGAGGGGGAGAGATAGAAAGATGTCTGATGTTTATAGCGTAGCCAAGAAAGAGAAGCCAACCCCTTTTTCCGAAAGCTGGGCGTCCTCTATTTATAGGAGCTGGGATGCCTTAATCCTGACGGGCGATCGCCTTTCTTGTATTATAATAAGGGGGCGACCGTCTTTTAGCACATGGGCTGGTTGCCTTAAAGTCCGCGACTGCTGCTGGCAGCCAGCTGTGCGGACCAATGAGAAGTCTGCACGCATCCTGAGTCGCTATCTCGGGAGGTCTCACCTTGGACCTTTCGGCGGGTCTGTCGGTAGGTGAGAAGATGATGACATGATGGGGTCAAAGGGCCTTATACTGCAGCGCCTTTTTCGGATCTGCACGTGGGTCCCTATTCCGAGTTTCGGCCTTCGCAGACTTGGCGGATGCTGGCTTTACGTAGCGTGAGGCGGTCGTCCATGATCGGGCACGTGGGACGATCACTAGCTGCCGGGAGACGATCGCCTTGGCAGTCGATCGCTCGGCGCTGGGTCCTGTTCTGGGTCCTTCGATCGGCAAGTCTACCTTGGTCTATTTGACTCTGGTTCGTTCGCCCGGTATTTGTGCCGATCGCCTGTTGAGGTGTATAAATCTCGACAGATCAGTTGCCCCCCAGCTTGCTCCGATGTTGAAGACATGGGGTGAGGTGGTTCCACTAGCGATCTTTTAGGATAAAGACGGGCGATCCGTTGAGCGGACTTTGGTCTCGGATTTGGGCGACCTGATCGATTGGCGAGCTATCTTCGGTCTTGTTCTTGTGATCTTCAATTTTGCAGATCCCTCGTGGAAGGCCGATTGTTTCAACCTTGGGTTCAATTTTGTTTCAATTTTGCAGATCCCAAAACTCTACGGTTCGACATAGCTATCTATGGTGGAGGCTCCACGAAGCGAGGAAAGCGAACTTCTGCAACAAAGAGCGATCAAACAGTTAGACCTATTCCTCCAAACAGGACGATCGCCCAACAAATGGAGATCGTAAAAATTCATATCTGAGACCGAGAGATGTCTCGGGTAACGGAATAGCCGAGCGGACAGCCAACGACTCTCCCTGTTGATCCATTGAGCGTCTAAGTCGTCGTCCGGAAAACTTCGTATACGCTCCAAGACGACCAGGAAATCAAAAGGCAGCTCCTCGATCGCCGAAATATGAAAACCTGCAAGAACGAAATCAAATTAGATCAGTTCAGAACATATCCGAACAAAGGGAGAGTCTGAACCCTTACCGGGATTTCTCTCCCGAAAGCCAGTGGGAATGTTCAGCTCGCCAGTGAGGTTGTCGCTCGCTGAGGCTTTCCAGGCACCGGCGACCCAAAACCACTTCGCTAGATCGCCCCGCACCTTGTTCGGGACTCCAAAGATCACTCGACCGGATCGGCCTTGTATATGATAGCCTCCGACCGACCCTTTCTGAGCCGTCAGCTTGAACAGGTGGTTCATCTCCGACGGCGAAGGGAGGCGGTACAGTCGGTGACCGCCGAACAAGGTGAGAGTGCAAATAATCTGGAGCCAGGCATTCGGCGTCAGCTGGAGCGGCGCCAAGTTCCAAACGGCCAGCAGATGGGAGACGGAGAACGACAAAGGAAACCGCAGTCCAGCCTCTATAATTGCTTCGTTCACAGCGACCATCCCCTCCGGAGGCTGATCGGCTCGCTCATTCTCGGCCGGCACAACGAGATCCACATCTGAAGGGATATGAAACCTCGTCATCCAGACGGCCAGGTCCTTCCTGGTCGCCGAGCTCCTTATCTGACCGAGGGATCACAAAGATCGCTGAGCAGCCCGAAATAGCGATCGCTTAGGAGGCTGATAGGGATGGGTAATCGAATACTCCCGGTAATCGAATCGAGGAGACGGACCGGCTAACCTCTCCATAATCTCAGCAAAGGCCACATATGCCTGGCCGAAAGCACTATGCTGCTCCCAATAGGCCCTCACCGCCAGATCTCTGTCCATTTGCGAGCATCTATGTTCAACCGCCGCCTCCCTAGCGACGTCGGCCTCATTAGCGCCTCAACCTCCGCGGGATCGATACCGGCACGGATAGCTTCGGCGGCCGTCTCTAGATGAAAATCGGTGAAGGGTCCTCCCCGGACGTTAGAAGTCCCTGCGGCGGAGGAGGTGCCCATTCCCGACGAAGAAGTTGTTCCAGTCATTCTCAAATTCAAGATGAGGAGGAGAGGAGTATGTTCTTACCAAGGATAGAATCGATCGACGATCGGCAGTCGGATCTTCAGAAAATTCTTCAGCGGTATTATCCTTCTTTCTCCGATAAAAGCGCGTAAAAGTGAACACTACAACCCAGCGCCCTTTTATAGGAGGTGGCAGGGACTCGTGTGCAATTAAGGAGAATCTCAGGGGTCGGAGCGCAACCGTTGCAATTAATGCTCCCTTGGAACCCGCGTACGTGTCTTTTCAAAGACGCGTCAGACGAAGAGTCATAAATGACCGTTGGTCTCCCCCAACAGGAACCCGACACGTGTCCCGGGGACTTTTCCGCATCCGCTGTCATTTCCCGCTCTTTTCAGCGACCTACCAGGTCGTCCAAATTCAGAATCTATCGGCTCAAAGACGATCGCCAATTCAGTAAAATACAGGGTCACTCGTCAAAATTCAGCGATCGCCAGCAAAACCACCTCACCCCACGTTTCCAAGATAGGAGCGAGCTGGGGGGCAATTGTTGTGTCGAGATTTATTCACCTCGACAGGCGATCGACTGCAAGGCCGAGCGACCGAGTCCACAACCAATCAAGCTATGGCGAACTCGCCTAAATGAAGATACCAGACCACCTTCAGGTATCTAGCGATCGACTCCCAAGGCGATCGCCCTTTGGCACCTAGCGATCGACTCTGGTGCCCGGCTAAGGATGGCCGTCATATGCCCCGAACAGAGACCATCGTCCATCAAAGTCCACGAAGACTGGATCTCAAAGCCAGCGCCCATGTGCAGATCCACAAAAGGCGCCGCGAAACATGGATCATTGACCACCAACAGCTGTCTCTGACAAGGACGGCTTCACCTACCGACAAACCCGCCGAAAGGTATAAGGTGGGACCGCCCGTGACAGCGACTCAGACGCGTGCAGGCTTCTCATTGGACCGCACAGCTGGCTGCCAGCAACTCCTGCGGACTTTAAGGGAAACAGCTCATGTGCTGAAGACGATCGCCCGCTTATTATAATACAGCAAAGGTGATCGCCCAGCATGTCCAAGTGCTATAAATAGAGAACCTCCATCTACAGGAATGGGGTTCAGGACTTCTTCGTTCAGTTCACACATTCTCCAGTAAGTTCCAACTCCATTCACGGAAATACATACAAACATACATACTTTCAGGCTCTTGGCTTCCTTTCCCGAATCTATCTCAGGATTTCTCTCTCAGCACCTCTCTACCAGAAGACGGTCGGCAGAGGCAAGAAGTCTCCATAGTGCAGATTCGAAGGGGATCACAAGCCCAGGAGCTCAAACCTTCAACAGCTACACGTCGTGAGAGACTGTCGATTTTCCACGGTCGTCACAGCTCATCAACGTTGTTACAAGAACTCACAGAGCATCATATCTGGTTCTTTCGGCAATCTACACGCTCACTAGCTAAGATAACAAGGGTCTTTACCCTCATTGTAATTGTACTCTTACATTAATACTTGTATCCCCGAATATTTGTATTAATAATATCTCGCGAGAGCATTCAAGCCCGGGACTAACAACCCCGGCAAATCTTGTGTTATTTACTTTTCCCACGGAATGGCTCTCGCACTTTGTTTGCTATCCATTCATTCCAGCAATATCTATCTCCGGATAATATTTTGGGTAGCAATACATATCATTATTGATGATTTTATAATAGATTTATCAATTTCTAAGCAAAGCATATTTGTATTTGTCAAACAATGTTTTTTATTGGAAATCTCCAAAGTTATTTTTAGGTAACGTGATTTCGTGTGCTCTCAGTTTACAATAAATATAAAGAGTAGAGAAATCAGAAGAGTTGCATATTACAAACGTTCAGGACACTATGCACACATCTATCCCCACTCCATACAGAAAATATTTCTAAGCTTCTAAGTTTTTCCTCACATATGGCACACACTTTAGGCATGCAACTTTTATTATTTCTTGTCCGATCTTTTGGTTCATCTGGACAGAAATGAATAGTGTAAAGGATAGGTGTTTACTTTTCTTGTTTGTCATATTATTGTGCAGGTAGAGCGTCATGTCTCATGATTGTCTGCTGGGGGGCTTGTCACTTCGTAGTTCTGGGCAGGGTGCTCGCCTCCTGACCGTTTTCAACGAGCCTCTTCTCCCCTCGCTCAGGCACATCGCTCTGTTCCTGTTATTTTTTATAGAGACACTCAGATTGCCGGTGACGAAGGCCTCATTAGAAATCATCATGGAGAGCTCATTCTTGCTTTCCACTCTTCGTCTATAAAGAAGAAGTTGGAACCTTTGGGCCTTTCGGGGCATAAGGAGCCAATAAGTTTGGACAACTCAATATAATAATGTAGTTTCTTTGTGGCACTAATGTTTATATCTAGAGGAGCCACTTTATTGTAGTTGAGAGTTTATCTGTAACTAACATTATACTCTTAGTGTAATATATTAACTGTTAGGAATATACCTTCGAATGTCACTCAGAAGTTGGGAGAGTGAGAGCATTGTATTGTAATTATGAATTTTAAATTAAATAAGACACTTATAATTTCTATATTATTATATTCACTCGCATTGTGATATAATATATAGAATAATAGCCCTTAGATTTGAGAGCAAACATTTCACTCTTTATGGAGATAAGGAGATAGGCACTAGAAGTGTTTAGGGCTTGGATGGTTAACATGTTTGCAAGTCGATAAAACTTAACAGGGCAGTAAGTTTAGATAAGACTTGTACAACGTGTACTGATCACCCAACCCCTGCCTATATTTCTTGTATTTAATTAATATTCTTTTATTTAATTATTTATTATTCATTATTCATTGTTTGATCATTTGGTTCATCTGGACATAAATGAATAGTGTAAAGGATATGTGATTTACTTTTCTTGCTTGTCATATTATTGTGCAGGTGGAGCGTCATGTCTCATTATTGTCTGCTGCGGGGCTTATCACTTCGTAGTTCTGAGCAGGGTGCTCGCCTCCTGAACGTTTTCATCGAGCCTCTTCTCCCCCCGCTCAGGCACATTGCCCAGTTCCTGTTGTTTTTTTATAGAGACATTCAGATTGCCGGTGGCAGAGGCCTGATTAGAAATCATCATGGAGAGCTCATTCTTGCTTTCCACTCTTCTCTTCAGGCTTCGTTGAGTTTTGATGCGGAGATCCAGGCGCTTGCGATTAGATTGATTTTGCCTTCCGAGCGTTCGAGACATGTTTGGATTGAGCTTAATGTTGCTGCTGTGGGGATCCTGCTAACATCGGGCCATCGGGGCTCATGACAGGTTCGCCACACTCTTATGCGTAACCGACACATTCTCAGAGATATTCAGTTTAGAGTCACACATATATTCCGGGAGGGCAACAGGCAAGCCGACTACCTTTCAGAGCTTGGCATGTCGTCTCTCGGCATTCAGACTTACACCTCAAATACTGCTCCTCGGTTTCTTCTCTCTCTTTCGTACCGATGGATCAGCTCGGTTACCCCTGTTTTAGATTTAGGTAGCAATTTTTATTATTATTAATTGATTACAGTAGTGCACATTGTATTTCTTTAGCGGGCTGTAAGCAGTTTAGTTTTTAGGTTCCAGGCTATGCCCCAATTTTTGACCATAGTCCGGATCGAATTGTTTATATTCCTCGATTATTTCTTTATCTCATAAATTGATGGGTCCCGCCTGACATCTTTTCAGGAAAAAAAACGTTCAGGGCATTATTTGGGGTAACGCTTTAATTTGAAAGGTTAATGATGCAAAAAGAACACAAAAACGTCGAAACTTTTGTGTAGAAGAAAAGTCAAAGAACATTCCATTTAAGAGTGTTTTTAGGCCAAGTAATAATGAAATGGACTAATGAATTTGGACATAAATAGTTTATTTAAGGAAAATTTACTTTGGGACAAAATAGAATAATTGGGCTAATACAAATACTTGACTGTTTCAGGAAAAAGTAAAATATTGTAAATACGAGTCAATCAATTGTATTCATAACACTGATAGAGGGACCTTTATATAGGCATTACAATGAGAGTCCTTCCATACATAGGATTCCTAAATAAGGTAAGACATCTAATAGGATCCTACTACCTCTAGAAGGATCTAGAACCTTCCATCTATGTATCTACAATCAGTATTAGGTAAGACACATCACGGGAATAATAATTCCCGGAACACTCCCACTGTGTCGAGCACTAATACAACAATGGTGCAGAAGATGTTGCCTTCGTAAAAACCTATTCCAAGCCAAAACAAAACCCCATGGGAAAAATAAAGGCTTGATGAGGAAAAGATTGCAACGCACCAACATAACATGTCATGTATACTCCCCCTGATGTATACATAATGACTCCCCTTGATGAGTACCTCAAATCATAGGAGTCAGATGCCAAGTTGCCCTCACAACTATACCAAGGAAAAACCCAGTGGGAAAAATACCTCTAGGTCTAAGTTGAACAGAAGTACAACGCATCATTATATGGATGTTCTCATAGGTGGCCTCGTTAAAAACCTTACCAAGTGAAAACCCAATGGGAAAAAACAAACCTTGGTCTAAGAACAAAAAGAGCACGACACATCCAAAGTGCAGAGTCGCTATAACCTCCATGCACTAAATCAGTCATAACTTTTTCGAGTCAATAGGTATCAACGAAACTGTAAGAACTTATGAAAACTAGACACCCGTAGCTTTTTATTCACATACAGTACGTAACCTAGATCGACCTGAGCAGATCACAAAGCTCTATCGAAGTTGACTTAGCAAATTACCGGACATATCCTGTCCTACTTTGCAACAATAGTCATATGTCACTCAACATGATGGATGTGATCAAATGGTTGGTTTCCTTGGAAAGTAGACACAAACCTTTCCAATGGTACCAATTTCACCATTTTCCAGCAAGTGAGCTGCCCTGTAGGTCATATGAGAGATAGACCAACACATAGATAGAATCTCGAACGGGGTCTTCAGGAACGCGCTAGAAGTGGCGCCCATTTCAGCGAAAGTTAGGAAAGGGAGATTGAGATGGTTTGGCCACATCCGCAGGAGGCAGGCTTCTATTCCGGTGAGGAGGGTCGAGAGTTTAGTAGTTGTCGGGGAGAGGAGGAGAGGCAGACCGAGGAGGACGTGGGAGGAGCAACTGAGATTAGATTTGAAGGCCTTAAACCTTTCCGAGACCATGATTGATGATAGGTGCGGTTGGAGGTGCCAGATCAGAGTTGCGGATTCTTTAGTTGGGAGTCGTGCTGTAGTTGAGAGCCTCATGGTTGGGTTGTCTCGGTTAGCTTTGACCTAGAGCATTGCATTTTTACATTTATTGTATATTTTATCCTATTGCCTTTTGCGTGTGGTGTGTTTTTAACAGGGAGCTGTGCGCGGAGTCAACCTCTCTTCTGTTTGAGCAGCGTTCATCGGGAGTGAAGTAGCCAAATTCCACTTAGGTAAGTCCCATGTGGATTAAGCCATGGGCTCAGGTATGGTTTTGAGTTTTTTCGTATCATATGCTTCCCTTTGTATTTTTCACTCAATTTGTTGTTGTGCACTAAGCTGAGGGTCTTCACGGAAACAGCCTCCCTACCGTAATAAGTAGGGGCATGGTCTGCGTACATCTTACCCTCCCCAGACCCTGCTATGAGCGGGATATACTGGGTATGTTTGGTTTGGTTTGGTTTTATTCTGTGCAGATTCGGGTATCAATTTTCAAGTGTCCTTTTTATCGAGATAGAGCGAGCTTCAAGCTTCTTGTCAATCACAGACATTGTGTGAGCGCATCCTAGGCCATCATCACAGTGGCTTTACCATATTATTACGAATGAGTACATCGAGTCAAACATGAGTACATAATACCATACTTTTATCTTAAGACTGCATCATCACGTAAGTGAGCCAAGTCTTATTATGACTTCGACTAGTCATTGGGAATCATATAGGCATTATTTTATCGTCTCTTAGGGAAACCGTCCCTTAGATTGCCTTAAACCGATTGATGAATACGCATCATCAAGTGTCCCCAAGATCCTTTCATTCTTAACTTTGGATTTAGCGGAATCTCTTAGTCTCGCAAGAGTACATCACTATAAACCCTTAGTTTTACACGCAAAAGCTTCATATCTCTTCCAAATCAAGTATATACTTAGTATGCGTTCCCGACGTGCTCTGTGGTCATGAGACACTTGATTTGAGTTTGATCCACCATGAGATCCTTTCATCACTTAACTTAGTTCCCTACTAAGATAAGATTTAACCACAAGCTGCACGTCAGTTTTTGGGAAACTATCTAACTGAAAAGATAGTGGATGATATAACATCCATTACGATCGCACAACTAAGTTTCGTCTCATCGTAGTCGATTCCAGTGCGTTCATGAGAAATCTCGCGCCATGAGGTGAGTTTAACTCCTTCTCTCACTCGCTTTAACAAAGTATATGGATAGATCTTATCTTTGGAGTGTCGGTACCACTTCAACAAAGGGTTATCACTTTGTTTATACTGGAGTCGCATATGTTTCCATTTTAGGCCAAGGCTACAACGTTGTAGATTTTCAATGAAGTATGGTTCGATTAAACTCACATTCCACGTCCTCACGTACCGACTTTATTCATAGAGTACTCTTTATGGATTGGCATTCATCGAGGTGTCCCCCAATGATGACTATAATCCAGAATCACATGAGACGGATGAGTTC
Source organism: Orobanche coerulescens (assembly GCA_033398695.1). Taxonomy (NCBI): domain Eukaryota; kingdom Viridiplantae; phylum Streptophyta; class Magnoliopsida; order Lamiales; family Orobanchaceae; genus Orobanche; species Orobanche coerulescens. The sequence goes on from CM065812.1 coordinate 23,897,657, forward strand.
ATTTGATCATATGATCAAGTTTCATGTACCAAACTCGCATACATTCTTAGCGAGAGTATTTATCAAACCAAGTGGCATCCCAATACTCGATGAGATCTACGGACTAGCAACACCATCTACCACAATTTGTGGTGTTACCATATCACCATTTATAGATGACGAACGTCCATGACCGGACACAATCCTTGTAGACATGTTTGCAGCATGTATTTAATCTCGTCACTTTAGGGAACTTGGTGAGACACAGTAGGGACAAACTACGACAATTCCAAGTCGTTCTACTCGAATATGATCCTTCGCATCTCCCCCTAACGATGGGAAGACTGGATCATCAAAGTGACTTACGAGATTGTCTGCCAAGGTATATTTTAAGCAGACTATGAGTGAAAGCGCATGTCATATTCATCATTTATAACCCGTCATAATGCGTTGTGGTGACACACTTTGGCACATGAACATGTGGACGATAAAGGTTTTCAGTGTTAACATAATCCAGTTAACAAAATGCATACTGTTACACTTGTAACTAAGCATTTGAATGATGTTAGGTATAGGTGAATATGACATGTTGACCTATGCTACATAGCCATAGCTACTGGTCTTGAGAATCCAACAAAACCGCCACCATGCACCATCGGGATCGAACATGAAGGAACGATTGAACCGATGATAGGCCGTTGGTTTTATCGAACTTCTAGTGCTTTCTTGAAGAGTTCACTCCCTTCACCAGCCCCAAACACCTCAAAATTTCGTGAGCATATATAAACGTGGTTTGGATTCCAAAACCATCAACCTTGTGGTCAAAAATCGATCGAAATGACATCGAACTAGTCGTTAGGACGGCTGGTTGTATGTGAAAACTTCATTTAGTGGTTCACCTCCTTTCAAGTCTCCAAATAGCAGCAAAATTTGTAAGAATGTAGCCTTGGATGTTAGGAAGTACTCGTTAAAATTTCACTTTAAGACTTGGTCTAAAAGTGGGTGAACCGACCTTTACAATGACTGGTCCGCAAGTTGGATAACCATAAACTCAGGTTTCGTCAACTTATCAATCATTGTCAAGGGAACAACATAACATATAAATGTTATTACTTGAGTACGACCATTTGTGAACACCATCATAGCATCATAAGCCACCCAGGCTAATACTATGATCATGTATGTATAAGGACTCGGTGAAAAGGGAGGACTCAGCACCATGCTTATGCGAGTCGTTACATTATTCTCTTTAGCATGGGAGGGTGTCATCTCTTAATCGTGCCAAAGAATAGGCTTTAATCAATGAACATGGCTAAGAAGGATCATTAGGGGGTCTTTGGCGTCACACATGTTTATGAAACAAGACGCATATGACATAAATATCATCATCGGTCATGAGCCCTGCTCACGACTCCACCAACGTACTTTGGTGTCTTTCATCCAACTAGTTTTTTTGTTCAAAGAAAATGATGTCCATGACAATACCGTGGTATATGGATCATCAAACTGTCCAAACTCCGGACTATTAAAGCTTAAATGTGTCAATGTCCCAATACATCTTCTGGTTACCAAAACCGATGCAAGCCGGACCATATTGACTCATGAATATTTTTCTTTTCACATATCCAATACAAGTGATGCATAAGATTTTATTCTCACAAATCACAATGAGATGCTATGAGTGATACACTTTGGCATATATATCATCGAGTCATAACATGGTTCAATTGTTACGGAACATATGTGACTAGAAAACGCCATTCGACACTCAACAACTTGAGCATCATACCGCTCATTGATTGTGATGACCTACTCATCATAGTCACAATGGATTTATAATACGAAATCCAAAAATATTGCGTTCCTTGGAAATAGCTTAATATATACTCAATTTCGCTTGCAAAATTTTACAAACATGAGCATAGCGAACACTCTAACAACATAGAGATTTTATACCAGATACGATCAAAATGATCTATCATATTGAGTGCATAACATGGCAAGGTTATATGCCTAAGGGGCAAAATTAAGACACAAGCATGGTGTAACACTACCATGCACACGCTCGACCTTCTTATAAGGGTGCGTATTTTGGGCTTCCCCAAGGAAACTGTTTTTCAACATTTGAAAGATGATATTTTAGCGTACAATGCATACCAAAAATCGCATCATCTGTGCCAAATTCGGCCAAAAAGAGGTTGAAAAAAATGTGTCATAAGACCACTTGCAAATTTAAGATGGGAACCAAGTTGGCTGGGGATAAAAGTTAGCACAATCGCTGGAAATAAAATTCCGCGCAGCTTGACCTTTGTTCACTAAAACAGCGATAACTCCCTTATTAGGAAGGCTATGGACGAACAGTCAGATGTTCTGGAAACTAGACTTCCGTATCATTCTATCTCGTGCACCACACAGATCATTAAACTTAGATCACAGTGCATGTTTTAATTGGATGTTTTAGTATTTCCCAAGTTTAGTAAAAAACAAAGTTGAGGCCATATCCAATGGCATAAGTGTTGATGCAAAAACATGGCAATGACAGCCATAGGTGCATTTAAACGCAGCAGGGTGTTTGATTTCTTATCTCGACTAATGATCCTTTCGGTAACTCCAACTTGGTTGACTTACAGAGAAAGTAGGAACGTCGGTACAGCTAAGGCTGTTTAAAAACCACTGATTCCGTTTGAACTTTCAAAGCATAAACAAATACCAAGGAGGATGCACCTAGTCATGATCAAAAGTGTATACAAAATCCACCAAAGTGCATCAAATCAACCAAGAATTTTAATTCTCAATTTGCAAGTATACGTCAGAATAGCCATGTTTTATGGATGCAACGCGGTGCATCAATATTAAGCATTTTGAACCATGAGACATAATGAATATACCATAACCAACTCGTCTTGACCATCCAATAAGATCGACTAAACATAATCAAATGTATAAGGCACATGCCTTTACAAATACTTGGAAAAGTATTCAGACCTATAGTTATACGAACTATAATCGAGGTCAACGAATTCATATATTTACCGCAATATGCCATTGCTTTACATGTTAAAATTCATGAGAATTACTCGTACATTCTTTCATATATCATATTGTAAGGAGACGGTGCATGACTACACCCACATGCAATATTTTATTTTAATAGGATGAAAGATGGAGTTTTCCAAGTATGGGATTGGGTCAAGACCAAGTGGTGGTCGCTCAATTCAACGTGACAAATCCGTCATAAATCGATTTTAACCACGACATATCTGTCGCAATCGATGTTTGTCCCATTTGTACGTCACAAATTCATGACTAATCATGAATAAGTCATAACTTTTACCATTACCGACAATGTTCATTTTATTCAATTGTTGGTTTAAAATCGACAAAACGGCGACGTCAAATCGCACCCAAAACGTGGTGTATGCAACAACCACAAATATCGACTTTCAATAATTATCCGTGACTCCCCCAGGACCGTCACACAGTTTACTTCGACATATGAGAGTGATACCACCTCTCATAGTCTCATCCACCGCAAAGTAGCGTGGGAGATAAAGAACCCAAATACCCAATTCCCCCAAAAAAAATTCACAAAAGAGAGAAATTGAAAAAACGAGAACTTTAATAAAGTATTACGGGTACTTGGTTCCATATTTGCTTTGATTCTTGAACGGGAGCTTCTCTCCATATGAGCAATATTTTCGTGGTACTCGGTTCCATATTTACTTTGATCCTTGAATGGGATAATAAATATGGCTTCTCTCCATATTTTGCACATCATCATGAGCAATATATTTTCCTATATTCACGTAAAATATAAACATGGTAAGATTCATAAGTGTATAAATTAATGAATAAATGAATCATTAATTAGAAAAAGATGGAGAGTTGAGAAACGCCCGGATAGGGCTACTGGGCTCGATAATTCGACCGAAAAATGGCTCGAGCGCGGCGATGCAGCAGCTCGGTAGTGGATGAGGTCGGATCTCCAAATTTCCTTGTAAAAATCTGCTTCTGTTCGGCAGTAGATTCAGTAATCAATATTACACAGAATACAATCTTCACCGTTGAATTTACAGATATTTGTGTTGGGAAATTGCTGTCAAAATTTCACACCGATCCGACGGTTAATGAATCGGGAAACATATTTTTAGTACGACTGCGATGTGCAGAAAATTTACGCGCGGAAATTCTCGTCTTTTTTTTTCTTTCGCGTACAGTTTCATCGAGAAATACTGCCCCAAATCAAATCTTCACCGTTAAATTTGTAGTTCTTGCTATATTAGTCGGGCTAAAAAAATTGATTGAAAGTTGTCGGGTCGGGCTGGGCAGCAACCGAGTCAGGTACAAACTGGGCAGGCCAGATGCGGGTTGGGTGAGCGGGCCGGGGAGATCCAATCTGTTTTAACGGGTTTGGGAGATGAGCTGGCCAGAATCTGTGGACGAATCGCAATCCGGCGATGGCAAGCGGCTGGCTATGGCCGCGGGTTTGCTGTGATGGGGAGGGAGGTCACGGACGGGCGGCAAGCCGGTCTGGTGGGGGGCGAGTGGCGGGTTGCTCGCGAGGAAGACGACGGCGGGTCTGCTGGGTTTCTTTCTGAAATTCGATTTGCAAGGGTCTGGGCGACAGTTAGGGTCTCCAAGGCGGAACTGGCTCGACCAGATTTGAACAGGCTGGATGAGATGTGCCGATCTCGGTCAAAGAGGAGGAAATTTATTTCTGGTGTGTTTGAGCGGCGGTAATCTGGCCAGGGAAGGCGACGGCTGTCCGTAATTAGGGTTTCTGCGGAAAAAAAATCCGATTTTCATTTTTTTTTTTGGGATTTTCAGAAAAGAATCGGGATGGGATATTTTTTCTTGCTCAGTTGGAAGTCTACGTGCTGACAATCAATTGTATTCATAACACTGATAGAGGGGCCTTTATATAGGCATTACAATGAGAGTCCTTCCATACATAGAATTCCTAGATAAGGTAATGTAATACCCGGTTGTAATTCATTCATTTTCATTCAGTAATTATCAGTCTGTAATTGTCACTCAGTTTCACTCAATTATAATCATTCATCAATCATGTTCATTCACCGTGTTCACCGTTCGGAAAAACTTCGAGTTGTGTATCGTTATTGTTCATTGTTTCAACTTTCCTCATATGAGTTCGACTTTGTTAGATCACCATTAATTTTTGGTAACTCCAAAAATTCTAAATCTTTGCAATATTATAGAGCATCGAGTTAGCTTTCCAATGGTTCAAACGGTGAGTCAATCGGAGTCCGGACGAGAGAGTTATGGTCATTTTAGCTCACCCGCTCATTTTTCAGTTATTGGCCGATCACTGCTGACCGAACTCGGTCGTGTCGTCCGACACGGCCCGTGCCGTACTCGTCCGGAAATGCCGAAGTCTCTGCCTACAGGACTCGACCGTGTCGTCTGGCACGGCCGAGTCGAACTCTTCCGGATAAGCCAGAACCGACTGCCCAGACGCCCGACCGTGTTCCAGGACACGGTCGAGTCATGCCGAGTCGCTGTCGGATGGGTCACTATCGGAAGGCCCTCCGCGCCGTGACCGTGTCAAGCAGGACACGGTCGAGTCCCTGTCGGCCAGTTGCGCGCCGCGACCGTGCCGATCGGCACGGGCCGTGTCCGGCAGGGCAGTCAACCCCTTTAAATTCGTTTTTTGAGCATTTCAGCTCATTTCTTTCCCTTTTCTTCACCTACAACCGAGAGAGAGAGCTTGAGGGAGGGTTTTTCCTTCACAAATCATTTGAGTGTTTGATTTTCTTCATCTCCTTTCGATCGTGAAGCCCGGATAATCGATCTAACGCGTGTTCTTCGGATTAAAGTACTTGGATCTTCAAAGGTAATATTCTTCAACACCTTGGATTTCGATTTTTGTGTTGAGATATGATGTTTTGGACGTTATAATCATGTTATATGAAGGGATATGTATATGATTATGAGTTTGTATAAGGATTCATTGGATTATTGAGGAATTATTCAAGAACACCTTGAATATCGAGTTGGAATTGGGGATTTTCGACTAATTGTCGTTATAATCACGTTTTTGGATATTCATAACGGATTATTGATCGTATTGGAGATGTTTTGTTGGTTTGAAACACTTCTTGTGGATTTGAGGTTGGTATTGTTGAGGTTTAGTTGTAAACAATCGGAGTTTGGCCACAACGTATTCGATATAATGCCCCAATGAACTTAGTTTAATCGTATCGACGTTTTGAGTTCGTTATATTCGTGTTTAATTCGTATATTGATCGGATTGTTGGTAATTGTATTGAATTAAGGTTGTTCGTGCGACCAACACTTCATTTAGGACATTTGTTCGTGGAAGGACTTTCTTCATCGGTATTGTGTAAGTTAATTCTTACTCGGTTAAAAGGATATTCATTTCCTTTTGTTGTTGTTCATTCATAATCATAACTCATTCATCATTATATTAACCGTATCAAAACTTGTTGTTGTCAATTAATTACTTCAGTCATAAGGAACGACGGTTCCAATCTTTTCATTGAGCTGTCATTTATTTCATTACCATTCCACCTCGGTGAGTCATTATTCATTTTCGATGTCACTTTTGTTATAACGTGGCATTCCGGGTCATACTGGCGTGCCAGTTGGTATGTGTAGGATTTTCATGTCGGGCACATTAATGTCGTGTGTTGGTTGTTGGCCTCACATTGGACTGTGCACACGAGTCATATTGTCTCGTGAGACTGATTAGGTACAAGACCACATGGGTATTCGATCGATACTCGTTGGTGGCTTGTGCACGGACACATTTCCATCCCGGGCGTAGTGTGGCGCCACCCTTTGAGCCGTACTGTTAGTTGATTCATATAGCATGTTTGATTGCGTATGTTTCGACAGGATATTTCATAACTTCAGATATAATCATGATTGTGTATTTTCAACCCTTGAGGATTGTTGTTCTTTGTAACTGACCCCGTTTGGGGATTTTGTTTTTCGTGTCTTGGCAAGGCAAAAGTACGGGAGAACACGCGACGTCGAGGAGTCCCAGTGATACTAGTAGGGGCCCCGATTTTTCAGATTATTCATGTTATTGTCCTTTATTTTCCATGCAGACTTTCATTTGAATACTCGTTTTATTCGGTGTTGTGTATTTTATCTTCATATAAAATACACTAGTATTCGGTATTGTCTGGTGTGTTGTAACTAAACTCCTCATCGGAGTAATTATTGTTGTAATGTAGTTCGGTACTACATTTATCTTGTGTAATTCATTCATTTTCATTTGCACAGTGGGTCCCGGTTGGGGATCTACGACCGTAATATCCGCCTAGTTTGGGGTGTTACGAGTTGGTATCGGAGCGTGGTTTTGAATACTACCTTCCGAGTCATGTCTCATTTGAAATCATCGTCATCGGACTAGTATCATTGGACTTTCGCGTCACGTGTGACCTGTGCGAATGCCGAGCCAATCGCATCGAAAGAACTGTAAGACTTCTAACGCCATGGTATAATTTCTGGCAATAGTCATTCATTCATCATTCATCAATTAACAATCCTCAAACATCATCATTCATTATGATCAGGACGATCATATTAACTCATTAATCACTTAATTCATTTCAATACTCGGTTAATGATCAGGACGATCATATTAACTCATTAATCACTTAATTCATTTCAATACTCAGTTAATGATCAGGACGATCATATTAACTCATTAATCACTTAATTCATTTCATTACTCAGTTAATGATTAGGACGATCATGTTAACTCATTAATTACTCAATTCATTTCATTACTCAGTTGTCGATCTGGATGATCATATTACCAATCTTATTAAGTTATTCAAGATAATCATTTCAAGAATTTCATCAGATAATCATGTCACTTCAGTAAATCATTCATATAATCACTAAGTTAGAGCATGTATACTCATTTTCATCATCTCATGACATAATCATAACGTGATAATCATGCGGAGAAATATAATCCTTATGCGACCTTCCTACTTCAGTATGGGGAGAGCTGTCAGGGGATGCACGGGGAGAGGCCGCGGTGCGGGCCGAAACCCGGGAAATAATCACTCGCTATCGGGAAATCGTGCCCAGGACTCGGCTCGATCAGTAGATGTTCGGGTTGATCCACTCACTTTTATGCAGGCCATGATGACCCATGTGCAGTTGCTCAATCATCATTGCGCCACTCTGGCCAGATTAATCGAGCGAACTCTCCCGTGTGAGACGGCTGCTAAGGAAAGTGCTGAACAACAACCTTCATCTGTCAGCAAGAAATCAACGAAGCGTAATCAACCCGAAGGCGGTCAGTCAACCTTCAAGAAGCCTCGTGTGAATCCTATCGTTTCTGAGCGACCTCCTACGGCGCATAATCGTGCGGGATCTCGCCCGGCGGCGATTCGGCCATCACCTGTTTCAATTGTGGAACGCCGGGTCATTTCAGCAATGAGTGTCTGAAACCGTCTATCACGTGCTATAATTGTGGGAATTTTGGGCATAAGGCCCGTTTTTGCCGAAAGGACTCCAAGTCGGCTCCGACGGCATCTCAGGCCCCGAAGCAACCAGCATTTCAGAATCAAACTGCTTTGTCATCGTCGTTTAAGGCAATGGAATCAAATAGAGTTGGAGCTCGTATTTATCAGACGGGAGCGTCCGGTTCGGGGGCCGGCAAGTCCCAGATTCATGTGATGAGGAGGATCGACGATCCGGTGGCCCGAATGATTTCAGGTATACTCGTAATTTTATTTCAACCTGTGTGTACCTTTTGATGCTAGCACACCGCATTCATTCATTTTCGAATCATGCTTGAATAGACTTATTTCGGGATAGTTCTATTGCTTGTGGACGTCATACCATCGGTCTACCTGACGATGGAAGAATTTTCGGAATCATACCGAATTAAGCTTAATGACCGCGATTGGTTGATGGATCTAATCGTGGTGAACTTATCTTAGGACGATGTAATTTTCGGTATTAGTTGGTTTAACCGTCTTGATACTATCCTCAGTGTTTGTTAGCGTTTGGTCGCTATCTTTCCGTCGTTGGTTGTCGAACGTGTGCTTCAGGGAAGTAATCCCCGTTGTTCCAGTAGAATTTTTATTATGGCAGAAGCAGAGAAATTCCGCAATCGAACTATTCAATCATTCATTGTATCATTCTCATCGATTGGCCTTTCTAAGGCAATCGAGTTATTCAATCATTCTTTGTATCATTTTCATCGATTGGCCTTTCTAGGGAAATCGAGTTATTCAATCATTCATTGCATCATTTCCATCGATTGGCCTTTCTAAGACAATCGAGTCATTCAATCATTCATTGTATCATTTTCATCGATTGGCCTTTCAAAGGCAATCGAGTTATTCAAACATTCATTGTATCATCTTCATCGATTGGCCTTTCTAAGGCAATCGAGTTGTTCAATCATTATTGGTATCTCTTTTTATCGATTGACCATTCTAGGGCAATCGAAGTGTTCAATCATTCGGGGTATCATTGTCATCGATTGACGATGTATTTCCAGACGAGTTATCTGGTTGCCTTCACATAGAGTAGTGGAATTCAGGAGTGAGTTGGAACCGGTACGTCCCCTTTATCGAAGGCACCGTATCGGATGGCCCCGACCAGAATGCAGGAGTTGAAGATTCAACTTGAGGAATATTTCGAGGAAGGTTATCTTCGACCGATTGCGTCCCCGTGAGGAGCACCAGTGTGATCTGTCAAGGAGAAGGATGGCTCGTCTCGTGTGTGTATTAATTACCAGGAGTTGAACAGGGTGATGATCAAGAGTAGTATCCTTTACCTCGTATTGATGATCTTTTAGATCAAATTCAGGAGCTTCAGTATTTTCCAAGATCGACTTAAGATCTGGATATCACCGCCATGGATTCGAGAGTCGGATATCGCGAGGACAGCGTTTCGTACACGCTATGGTCATTATGAGTTCGTAGTTATGCCGTTCGGGCTAACTATTGCACCTGCGGTATTCATGGAGTTAATGAATCGGGTTTTTATCGACTTTTGGATCGTTTGTTGTTGTCTTCATCGAAGACATTTTGATTTATTCTCGTAGCCGAGAGGAACACGAGGTTCATCTTCATCAGGTTCTCGACGTGTTGAGACGAGAGCAACTTTATGGAAAGTTTTCCAAATGTGAGTTCTGGAGGTCCGAAGTGACTTTCTCGGGCATGTAATTTCATCTGACAGAGTTCGTGTCGACCCTCAGAAGACGGAGATTATCCGAGATTGGCAACCTCCGAAAGATATTAAGTAAATCCGATGTTTCCTCGGATTAGCTGGTTAATTATCCAACCCACGGCCGGAGCTAGCAACCGTGGTTTTCGTGTTGGAAATTTGGCGTCGTTACCTTTATGGCATCACCTGTCAGATATTCACCAATCACAAGAGTTGAAGTATATATTTACTCACAAGGAGTTAAATATGCGGCAGGCGGTGGTTGGAACTAATCAAAGATTTTGATATCGAGATCCTTTACCACCCGGGCAAGGCGAACGTTGTCGCCGACGCCTTGAGTCGTAAGTCCGTTCGGGAGCAGATGCTTGCTCGTTAATGATTCGAAGGAGCTTGAGGAATTCCTTAGACCCGAGATCGAGGTCCAGCCCGCGAGTTCGGGGACGACTTTGTATGTTAGAGATTTCATCGTCACTTGAGGAGGTAATCAGAGAGAATCAGAGTTCAGACCCTTCATTGTTGCGCATCCGTGAAGATGTGGCTCAGGAGAAAGCCCCTGGATTCGTGATCCACGAGGATGGACTTTTGAGATTTAAGAATCGGATGTGTGTACCGGCGAATGATGAGTTGAAAAACTCGATTTTGAGAGAAGCTCATGCTACCCCTTATTCTGTTCATCCGGGGTCTAGCAAGATGTATAAGGACTTGAAACAAAATTATTGGTGGAGTAATATGAAGCGAGAAGTCGCAGAATTTGTTTCGAGATGCTTAACCTGTCAACAAGTCAAGATTGAACATCAGCGACCGGCGGGTATGCTGAAACCTCTTCCTATTCCCGAATGGAAGTGGGAAGACATTTCTATAGAATTCATCACGAATTGCCGACGAGTCGTCGTGGCATGAATACGATCTGAGCGATCGCGGACTGCTTTACTAATTTAGCTCATTTTCTTGAAATCAAGGATATGTGGAGTCCCAAGAGACTGGCCCAGTTGTTCATCAAGGAGATAGTGAGACTTCACGGTGCCCCTAAGAGTATCGTTTCTGATCGTGACGGACGATTCGTGTCTCATGTTGGAAATCAGTTCATCGTGATATGGGAACTCAGCTTAATCTCAGTACTGCCTTTCATCCTCAGTCCGACGGACAATCAGAGAGAACTATTCAGACATTAGAGGACAGGTTGAGAGCATGCGTCCTCGATTGGAAGGACGATTGGGAAGCCCAACTACCGTTGATCGAGTTCACGTATAATAATAGTTGGCATGCTTCCATTAAGATGGCACCTTACGAGGCCTTGTACGGTCGTCGTTGTTGCTCTCCTTTGTGTTGGGATGACTTGTCAGAATCAATCGGCACCGAGCCCGATATGCTTATAGCCGCCCGGGAGAAGGTAGCTTTGATCAAGAGTCGTATGTTGACAGCTCAGAGTCGACAGAAATCGTATGCGGATAATCGTCGTCGACCACTAGAGTTCGAGACGGGTGACCATGTTTTGGTCAAGGTATCCCCGAGTCGAGGTATTTTCCGTTTCGGAAAACGGGGGAAGTTGAGTCCGAGATTCATTGGACCGTTTGAAATTTTGGATCGAGTAGGCGAGTTAGCTTATCGATTGGCTTTACCTCCGGCTTTGAGCCGAATTCATAATGTGTTTCACGTCTCACAATTGCGGAAGTATGTTGCCGATCCGGGTCACATACTTCAGTTCGACGAAATCGAGATCGCAGATGATCATTGTATGAGGAGCGTCCCATACGAGTGTTCGAGAGGCAAATCAAACAGTTGAGGAATAAATCGATTCCTTTGGTGAAGATTCAGTGGTCCAGACACGGAGTCGAAGAGGCTACTTGGGAAACCGAGGATAGTATGCGGGAGAGTTATCCCGAGTTGTTTGACCCTTAGTTTCGGGGACGAAACTCTTTTAAGGGAGGTGTATGTAATACCCGGTTGTAATTCATTCATTTTCATTCAGTAATTATCAGTCTGTAATTGTCACTCAGTGTATTTTCACTCAATTATAATCATTCATCAATCATGTTCATTCACCGTGTTCACCGTTCGGAAAAACTTCGAGTTGTGTATCGTTATTGTTCATTGTTTCAACTTTCCTCATATGAGTTCGACTTTGTTAGATCACCATTAATTTTTGGTAACTCCAAAAATTCTAAATCTTTGCAATATAATAGAGCATCGAGTTAGCTTTCCAATGATTCAAACGGTGAGTCAATCGGAGTCCGAACGAGAGAGTTATGGTCGTTTTAGCTCACCCGCTCATTTTTCAGTTATTGGTCGATCACTGCCGACCGAACTCGGACGTGTCGTCCGACACGGCCCGTGCCGTACTCGTCCGGAAATGCCGAAGTCTCTGCCCACAGGACTCGACCGTGTCGTCTGGCACGGCCGAGTCGAACTCTTCCGGATAAGCCAGAACCGACTGCCCAGACGCCCGACAGTGTTCCAGGACACGGTCGAGTCATGCCGAGTCGTTGTCGAACGGGTCACTATCGGAAGGCCCTCCGCGCCGCGACCGTGTCAATCAGGACACGGTCGAGTCCCTGTCGGCCAGTTGCGCACCGCGACCGTGCCGATCGGCACGGGCCGTGTCCGGCAGGGCAGTCAACCCCTTTAAATTCGTTTTTTGAGCATTTCAGCTCATTTCTTTCCCTTTTCTTCACCTACAACCGAGAGAGAGAGCTTGAGGGAGGGTTTTTCCTTCACAAATCATTTGAGTGTTTGATTTTCTTCATCTCCTTTCGATCGTGAAGCCCGGATAATCGATCTAACGCGTGTTCTTCGGATTAAAGTACTTGGATCTTCAAAGGTAATATTCTTCAACACCTTGGATTTCGATTTTTGTGTTGAGATATGATGTTTTGGACGTTATAATCATGTTATATGAAGGGATATGTATATGATTATGAGTTTGTATAAGGATTCATTGGATTATTGAGGAATTATTCAAGAACACCTTGAATATCGAGTTGGAATTGGGGATTTTCGACTAATTGTCGTTATAATCACGTTTTTGGATATTCATAACGGATTATTGATCGTATTGGAGATGTTTTGTTGGTTTGAAACACTTCTTGTGGATTTGAGGTTGGTATTGTTGAGGTTTAGTTGTAAACAATCGGAGTTTGGCCACAACGTATTCGATATAATGCCCCAATGAACTTAGTTTAATCGTATCGACGTTTTGAGTTCGTTATATTCGTGTTTAATTCGTATATTGATCGGATTGTTGGTAATTGTATTTAATTAAGGTTGTTCGTGCGACCAACACTTCATTTAGGACATTTGTTCGTGGAAGGACTTTCTTCATCGGTATTATGTAAGTTAATTCTTACTCGGTTAAAAGGATATTCATTTCCTTTTGTTGTTGTTCATTCATAATCATAACTCATTCATCATTATATTAACTCATTTTCGATGTCACTTTTGTTATAACGTGGCATTCCGGGTCATACTGGCGTGCCGGTTGGTATGTGTAGGATTTTCATGTCGGGCACATTAATGTCGTGTGTTGGTTGTTGGCCTCACATTGGACTGTGCACACGAGTCATATTGTCTCGTGAGACTGATTAGGTACAAGACCACACGGGTATTCGATCGATACTCGTTGGTGGCTTGTGCACGGACACATTTCCATCCCGGGCGTAGTGTGGCGCCACCCTTGAGCCGCATCTTGTTAGTTGATTCATATAGCATGTTTGATTGCGTATGTTTCGGCTGGATATTTCATAACTTCGTATATAATCATGATTGTGTATTTTCAACCCTTGAGGATTGTTGTTCTTTGAATCGACCCCGTTTGGGGATTTTGTTTTTCGTGTCTTGGCAAGGCAAAAGTACGGGAGAACACGCCGACGTCGAGGAGTCCCAGTGATACTAGTAGGGGCCCCGATTTTTCGATTATTCATGTTATTGTCCTTTATTTTCCCGCAGACTTTCATTTGAATACTCCATTTCATTCAGGTGTTGTGTATTTTATCTTCATATAAAATACACTAGTATTCTATTGTCTGGTGTGTTGTAACTAAACTCCTCATCGGAGTAATTATTGTTGTAATGTAGTTCGGTACTACATTTATCTTGTGTAATTCATTCATTTTCATTTGCCTGGTGGGTCCCAGTTGGGGATCTACGGCACTGTAATATCCGCCTAGTTTGGGGTGTTTCAGGTAAGACATCTAATAAGATCCTACTACCTCTAGAAGGATCTAGAACCTTCCATCTGTGTATCTACAATCAGTATTAGGTAAGACACATCACGAGAATAATAATTCCCGGAACATTGACTTATTTATAAATAAAATTATTTAATTACAGTAGAATTGCAATTCGGGATTAGAACTTATATGATAAAATAAAGAAATAAAATGGACGTGTATATAAAAATAAAATTAAAAGTATGATAAAAATTATTTGGTATTTTTAACAAAATATTTGTGCATTTTCAAAATAAATATTTATGCAAAATCAAGGTGTTACAAAGATTTATTTTTTGAGTGAGTTGTATTTAATTTGTCTGAATAAAATTGACTTGTAGATTTTGATTTATACCAGACAAATTCTTTCTAAGAAGAAAGGTAAAATGCGTACCCAGTCAGTCGCATCAAAATCAAAATAATTTATATATAATTGTTTAATTCTTAAAAAGGGTGACAAATCCCGTCCATCTGTCCTCTAAAACAATTAAGTCCCATAAAATATAATTACAAACCAAATATTAATTAGGGCTTACGTTGTTCATTCAATGATTCTATCCCAATTTTGTGGATGAACTACTTAACTAGATTCTAAGTTACTCAAAAGCTGGATGGACATTGGACATTTGAAGCTACTCGTGGGTACACCGAACCTGAAACTAGTTTTTTTGGGTAGTATACAAATGTATTTTCATAATTCTAGCGCCGAATTTGGATGGATCCCCGATTATTAGGATGGGTAATACCTAGCTTGCTATGCCCCGCTGTCATCTCTACGTGGAACCCCAACTCCCACTAAACCGACAAATTTTTCAAAAAAATAAATAGATAAATAAAGAATCCGGCAAATTAAAAGTGCAACCCGCATATTGATGACTTGATTGGTGGTTTGTGAAACAAAAATCCCGCGTGATCACTCAACCCCTGCCTAATTTTCTTGTATTTAATTAATATTCTTTTATTTAATTATTTAGTATTCATTATTCATTGTATGATCCTTTGGTTCATCTGGACAAAAATGAATAGTGTAAAGGATAGGTGCTTTACTTTTCTTGCTTGTCATATTATTGTGCAGGTGGAGGCGTGGAGCGCCATGTCTCATTATTGTGTGCTGCGGGTAGAGATGTTAAGCAGTGGCCAATGCCGGCTAAGCATCTGGCTAAAAGCCCTGATTTAAACGCCAGAAATATTGGCCCTAACCCTAACCCTAACGGGTTTCGGGCTAAACGGGCTAAATATTTAAAAAATCTATTTTTTTTATAAGTCAAAAAAAAATAATAACAATATATTTTATATATATAGTAACAACTATACTATAATAAATATAACAAAAAATACACTTTTATGTGTGTATATATATATATAGATATATACACTATATTAACAAATACAGTAATAATATATATTATATATAATATTAATATATATTATATATATATATATAATATTACTATAGTGTATATATATAATATTAATATAGTGTGTGTGTGTGTGTGTATATATATATATATATATATATCGGGGCCAAGCCCTGGCTAAACGGTCCGGCCAAAAAGCCAATTTAAACGGGCTAGGAAATATCGGCCCTAACCCGGTTTTTTGGCGGGTTAAACGGGCCGGCCCTACGGGCCCGAGCCCGTTTAACATCTCTAGCTGCGGGGCTTATCACTTCGGAGTTCTCGGCAGGGTGCTCGCCTCCTGACCATTCTCAGCGAGTCTCTTCTCGGGCACATCACCATATTCCTTTTGTTTTTTATAGAGACACCCAGATTGCCGATGGTGATGTGCCCGAGAAGAGATCATCATGGAAAGCTCATTCTTGCTTTTCACACCTCTCTTCAGGCTTCGCTGAGTTTTGATGTGGAGATTCAGGCGCTTGCGATTGGGTTGATTTTGCCTTCCAAGCGTTCAAGACATGTTTGGATTGAGCTTGATGTTCCTGATGTGGGGACCGTGCTTACATCGGGCCATCGGGGCTCATGGCAGGTTCGCCACACTCTTATGCGTAAGCGACACATTCTCAAAAGTATTCAGCTTAGAGTCACACATATATTATGGAAGGGCAAGAGGCCAGCCGACTACCTTTCAAAGTTTGGCACGTCGTCTCTCCGATATTCAGACTTACACTTCAAATAATGCTCCTTTGTTTCTTCTCCCTCTCGTACAGAGTGCTCAACTCGATTAACGCTTTAATCTGAAAAGTTAATGTTGCAAAAAGAACGCAAAAACGTAGAAACGTTTGTGTAGAAAGAAAAGTCAAAGAACATTCCATTTATTAAGAGTGTTTTTAGTAGTAATAATCTTAAATGTATACATGTCTATCTGCGTATGTGTCTGTGCATGCATCTTATCCATCCATTTAATGTGGTCCCACAATAAATGAAGGGGTCCCACATTAAATGGATGGATGAGATGCATGTGTGTACAAATATGTGTACAAATATGTGTACATGTAGCATCACCCATAATGAAATGGACTAATGAATTTGGACCTAAATAGTTTATTTAAGAAAAACTTAATTTGGGACAAAATAGAATAATTGGGCTAATACAAATACTTGACTTATTTATAAATAAAATTATTTAATTACAGTAGAATTGCGATTTGGGATTAGAACTTATATGATAAAATAAATCAATGGACGTGTATATAAAAATAAAATTAGAAGTATGATAAAAATTATTTGGTATTTTTAGCAAAATATTTGTGCATTTTCAAATTAAATATTACGCAAAATCAAAGTGTTACAAAAATTTATTTTTTGAGTGAGTTGTATTTAATTTGTCTGAATAAAGTTGACTTGTTGATTTTGATTTATACCAGGCAAATTCTTTCTAAGAAGAAGGCTAAACCGCGTATATAGTCAGTCACATCAAAATTAAAATAATTTATATATAATTGTTCAATTCTTAAAAAGGGTGACAGATCAGCCGGTCCATCCGTGCTCTAAAACAATTAAGATCCATAAAATATAATTATAAACCAAAAATTAATTCGGGCTTACGCTGTTCATTCGATGATTCTCTCCCAATTTTGTGGATGAACTACTTAAGTAGATTCTAAGTTACTCAAAAGCAGGGCCGGCCCTATGGGTGGGCGGGTCGGGCGACGGCCCATGGCATCAAAGCCCAAGGCCCAGTGATGTTTTATTACTAGCAAAAAAAGAATTAAAGTGTTGCCAACAAGACTTGAACCATGGACCTTTAGGATAGATAAACACTTCTTTAGCACTAATGATGCTCTTGGATGTTTTTTGTTTAGTTAATTGTATTACTATTATTGTCGATTCATTTATTTTTCTATATTTTTTTTTAAATATTTGTCTTGTTTTGATGACAACACTTATTTATCTGAAATAAAATAAAATTAGTCATATTCAACAATTAATACTTCTTATATATTTTTGCTTTGAAAAATTTTGTGATAATATTTAAACTCTACATGAAATAATTTAGATTACTAACTAATTCAACTCGAAACCACAAATATCTTTTGTTATACTTTCTAAAATCAAGTTATGTATGAAATAATTTTAAATTACTAGATAGTTTCAACTAATTTTTGTGATTTCCACGGTCATAAAATATGATTATTGGAGGTTATTATTTTTTTTATATATTTTTAGATATAGAATCTTGTGAATCCAGTTTTGTTGTCACCCATAGTGTGGTTTGTTGCCTAAAGCTATATATGACTGTTTAAACTATATAACACTCGCAATTTAAGTATGTTTAGATTATTAAAAATATGATACAAATATAGTATTAAGTTTTTCTATGTTTTAAGATGACTTAAACATCAGATATAGTTGTATACTTTTACCTGAAAGAAACTATCATTATATGCAAGTCCTTAAAGATCATTTAACTTGATATAACATTATGATACTATATAATTATAAGATATGTATTACGAAGAACACATTATCATTTAATAACAGTAACAAAAATTGGTCCTTAAAAATAATATGCTTTTTTGTTTTGTAGTTTTTAAATATAGGGGTATTTTTTGGCCTTTTCGCCCGGGGCATGAGAAACCCTAGGACCGGCCCTGCTCAAAAGCTGGATGGACATTGGACATTTGAAGCTACTCGTGGGTACACCGAACCCGAAACTAGTTGTTTTGGCTAGTATCCAAATGTATTTTCATAATTCTAGCGCCGAATTTGGATGGATCTCGGTTATGAGGATGGGTAATACCTAACTTGTCATGCCCCGCTGTCATCCCTACGCGGAACCCCAACTCCCACTAAACCGACCCCAACGAACCAGCACGCGACAGTTATTTTTTCAAAAAAAAAATAAAGAAACCGGCAAATTAAAACTGCAACCCACGTATTGATGAAGTGATTGGAGGTTTGTGAAACAAAAATCCCGCCTAATCACCCAACCCCTGCCTAATTTTCTTGTATTTAATTAATATTCTTTTATTTAATTATTTATTATTTATATAGAAAAATTTTAAGATACCCACACATATATCATGCATACATGTATATTAACCATTATTTTTGTAGTAAATAACTTTTTTATCAATAATACTAGTGACTAGTGTATATACATGAGATGTAGTACCCAAATGAGTACCTTAGAACTTCTTGTGAATATATTACTTCATATATAGAGCACAAAGTCACAAACAATATGCTTGTTAGCACCAAGCCATTTGTTTTCAAATTTCTATTATGGTTTACTCTGAAAATAACCATATGCAAGTTAAAATATTTTCGTATTTGGTAAACAATATTATTAAAATTTTATGTGTATAACGCGTTTGATAAAGTGCAAGTAAAATTGCTGTAGATATTTATATTGACCAAGTTAGACATCACATTAGAAGTGCTAAAAATATAAAAATAAAATAAAAAAAAAAAACTAAAAAAATTTACCAAACAAATTCTAAAACTTACACAATTAATATATATATAATATTAGAATATTCTAAAACCTTCTAAAAAGAACATGTAAATCTATAAAAAAAATCTAAAATTTTGGGGAAAAAAATAAAAATAAATTTTTTTTTGTAAAAAAGTTAAGATATGAAACTAACCTGCATTATGGGAGAATGCGGTGCGGTTTGAGTATTTTTTTGTTTACAAATATAAAGCTGAACTGTAGTATGCAACTTAATTAAAATATAAATATTTTTTTGCACAAAAAATAAAAAAAAATACGACTATATTAGTCTATTTATTGTTTGTCATTGTCTACAATTTATGAGGATATTTTAGGAATTTCAAAACATACAACTTCTCAAAGCATTTCTTGTGGTGCCTTTAAAAATTGCCGCCGCTCACCCGTAAATTTTATTTAAAGTCGCTCTTTTTTTATTTACCAAATGCATCAGAATATAAGAATTATACAAAAAGCTGATTATTTTTTTTGTTTGTTTTTATAACTAGATGTGTTCCCGTGCGATGCACGGCGTAAAATGTTAAATATTTTATTATATTAATAATATATGATCGAATTTCAATAATATAATAAAATTATTATAAAATATACATGAGTCAGTATACACACACATATACATATACTATTATTTGATTTAATTTCATTTGTAAACTCTTATCATGTGATCTAAGGGCATATGAACCGAATCGAATGGAATGACTGACTCGACTGAATCGAATCAATGGACTAACCAATCGAATCGAATCAAAATCGAAAAATAAGTCCAAAAGAACAGTAGGCCCTAATGTTGTTGTTGTTGTTGTATTATCAACTTTTATTAAAAGTATACAACTGATATTCTTACTAATATATTTTTTTTATATGATTTGACATTAATGTAATATATTTTACTATTTTATAATCAGAACAAAATAATTCTTAAAAATCAAATAATTGTTAAAAAACTATGAAAATAAACTAAACATATATTTTTCTTCAATATTCTTATATTTTTATATTGAAATATTTTAATCATCTAAATATATTATAATTATATTTATATTACTTTATATATACTATATGGATGTCAAATTAAAGAGTACGAAGTAAGAAATAATTTGATATATTTTTTCAAAAATAAAATTGATGCATAAAATTATAATTGTTGAAACTATTAGCTTAAAAATAAAAAGAATACAATGAGAGAAATTTTTTAATTGGTAGATAGCATATAATGGAATAACCCTCTAACCCCCTCCCAAATTAAACGTACATTTTTTTAAGATTTTTAAAAAGATGATTAACGTGGGGATGACACATATTTTCTTAGATTTTTTTGCGACTCTTTTAATATTAAGTATAGATGTGTAAAAGTTCGATATAAAATATATAAACATGACAGTAATCTATATGATCATTGTATATTTATAATATTTATATTAATATACTAATATAATTAGTTATCAGTATACAGGCGAAATAACGTCATATATTTTTGATAAATATTTTGATTAAAGTCACACATTTTATACTTAATAATATATCAGGAGATCCAGAATGATATTAATTTATTAGGTACATGGTAATAAAGTATATTATTGTGACGTATTTAAATAAAAATATAATCAACTTATTATATTTTTTATATAATTTTTCTTTTCGCGAAAAGAAGAATCAATCAAAAAATTATTTTAACTAATAATATATCTTTCTACGGAGAATTGTAAGTCTAACATGTCTATAATTCTTTTCCCAAATATTTTTAAAATAAAATACTCAATAATATAAAATAATTATAAAAAGGTAAAAACTGAAGTAAAAATATTGATCTTGTAAAAGATAGATTTACTTCAAGGAAATTATTTGAAAATTATCTGATTTTTGTATTTTATATACAAATAATTTAAAATCAAGATATAATGTAATAATTATTCAAAAACAACTTATATTCAAAAAGGAATATTTTAATTATATATATGCCTAATGAATGTTAAATCAAATATCATAAAAAGAAGATTAATTTAAAATATTAATAATAAAAAATAGAGTTCAGACGATAAAACTATTAACTTTTAAATATTGAGAGAAAAATAAAAAGAAAAAAGAAAAAAAAAATGATTCCCATTAACTCTCATTCAAATGTGTAGGAGTTACTGTATTTTTAAAAAGAAAAAAAAAGATAACTAATCCAAAAAATCCACATAAAGACACATGTCATGTACAACTCTCTTTTAATAGTAAAGTAGATTGTTTTGTTTTTCTAAATGCAACAGGTTGATCTTGCCATGGGCTATAAGTTGTATAATAAGATGGAATACTATACACCAAGTGAGAACCGTGGCATACCAATTTTTGGACTACATACAATTTATAGAACCGTTATCGTCACCCGTAATTTCTCGACCTTTTCATAAACCCGAACTGTTATACTAGAAAACTAATCCGCTATGGGTTGGTTTTCGGACAACTCGCCTATATTGAAAATATTATATGTGTTCCGGGAAATCCTTCTCGTATTGGTGTCTTACCTAATACTAGTTGTAAGGGGATAAGAGTTATGGAAGGTTCTGGACTCTTCCATAAGTAGTTGGATCCTGTTAGATGTATTACCTTAACTAGGAATCCTATGTATGGAAAGACTCTCTTTGTAATGCCTATATAAAGGCCCCTCTATTCATTGTTATCAATACAATTGATTTGCTGTCTTTACTTTTCTCCTCAAACACGTTATCAGCACGTAGCTCGAATGAAAAAAAAAAAGAAGAAGAAATCGGCCGAGCACCACCGCCCCAGCCCGGCCATCGTCCGCCCTAGTCGACGATGCTTTTGCCTACTCCGTCGCTCAAGAAATTATTGAAGACGACGACGCTGAGCCGCGCTCGGTTGCTGAGTGTAAACAACGAGCCGATTGGCCGAAATAGAAAGATACAATGCAGGCTGAACTAGACTCAATGGCTAAACGTGAGGTATTTGGCCGTATCGAGCCAATACCCGTGGGCGTTAAACCAGTTGGACATAAATGGGTCTTTGTTCGTAAACGCAATGATAAGGATGAGGTCATGCGTTACAAAGCGAGACTAGTTGCCCAAGGCTTCTCGCAGCGCCCTGGCATTGACTACGAGGAGACGTATTCTCCCGTTATGGACATCATCACTTTCCGCTACTTAGTCAGTTTGGTAGTGTCCGAAAAACTGAACATGCAGCTTATGGATGTGGTTACAGCGTATCTTTATGGGGATCCAGATACGGATATCTATATGAAAGTCCCCGAAGGGATTTTGTAATATCCGTAATTTTTCCATTTTTAGCAGTTTCTATTTTTGGTGTATGTCTATTTTTATCGACTCGCTTGTAACCGTTTCGACATTTTGAATCTATTTTGTTCTTGGAGTTTTTCCATTTGGATGAGTTTTGATGATGTTTTCACGTAATTTCGTTTTATGGCATGTTTTGCCGTATGAACATTCGATTCTTATAAAACTCATTCGTTTTCGTTGTTTCTTGATTTGTACAAGTTCGTATGGTTGAGTTGGTCATGTGGAGACTTTCGGTTTGTAAATCCGACGTCGTTTCGTGATTTTCGGGCACTTGGGCTATTTTTGTAATTCCTAATAGTTTAGGGAATCTTATTTTTCGTTGTCGTATTACGGACCCTCCGGTGGTCGGAATTGCATTTTCTTTCAGCGCTCAGCTCCGTCGTCTTGTATGCTTCGTGTCTATGTTCCTGGATTCTGGTTTCGTCGTGCGTTCGTGTTTTATACCCTCGACAACAGCTTACTGCTGATGTGACATCAGCAGTGCTGAACTGCTGTGTAGGTAGCGCACGCTACCCCTGTTACCTTGCGTGCGCTACCGAAGTGCAGTTAGCGTACGCTAACTCCCTATTGTTAGCGTACGCTAGCGAATAGTGGCAGTAGCCACTGGACCTGTCACGGCCCCGTTAGCGCGCGCTACATATGACGATTAGCGTGCGCTAACTCCACTGAATATATAAGCCAGCGGACAATTTCAGAACAACATTTTTATTCTTTTCTCTTCGTTTCTTCGACGTGCGACCTCAGAGACGATTTCCACCGGTTCTATTCGGAGTTCTCTTCAAATTCCATCACGGTAGAATCGAGCCATCATATCATAATCAGCATAATCACCCTTCATCAGCCGAATTAAAGGTAATTCCTCAGGAACCCTAATTTTGACGGATTTGGGGGATTTTCGGGATTCTAGGGTTTAGTTCCGAATTGTTCATCTATATTACGATATTCTTTACCGATTGTGATTAGTGAGTGATTCTTAATCCAACTTTCTTGTTTTTTATCCGCGAATTATCGATATGGGGAGATTTTGTGTAAACCCTCGCCCGTATCGATTGATCGTTCATTGCCGTATCATGTAATCGGGGTTATGGGTGTATTCCATTAGAGTATTGCTGTCCATGGGGACTGAACTGTATTGGTCCTTCGTTTAGGAACCGTCGTTTTCCACCCGGACCGTTTGTAGTCGTGCTTCAACTCCGTTTCTTCAAGAATGTCTCAAAGGCAAGTACTTTACATTTGTTTACATGTTCTAGTATTTGAATTATGGCTGTATCGTGGTTGTTGTGGATGGTTATGTGTATGTTCACCTAGGGACGGTCTGACGGGGCCTCTAGGGATACGTATTGCCGTGAGTGTGCGTATCGCGAACTGTGGTTAGCCACCCAGGGATGTCCGACGGGGCTCTGCGGGGTACGGTGGCCGTGAGTCTCGTACCAACGGTTAACTTTGAATTGTGATTTGTTGGAGATAACGTGTTTTGTGATTGTACATCATAAATATTCCGGAATATAAAATGTTTTCTAAAATGACCTTTTTGGCGCATGTATTCATCTGATTAGAATGTAGTTTAAATGTATTGTACTTGCACTAGCAGTTGTCGCTAACCCCTTAAATGGGGAAAATACTTTTTGTATTTCAGGTATCGATCGTGGGGACAAACGAGCACTTGAGCCGTATGAGGATGGTGGGCAAGCGTGATACTGATCAGTGGTCATGTGTTGGTGTTCAGTTCAGTCTATTACTTTTGATGTCTTGTTTTGGGACCTTTGTGTTATAAAATTGGTTTAAGTACTCGAGTACTTCTTATTTCAAAATTGTTAATGTTGTGTTCCTATTTTGGGAAATGGGTTTGATGTCGGATTTTATTGTCGGATTGTAATCTTATTTGAATTGTCGTATTATTGATGATTGTTTGTCGTTGTCAAATGTCTTGTTGGTACGTTAGCCTGGTGTATTCCATAGTTTGGAGTCCACGGCGCTGTAATATGCCCTGAACGTCTTGGGGGTGTTACAGAATATGGTATCAGAGCTTAGGTTTATGGATACCTAGGTAGTCGGTTATTTGGGTCTAGTTAAGTGTCGTTTTTGGGATAGTATCACTGCTATGCCATCATCTCAGTACGCCGGTGCTCGTAAGTTTTCCTGACTTGACTCATTTCATCGTTATGTTCTATTCCTGTCTTAGTATTTGGTTGCGTTTTGCGTTTGAATTGTACTTACCCGTTGCTTCTTCAGAATTCCTGCTGGTAGAGGACGCGAACGCGGTCGCGGACGCGGTAGGGGACGTGGCGCAGCCGGTGGGGCGGCCATCTCCGATCACTCGGGAACTGATTCGGCGATGCCTTCCTTGTCGAACAGTGTTCCCCCTAGTTCCGGAGGTCAGCAGGACCAGTCTGCTAGCTCCGGTAATGCACATGAGAATGTTGGAGTGGCCAAAATTTTGCAGCAGGTAGCGAACCAGATGACGCTACTGACTCAGGCCGTTCTAGTCGGCCAAGCTAATGCCAACCCGGTTCCGCCTACTGGATCCGGTAATGATAAGCTACTTCAGGACGTGATTCGTATGCGTCCTCCGCAGTTTGATGGTGCTTCCGACCCTTCTGGTTGGGAGAATTGGCTATTCGAGATGGAGAAAGTGTTTGAGGCTTCTAATTGTTCCGAGGAGAGAAAAGTACCCATTGCTCAGTACTTCCTCGCCAAGGAGGCAGCAACGTGGTGGCAAGCGGTGAAACTGCGTGACCGAGCAGCTACGTGGGCAGAGTTTCGGGATCTGATGGAAGACGACTCGTCCTCGCCAGTGAAAGAGGGGAGGATCCGAGCCTTCTTTGAGGCTAAACCCCAAGATGTTCCTATATCTCAAGCTATCAAAGACTACAATCAACAGTTGCATTATGTGAGAAACCAAGTCCGCGGTGAGCTTGATAAGATCCGCCACTTTGATATGCGGATGAAACTGAGGGTGCGCCACTACATGTCTGGTCTGGGGTGCACGACTTTGAAAGAATATCAGAATAAAGCGATGGCTTACGAGATGTCGTTTTCTGCGGCAGACGGCACTGAAGGAAAGAAGCGTAAGACCTCTGCCGGGCGGGAGGCAAGTCAGGAGGGTATCCGAAGGCTCAGTCTGGTTCGCGAGTCTTCGGGAGTCAGTCGTCATCAGTTGGTCGAGGAAACGGTTCTAGGTCTGCTCCTGCTGTTTCCGTTCGTGGTCATCCGTGCTTCAATTGCAGTCGTCCGGGCCACATGATGAGTGAGTGTGATAGGCCTCCGATTTGAGTGTCTCGCTTGTGGTCGTATGGGTCATCGTGCTAAGTTTTATACGGATGCATCTCGGGATCCAGTTACTCAGATATCAGCCCCAGCTGCGGGAGAGCCGAGTGTGAATCAGGCACCGACAGTTCCTTAGCCGCAGCAGAGTTTTGGTAGAGGTCGAGGTCGTGGTCAGCCTTCTAGAGGGGGAGCTTCTAGTGCGGGGTCTGTTCCGCCCCGTGTGTATGATATGAGGCGAGCCGGAGATCCCGACGCGACGGTGGCTACAGGTACCGTCCACATCCTTGATCATCCTGTTTCCGTATTGTTCGATTCTGGTGCTACGCATTCTTTTATATCTATGGATTGTGTGTGTCGTCTGCATGTTGATTGCCTTGTTGCTTGTGAGCCTTTTGTTGTTAAACTTCCTAGCGGGGATAGCATCGTGGGGGATCGTGAGATTAGGGATTTTCCAGTAAGTATCGCGGGGAGGGTTTGGCCTTCTAATCTGATTACGGTGGATATTAGAGATGAGGATTTGATTCTAGGTGAGGATTGGCTGGACCGTCATGGGGCGATCATGAATTATTGAACGAGGACTGTTTCGATGTTAGCCTATGATGGTACTGAGCATTCTTTTGTGGGGCGTAAGCGGAGTAGCCAGAGATTACTGATCAGCGCCTTGAGGGCGGTGAGACTCCTTCGAGGAGGTTGCACGGGCTATTGGTGTTACGCTTTGAGATCGGAAGAAGGGGGAGTCGAGCTCTCGTCTATTCCGGTAGTGTGTGAATATCCTGATGTTTTTTCAGACGAGTTGCCGGGTTTGCCGCCGGATCGAGAAGTTGAGTTTACCGTCGATTTAGAGCCGGGTGCAGCACCGATTTCTAAGACGCCATACCGTATGGCGCCTGCCGAGATGCTTGAGTTGAAGAAACAGTTGGGAGAGTTGCTAGACATGGGGTATATTCGACCGAGTGCTTCACCTTGGGGCGCACCGATCCTGTTTGTGAAGAAGAAGGATGGGTCACTTCGTTTGTGTATCGACTACCGAGAGTTGAACAAAGTGACCATCAAAAACAAGTATCCGCTCCCGAGAATTGATGACTTGTTTGATCAGTTGCAAGGGGCAACTGTGTTTTCGAAGATTGATTTGAGATCGGGGTATTATCAGCTCCGAGTGAAGGATACCGATATTCCGAAGACGGCCTTTCGGACGAGATACGGACACTACGAGTTTGTGGTTATGCCTTTTGGGCTAACCAACGCCCCAGCCGTGTTCATGCAGCTTATGAACAAAGTCTTTATCGAGTACCTCGATAAATGTGTAGTCGTCTTTATCGACGATATTCTGATTTACTCGAGGAGCGAGGAGGAGCATGCCCGTCATTTACATATTGTGTTAGACATTTTGAGAACTCAGCATCTTTTTGCGAAGTTCTCAAAGTGCGAGTTTTGGTTACGGGAGGTTATGTTTCTCGGTCATGTGATCTCGGCCGAGGGTGTTCGTGTGGACCCACATAAGGTAGAGGCAGTGTTGGATTGGGCGCCGCCCAAGAACGTGAAAGAGGTCCGCAGTTTTATGGGATTAGCCGGGTATTACCGCAGATTCGTCGAGGGGTTCTCTAAGCTCGCTCGACCGCTGACTCAGTTGTTACAGAAGTCAGAGAAGTTTGTGTGGACCGATGAGAGGCAGAATAGTTTTGAGGAGTTGAAGAAGCGGTTGACGACCACTCCCGTTTTGCTTTACCGAGTGGTAATGATGGTTTCTCCGTTTATAGTGATGCTTCGGGCCAAGGGCTCGGATGCGTACTTATGCAGCACGGGAGGACGATTGCCTATGCTTCCCGTCAGTTGAAACCGTATGAATTGAATTACCCTACGCACGATCTTGAGTTGGCCGCAGTCGTATTTGCGTTGAAGATCTGGCGTCATTACTTGTATGGCTCGTCGTGTCAGATTTTCACCGATCACAAGAGCCTAAAGTACATTTTCACCCAGAAAGAGCTCAATATGAGACAGAGGAGATGGTTGGAATTAATTAAGGATTACGATCTCGAGATCCTTTATCATCCGGGCAAGGCTAATGTAGTAGCAGATGCCTTGAGCCGGAAATCGGTATCGCTTCGAGCGCTTGAGTTGCTTACGACCCAGTCGGGACTTCAGCGAGAGTTTATGAGGTTGAGCATTGAGATTGTACTGCCAGAGAGTTCCGGGCAGTTGCGTACTCTTCAGATTTCTTCATCGCTGGTCGAGGACATTAAATCGGGACAGTTGGAGGACCCGATGTTTATTCAACTTCGGGAGAATGTAGGGAAAGGGAAAGTCCCGGGATTCGTTATTCATGAGGACGGAGTGTTGAGATTCCGAGGTCGGTTGTGCGTTCCGAACGACTCGGAACTGAGACAGAGTATCATGCGAGAGGCTCATGCATCACCTTACTCAGTCCATCCGGGCTTGAGTAAAATGTATAAAGATCTGAGGAAAAATTTCTGGTGGAACGATATGAAGAAGGAGGTAGTTCAGTTTGTGGCTAAGTGTTTGACTTGTCAGCAAGTCAAGATTGAGCATCAGCGGCCAGCCGGATTATTGAAACCACTTCCCGTTCCGGAATGGAAGTGGGAGGACATCTCTATAGATTTTGTCACGAGTTTGCCGAGGACGAAGACTGGTATGAATATGGTGTGGGTGATTGTAGACCGACTAACTAAGTCGGCACATTTTCTGGGCATCAAGGATACTTGGGGTCCGTAAAAGTTAACTCGTGTCTTTATCGCACAGATAGTGAGACTTCATGGTATGCCAAGACCATTATTTCGGATAGAGATGGCCGATTTGTATCGCATTTTTGGCAAGCGGTACATAAGGCATTGGGGACACGATTACGTCGAGCACTTCTTTCCATCCCTGCATCATTGGGCGGTCAACGTACCATTCAGACGGTCGAGGATTTGTTGCGCGCGTGTGCGTTAGATTGGAGTAGTGACTGGGAGGATCATCTGGCTTTAATTGAGTTTACTTATAATAATAGCTGGCACACGTCGATTAAGATGGCACCATATGAGGCACTTTATGGCCGACGTTGCCGATCACCGATATGTTGGGATGAGCCGTCCGATTTGGTTGGCACCGAGCCGGACCTTGTGTTGGAGACGAGGGAGAAAGTTGAATTGATTAGAAAGAGGATATTGGCTGCTCAGAGTCGACAAAAGTCTTATACGGATGTTAGGCGTAGACCTTTGGAGTTTGAAGTGGGAGATCATGTTCTGTTGAGAGTGTCTCCGACGAAAGGAGTTTTCCGTTTTGGGAAGAAGGGGAAACTCAGCCCGAGATATATTGGACCTTTCGAGGTATTGGAGAGAGTCGGTGAGTTAGCGTACCGTTTGGCGTTACCTCCGTCGCTGAGTCATGTTCATAGCGTATTTCACGTTTCCCAGTTGAGGAAGTACGTTCCGGACCCATCCCACATTATTGACTTTGGGGACGTGGAGATCGAGAAGGATATTACGTTTGAAGAGAGGCCCGTCAGAATTTTGGAGCGTCGTGACAAGCAGTTAAGGCACAAAACCATTCCTTTGGTTAAGGTGCAATGGTCGAGGCACGGAGTAGAAGAAGCGACGTGGGAGCTAGAGGAGGATATGCGTTCGAGATACCCCGAGCTTTTTGATTCTTAAGTTTCGGGACGAAACTTTATTTTAGAGGGGGAGATTGTAATATCCGTAATTTTTCCATTTTTAGCAGTTTCCATTTTTTGTGTATGTCTATTTTTATCGACTCGCTTGTAACCGTTTCGACATTTTGAATCTATTTTGTTCTTGGAGTTTTTCCATTTGGATGAGTTTTGATGATTTCACGTAATTTCGTTTTATGGCATGTTTTGCCGTATGAACGTTCGATTCTTATAATTCCTAATAGTTTAGGGAATCTTATTTTTCGTTGTCGTATTACGGACCATCCGGTGGTCGGAATTGCATTTTCTTTCAGCGCTCAGCTCCGTCGTCTTGTATGCTTCGCGTCTATGTTCCTGGATTCTGGTTTCGTCGTGCGTTTCGTGTTTTATACCCTCGACAGCAGCTTACTGCTGATGTGACATCAGCAGTGCTGAACTGCTGTGTAGGTAGCGCACGCTACCCCTGTTACCTTGCGTGCGCTACCGAAGTGCAGTTAGCGTACGCTAACTCCCTATTGTTAGCATACGCTAGCGAATAGTGGCAGTAGCCACTGGACCTGTCACGGCCCCGTTAGCGCGCGCTACATATGACGATTAGCGTGCGCTAACTCCACTGAATATATAAGCCAGCGGACAGTTTCAGAACACCATTTTTATTCTTTTCTCTTCGTTTCTTCGATGTGCGACCTCAGAGACGATTTCCACCGGTTTTATTCGGAGTTCTCTTCAAATTCCATCACGGTAGAATCGAGCCATCATATCATAATCAACATAATCACCATTCATCAGCCGAATTAAAGGTAATTCCTCAGGAACCCTAATTTTGACGGATTTGGGGGATTTTCGGGATTCTAGGGTTTAGTTCCGAATTGTTCATCTATATTACGATATTCTTTACCGATTGTAATTAGTGAGTGATTCTTAATCCAACTTTCTTGTTTTTAATCCGCGAATTATCGATATGGGGAGATTTTGTGTAAACCCTCGCCCGTATTGATTGATCGTTCATTTCCGTATCATGTAATCGGGGTTATGGGTGTATTCCATTAGAGTATTGTTGTCCGTGGGGACTGAACTGTATTGGTCCTTCGTTTAGGAACCATTGTTTTTCACCCGGACCGTTCGTAGTCGTGCTTCAACTCCGTTTCTTCAAGAATGTCTCAAAGGCAAGTACTTTACATTTGTTTACATGTTCTAGTATTTGAATTATGGCTGTATCGTGGTTGTTGTGGATGGTTATGTGTATGTTCACCTAGGGACGGTCCGACGGGGCCTCTAGGGATACGTATTGCCGTGAGTGTGCGTATCGCGAACTGTGGTTAGCCACCCAGGGATGTCCGACGGGGCTCTGTGGGGTACGGTGGCCGTGAGTCTCGTACCAACGGTTAACTTTGAATTGTGATTTGTTGGAGATAACGTGTTTTGTGATTGTACATCATAAATATTCCGGAATATAAAATGTTTTCTAAAATGACCTTTTTGGCGCATGTATTCATCTGATTAGAATGTAGTTCAAATGGATTGTACTTGCACTAGCAGTTGTCGCTAACCCCTTAAATGGGGGAAATACTTTTTGTATTTCAGGTATCGATCGTGGGGATAAATGAGCACTTGAGCCGTATGGGGATGATGGGCAAGCGTGATACTGATCAGTGGTCATGTGTTGGTGTTCAGTTCAGTCTATTACTTTTGATGTCTTGTTTTGGGACCTTTGTGTTATAAAATTGGTTTAAGTACTCGAGTACGCTGTGAAATTGCGTCGTTCACTGTATGGGTTGAAACAATCCGGAAGAATGTGGTACAACCGCCTAAGTGAATACTTGGTTGGGAAGGGATACAAGAACAGTGACATCTGTCCATGCATATTCGTGAAAAGAACAGATGCAGGATTTGTGATTGTAGCGGTCTATGTAGATGACATGAATGTCATCGGTACCATAGATGAGGTCAATGAAACGGCCCGCTACCTTAAATCCGAATTCGAGATGAAAGATCTGGGGAGGACTCGATTGTGCTTGGGCTTAGAGCTAGAACATCGAGATGATGGCATACTCATTCATCAGTCTGCCTATGTCCACAAAATGCTCAGGCGATTTAGCATGGACAAGGCACATCCTCTTGCTACCCCCATGATTGGTCGAAGTCTCGAAATGAACAAGGATCCATTTCGTCCTAAAAAGAAGGATGAAGAGGTCCTTGGAGAAGAAACACCGTACCTTAGCGCAATCGGTGCATTGATGTATTTGGCTCAATGTACTCGTCCAGACATCGCATTCTCTGTGAATCTGTTAGCGAGATTTAGCTCCGCTCCCACGATAAGGCATTGGGATGGAGTAAAACACATCTTTCGATACTTGAAAGTCTCCAGTGACCTTGGATTGTTCTTTCCCTACGCAAAAGAGAGCGATATTCCGAAAGGAATTGTTGAGGTTAAGACGATGCATACCGACCGTCGATCTTCCTCTGATATTGCAGCTAAGCATGGTAGCTTGACTACCAAAAGTGCTAAAGCGAGCAAGCTTACCCCTTATGCAGAGAATCCTAACGACACGTTAGTTGGATTTGCTGATGCCGGTTATCTCTCTGACCCGCATAAAAGACGTTCCCAAACTGGTTATGTGTTCACCATTGGGAATACGGCGATATCTTGGCGATCTACCAAGCAGACCCTGGTTGCTACTTCCTCGAACCATGCAGAGATAATTGCATTGCACGAATCCGTAAGGGAGTGCATTTGGCTCCGGTCAGTCATAGACCATATACGAGGAACGTGTGGATTAGATCCCACTACAACAACCCCTACTTGCATCTTTGAGGACAATGCGGCATGCATTGAGCAGATGAAGTTAGGTTTCATAAAGGGTGACAATACCAAGCATATTGCGCCGAAGTTCTTTTATAATCAGCAGCAGCAGAAATTGCTGAATATCGAAGTGAAACAAGTGAGTTCCGATGAGAATATCGCAGACTTGTTCACTAAGTCTCTGCCGAAATCTACATTTGAGAAACATGTGAGAAGCATCGGCATGTGTCGATTATCCGAGCTCAACTAAAGATAGTTCGATGGAATGAGCTGTCATGTATACCTCAGGGGGAGTATACTTCACATGATTCTGACATTTGTAGTTGGTGCGTTGCGCTCTTTTTCCTCACCAAAGTCTTTGTTTTTCCCACGGGGTTTTATTTGACTTGGAAAGGTTTTTTACCGAGGCAACACCGTGTGCACCATATTAGTATTAGCGTTCGACACAGGGGGAGTGTTCCGGGAAATCCTTCCCGTATTGGTGTCTTACCTAATACTAGTTGTAGGGGGATAAAAGTTATGGAAGGTTCTGGACTCTTCCATAAGTAGTTGGATCCTGTTAGATGTATTACTTTAACTAGGAATCCTATATATGGAAAGACTCTCTTTGTAATGCCTATATAAAGGCCCCTCTATTTATTGTTATCAATACAATTGATTTGCTGTCTTTACTTTTCTCCTCAAACAATATGTTAAAAATTCAATTTTCGGACAACTCACCCACATCTTTATTTTAGATTTTTAAAGACATTTTAAGATTTTAAAAAATCTTTAAGGTATGTACCTAGGATAATTTACAATCCAATAAAAGTCTTGAGATATTTAATTAAGTTATTTAAAGATATTTTAAAAGTTTATATAAAAATTTCAAGATATTAAATCAGTTGTATAATGTCCAAGATATGTGTTACAAATCGTCTGAAATTTGTAATTTGATCGAATTTCTCATGATTTTAACAGAAAAATATGAGTACAAATCACATTATTAAATCCTAAATCTGATATGAGATTTTAGAGACTTATTCAGT
The DNA here is from genome assembly GCA_033398695.1 of Orobanche coerulescens. NCBI lineage: Eukaryota > Viridiplantae > Streptophyta > Magnoliopsida > Lamiales > Orobanchaceae > Orobanche > Orobanche coerulescens. The sequence goes on from CM065812.1 coordinate 23,930,983, forward strand.
CTATCTTATTTCCTCCGTCCGCAGGGCCGGCCCTATGAATTTGGAGGTTTAAGACGATAAATTTTTTGAGGCCCTAAAGAAATTAATTTAAAGTTAAGAATTCAGAGTAAACCAAAAGTTTAAAAATCTAAACATAAATAGTATTTCCATTTCAAAGTATCACTGAAATATGACACGTATTGCATTTTTAGATATATTGGGGTCTTTTAATATATTGTTTAATTGTTATTTTTTATTAAAATTAATTGAAATGTCAGCTATTGTGTGGGATAACAATTAAAATGGGTTAATGGTCCAAAACCTGGGCTGGGCTGATTTTATGATGGGCTGTTAGGTTAACACATTTTTTTATCAAGCCTATATATAATTTTTTAAAATTTTGGAGGTCCTACAAAATGTGAGGCCCTAGGCCCAGGCCTCACTCGCCTTAGCCACCCATGTCTGTCCGAATACACATGTTATTCTACATTAATTTATATGTCATTCATTTATTCACTAAAGTTAATTATTATTATTATTATTATTATTATTTTACTAGCCAATAAAATTAAAACATCATAATGTTTTTGTTTTGTTTTTAAGAAAAAACGGAATTAATAAGAAAATAATAATGTAGTGTCTGGAATTAAAATTAAGAATAACAAAAAGTATCCCGGCAAATTAGTCAAAATTTATTTTGTTGGACAAATTCTTGATGAGCAAAACGATGAAACACAAACTAACCAAGATTTAAAAAGGAAAAAAAGAAAATCAATCACAAAATTAAAATCGAACGTATAAATCATACTTCCTCCGTTACTTTATTATTGCAACGTGTTGACTATTACACTGTTCATATATTCTCTTTTGACCATTTTTTGTGATTTATACATATAAAAAAATATAGTCATGTGAGATCTTGTTAGATTCATCTCGAAATATACTTTCAAAATATCAACTTCTTATAATTTTTAAAAATAAAAAATCAAAGATATTAATAATCAAAGTTGTGCATTGACAAGCGTGAAAATCCAAATATTGTACAATGCATGTGTTACAACGATAGTTTTCTATCATTTAAAACTAAATAAAAAGTTATTGTAAACATGAAATGTCTTTAAGAGTTCATACAAATAGCGATAAAAATTAAAAAAATTTAAACTGTTTAAATTTTTTATTTAACGTGAGATTGTTTTGGACGAAATTTAATGGTCGTCAAATTCACCAAAAATTATCTCAATTCCAATTACATAGTTATAATAATTTCTTTTTATATTGTTTTAGTTTTTATTTGTATTTAATATTTGTTTTCTCTCATATGCAATATCATCATTTCTTAATGTCATATAATAATATTGTGAACTGAAGATGCTTTTCTGTAAGTTGAAAAATATAAGAAGATTATTTGTATCATCATGATCTAAAAGTAATTAGAATATAACAATACAGAAAGTTTGCGAAATTCTCCAAATGTCTTAATATACACTCCATAAAAATCTTATAGAAATTTCCACAAATACTCATGGAAATTCAAGTTTTAGAGAAAGGATAAGAAACATAAACGAAATCTATCAAGTTTCTTAATATGTCTATTTTATTTAATCTCCGCTTATAATTGCGACGAGCGAGTAAACGATTATAGTAGTGAAATAAAATAAAACTTACCCGAGATTTTAACCGAGCAGTATGTTTTAGTGAAGGGCCATTCAGATAGACTAATTTAAAAAGTTCTGTTTGATACGTCATAAATTAACTTATAAACCAGTTTATTGATATGCTATTTTTACTAAGTTGGCTTATAAGATTTTCGCTAGTTTATCAGCTAAACGTAGGGTTTCATGTCACACGAACGAGACAAAAGCAATTTTCATGGACAAATTTTATCTCACACCTCAATAATATCTAACTAGCTGTTCCGCTGTGATGTGACCGTGTGTCAAGTCTATAGAATTTTTTGAGTTTGTGATATATATAATAAATGTATATGTCATATAGCAAAATGATCATGTTGCTAGATGCTCTTGTGGTGCGGAATATAATTCTTCGAACGAATATAAATATTATTTTTAGTTGTGAAAAAATTATCTAAAATACACCCCTCCTACCTAATTTAAATGAAAAGTTTCTATTTTTTTCAATTATTACGATAGACAAATTTAATACTGTTCCGGGAAATCCTTCCCGTATTGGTGTCTTACCTAATACTAGTTGTAGGGGGATAAGAGTTATGGAAGGTTCTAGACTCTTCCATAAGTAGTTGGATCCTGTTAGATGTCTTACCTTAACTAGGAATCCTATGTATGGAAAGACTTTCAGAATGCCATATAAAGGCCTCTCTATTCATCATATCAATACAATTGACATCGTCTTTTCTTTTCGCCTCAAACCCGTTTTCAACACGTTGGTCGCACGAAAGTAGTAAAAAAAAAATCGGCCGAGCACATCACCACTGACGCCAAAGACCCGCCCTCGCTGCCGACCGGTGGTCGGCGGCGCGCCACACCACCGCGACCGCCGACCACTCCGGCCTAGTCCGACCTGGCTCGACTCTCGACCAAAACCCGAACATCAACTTATCTTCTGAGCGCCAAAATTGCGCCTCCGGTTTCACGTCGTCGCATCGAGTACCAACCGGAGATCGAAGCACACCACAGATTCAAAGACGTGCCTAATTTTATAATCGAGGTAACTATCTCGACTTGTCCCTTTTCAATTCTCTCCTTTTTGGGAATTTTTCTTTTGGGGACACGGGTTTTGGGTTCTTTATCTCCCACGCTACTGCGGTGGATGAGACCGCGAGAGAAGTCGGTATCTCTGCGTGTCGAAGAAAACTGTGACGGTCCTGGGAGTCACGGAATTGTTGAAAAGTCGATACTTGTGGTTGTTGCATACACCACGTATCCGGTGCGATCCGATATCGCCGTTTTTTGTCGACTTTACTAAACAACAATTAAGGGAAGTAAATCGAGTAACGGTTATGTTACACGCTTTTAAAAGCATCGATTGTGACCGTTTACATTGTCACTGAAAATCCAACAAGACTAACTTCCTCTTGTTTATATCTTGTAGATGGCACAAAGCTCCAATGTTCATCCGGAGTTCGACATCCTTGACCATGCTGGTAAGGAGTACCATAGGTGGGTCTCAGACGTTCGCTTGGCGTTCGTCGGTAAGAGATTCACTACCACCATCTTTCCCTCTAACGAGCCTACCGCTCAAGAACCGAGCGAGGAAACCAAGGCTAATGCACTAATGTACTTGCGTAGACATATACATCCGTTGTTGAAAAAGTGTTATATGAACTTACTGTTGTGCGGCGGTTAATACGCCTCGATAGGCGATCGGCATCACGATCAGAAAAGCCAACCATGAAAGACATACTCCGGACCAACGCCTAGAGTTCGGCATAATGCGGCGATCGTCTTTTGGTAACCAGCGATCGTCTTTTGATATCTGGCGATCGTCTTTAGTGAGTGGACCAGAGGCGATCATCTCATGCCACGTGGGGATCCAGCATCCGTCAAAGTCGTCGAAGACCGAATCTTGGACGATGGCCCACCCGCGGATCTTCAAAGGACACCGACAGATAGGATCATTGACCCCAGCCTGTCACCTACCACACCTACCGACAAGGCCGCCGAAAGGTACGGCGGGCCCTCCTCGACAAATGACTCGCAACGCGTGCTGGCTTCCCATTGGTTCACCCAGCTGGCCTCCAACTGCAACCTCGGACCTCAAGGGAACAGGCCCACGTGATGGGACGATCGGCCGTTTTATTTTAATATAGAAAACGGCGATCGCCCGCGATCGCGTGAGGGATCCCAACTACCTTGTCCCCTATAAATAGAGGACTCACTGCTGCAGCCAGGGAGAGGCGAATTCTACTACGAATTAAGTGCAAAATACACACCAAAGAGAGAATCAAAGGCTCTTTTGGCAACCACTAACACATTCATAGTGATATTCATACACATTCATCATATATCCCAAGCAAGAACTCACAGATTTATCTATCTGGTTCTTCCGGCAATCTACACGCTCTAAAGCCTAGATAACTAGAAGTCTTTACACTCCCTGTATTAGATTCTAACATTAATATTTGTACTCGACAATATATTTATTAATAACATCTCGCGAGAGCATTCAAGCCCGGGATTAACAACCCCGGCAAATCTTGTGTTATCTATTTTCTCACGGAAGTGTTCTCGCATTTGTTTGTTACTCGATCATTCCAGCAATACTATCTCCGGATAATATTTTGGGTAACAACAATTGGCGCTAGAAGGAGGGGGCATATAAACCTTCATTTTTATTCCTACCGTCTCGAAGAACACTCACTGTTCTACGGACATATACTTGAAGAAACACTCACTGTTCTTCAATAGAAAAACCTTCAGAAAATGACATCTGCAACGACCTCCAAGAGAGCCACCCTAAGATCTGCCGGAAATCTCATTCCGCCTGCATCGAATCCCACCACGGAAGGCGACCGCGGCAACGCTAGGCTCTCACTCCCGCCCCCGAGGGACGGTTCTAGCCTCTCACTCGATCAGTTCCAGACATCGGAACAGATTGAGGAGGCTATACCCATCCTCAAGGAACGGCAGAGGGCCCGCGATTCGCCCACCGTCACCCCGTCAGCTAACCGCCGGGCAAGCAAATGGAAGCTCAAGGGGATCTATGTTGAGAAATTGACAGAAAGCCCCGAGCCGCAAGGGAAGGCTCTCGTAAGGCGGGACGATTCCGTCTTCAGCCGCCTGGGGAGCGATCCCTCATGGCGACCCGGGCACTCAGGCCCCAGCCGGGTGACATCGGAATCCGAATCCTTTACCAGGAGTTCGGCATATCCGACTCCCAGGAGACAGGCCGGTCAGCGAGCCCCTGCTCGCCCAAGAAAGGAACCCACCGGCAGGGAGCTCGTCATTCACCACGGGGCTAGGGGGTCGGTACACGATCGCCTAGGTTCACGCTCTGAGAGCCAGTCGGCAAGCAGTCAGGCGACGGCGATGGCCGCCATGCAACGCCAGCTGGACGAGGTGAAGGCGCTCCTGGAAAATGGGGCAGGCGCCAGGAGACCGATCGTTGGGTCAAGCGAACCTCTCGTGACTCAGATCGAGCTCGCCCCAGTCCAACCAACGATCAATCCCCCACAAACACCTCTATATGAGGGGAGATCGGATCCGGAAACCCACTTAAGCAAATTCCGGATCTACATGACCGGATGCGGAGCTTCAGATGCGACGAAATGTCGTATGTTCCCGTTAACTCTGGGCGATCTCGCCCACATGTGGTACATCTCACTACCATCTCGCTCAATCAATTGCTTTGAGAAGCTGGCGAACGACTTCACGTCGTATTTCGCCGCCAAGGTCGCTCGCCCGGAAGGTCCCCACCGCATGATGAAAATCAGGCAGGGGAAGGACGAATCGGATGAGGATTACATCGACCGGGTAGACGAGATAGTCCTCACCGGTGAGCCCGTCAGCGACGAGATCGCTCTCAACTCAGTTATGAGCGGATTCCACGGACGTTCGCCCATGTTCAGACACCTCACAAAAGATATCCCCCCGACCTACTCAATCTTCCGCGGCAAAGCCGCTGGTTTCCTGGCTAGACAGAGGATGCTCTCACTCCGCTTAGAAGAGGGACCATCCGAAGAAGGAAAAACACCTTCCCATGTCCAGAAGAAGGCGGTCGCCAAGCCCAGAAAGGCGATCGCCAAGCTGCCTGGCGAGTTCAAAGCCTTCGAGGATGTAGAAGTCCACCTTCTCCACAACCTCAACTTATCTCCGGCCCACATCTTCAACGCAATCAAGGGTCGCGAGTGGCTTTCCAAACCAAAGCCGATAAGGGACCACGGTCACCTAGACCGTAGCAAATTCTGTGCCTATCATAAGAGTCCCGGCCATAACACTAGCCAATGCCGCGACCTCCTCAGACAGCTCTGGCGACTGTTTGAGGAAGGCAAACTGGACAACTTGGTCACCAAGCCGGAGCCAAGGACGGAAAGGACCGGAGGGTGCGAACGCCGACAACACGAGAGAACTCCTCCCAATCCGGTCGCCAGGATCGAGCATGAGCCGGAGTACTCTGATGATTCGGTCCCACCGATCAACTCTGGCGGTCGGGTCAACATGCTTCAAGCAGGAGGTGGAAACCTCGGGGGTCTTTTCCCGGTTTCCACCATGTCGAACAGGAAGCGAAAGGCCGAGCTGAGGGCATTCGCCAGGGTCCACGTCGTGGTACCTCCGGAGCCAACCATCTCTAAAGACGCACTCATCACCTTCTCCAACAAAGACAGGGAGGGAGTACAATGCCCCAAAGAGGATGCACTGGTGATCTCCGCCTGTATTCTTGGGAAGATGGTCGATCACGTGCTGGTCGACAACGGGAGTTTCTGCAACATCATATTCAAGTCCGCCCTAGACCAACTCGGCAACTTGATCAAATTCATCAAGCCTTTCGACACTGTGCTCCAAGGGTTCGGCGACAACACAGTCCAAGCCTACGGGAGGATCAAGCTCTCCGTTGAGCTAGTATGCTTTTATGATCCCAAAATTAGGATTACTAGGAACCTAAGCTTTGTAATCATAGATAGGCCCAGCATCTATAATGGGTTCCTAGGTCGCCCCTTTTTGGAAACCTTTGAGGCGGTCGCCTCATCTTTCTTTTACTGTATCAAATTCCCCACTGCCGATGGGACGGTCGGTACTGTAAAAGGAGATCAGCTAATGGCAAAGAGATGTTTGAATTACTCCTATGTTGTTACTTCTTTCAATACTTCCCATACTATATGTAACATTGAAGCGACCGACGATCAACCCATGGAGATCGACGAGCCTAACGCATCGTACCAACCCGACTCAGGGGACGCCATCTCTCATCAATTGACGGACGACATCGAGCCAAGGATCGGTTTCGAGCCAAGTCTCGACATCGATCCAAGGACCGAGTCCGGAGATCGTACCAAACGAGAGGCGACCGTCCCTGTCGAAGAGTTGGAAAGCATTACGATGGATCCAGATCACCCCGAACGGGAAGTACAGATCGGCGTAAATATCGACCACGAATTAAAGGGAGATCTGATCAACTTACTACGTATGAACATCGGAGTCTTTGCCTGGTCGCATCAAGATATGGTTGGCATAAGTCCCGAACACGCTTGCCATTATCTGAAGATCGACCGGACGATGAAGCCTGTTCACCAGAAGCGAAGGAAGTTCGGTCCCGAGAAATACGCGGCGCTCGACATAGAAGTCCAGAAGTTACTCAACAACAAATTGATCGGAGTAGCCACAGACGAACCACAATGGGTCGCCAACGCGGTGCTCGTCAAAAAGCCAACTGGCTCCTGGAGATTATGCATTAACTTCACCGACCTCAACGCGGCATTGCCAAAAGATCACTTCCCGATGCCTCATATTGATCACCTGGTCGATAGCACGGCAGGTTGTGAAATGATGTCGTTTATGGATGCCTTCGCCGGATATCATCAAATCCCAATGGCGGAAGAAGACATAAAACACACATCTTTCCACACAGAAAAAGACATATACTTTTGGGTCAGAATGTCGTTCGGCTTGAAAAACGCAGGGGCGACCTACCAGCGATTAGTCAACAGAATGTTCGCCGATCAGATCGGCAAGACCATGGAGGTCTACATTGACGATATCGTAGTCAAAAGCCTCAAGAAGGAAGATCACCTCAACGATCTCGCCGAGACGTTCGCCATCCTTGAGAAGTTTAACATGAAGTCAACCCCAAGAAATGCAACTTCGGGTGGGCTCCGGAAGTTCTGGGCACATAGTGAGGCAAAGGGGGATCGAGGCGAACCCCACCAAGATACAGCGATCCTTGACATGCAGAACCGCAAAACATCAAGCGGGTGCAACGCCTCACAGGTTGTCTAGCCGCCCTCAACCGTTTCATATCACGGCTCGGCGATAAAAGCAAGCCTTTCTTCGCGACCATCAAGAACAAGAAGTTCGCGTGGACGAAAGAAAGCCAGATAGCATTCGCCAAAATAAAGGAATATCTATCTAACCCCCAGATCCTGGTAAAGCCGATCCCCGGCGAAAAATTATTCCTTTACTTAGCGGCCTCGGAGGTCGCGCTGAGTGCCGTTCTGGTGCGAGCAGAGGGGCAAGCCCACTTGCCGATCTACTATGTTAGCCAGGCGCTCCACGACGCTGAGACACGTTATACACCATTGGAGAAAATCTCATATGCCCTTGTCATGAGTGTACGTAAGCTGAGGGCTTACTTCTTCGATCACCAAGTGGAAGTCCTAACAACTCTACCTCTAAGACAAGTCCTGCACCGACCGGACACCAACGGGCGACTCCTCAAGTGGTCGCTGGAGATCGCCCAATACGGTATCACTTACGCTCCTCGCACGGCGATCAAAGGCCAAGCTCTGGCGGACTTCGTGGTGGAATTAACGTTCCCTCACGGTCGGCCAGTCGGCCGACTTGCCTGGAAATTATACGTGGATGGCTCAGCGACCAATGCGAGAGCAGGGGCAGGGATTGTCCTCATCAGCCCCGACGGTCAGAGTTTCACAAATGCTGTGCGTTTCGGTTTTCGTGCGACCAACAATAAAGCCGAATATGAAGCTTTGGTAGGCGGACTCGATCTAGCCCTCGCCCTAGATGTTCGTCGCCTCCATATCTTCATGGACTCCCTTTTGGTCGTGAACCAAGTCAAGGGAGAATATGAGGCGCGCGGCGAACAGATGGTCAAATACCAAGAGCTGGTCGCCGAAATGTGCACAAAATTTGAATAAGTGCTAATCGAACAAGTCCCGAGAGAGCACAATTCCCAGGCCGATGCTCTTTCCAAGCTAGCATCATCGGACGGGGCAGCCGACTTCTCCAATATCCAAATCACAAAGTCAGCAAGGCCGGCGATCGACAGAAATCTGGTTACCACGGTCGCCATCGCCGAGGAGAATTGGATGACTCCGTTCATCAAATACTTAAAGGACGGAACGGTCCCTGACGACCGTGTTAAAGCTCGCCAACTCCAGCTTCGTGCGACCAGATATACCCTATTGGACGATCGGCTTTACAAGCGAGCCTTCAGCCTTCCCCTCCTCAAGTGTATTACACCGGAGGAAGGTCGACTCGTTTTAGCTGAGATCCATGACTGGATTTGTGGAAACCATGTGGGCGGGCGAGCCTTCATCCATAAGGCGACCAGACAAGGGTTTTTTCTGGCCATCACTTCGGAAAGATGCGATCGCCTATGCCAGATCGTGTCATAGGTGTCAGATAATGGGCCCCAACATTAAACTATCACCCGAAAAGCTCACCTCCATGTATAGCCCTTGGCCATTTGCGCAATGGGGCATCGACCTTATAGGTCCCTTGCCGACGGCTTCAGGGGGCTGTAAGTTCGCCATCGTTGGGGTCGACTATTTCACCAAATGGGCTGAGGCCGAACCGCTCAATAAGATCGGTCAAGAGCAAGTGATCAAGTTTATATGGAAAAACGTCGTATGCCGATTCGGTCTGCCCCAGGCCATCATCTCCGACAACGGAAAACAGTTCGACGGTTTAGAATTCATGCAATTCTGTGAGAAATGGGGAATCAAAAGGTTATTCTCGGCGCCCTATCACCCTCAGACGAACGGGCAGGTAGAGGCAGTGAATAAAATCCTCAAACACACGATTAAAGCGCGACTCGAATCCAGGCAAGGACGTTGGGCGAGCGAGCTCCCAGACGTTTTGTGGTCCTACCGAACGACGACCCGCAATTCAACCGGAGAAACCCCGTTCGCCCTTGCCTTCGGAACAGAAGCGGTGATTCCTTCAGAGATCGCCGTCCTCAGCCATCGAACCGAGCAGGAGATGACGACCGACAACGATGTAGCCCGACGAATCGACCTAGACATGCTCGAAGAAAGACAGCTGACCTCAGAAATGAAGAACACAATCCACAAAAGGAGAGCCGAGAAGTTCTTCAATTCAAAGGTCAATGAAAGAAGATTTCAAGTGGGCGATCTCGTCCTTAAGAAGATCCAAACCCATACAGGCGTTTTTGGTCCGAATCGAGGGACCTTTCAGAGTATCCAGATGGCTAACTAAAGGAGCCTACGAACTGGAACATCCTGACGGTACTCCAGACCAATACCCCTGGAACGCCGTGCATCTGAAAAAATACTACCAGTGATAATTTTGTATTCAATTTCAATGATGTACAAGGAATATAATGAGATTTTTCCTATCCCATCTATTCTGGCGATCGCCCCACCAGGCATATCGCATACCGCCGACGATCGCTGATCACGACGATCCTAGGTAAAATTAATGCAGCCATGGTCCTGGAGGTCGATGGAACTGACAGCTTCGCCCATGCAAGGTTCCTTTGGGCTGAGATCGCCCGCCCTTCGTTTAAATACGAGGCCGGCGTAGCCGAAGGACCCTCCAAAATAATCAGTAGGCACGATCGCACGTCCTCAAGGTACATCATCTGACATGGTGAACCCGAACAATGCGACGTGCCGTTACCCCCGTCTCAACGTACACCGTCGAGGATCGCCATCTTCATGGCGGGCCGAGGTGGAAGCAGAGCTGACAAGCCGCGGACGTAGTGTCGAATAATCCGAAAACACTCCGCGCAAGGACTCCTCCAGACTGAGATCGCCCGCCTTTCGTTTTAACACAAGGCAGGCGTAGCCTAACGGAGGACCCTCACAAAAAGTGAGTCGCGGGATACACAATATCCCTCGCACACGAAGACACGATTGGGGAGATCGGTCCATCGAACACCCCAACCACACATGACTCTTCAGAATCAGCAAAATGAAGATAGCTCGCCAGACAGACTAGTCTTTGTTTCCTTACTTACAATAAGTGAACAAAAACAAGGGGGCAGGGATAGGTCGAGCTAATCTCAAATACGATCGAACAAAGAGGAACCACACTCGATCGGCTTCGCTCAAAAACATGCAGGGCGATCAGGGTCGTCCGACAAAAATTACAAGTAAGAATTCCGATTCAAAACATGTCAACGCTTTCAACACTCAGACGATCGGTCGGATGAGCAAAATGACGAGAGCAATCATACACGTACTCGTAAAAATTGCACGCAAAAACATTCAAAGGGCAATCGTATATAAAGAGACAGTATGAAAAGAGGAACATTTTATTCATAACACGAATTTCATACATTACGGGGCCCGAAGGCATTACAAAAGGAAAACAAAAAGTACAAAGTAACAGAGGAAAACAAAATGTCTCTCAAGGCCCCGCCGGCTGACCATCGCCCCCAGGTTGCGGATCGGCTTCGGCCTCGTGATGAATAAGTTTACCCGTATACCAACTCAAGTCGATCCCGAAGTCGGCTAAGTCAAGGATCGACAAGGAGAACTCCGGGTGCAGAGGATTCGCGAGGGCGTAGGATTTGAAGCTCTCCATCAAGGGACCGATCTCGATCTCGCCTTTTGCGGCTCGAACAGCACAAGATAGGCCAAGTAATAGGCGAACTCGCCGGCGAGCGCCACACTTTGGTAGGGATCGGTCTCGATCGCCTTCAGTTGGCCCTTCAACTCCGCGACCGTCTTCTCAGCCTCCGCCAGCTCGACAAACTTGGCGGCATTCTCACCCTGGGCCTTCTCCAGCTCCTTCTTCGCCACGTCCAGCTCACCGCTGAGCCGATCCACCATCGCCTTCAGTCCGGCCGCCTCCTCCTGCGACGCCGCGAGCTTCTGGCGGGTTTCTTTCTCCTCATCGCGGGACCGATCGGCAGCCTCCTTAGAGCGGCTCAGCTCCTGCTTCAATCGATCCACGTCCTGCTTAGCCCTTTTGGCCGTCTCCTCATACTCCTTCTCCATTGACCGGATCCGGTTGGCATCCTCGATATTTTTGTTCTGGGCGGCCTCGAGGTCGCGATGGAGATGAGCAGTGGAGGGTCGCCCCTCAAAATCCCTAGCGGCTTGGACGGACATCGTCGCCGTCTGAAGAGCCAGGGCAACGGTCGCCTGCATGGCGTCTCCAGATCGCCGACGAGCGATCGCATCAAGATCGGTCGTCCAAGCCTTGGGCAGAGAGGTGATAGCCTGGCGAACGTAAGCAGGGACTTCGAGAGATCACATGAGCCTTGCTTGACAGAAAGTCCAGCACCATGGGAGCAACGTCCGGATCGGCAAGACGAACCCTGCAGCGCAAACCAAGGAAACCAAGGAGTTAGCCTAAACCTTACTCAGAACGCCTAGCTCCGAAGGTTCAAACCATTCTCACTGTTGACCACTCCGATCACGGCGAAATAGGGTTTTCCCGAGAAGTCTCGGCGTCGGCATCGCCGTCCATTTCAAAAAGCCGGCAGGTGTCCTGTAGCTTGATGCCGATGGCCTGGGATCGGACCCCTCCGCCATCTGAACGGAAGAAACTGGGGGAGCGGCGATCGGCGGCTCCAAAATAGCTAAATCGGCCTCAGCAGACGGAAGGGACCCTCCGCCTCCGCCTGCGGTTGCGCCAAGTTGTTCCTCACCTTGAGATTCCTGGTTCGCGGCCAAGCACCGCAGTGAGCCTCACCACAGGGGTGGCGAGACGACGTCGCACCAACGCGACCCGTTTTCTTTCCTGATGAAGGCGGCCGATAAAACCGGATTAGACATGGCAATCTCTGCGGTAGCTCGGCGATACGGGGAAAATAAATCTCTGCCAAAGAAGAAACTCAAACAAGTTAGACACTTACTTAGACATGGCGACCTCTTGGAGACGATCGCCTCGCAGAAGAGAGTAGATGAAAAGTCATATCAGGGGCCTTCAGGTGGCGAGGGAAGCGAAACAGTCGAGCTCCCAACCGATGAGATTCGTGGCTGACTGATTGAACGTCTTTATAGGAATCCGGCAATGCGCGAATCCGCTCCCAGACGATCGAGAAATCAAAGGGGAGATCGTCGATCGATGGAACAAGGGATCCTGCAAAAAGGGAAATAAATTAGATCAGTCCAAGGAGTATCCAAATAAAGGGAGAATGAAAACCCTTACTTGGATTCCTCTCCCGAAAATTGGTGGGGATATCCAACTCCTCCTCCGGCGGTTCGCTCGATGCCGACCTCCATGCACCACCAACCCAGCACCACTTTGTCAGGTCGCCCCGAGCCTTGCTCGGCACCCCAATGACCACCCTACCCTGGCGACCTTGGATGTGGTAACCGCCGATCGATCCCTTCTGCACAGTCAGCTTAAAAAGATAATTCATCTCCAGCGCAGAAGGCAAGCGAAACAACCTGTGACCGCCAAACAATGTCAATGTGCTGATAATCTGCAGCCAGAGCCAAGCCTCGACATCGATCCAAGGATCGAGTCCGGAAATCTTTCCAAACGAGAAGCGACCGTCCCCATTGAAGAGTTGGAAAGTATAACAATAGATCCGGCTCACCCGGAGTGGGAAGTACAGATCGGCACGAGCGTCGATCTCGAATTTAAGGATGATCTGATCAGCTTACTATGTAAGAACATCGGAGTCTTTGTGTGGTCGCATCAAGATATGGTCGGCATAAGTCCTGAACATGCTTGCCACTTTCTAAAGATCGACACGACAAGGAAACCTGTTCAACAGAAACATAGGAAATTCGGTCCTCAGAAGTACGCAGCGCTCGACATAGAAGTCAAGAAACTACTCGACAATAAGCTAATCGGAGTAGCTACAGACGAGCCACAGTGGGTAGCAAACGCGGTGCTCGTCAAAAAGCCGAGCAACTCCTAGAGGTTATGCATCGACTTCACCGACCTCAAAACGGCATGTCCAAAAGATCACTTTTTGATGCCTCATATCGACCACTTGGTCGATAGCACTGCAGGCTGCGAAATGATGTCGTTCATGGATGCCTTCGTCGGGTACCATCAGATCCCCATGGCGGAGAAAGATATAAAACACACATCGTTCCACACGGAAAAAGACATATACTTTTGGGTCCGGATGCTGTTCGGTCTGAAGAATGCAGGGGCGACCTACCAACGGCTAGTCAACGGGATGTTCGCCAACCAGATCGGCAAGACCATGGAGGTCTACATTGACGACATCGTGGTCAAAAGCCTTAAAAAGAAAGATCACCTCAATGACCTTGCCGAGACGTTCGCCATCCTCGAGAGGTTCAATATGAAGCTGAACCCCAAGAAATGCAACTTCGGGGTGAGCTCCGAAAAATTCCTGGGGCACATCGTGAGTCAGAGGGGGATCGAGGCGAATCCCACCAAGATCCAAGCGATCCTCGACACGCAGGAACCGCAGAATGTCAAACAGGTGCAACGCCTCACTGGTTGTCTAGCCGCCCTCAACCGCTTCATATCTCGGCTCGGGGATAAAAGCAAGCCATTCTTCGCGACCATAAAGAACAAGAAGTTTGCATGTACAAAAGAGAGTCAAATAGCATTCGCCAAAATCAAGGAATATCTATCTAACCCCCAGATCTTGGCAAAGCCGATCCCCGGCGAAAAGCTATTCCTTTACCTGGCGGCATCGGAGGTCGCGCTGAGTGCTGTTTTAGTGCAAGCATAGGGGCAAGCCCACTTGCCGATCTACTTCGTTAGCCAAGCGCTCCATGACGCGGAAACGCGATACACGTCTCTGGAGAAGATCGCATACGCCTTAGTCATGAGTGTTCGCAAGCTGAGGGCCTACTTCTTCGAACATCAAGTGGAGGTTCTAAAGACTCTACCCTTAAGGCAAGTTCTGCACCGGCCGGACACCAACGGGAAACTCCTCAAGTGGTCACTGGAGATCGCCCAATACGGTATCACATACGCTCCTCGCATGGCGATCAAAGGCCAAGCTCTGGCGGACTTCGTGGTGGAATTAACATTCCCTCCCAGTCCGACCCTGGTCGGTCGCCCCACTTGGAAGTTATACGTGGATGGCTCGTCAACCAACTTGCGAGCACGGGCAGGGATTGTCCTCATCAGCCCCGACGGCCAAAGTTTCACAAATGCTGTGCGTTTCGGGTTTCGTGCAACCAACAATGAAGCCGAGTACGAAGCCTTGGTAGGCGGGCTCGATCTAGCCCTCGCCCTAGATGTTCGCCGTCTCCACATCTTCATGGACTCCCTCTTGGTCGTGAACCAAGTCAAGGGAGAATATGAGGCGCGCGGCAAACAAATGATCAAATACCAAGAATTGGTCGCCGAAATGTGCACGAAATTTGAAGAAGTGCTGATCGAACAAGTCCCGAGAGAGCGCAACTCCCAGGCCGATGCCCTACCCAAACTAGCATCATCAGATGGGGCGGCCGATTTCTCTAACATCCAAATAACGAAATCAATAAAGCCGACGATCGACAGAAGCCTGATTACCACAGTTGCCATCGCCGAAGAGAACTGGATGACTCCGTTCATTAAATACTTAAAGGACGGAACGATCCCCGACGACCGTATTAAAGCTCACCAACTTCAGCTCCGTGCAACCAGATACACCCTATTGGACGACCGGATTTACAAGCGAGCTTTCAGCCTTCCTCTCCTCAAGTGCATTACGCCGGAGGAAGGTGACTCGTTTTGGCCGAGATCCATGACGGGATCTGTGGAAATCATGCTGGAGGGCGAGCTATCATCCATAAGACGACCAGGTAAGGTTTTTTCTGGCCTACACTGCAAAAAGACGCGATCGCCTATGCTCGATCGTGTCACAGGTGTCAAGTAATGGGGCCAAACATCAAGCTCTCCCCCGAGCAACTCACTTCTATGTACAGCCCATGGCCGTTCGCCCAATGGGGCATCGACCTCATCGGTCCCTTGGCGACGGCACCAGGGGAATGTAAATTTGCCATCGTAGGGGTCGATTACTTCATAAAATGGGCTGAGGCCTAGCCACTCAACAAGATCGGCCAAGAACAAGTAATCAAGTTCATCTGGAAGAACATCATATGCCGGTTCGGGCTACCCCAGGCTATCATCTCTGACAACGGAAAGCAGTTCGACGGCTTGGAAGTCATGCAATTCTGCGAGAAGTGGGGGATCAAAAATTTGTTCTCGGCCCCTTACCACCCTCAGACGAACGGGAAGGTAGAGGCTGTAAACAAGATCCTCAAACACACGATCAAAGCATGACTCGAATCCAAGCAAGGACGATGGGCGAGCGAGCTCCCAGATGTTTTGTGGTCCTACCGAACGACGACCCGAAACTCGACTGGCAAAACCCCATTCGCCCTCGCCTTCGGAACAGAAGCAGTGATCCCTTCGGAGGTGAACAAGAGATGACGACGGACAATGATGTGGCCCGACGGATCGACTTGGACATGCTCGAAGAACGGCGACTGACCTCAGAAATGAAGAACACAATCCACAAAAGGAGATCCGAGAAATTCTTCAACTCGAAGTTCAAGGAAAGACGGTTCCAAGTGGGCGACCTAGTCCTCAAAAAGGTCCAGACTCACACGAGAGTCTTTAGCCCGAATTGGGAAGGCCCCTTCAGGATATCTGAGTGGCTAACTAGGGGAGCCTACGAATACCCCTGGAACACCGTGCATCTGAAGAAATACTACTAGTGAAAACTTTGTATTCAGTTTTAGTTACCCAATGTGCAAAGAGTATAATGAGATTTTCCTATCCCATCGATATGATTCGCCTCGACGAAAACGAACAACTGAGAAGAGGATGGCTCGCTCGCCCTGCAAGAGGTCATCGTCTAAACCTGACAGACCTATGCAAGCGATCGCCCCTCCAAGCACAACGTATACCGTCGAGGGTCGTCATATAACATGGCGATCCGAGGTAGAAAACTGCAGCCATGGCCCTGGAGGTCGATGGAACCGACAGCTTCGACCATGCAAGATTCCTTTGGGCTGCGATCGCTCGCCCTTCGTTTAAATACGAGGCGAGCGTAGCCGACGGACCCTCCAAATAAATCAGGAGACACGTTCGCGCGCCCTCAAAAGTACATCATCTAACATGATGTACCCAGACAAGGTGACGCATCCCTACCCCATCACAACGTATACCGTCGAGGGTCGCCATCTAACAAGCCGACCCGAGGTAGAAAAGTGTTAACAAGCCGTGGATGTGGAGTCGAATAAACCAACGACGCCCCGTGCAAGGACTCCTCCAGACCAAGAGCGCTCGCCTTTCGTTTAAAATACAAGGCGGGCGCAGCCTAACGGAGGACCCTGACAATAAAGTGAGTCGCGGGACAGACCTACGGATGGAATGTCCCTCGCACATAAAGACACGGTTACGGAGGTCAGTCCATCGAACTCAGCGACCGTGCACACAGTCGTCCTCCCTCAAAGAATCGGCAAAACTAAAAGATAGCTCGTCAAACATACTATTTTCGTTCCCTTACTTACACTAAGTAAACAAAAACAAGGGGCAAAGTGGAGCTATTCCTAAATGCGATCGGGAGGAAGGAACCATACACGATCGGCTTCGTTCAAATACACACATGACGATCGGTTTTGTTCAAGAAGTTTACAAGTAAGAATTTTCAAGTGTACCAATAAATAAAGTCGAAGCGATGCAGAACATTCAGACAGTCGATCGTACAAAACATGACATCAGATGCGATTGTTTAAACACTTGTATAAATTCATAAGCAAACATTCAAAAGAGATGATCGTACATGTAAAGAGTCAGATGCGAAGAAGAAGTATTTTATTCCATTCAATACGATCGTAAATACAAGACCGAAGGCAATACAAGAGAAAACTGAAAATTACAACGCAAAGGAAAACAAAACAAAACCCAGCCTCACTCAGGCCACCCCGACTGGCCTTCGCCTCCAGCAGGCGGATCGGCGCGCGCTTCCTCACCGGATTCAGGATAAATAAGTTTATCCGGAAATGGATACGAGCTCAGATCAATCCCTAAGTCGGTGAGATCGAGGATCGGCAGGGAGAAGTCCGGATGCAAAGGATGCTCAAGTGCATAGGCTTTGAAGGTCTCCATCATAGGGCCGACCTCGAGCCCTACCTTCTTGGCGGCACGGATGGCGTCACCGTAAGCCACATAATAGGCGAACTCGCCGACGTACCCCACATTAAGGTAGGGATCGGTCTCGATCGCCTTTAATTGATCCTTCAGCCCCGCAGTCGTCTTGTCAGCATCCGCAAGCTCGGCTACCTTAGCGGCCAGTTCCCCTTTCGTCTTCTCCAGCTCGCCGTTGAGCCGATCCGCTGTCGCCCTCAGCCCAGCCACCTCCTCCTGCGAGGCCGCGTGCAACCGACAAGCATCCGTCATCTGGTCACGGAACCGATCGGCCACCTCCCTGGACCGGCCAAGCTCTTCCTTCATCCGGTCGAGGTCCTGTTTGGCTCGCTTGGCCGTCTCCAAATGCTCCTTCTCCATGGCCACTATCTGATTAGCGAAATCGTCATTCTGGTTCCGAGCGGCCTCAAGATCTTGATGGAGGCGAGCAGTAGAGGGTCGCCCCTGTTAGGAATACTTGTTAGATTTTGATGATGTCATTTTAAAATCAAATGTTTAATTGGCAAAGTGTAAGGAAGAACCAAATGAGTATCTTCCATAGGCCAAAATACGTTAAGTATAAAATTGGCAAGATGTAAAGAAGAACCAAATGAGTGTCTTCTATAGGCCAAAGTTAGTTAGGCTGAAAATCGGCTAAGTACTAAAGTACAGTCTAGTCCATCAGAGAAGTACAGCCGACTCCAATCAGAGTATCCCTGGTCAACTAAAATTTATCAGAGAAGTTTGACCAGACTGCAGCCGAGGAACCTCAGGGAAGTCACCTGATCAGACAAGTCTCAAACAAGATATCTGTAGAGACGACCTACTTGCAGAGAAGTAAGCTGCACATCAGTCTACTCAACTACAGCCTAGTACTCCAAGTCCACGTCAGCATGCTTTGAAAAGTCAAATATTACGGAAAGCTCACATGCAACGTGAAGAGACAAATTGGAGTGATTCCCGCAAGAGATATGATTTATTTAAATCATCCTGACCCACCGTGAAGACTTTAATCCTTTTATATTCAAAAGATTCGGCGCTCACATGCGAAGTCATCACAACGGTCGGAAGATGAAATTAAATAATGGGAATCCGACCTTGCAATGTTCAAAAGATTAAACAATGAAGTCTCTCTCCAACGGACGGATTTGTTCAAAGATTTGCAACGGCTACAAGGAAGAAGCTCGGAGATCGTGATCTATATATATCCAGAGATTTGAAACCGAGCAACTACGGTGCGAACATATACTCTAAGCGATCAAAGCAAACAAAGCAATCCTAATCAATCAAATAGCATCGAGAAAAGAGCGGATCCAAAAGTTCATATTCAAGGAAGCTCTTTAGTTGGAGAAGACAAACACTCTTGTCTTTAAATCTTGAGTACGGGTACTTCAGTTGAAGTAGCAGATCGTAAAGGCATCCGAGGATCGAGGATCAAGAGGTGCAAGGCGATCAAGTGTGTACAACGGCACGGGATTCCACCGTTGGAAGGCTGTTGTAGTGTGTTGTGAATCACTGTAATCTTTATCAGTTGACAATTATAGTGAATTCATCTCCAAGTGGTTTGGAGAAAAGTGGATTAGTAGAGGATTACCCCACCTCGAGACCACTATAACCGCTTTGTGTTATTCTTGTTTCTTGCATCATACTCTAACTGCTGCATCCATTGTTAAGTGTTTCATTAAGTTAATTTATATTCGTTATCAGCTGACTTCCGCACATATCCAAGAACAAACGACTCCTAGTCATTTGTTTGATCATCAGCTGAAGAAACTCACTCTTCGAGAAAAAGAGTTCAAGAGTTTCAACAAGTCTATTCACCCCCCCTCTAGACTTGTTCCTGGACGACTTGTGACCTACAAGTGGTATCAGAGAGGTTGGTTCATTTTTTTTCACGAACCAGATCCGTATTAAGATATATATCTTATCTCTCACGTTATAATGGAACACATGCACTCTAGACTACCTGTCTTTTCAGTTGACGAGTATGATCTCTGGAAGATAAGGATGCAGGCACATTTATCTTCAATCCATGACGACATGTGGTGCATCATTGAAGATGGTCCATTCATTTTCGAGAAGGACAACACACCCGAGGAAATCGCAGCTGGGAGGCCCGAGAAGATTCCTAAGAAGAGAACGGAGCTGACCCCCGAAGAGAGAAAGCTGGCCAATCTTGACAACAGGGCCAGAAATGTGCTATACCAAACTCTTGACAAATCCACAATGGTCAAGATCAAAAATTGTAAGAATGCCAAAGAGATATGGGACACATTAGCTCTAATGTGTGAAGGAACAGAGCTGATCAAGGAGAACAAGTTGTCAATAGCTATCCAAAAGTTTGACAACTTTAAAATGAAGAATGGAGAATCTATAGACCAAGTGGACACAAGGTTCACCGTAATTATCAACGAGATCAACTCCCTGGGCAAAACATATGGCAACAGGGAAATGGCACTCAAGGTCCTCAGATCGCTCAATCCCGAATGGAGCATGAAGGCTGTAGCTATGAGAGAGTCCAAAGACCTGAATAAGATAAAAATTCAGAGTGTTCTACGATTCAAGGCTTACGAGTTCGAACTTCCGAGTTCATCCTCGATGAGCTGCAGAGAAGGGAATCGCATTTGGCCAGTCCCCACTAAGAGCACATCCGATGTGAAACCTCCAAATCCGCTAGACTTTGAGGAGGAAATGGCTTTCATTATGCAAAGATTGATAACCCGGGAAGAACTACTCCAAGTATAAGAAAAACTACAAGGAGAATCCCGGAAGAAACCGGAAAATTTGGAAGGCTGGAAAGTTGAATGTTACAATCCACAAGATAGGACACATCCAAATGGATTGTCCCGAGCTCAAGAAGGATGAAACCAAAAAGGAGGTGGCCGGAAAGGAAGACAAGAAAAGCTCTCATCGGAGAAGACCAGGAGCATGTCGAATCAAGCGGCGGCTTCTTTTCTGATGACGACGAGGAATATGATTGCCTGATGGCAAATTTGGCTGATGAAGAGGTAACCTCTAAACCTACCGGTTCTAATAATAGCTCAACCATGTCGCAAGATATGGATTTACATGAATCGGTAAATCAATTATTCAAAGAATTTGAAACACTTAAATCAGCACATCAAGTATGTCAAGAGAGAAGACTAAGTCAAGATGAGAATAGGCGGTGAAAAATGATTTTGAAAAACTCAGCCTAGATTTAAATAAGGTTGAGACAACTACAGCTGATTTTGAAAACCAGGCAAGTGCCAATACAGCTGAGATAGACCGGCTAAATATTTTACTTAAAGAAAAGTCAGCTGCACTTGCTCATGCCAAAGCTGAGTTTACTAAGTACATGAATAAATAAAACTCAGCGCAGGAAATAACCTCCCTGAAAGCGTCGTTAACTCGGGACGAATTGTGTACTAACAAGAGGCCACTATATTCCAGATCGGGCCTTGGATATGATCCCCACACTCCCTCTAGTTCTAAAACCACTTTCATCAAGGGAGAAACAATGGTCTCATTCACGAGCACTGTATAAACCGACTTTCAAAAGCGAGCAACGGCCAAGTCAAACGTCTGAGTGCGGCAATGTTACACCTGCAGACCACCTAGACAGCGACTAAGCGATGGCGAGCAAAAGCGGCCAGCACAACATGCCCACTATTACCAACAACTCCCTAAAAATAGATTTCATAATGGGAGGGCGGATGGAAACCTCAAGGTTATCCAATTACCAAACGAACAAGTGTGGAGACCACAAAGATTTAATAAATGGTCTCGGCTAGATTTAGAAATGGCTCACACTATTTTGAGGAATATCCGTATACAATCCAACCAGAGATTTAGACCTCGACCACGAGGCACCTTTTAAGGGTTATAATAATAATTCCTATAATCCAAGGAGAAATCAATTCTCCAGAAACCCACTAACCCCAAAGGACCCACACAAATTTGGGTACCTAAATCTCTGCTTGTTTAATTGCAGAAAAGGTGGAAGGACTACAACCACATCTCCTCAAGCTCAAATTTTGGAGGTGAAGAATGGTTTGTAGACTCTGGATGCTCAAGGCACATGACCGGGAACAAGAAGATGCTGACCAAATATATCAAGGAAAGAGGTCCGATGTAACCTTTGGAGATAGCTCTAGAGGACAGGACAAAAGGCTTTGGAGAGCTGCACCGAGGAAACATTGTGATATCCAAAGTTCATTATGTCAAAGGTCTCAAATACAACCTCCTGAGCATAAGCCAGTTCTGCGACGAGAAGAATCTAGTAGTCTTCACCATCTTGAAGTGTATGGTGATAGACATCTTATCTGGAGAAATAAAGCTACAAGGTTTCCGAAGAAGAGATGTATACATGATTGATTGGAACACAGGAACACCTAACTCCTGTTTTCTATCCAAGACTGTAGCTGAGAATGGATGGCTGTGGCACAAAAGACTATGTCACCTGAACTTCAAATCCATCAACAAGATTAGCTCTCAGAAGCTGGTCAGAGGACTTCCAAATGAAGCATTCAAGAAGGAAGCACTCTGTGATGCATGTCAGAAGGGAAAGCAGACCAAGGCATCGTTCAAACCAGTGCAGCCTACAACGCTCACAACAAGGATCTTAGATCTACTTCACATGGATCTATTTGGTCCTATCAAGCCAAGGACTTTGAGCGGCAGAAAGCATGCTCTTGTGATTGTAGATGATTATTCAAGGTACACTTGGATCATTTTTCTATACAAGAAAAGTGAAACCTTGACCAAGTTACCTGAGCTGCTGAGAAGGATCCAGAATGAGAAATCCCTCTCCATAATCAAGATCAGATCAGACAGAGGAGGAGAGTTTCTCAACAAGGCGATAACTGATTTCAGCGATCAGAATGGGATCCAGCATGAGCTCTCTGCAGCCAGGACGCCCCAGCAGAATGGTGTTGCTGAAAGAAGGAACAAACCCTGAAGGAAGCAGCAAGGTCCATGATTGCGAAGCGGACCTACCCAAAGGTTACGGGCTGAAGTCACAACACACCTGCCACACCCGAGCAGAGTATGATAGTAGGGAGACATGGCAAAACTCCTATGAGGTTTGGAATAATAGAACTCCTACCGTTGCTTACTTTCATGTTTTTGGTTGTAAGTGTTTCATCCACAACAACGGTAAAACACGACTAAATGCCTTTGATGCTAAAGCGATGATGGTCTATTTATGGGATATTCCCAAAGAAGCAAGGCATATAGAGTTTTCAACAAAAGAACCTTAGTTGTGGAGGAAACACCCCATGTTGTTTTTGATGAATCTACCGTTGAGTACGAAACAACTTGAGCAAATTGAGAACAAGCTCAAGTCGGCAACTCTTGAAGAAGTCATTGTACATGACACTGGAATGGTGGACTCACTGCAGATCAGCCCGATGACCCAGCGGTGATGAAGACCAGTGCGGTCGACAGATCATCAAACCTATCGATCCGATTCTTTCTTGAAGAAGACCAATGGGTGACAAAGACTCATCTGCGATTCGAGAACCAAGCTGCAGATGACAAGGCGGTGGCGATCCGATTCTGGGCACTGAATCCAATGATGCGAGACAACCACGAGCAATCAGCAGGGGAACAAACCCGAAGAGGGCGAGATCCCCAAATGGCTCAAAGATCATCCAATTCAGAAATCATCGGAAAGTTGGTGATGGAGTCAAGACAAGACAGTCAACTCTACCGGCGGAATGGCGATGTTCTCATGTTTCATGTCACAAATTGAACCAAAGGCACAGAACAAGCCTTGGAAGATTATTCATGGATTAATGCCATGCAAGAGGAATTGGAGCGAGATGGAGAGAAACAAAGTTTGGGAACTATGACAGAGACCTAATCACAAGAAAGTTATTGGCACCAAATGGGTGTATAAAAACAAGAGTGATGAAGACGGAGCGTTGTTAGGAATAAAGCAGGACTCGTAGCAAAAGGTTATGCACAGTGTGAGGGAATAGATTTTGATGAAACTTATGCACTTGCAAGATTAGAAGCCATCGACTATTCCTCGCATATGCCGCATTCAAGGATTTTGAAGTCTACCAAATGGATGTAAAAGTGCGTTTCGAATGGAATCCTAGAAGAAGAAGTCTATGTAGAGCAACCCCGTGTTTTGTCAAAGGAGACAAAGTCTATAAGGCATTGAAGGCTCTGTATGGACTCAAGCAAGCACCGAGAGCATGGTATGAAACACATCTGTGTTTCTTGAGAAAAATGGATTTTGCAAAGGAAAAGTGGACAAGACCCTATTCAGAGTGGAGCACGAAGGCCACATTCTAATAGTTGATTTATGTGGATGACATCATATTCGGGTCAACCAATCGAACTATGTGAGAAATTCTCCAACCTCATGCAAGGAGAATTCGAGATGAGTATGATGGGAAAGCTTAACTTCTTTCTCGGATTACAAGTTAAGCGAGATGGAAAAGGAATTTTCATCAACCGGGCAAAATATACCGAGATCTCATCAAGAGATATGGAATGGAATCGGCCAAACCCGCAAGAATTCCAATGAGCACAAGCACTCACACGGATGCGAGGCAGGCGGGAATATCGGTGGACTCAACCCACTCTGAGAGGACTCATCGGATCTCTTCAGCCTCACGGCAAGCGGGCCGGACATCTCATATGCGGTTGGAGTTTGTGCAAGATTCCAGTCAAGCCGAAGCAATCACACCTAGATGCACCAAGAGAATAATTAAGTACCTAAAGTCTACCATTAATGTTGGGTGTGGTACCCCAAAGATGACAACTTGAGCTATCGGGATACTCGGATGCGGATTTCACGGATGCAAAATCAATAGGAAGAGCACTAGTGGAACGTGTCAATTCCTAGGAACCAGACTGATATCCTGGTTTAGCAAGAAGAAGGTTTCTAACTCTATCTCCACTACAGAGACAGAAAACCTAGCTGCAGGTAGCAGTAGTGCACAAATTCTATGGATCGACAACGATTAAGGGACTACAATATTATTGCCAACGAAGTTCCTATATGGTGTGACAACAATAGTGCTATTGCAATAACCAACAATCCGGTTTTGCACTCAAGGACGAAGCACATTGACGTTAAGCACCATTTTATTCGAGACCACGTGCTTAACGAAAGGGTTAGAGTTGAAAGAGTCAGCACAGACTACCAAATAGATGACATCTTCACCAAACCCCTACCAGAAGAAAGATTCCTAGAGCTGAGCAGAGACCTTGGATTACTAGATTGGGAATCTAGTTCTGAAGCAAGTTGAAGGAAGGATAAACCCCGAGAATCGGCTAAGGCGATGCGGGCGAAGACGAAGGCGGTCGAAGCAACTTAGTCTGAGAATACCGGGCGAGAGGTCAAACTCACCTCAGAGCGGTCAGCAGCCAATAACGAATCAGACCAGCTAAGTTCTCTAAACTGATCTCTAATTTTAATTTTTATCTGCCATATTTATAATATTATTTTGGCTTAAGAAATAGCATTTAAAAATACATTTTATGAGCCAAGTGGCAATTTTAAATACACGCGTCACACGCCTATTTAATTAACCTCTACGGTGGCCAATCAGAATCAACCGTCAATTTTAAATGGGGCCACCGATTCAAATTTGAAATTCAAAAGAATATGAAAAGGCGTACCACCGTTTGAATTTATAATAAACTAATCCAAACATCTTTTCATCTTCTTTATAAGGAAGAAAGCTTTTCACTTTCCTCTTTACGCTTTCAGAAACCCTAAAAATTTACAGAGCAAAATACACACTAAATCCTAAAATCTTTTTGCAGAAATGGCATCTTTTGACGGAGCAAACTTGAAGGCGATGAAGGACCAGGTTATCTTCTCCATGGTCGTCGATTTCGAAGGATTACCGAAGCAAACCTAGAGGACTTTGATATGCTCGACTTAATCCGGGCGATGAAGCTGAACGGAATCTACCCGTTTCTTGACATCAACCCTCAACACTTGTTCAAGGAAGATGTGGTTGAATTTTATCGCAACGCTTACCTGATTCAGCACGGGATTCAGAGCACAGTCGGTGGAGTACCAGTCACCATAGATACAGAGAAGATTCGCTCTGTATTCGGGATGCAACATCGCGGTTTGGCGGTCGAAGCGCTCAAACAATCACCCGCCGAAACGTGGAAGACGATTAAGCTCGAAAATGTCCCTGAGAAATTGAAGTTTACAGCGAAGAGAAATGAGTTGAAGAGGGTCTATCGAGTCGCTCTGGACATCACAAACAAAATAGTCATGGGAATGGCAGGAAGCTATGACCAACTATCATCCTCAAAATTCATGGTGCTGGGTGCGTTAATTCAGCGAGAGGAAGTAGATTGGGCCGATTATATTTTTAGGCAACTTGTTCGCGAGGTGAACAAGGTCGAATGGCTCGAGGGAGAGAAGAAGTTCAAGACTAAGTTGGCGTTCGGAACGCATCTTAGTTGGTTCTTGGAACAGACTGGAGTGGCTAAGGGAAACATTGACCCTTTCCACCCAAACAAGAGGTTAGGTCATATGGACCATGATAAGAAGAAGGTTGGAGTCACTGGGAGGGCAGCCCAGATATTGAAGGATTTACCAGACTCAAGCTATTGCCCAAGGTACGATCTATCAGACTCGGACCAACCTGCAGCTGAGATCGGAACTGCAGTCGAGTCCGAGAATGAGTCTGATGAAACTCCAATCGCCATCCGTTTCAAGAGAAGGGGACCAGCCCCAGAAGGACCTTCCAACCTGCAGTCATCACCTGAACCCTCTCCAAAGAGGCCAAGGAAGCTGCAGTTCAGTGAAGGAGAGCAGCCTGAACATCATGCCAGTCCATCAGTTCAGTCTCCAGTGCATCCGGACCAGCCTGCACCAGACACCGAAACAAGAATTGTACCTGTCATTACTCCTCCAGTATACATGACCGAAGAAGAGGAAGCAGGTCTTGTTATATCTATCCCTGAAGCAGATTACTCATTCAATCTTTTGGAAAATAACACTTTTAAACTTTCCATAGAACAACTTCAGCTTGTCAAGCCACAAGCAGAAAAACATTCCTTTGTCAATATTTTTAAGGAGTGGAAAACTCTTAAAACCATGTCCTTTACAAATTTTCAAATTTTTGTTGAAACTAGTGGTTGGGAATACCCCCAAGCCACGGAGGATGTTCTGACTGATTTTTGCAAAGAGTCAGACTTGGCTTTACTCCTCCAGGATAACTGGTTCATGTCACATTTTGAGACAAACATGGACCATTTTATCCACTCTATAATGCTAAGTATTTTTGATGATACTTTTGGAGAAGAGGAGGAAGAGAAAGAAGAAAAGGAGATTAGGATAGAAGAAGTTGATGAAGAGAATGAAATTATCAATTTGGTTGAGGAGGATGAAGAAGCAAAAGAAGAACAAGAAGAAAACATACTAGTTGAAAAGGAGACAGAGGAAATTGAAAAAACAGAAGAAGTGGAAGATGAAGAAGATGAAGAAGAAGGAGAAGAAGTGGAGCAAGAAAAAGAAGAAGAAAGTAAGGAGGATGATGATGATGATGAAGGAGAGAAGGAAAAAGATGATGCTAAGGATGATGATGATGATGATCATGATGATGGAGGTGAAGGAGGAGCTGGTGTGGTTAGTGGAAAAGAAAAAGAAAAATCTGGAGAAGTAGAAAAAGAAAAATCTGAGGAGAAAGAAAAAGAGAAATCTGAAGATGAAGAAGGGAAAGAGGAAGAAAGAGAAAAGGAGCCAGAGAAGGAGCCAGAGCCTACCAACGAAGCTGCAGATAGGGTTGTTGTACCTCCCCGGTACACCAGCCTAGACGCTGAGCTGGCAGAGGACTCAGTCGGGGACCCCGAGAAGACTCAATCGACCTACCGGTGCGGCCGGGGAGCACAGCCTAGTGGCTCCATTCTTTGAAGGATCAGGAGAACACTCCCCATCAGCTCAGTTATCACCCACCATGACTGAGCTGATCAAGCAAATTGTCAGAGACACCATTGGGGAGCTGCTATCAACACAGGTCACTCCTGACCTTCAGACCATTAATGCCAAGATTGACACCCTGCTGCAGAGACAGATCCCTCAGCCTCCTCCTCCTACAAACAACAGAATGCCTTTTGGCATGTCTGACTGGATGAGCCGCATGGAGCAACAATTAACAACCCTCATTGATGCTGGCAAAAAGGGGGAAGAGAGGATTCAGGGGGAAGAGAGAGAATTCAGAAGTAAGAAAAAGCAGGATGTTCCCCAGCTTGAAGGACCCTCTAGCCTAAAAAGGAAGGGAGCTGTAGATTCAGAAGACAAGGCTGACCAGCCTGAAGGGAAGCGCAGAAGGACCAGAGGCGGCTTCGAACCTACTCTTGAATGGGAAGGTCTGGAGCTATGGTATGTTGAAGATTTCTGCCCACTTGAAGCTCTTGAAATATGGGGAGCTGCTAGGAAGAAGTTCATCAGAGACTTTTACGTCTGGGAACTTCTTCAAGATGACAAACTCTCCCCACAGGAGATTTTCATAAACTGGATGGAAGAGGTTCATCCTAAGCTTTGGGCTGTTCTAAAGAAGCATGCAAAAGAACAAAAAGCTTTTCCCATGATCCCTAAATTCAGAGCTGAAGAAGCACCAATCCGCATGGATGGTGAACTTGATGAACTACAACTTCAGGAGGAAATCAAGCGAGTCTGCCTTGAAAACAAATTCAGATCGCAGCAGGAGCAGGATTTCGCAGCTCTAGTGGTGAAAAGGAAGTATGGCCTTGCTCCAGTCAAGGTAAGACCCATTGGAGCCAAACCATTTAGACCTGCCAAGCAGCCTGTTCGAAGAGGCAGAGGAAGAGGCAGATGATTTTAACTATTTTCTTACTTGTAATTTATTTTCTGTACTTAAACATCCTTGTATAAATTCTATGATAAAGTCAGAAAATTTTATGTACAGTCTGTTGAATGACAATTTTCCAGTTGTCTCAATATTAGACTGATTTCAGTTTTGTCTTGCACTTAAGTGCAGACTTGGTCATTTGATTTCTTACTTAGTTTTGCCATCATCAAAATAGGGGGAATTTGTTAGGAATACTTGTTAGATTTTGATGATGTCATTTTAAAATCAAATGTTTAATTGGCAAAGTGTAAGGAAGAACCAAATGAGTATCTTCCATAGGCCAAAATACGTTAAGTATAAAATTGGCAAGATGTAAAGAAGAACCAAATGAGTGTCTTCTATAGGCCAAAGTTAGTTAGGCTGAAAATCGGCTAAGTACTAAAGTACAGTCTAGTCCATCAGAGAAGTACAGTGACTCAATCGGAGTAGCCCCGTCAACTAAAATTTATCGAGAAGTTTGACCGGTGCGGCCCAAGGAACCTCGGGAAGTCACACGATCGGACAAGTCTCAAACGATTATCAGTAGACGACCTACTGCAGAAGTAAGCCGCACATCGGTCTACTCAACTACGGCTAGTACTCCAAGTCCACGTCGGCATGCTTTGAAAAGTCAAATATTACGGAAAGCTCACATGCAACGTGAAGAGACAAATTGGAGTGATTCCCATAAGAGATATGATTTATTTAAATCATCCCGACCCACCGTGAAGACTTTAATCCTTTTATATTCAAAAGATTCGCGCTCACATGCGAAGTCATCACAACGGTCGGAAGATGAAATTAAATAATGGGAATCCAGCCTTGCAATGTTCAGAAAAGATTAAACAATGAAGTCTCTCTCCAACGGACGGATTTGTTCAAAGATTTGCAACGGCTACAAGGAAGAAGCTCAGAGATCGTGATCTATATATATCCAGAGATTTGAAACTGAGCAACTACCGGTGCGAACATATACTCTAAGCGATCAAAGCAAACAAAGCAATCCTAAGCAATCAAATAGCATCGAGAAAAAGAGCAGATCCAAAAGTTCATATTCAAGGAAGCTCTTTAGTTGGAGAAGACAAACACTCTTGTCTTTAAATCTTGAGTACGGGGTACTTCACTGGTTGAAGTAGCAGACTGTAAAGGCATCCGAGGATCGAGGATCAAGAGGTGCAAGGCAGTCAAGTGTGTACAACGGCACGGGATTCCACTGGTTGGAAGCTGTTGTAGTGTGTTGTGAATCACTGTAATCTTTATCACTGGTTGACAATTATAGTGAATTCATCTCCAACTGGTTTGGAGAAAAGTGGATTAGTACAGGATTACCCCACCTCTGAGACCACTATAACCGCCTGTGTTATTACTGTTTTACTGCATCATACTCTAACTGCTGCATCCATTGTTAAGTGTTTCATTAAGTTAATTTATATTCGTCATCAGCTGACTTCCGCACATATCCAAGAACAAACGACTCCTAGTCATTTGTTTGATCATCAGCTGAAGAAACTCACTCTTCGAGAAAAAGAGTTCAAGAGTTTCAACAAGTCTATTCACCCCCCCTCTAGACTTGTTCCTGGACGACTTGTGACCTACAGCCCCTCATAATCCTTAACAGCTTGGGCGACCATCATCGCCGCCTGGAGAGTCAGGGCGAGTGTTGCGTGCATGGCATCTCCAGACCGCCGATGAGCAATAGCATCGAGATCGGTCGTCCAAGCCTTAGGAAGAGAGTTGATGGCCCGGGAGACATAAGAAGGAACATCGAGGGACTGTCGCGGAGACTTGCTCGCCAAGAAATCCAGCACCATCGGCGAGACATCCGGGTCGGAAATACGGACCCTGCAACACAAACAAAAAGAAACAAGGGAGTTAGTATACATCCTACACAAGTAGCCTAACCCAGAAAGATCATACCAGTCTTACCTCACGGCCAACTCGGGGTCACGGCCAAAAAAGGGTTTGCCCCTCGGAGTCTCAGCTTCGGCGATCGCCGCAGTCTTCAAAAAGGCCACCGAGGCGGAAGACCCTCCCGCCACCGGGACAGCGGAGATAGGCGGCGCGGCGACCGGCGGCTCCAAAATGGATACCTCCGCATCAGCAGTCGGCAGGGGCTCCTCCGGCCTCCGCCTCTTGCGGTTGCGCTGGAGCTGTTCCTCCTCCCGAGATTCCGGCTCGACGACCGGCACCATAGTAGGTCTCACATCAGGGACAGGACGAGACGTCGTGGCAGGGGTACGACCCGTCTTCTTTCCCTGGTGGAGACGACCCAAGAGACCGGGATTCGACATTGAGATCTCTCTCGGAGGCTCGGAGTATTGGGGAAAATGGATCTCTGTCAAAGAAGAAATTCGGCCAAGTTAAACATCTACTTCAATCAGACGATCGTCATACAGGAAAGGGAAAGTAAAAATTCATACCTGGAATCTTCAGGTGACGAGGGAAGCGAAACAATCGAGCTCCCGACCGATGAAGTTCGTGGTTGACTGTGCGAACGTCGATGTAGGAGTCCGGCAGACCGCGAATTCACTCCCAGACGATCAAGAAATCAAAAGGGAGATCGCCAATCGCTGGAACAAGGAAGCTTTAAAAAGGAAACCAAATTAGATCAGTTCAAGATGTATCCAAACAATGGGAGAGTTCAAACCCTTACTCGGATTCCTCTCCTGAAAACTGGTGGGGATATCCAACTCTTCCTCCGGCTTATCGCTCGATGCCGACCTCCATGCTCCGCCGACCCAGCACCACTTTGTCAGGTCGCCCCGAACCTTGTTCGGCACCCCAAGGACCACCCTACCCATGCGACACTGGATATGGTAGCCGCCGACCGATCCCTTCTGCGCGGTTAACTTGAAAAGATAGTTCATTTCCAGCGCAGAAGGCAGACGGAACAACCGTGACCGCCAAACAATGTTAAGGTGCTGATAATCTGCAGCCAGGCGTTCGACGCCAACTGGAGCGGCACCACGTTCCAGGCGATCAGCAAATACGACACGACGAACGGCAAGGGAAACCGCAATCCGGCCTCCAGGATCATTTCATTGACAGCGACCATACCCTCGGGAGGCTGGTCGGCACGTTCATTCTCCGAGGGCACGTACAATGAAACATCAGAAGGGATGTGGAATTTCTCGTCTTTACTGGTCACCGAACTCCGGATCTGTCCAAGGGTTCATAAGGAATGGTCCGCGGCCCGGAATGACGTCCGCTTCACGAGCTCATAGGGGTGGGCGGCGGAATATGCTTCGAAGTCAAACTCGGGACATGGTCCGGCGATCCTCTCCATAAGCTTAGCAAAATCTAAAAAGGCGGGGCCGAACACGCTGTTCTGCTCCCAGTACAGCCTCACCGCTTCATTCTCATCCACCGGCGAGCCCCTCTGCCCCGCCACCACCGCTGATCCCGCCGCGTCGGCCTCATTGAAGAGCTCTTCCACCTCCGCAGGTGTTATTCCCGCACGGATGGCCTCAACGGCCATCTCCATATTGAGAACCGCGGAGGTTTCTTCCCGGGCAGGCGATGTCGCGGCGGCGGAGGAGCTGCCGGCCTCATAAACTTTGGATCCTCCTCCATACATATTTCGGAAGAGTAAAGGGGGAGAGGAAATTTTTGTTCTTACCTAGAAGGAAAGTCGGTCGGCACAAGAATCTTCAAAGAAATTCGGCAAAGTCTCGTCTAAAAAGCAAGGGCGCATAAAGAGTTGAACTGAAGTGGCCCTAGCCCTTTTATAAGCAAGTAGAGGGACCTCTGTGCAAATAGGCGGAATTCCGGGGGCTGGAGTGCAACCGTCGGGGGGGACACATTAAATGCAGCCCTTGAAACCCGCGTACGCATCGTTTCGAGGGCACGCCAGACGACAAGTCTGACAAAACCGTCGGACTCCCCCAACGATAGCGCGACGCGTGTCCCTGCAATGTTTCAAGAGCCCGCCTCCATTTCCCGCTATTTCCAGCGCATAAGGAGATCGTCCGAATTCGAAATCAGATCGTCCGGATTCGAAATCAGATCGTCTTTGTCATAAGCAGACGAGCCAATCATCTAGAACAGGTGATCACCAATAGTGCCACCTCACCCCATATTTTCAACATCAGAGCGAGCTGGGGGGAAATTGTTGTGCGACGATTTATACGCCTCGATAGCGATCGGGATGATGGTCAGGAGCGAGCCAAAGAAGACAGACACTGGTCAAGCACCTAGCGATTGGCGTCCAAGGAGATCGTCTGTATGCATCTGGCGATCGCCAATTATATCTGACTGTAGACGATCGTCCCATACTGCATGTGAATCTGACACCCATCAAAGTCTTCGAAGACCGAATCTCTGACGTAGACCCACATGCAGATCCACAAAAGGCGCCGCAATATAAGGCCTTTGACCCCAGCCTGTCACCAACCTCACACCTACCGACAGGCCCGCCGAAAGGTACAAGGTGGGTCCTCCCCAGACAGCGACTCAGGACGCGTGCAGGTTTCCCATTGGCTCGCACAGCAGGCTGCCAGCAGCAGCCTCGAACTTTAAGGGAACAGTCCCGCGTGACGGGACGATCGCCCACCTTATTCTAATATAGAAAACGGCGGTCGCCCGCGATCGCCGGAGAGGACCCAGCAACCTTTTCTTATATAAATAGGAGGCCTCCAACAGTGTCCAAATGGAAGAAAAAACGTACAGAGAGACACATACGTAGTGAAATCCATTGACAGTGAAACTCATTCACATATACAGAACATAAAAAGCAAGAACTCACAGAGCATCATATCTGGTTCTTCCGGCAATCTCCACGCTCAAATAGCTGAGATAACTAGAATCTTTACAGTCATTGTAATAGTATTCTAACATTAATATTTGTATTCCCTTGTATTCATATTAATAACATCTTGCGAGAGCATTCAAGCCCGGGACTAACAACCCCGACAAATCTTGTGTTATTTATTTTCCCACGGAAGTGTTCTCGCATTTGTTTGTTACTCGACCACTCCATCAATATCATCTCCGGATAATATTTTGGGTAAAAACAAATGGCAATGCCAAACTATAAGCCAGATCACCAACACGATCCAAAATCTCAAATGGTCCGATATAACGTGGCTGTAACTTTCCCTTTTTACCGAATCAGATCACTCCTTTCATCGGCGCTACCTTTAAGAACACCTTTTCTCCAATCTCAAATTGTATATCTTTCCTTCGTTTATTAGCATAAGACTTCTGTCGATCCTGGGCGGTCTTTTTAACACCCCCGATATATTCAGGAATATTACAGCGCCGTAAATCCTTTACATAAGAATTTACAAGGCTGAATAAATGAAACGGCAATAATAAATACCAACTAGTGAAATCACTTGAAATAAAATACGACAATTCTGGTTCAATACCGAAAGTACAAGTGTCCAAATGGATAATATTAATACATCACTGAAATCCAAAACATCACAAATTACGACGCATTCGAGTACTTATTAAATAACCAACAACAGATAATAAACCCGACCGGAACATCACTATGCACCCTCGTCGTCATACAGCTCCAGTGGTTGTTTCCCTGCTCTCTTGGATCCTGCACATAGAAGGGGTTAGCACAACGATGCTAGTACAAGTACCACAACATATTATTCAACATCTCACGAAGAATAATAATAACGTAAATGACAAAATACCAATGAGTCTTCTCCTGCGAGAAACTCATAAATAACATACACAACTGATAATCACAACATGACATCATAACATACACATGGTAATTCCGACGATCCAGCGTTCACTGCCTAGAACCCACGATGATCCCGTCAGACCAACCCGTGGAGGAAAAACCCGTCCGATGATCCAGCGCACGCTAGCATATATCCCCCGATGATCCCGTCGGACCAACACGAGGTGGACATACAACAACGACATATATGAACGATAATATGTATAACATCAATACGTAAAACAAATAAGGTACTTACCTCGATTCGAAGACAAGAATAATACTTCCACGAAAACGAAACACTCGAAGGTCGCCCCTTCAATCAATCATGTAACAAGCTCGAACCTTAACAAAAGAAATAACATAGAATTTATCTCACGTCGTACGAATGTCTACCAATTCAATTTACGGCTGAAAGTTCATAAAACGCAATCTGCCTGATCTTCTTAGCGTACGTTAAGTATTATACGTAGCGTGCGTTAAGTCTGTTCGTTAGCACACGCTAACAACGAATCCTAGCGTACGCTAACTACGCACGGTCAGTACCTCACTGATCAGCCGACTGACTCACCTGATGGCCTAACGTACGTTACGTACCAAATGTAGCATACGTTAACTCATGCTCAATAGAGCACGTTAATCTACATAGCTTAGCGTGCACTAACTGTGCATGACAGTTCACTACTGGGCAGCAGACTAGTTCTAACGGTGATGAAACTCATGAAATCTTCAGTGATGATACATGTCATCTCCATGCATATCATGCTCATATGGTTTATGAATGATCTTTCGGATAACAACAACTTCGAATTCAAGAATACGTATTATCATCACAACACCATAATCCATCTTGGTTACAATTATCATGCGAAGTTTGGTGTTCTTAAGGTCGACGTACTAGATTTCAATATCATCATTACATCCCGATTTAACCATGGAGGTAAACTAACAATTCCAGTTTATAAGAAAGGATGCAATCTAAGATGATTCTTTCTTAAGTCTTTATAACCAAAAGTGATATCATCTCCAGGTTTTATGATCAATAAAACAACATAATTCATACGGATAATCATCTTCAAAATGTTCCTCTCATCATTTGACGTACTAAGGTTCCAACTACGAGGTTCCAACGACAATATCATAAGCATAAACATTCCAATCTTCAAAACATGATGTTTGTTGAATAATTCACCAAAGGAACTCAATATCTTGCTAGCATGATCATCTTATTCTTTAGAACCCGAATCTAAGGCTGGAGATAGAATTAACATACCTTAATATGACGAAATCACTGAACCCCAAAGGTAGAATCTGACTCCGGTTGGTTATATGCCACTCCAAGGTGCTACTTCTCTTCAATGCTCAATCACAAGAAATATCCAATGTCCAATGATCAAGTGGATGTGTTATAAGTGTGTCTAAGGAAGATGATATGCTCTCTGGTCTCTCAAGAACGAAGGATGCCCGAAAGAAATGAGAAGAAAATGGAGTGCTGGCCCATATATAAACTTTCTGTACACTAGCAGATTAGCGCACGCTATCATACATCCTTAGCACGCGCTAATAAGAGTTGACTCCAAAACTGTCCAGGTTCATCCGTGGGAATCTTATCCGGTCCTACGTCCGGCTGGCGCATGTGTTAGCCGCCCAGCTCAATAATTGATGGCCTAGCGCACGCAATTCTTCATTTGTAGCGTGCGCTAGTAGTAGCCGATAACGCGCGTTAAGTTACATGCTTACCGTGCGCTATCACGAGTTTGCATGAGAAATTTTGTATGATGATATACTTATGTACAAAGATACCAATGCGAGAAATTGTTGGGATTCCGAAAATAAAACGAAATACGCAGCGGAAATAAATACGAATCCCAAACAAGATCGATCAAGTAACGTATATACGAAAATATAAATACGAAGATAAAGATCATACCCTTGAAGCCTTTGAAATAAATCTTCGTAAAAATGATGATGATCACGAACCCCGTCCCAAACACGAAATCCCTTCGTTCCAAGCATCGAAAGGTACGAAGCCTCTACTTCACACGCGTCGGAAGTTGCCCGAAAAAATTCGATAGCAATCCGTTCTCCAAGAACACGGCTAGGAATTACTATAGGAATTTATATCTCTCTTTTTCTTGATTTTGTATCACCTCAAAGATGAACAAAAATTGAAAATAAAATTTTTTTTTTCTCCCTCAAGAAAGCTCACGGCAGTGGGCTGCTGGTGGTTTTCATCTCATGAAGAAAACTATCTCAAGATGAAATGATGAGATGTTAATTTCTACCAAAAATAAGATTCTTATATCTAATCATGTGGGAACATGATGGAAAGACCCACCACCTCACATGAAAGAAAATGACATTCAACCAAGAGCACACATGGGTGGGGCGGTCTCATGAGGAAGTTTCCTAGAAACGAGCCGAGCCACTCGGTTCGTGTAATACCCGGTTGTGAATTCATTTATTATCATTCAGTAACTGTCACTCAGAATTTTTTTTCACTCAGTAATAATCATTCATCATTCATATTCAGTCAACTATGTTCACCATTCGGCGTATTTTGGGATCATCACTGTTTGAGATCGAGCCGAGATTATTGTCATCATCATCATCATGTTTTGATTTTCAGTTTGAGAGGTAGCGCACGCTACCCATTGTAGTTAGCGCGCGCTAATGAGGTGCATGTAACGCACGTAATGATTCAGTTTTAGCGCACGCTAGCGCAAGTGAGGCACACAGTCCAGAAGGTACTGGGCTGATTTTGGAAATTCGTAGCGCACGCTACGAGTGGTAAGTAGCGTACGCTAACTATGCTGGTAACGCACGCTAAGACTTCAGAGTAGCGCACGCTAGCGCGCTCGAATCGGAAGGACATGAGGTTACGGACTCCGAGATTTTGGATACCAACTATCGTAGCGCACGCTAACATAAGGTTAACGTACGCTAAGGACAGCCGTTAGCGCACGCTACCAAAGGTTCTTAGCGCACGCTAACGATTCGATCGAAGTACTTGGACTACCGGTACAGCGTTAGCGCACGCTAACATTAGGAGTTAGCGCGCGCTAAATCGGGACAAGATATATAGGACGATTTGGTCCAACTTTCGTCATTTCTTCATTTCTCAATCATTTCGGACGAGCTCGGGCGATTCGTAAAGGTCTTTTCGAGCTACAATCATCTAGCATCATCTTCAACCTTCTAAGTTGGATTAATCATCATCTAAATCAGTTTCATCACTCCAAATCAAGGTAATGATTCTTGGATCTAGAATTTCGGATCTTGGGTGTTTTGCTTTCGATCTCTTCGTGTAAATCGATGTTATGTTGGAATATGTTAGATATGGATTATCTATCTTGGATACATGTATTTCTACGGATTCATTGGTGTAATTTTCGGAATTTGTGAATAATTGAGGAATTGTTCAAGAACCCTTACGGGTTGACTTTGGAATTTTGGGGGTTTTCGACTAAATGTTGTTGAAATATCGTTCTAAGTATTCCTATTGGATTATTGATAGTATTCATGAGTTTTTGTGGTTTTGAATCATTCATTGGGAGTTGGTTTCGGATGTAAATGAGTTTTGGTTGTAAACAATTGGAGATTGTTTACAACGCGTTTGTGTAAATGCCCCAATGAGTTTCGGGTATTGTTGTATCGACTTTTGAGTTGGTTGTGATCATGCTTGATTCATGTATTAAGAGAATTGTTGGTTTTTGTGTTGTTTAAGGTTGTTCGAGCGGCCGGTAATTTCACTAAGGACGTTGATCGTGGAAGTACCTTCTCGCCTTCGGTTTGAGGCAAGTTTTATACTTGTACTGGTCAATGAGCTAATGTCATCATGTATGTGTATGAATGTGTTGTATCATTCCGAGACTTAGTCTCTTCATGAATTCATTGATATCAAGAGATCGTTCGATACGATACCTTCCGGCAATTTTGCCAAATGTTTATTGTTGTTCGTTAACGGCCGATTCAAGGCATTGTAGTACTCATTATTAATGTCATTATCGATAGCCGGTTCGCGGTATCGATGTATCGATTGTTGTTAATATAGATGTCAATTTAAGACATCGTTGAGATCATTGTTATTCCTGTTTGGATCGTCATTAAAAGCATGAGCCGATTAAAGGTATTGGCTTATTCATTTCTCACCTTCGCCGCTTCAGAATCGATTAAAGGTGCCGAGGCATCATTCGTATCATTGTCATCGATTGGCCGTTCTCAGGCAAATCTAAATGTTCAATCATTCACTGCATCATTGTTATCGATTGACCTTTCTAAGGCAATCGAGGTATTCACTCATTCATCGTGTCATTGTTATCGATTGGCCGTTCTCAGGCAAATCGAAGTGTTCAATCATTCACTGCATCATTGTTATCGATTGACCTTTCTAAGGCAATCGAGGTATTCACTCATTCATCGTGTCATTGTTATCGATTGGCCGTTCTCAGGCAAATCGAAGTGTTCAATCATCCGCTGCATCATTGTTGTCGGTTGGCCATTCTAAGGCAATCGAGGTGTTAATTTGGGACTGTCAAGGACGGTGTCTATCCGTGTGTTACTATCATCGTGTTGGCCGACTCAGGGCAGCACACTATCACTCATTGTGATACGGCTTCGTTCCGTGGCTTCGGCCCTAATTGTGATACGGCTGGATGCCGTGGCTTCGGCCCTAATTGTGATACGGCTGGATGCCGTGGCTTCGGCCCTAATTGTGATACGGCTGGATGCCGTGGCTTCGGCCCTCATTGTGATACGGCTTCGTGCCGTGGCTTCGGCCCTCATTATTCTGACTTAAATTGTTTTGACTTCAGGTGTTTGTGATATTTGTTAATTTCCGCTGAATGACTTTCAGGCCTTTATTATTGTCCTGGTAATTTCATTGGAGCCTTAGGGCATTGTGATTCATAATTAAGTCAGTCCTGGTTTGGTTCATGTGTTGTCATTCATTGTGGTATTCTGTGATTTTGATTCGCCGTCGGGCACTTATGTTCTAACCTGTCGAACAGGTATTAATAGTATGCCGTGGGCATAGTATTTCACGAATGCTCGGTTCTTACCTTGGTTTGTGAGCATTTCGTATTATTATCATCATTGTACCTTTTCATTCTGCCTTTGGATGCATATCATGTTATACATGTATTTGATGTTCATTATCTGAATGACTGACCCCGTGGGGGCGGAATATGTTTTTCATGTTTTAGGTGCTTGCGAGGAGAGAGTTGAGACACAGGGGCATGATGATGGCGACGAGGCATTCAAGCGATACTAGTACGAGTTGTTCATTGTCGGTCAGTCGGTTGGAGTGTACTCCAGTCTTGTCAGTTGTTGTCGTGTTGTATTTCATTTTTGGCCATGTAGGCTACTTTTGTCGTTAAAATTCCTTATCAGAATATTGTGTTGGATATCATGGTAGGGACTATGATTTTCCCTTGTTGTGTTAATTAATGTATTTTTAGTCATGTTCGCCTGGTGGATCTCCTGGCGTGGGGTCCACGGCACTGTAATAACCCAATAGGATTTGGGGGTGTTACAGAAATGGTATCAGAGATTTGGGTTGTGAAATACCCTGAGATGTGAGTTATGTGGTCCTACCGACGCGGTAGTAGTGGGATTGTCAGGTTATGACAATCTAGTCGATCGAGTTTTGTGAGTCGTAATATTAGTGCGACTGCACGAGTCATTCATTCATCGAGTCGTCGTCAGTGAAGACTAGTATCGCGAGACCTCTAAGCATCGTATGACCTGTGTAAGGACTCGATTCTCTTTATGTTCATACATTCATCATGTCATTAATTGTTCATGCCTTGTTGAAACCTATATGCGATATTGGTGTTATGATTGATTCATGACTAATTATTTTGGGACACGTGTGGCTTGTGTAAGCACTAAGGATCAACTCATTCGTCAGTTAATAATCCTCAATCGTCATGCTGATCTTGTCGATCATGTTAATTCATTCATAACTCAGTCAATATCATTACTCAGTTAATTCATCACTCAGATAATTCATTCATCACTCAGTCAATAACATTACTCAGTTAATTCATCACTCAGGTAATTCATTCATCACTCAGTCAATATCATTCATCAATCATTTAATTCAC
The DNA here is from genome assembly GCA_033398695.1 of Orobanche coerulescens. NCBI lineage: Eukaryota > Viridiplantae > Streptophyta > Magnoliopsida > Lamiales > Orobanchaceae > Orobanche > Orobanche coerulescens. The sequence continues at coordinate 23,971,472 of CM065812.1, forward strand.
TCATCACTCAGTCAATCTCATTGCTCAGTTAATTCATTCCTCATTCAGTCAATCTCATTGTTCAGTTAATTCATTAATCATTCAGCCCATCTCACGGTTCAGTTGTAGATCTTGTGGATCGAATTTTCAACCTTGTTAACTTGTTCAAAGTAATCATTTCAGGAATTTCATCAGGCAATCATGTTACCTCATTTGATGTTTCATACGATCTTATCATACTCTGACGTAATGTCGACGATCATTTCATTAAATCATTAATGCGTTCATTGCGGTATGGCGTGTATGCTCATCATTATCATTCAGTAATGTAATCATAATGCGATCTTCATGCGAGATCTGTAATCATCATGTAGCTTTCCTGCTTCAGTATGGATAGAGCTGTCAGAGGACGCAGGGGAGGAGGCCGCGGTGCGGGCCGGAACCCGGGATCTCGTGTGCATGCCCACACGAACACGAGGGATATCATTAATTCATCAAATAGCGAGGCTACTCATTCATCAGCAGATAATCATTCACTGTCAGGGAGTCGTACCCGAGAGGCATCTCACTCGGAAGGTGTTCGGGTTGATCCATTCATATTTATGCAGGGCATGATGGCCCAGATGACTCAGATGACGCGGATAGTGGAGACCATGCAGACCTCGATGGTTCGTGGTCCACCGCAACAGTGATACCAGGTGCCATTTCATGGACAGACTGGAGGAGTGAATCAGATTGTTGGCGATATCTCTCGTCAGAGGCCGCCTACTTTTGAGGGTTCGTCGGAACCAGCTGATATTGTTCATTGGCTCGAGCATTTTGATAAACTCTTCGACATGGTTCAGTGTCCGGAAGAGAATAAAGTAGCAGTAGCGGCTTATTACTTGAGTAAGGGCGCTTATTCGTGGTGGCTTTCTGTGAAACCCATCGATCGTGATTGTATTTGGAGCGAGTTCAAGACTCTCATGTTAGAGAGGTATTATCCGTCTCCACTTCGTGAAGCCAAGTTGTCAGAGGTTTTGAACCCCGAACCCGTCGAGGACGAGGGTGTTATTGTCATTCTTTGAGAAGTTTGGGGACTACTTGATTTGCTTCGTCAATTATCCGTACTGAGGCGGATAAAATTAAGTATTTTAGCAAGAGGCTAAATCCGCAGTTGAGGATGCAGTTGTTCAACCACAATTGTAATTCACTTAGTGAGTTCATCGGGAAGGCTCTTGGAGCAGAGCTTTTGATGAAGGAGCTTACTCAGAAGCATCCTTCAGTTTCTTTAGGTGAGAGGACTAGAATGCCGGCTCGTTCAGAGGGACATCGGGCTCCGTCATCCAAGGGGTCGTTTTCTAGTCGTCTTCATGCTGGGACAGCATCTTCCTCTCAGGCGATGAGTTCGACTGTTGTTTGCTTTAACTGTGATTCAGCAGGTCACGTTAGTACCCGGTGCAGTGCCGGCTATTGTTTGTTTTACGTGTGTGGGAGGCGGGGACACCGGCGGAAATCTGCGGGGGTTCTAGCACCGGTAAATCTCAAGAGAGCTCGAGGGCCTCGAGAGACTTCGTTACTCCAGCCGTGCATCATCGAGGGACCTATCAGGCCTCGAGGGCCAGAGGTAAGGACATTCATCACCGGTTTGAACAAGTTAATTCTTGTGCGTTAATAGTATAATCATTCAATTCATTGTCGTTCATTCATTCATATAATTCATTCATCATATATATCAATCATATTGGGACTCATAATTATCGATTAATCATTCAATTCACGAGGAACGGCGGTTCCAATCACTTCAGGGATCTATCACTCATGACGTTATTAATTCACCTTGGTGAGTCATTCCAAATCCTTGTCGGGTTTGTAGTCATTTATCATTCATCATTCATTTTTGTCACTTTCATTCTCGTGACCTTCTGAGATCATAGTTAGTGGCGAGTTCATCGTCGGATATACCTTAAATCGTTGAGATAGAGGAAATCGATGATATGGAAGGATATCGATGTTGGGTACATTTGAGATGTAACCTTGTTTTTGGATGACTGTGTTAATCTATCAGTAATAATGTATCGTGACTGTGGATCATTTATTGTTGATCTATCTTATTATGATTACATTTGAGAATCTTGAGATTTTGATCATTTGTTGGGAGTTCATACCTCCGGCGTTGTGCTCGAGATTTCGTGGTAATTTGAGAAATCGTTCACTGTGTTTCGAGACGTCAAGTCTTGGGGACTTGGGCTTGCGGTTGATTTGGTCCCGAGGACTATTTGGGCGTTATTGTTTTGGATCGTGATGGATAGTTCATATCCCGAGTTGTTTACCCTCGTTTCGAGACGAAACTCTTTTTAAGGGGAGTATGTAATACCCGGTTGTGAATTCATTTATTATCATTCGATGCGTCACTCGAATTTTTTTCACTCATTAATAATCATTCATCATTCATATTCAAATAACTATGTTCACCATTCGGCGTATTTTGGGATCATCACTGTTTGAGATCGAGCCGAGATTATTGTCATCATCATCATCATGTTTTGATTTTCGGTTTGAGAGGTAGCGCACGCTACCTATTGTAGTTAGCGCGCTAATGAGGTGCATGTAACGCATACGTAATGATTGATTTTAGCGCACGCTAGCGCAAGTGAGGCGACGATCCGAGAAGGTCTTGGGCTGATTTTGGAAATTCGTAGCGCACGCTACGAGTGGTAAATAGCGTACGCTAACTATCTTTGTAACGCACGCTAAGACTTGAGTAGCGCACGCTAGCGCGCTCGGAATCGAGGACGATAGGTTACGGACTCCGAGGATTTTGGATACCAACTATCGGTAGCGCACGCTAACATAAGGTTAACGTACGCTAAGGGCGGTACATTAGCGCACGCTACCAAAGGTTCTTAGCGCCGCTAACGATTCATCGAAGTACTTGGACTACCGGTACAGCGTTAGCGCACGCTAACATCGGGAGTTAGCGCGCTAAAGCGGGGCAGATATATATAGCAGTTTGGTCGACTTTCGTCATTTCTTCATTTCTCAATCATTTCGGACGAGCTCGGGCGATTCGTAAAGGTCTTTTCGAGCTACAATCATCTAGCATCATCTTCAACCTTCTAAGTTGGATTAATCATCATCTAAATCAGTTTCATCACTCCAAATCAAGGTAATGATTCTTGGATCTAGAATTTCGGATCTTGGGTGTTTTGCTTTCGATCTCTTCGTGTAAATCGATGTTATGTTGGAATATGTTAGATATGGATTATCTATCTTGGATACATGTATTTCTACGGATTCATTGGTGTAATTTTCGAATTTGTGAATAATTGAGGAATTGTTCAAGAACCCTTACGGGTTGACTTTGGAATTTTGGGGGTTTTCGACTAAATGTTGTTGAAATATCGTTCTAAGTATTCCTATTGGATTATTGATAGTATTCATGAGTTTTTGTGGTTTTGAATCATTCATTGGGAGTTGGTTTCGGATGTAAATGAGTTTTGGTTGTAAACAATTGGAGATTGTTTACAACGCGTTTGTGTAAATGCCCCAATGAGTTTCGGTATTGTTGTATCGACTTTTGAGTTGGTTGTGATCATGCTTGATTCATGTATTAAGAGAATTGTTGGTTTTTGTGTTGTTTAAGGTTGTTCGAGCGGCGGTAATTTCACTAAGGACGTTGATCGTGGAAGTACCTTCTCGCCTTCGGTTTGAGGCAAGTTTTATACTTGTCTTTGATCGATGAGCTAATGTCATCATGTATGTGTATGAATGTGTTGTATCATTCCGAGACTTAGTCTCTTCATGAATTCATTGATATCAAGAGATCGCTCGATACGATACCTTAGGCAATTTTGCCAAATGTTTATTGTTGTTCGTTAACGGCCGATTCAAGGCATTGTAGTACTCATTATTAATGTCATTATCGATAGCGGTTCGCGGTATCGATGTATCGATTGTTGTTAATATAGATGTCAATTTAAGACATCGTTGAGATCATTGTTATTCTGTTTGGATCGTCATTAAAAGCATGCGTGCCGATTAAAGGTATTGGCTTATTCATTTCTCACCTTCGTAAATGCATTAATCGATTAAAGGTGCCGAGGCATCATTCGTATCATTGTCATCGATTGGCCGTTCTCAGGCAAATCTAAATGTTCAATCATTCACTGCATCATTGTTATCGATTGACCTTTCTAAGGCAATCGAGGTATTCACTCATTCATCGTGTCATTGTTATCGATTGGCCGTTCTCAGGCAAATCGAAGTGTTCAATCATTCACTGCATCATTGTTATCGATTGACCTTTCTAAGGCAATCGAGGTATTCACTCATTCATCGTGTCATTGTTATCGATTGGCCGTTCTCAGGCAAATCGAAGTGTTCAATCATCCGCTGCATCATTGTTGTCGGTTGGTCATTCTAAGGCAATCGAGGTGTTAATTTGGGACTGTCAAGGACGGTGTCTATCCGTGTGTTACTATCATCGTGTTGTCCGACTCAAGGCAGCACACTATCACTCATTGTGATACGGCTTCGTGCCGTGGCTTCGGCCCTAATTGTGATACGGCTGGATGCCGTGGCTTCGGCCCTAATTGTGATACGGCTGGATGCCGTGGCTTCGGCCCTAATTGTGATATGGCTGGATGCCGTGGCTTCGGCCCTCATTGTGATACGGCTTCGTGCCGTGGCTTCGGCCCTCATTGTTACAGCTTCGGGCTGTTTTGACTTCAGGTGTTTGTGATATTTGTTAATTTCCGCTGAATGACTTTCAGGCCTTTATTATTGTCCTGGTAATTTCATTGGAGCCTTAGGGCATTGTGATTCATAATTAATTCAGTCCTGGTTTGGTTCATGTCTTGTCATTCATTGTGGTATTCTGTGATTTTGATTCGCCGTCGGGCACTTATGTTCTAACCTGTCGAACAGGTATTAATAGTATGCCGTGGGCATAGTATTTCACGAATGCTCGGTTCTTACCTTGGTTTGTGAGCATTTCGTATTATTATCATCATTGTACCATTTCATTCTGCCTTTGGATGCATATCATGTTATACATGTATTTGATGTTCATTATCTGGATGGTGACCCGTGTGGCGGAATATGTTTTTCATGTTTTAGGTGCTTGCGAGGAGAGAGTTGAGACACAGGGGCATGATGATGGCGACGAGGCATTCAAGCGATACTAGTACGAGTTGTTCATTGTCGGTCAGTCGGTTGGAGTGTACTCCAGTCTTGTCAGTTGTTGTCGTGTTGTATTTCATTTTTGGCCATGTAGGCTACTTTTGTCGTTAAAATTCCTTATCGGAATATTGTGTCGGATATCATGGTAGGGACTATGATTTTCCCTTGTTGTGTTAATTAATGTATTTTTAGTCATGTTCTTTGGTGGATCTCTGGCGTGGGGTCCACGGCACCGTAATAACCTGATAGGATTTGGGGGTGTTACGGTTAGGTATGCGGCGTTAAATCAAACGAATCCGTTAAATACACTCCGTTTAATTATAAATGTATTTATATTAATTAATTAATCTAATTAATTAATTATATCAAATACAAATATATTTCTCTAAGAAATATAATTTATGAATTAAATTAATTACCCAGAACTTAATTTTAATTCATAAGACCGTTATTTGATTTATCGATAAATCATAATTAGATATCAATATCTAATATTAATAGAGAGATAATAAATTCACATTTATCCGTCAACGCTCGATGCGCGACTCGTAGGTCCGTCTCGGCCCGGTATTGGGAGGAACCAATGAGTGCGGGCCGCACTTAGCCAAGCTAGCGGGCCGCACCGTAAACCCAATCGAGAACGAATGAAGGGATCATTCCGTAACCATTTTGTCGTGAATACTATATACGTATAGACCCTTCATCGATGTCCCGGTCAAGTCTTCGGGTCACGGTAAAGTCAAACCCTCATGTTGACTAAACTCTATACATGTGTTAATGCAAATCAAGACCGTGATTAATAGTGTATCTAATACGACTATATCGAATGCTTTGGCCAAAGACTTATGATCTTATTTGCCATTAACCGTATAGGACATTCGCTGCTCACTAACAGAGATAGAATCCTTTCTTGGCGTACGGTAAAGAATGCTACTCGCCCGTATAGTCCGCACTTGAGGTTGACTCGGTAAATAAGCAAATGAGTCTAACTACTCTAATGACAAACTAAACGTCACAGCACATCTTCTCCGAACCCTCAAGTCAAAGGTCCACGTATACTATCACAACCTTTCGATTCGTCATCGACTCTCCGAGAGTGAATATCGTGTGACTGAATCGAGTATGAGTCGTGTTCGAGTATACTGGCCCCACCAATATACTTATAACTATGCTATCAAGACGTGCACACATCCTAGCATCAGTTATACAAGTCGTATTAAAACTTAATGCCCATTTTAAGTTTATTGACTTGCGAACAATTTACGTAAATAAATTTTAAACACTTCCAGTGCATTTTCTCTTATCCCATAACGAGAATGGAATGTTCGATTTATTTACATGGACTTCACTTCAATATTTACCAAGTCAAGAATGCAATTGAAATACAATAAACAGTGAATGAATCGTATTGCCTTTTTATTAATTATTCCATAATTACAAGTACAATGCCCTTACTCTCTCATCCCTTGAGTGGCATTCGAGGGCATATTCCTAACAATCTCTCACTTGCACTCAATGCCACACATCATGGTATCCAATACCCATGTTCTTCAGATGTCTTTCTAAGACGGCCTGAGATTATGGCTTAGTCAGCGGGTCAGAGACATTGTCTTCTGAGTCTACTATTTGCAATGAAACATATCCTTTTTCACCATCTTGCAAACGATGTGGTATTTTCTCTCTATATGCTTGGTGTTGTGGTAAGCCCTAGGCTCCTTGGCTTGGGCGACAGCTCCATCATTATCACAGAATAGTGATATAGGCAGCTCCGCATTAGGCACCACTTGAAGTTCTTGCATAAACTTCTGCATCCAAAATGCTTCTTTGCTAGCCTCTGAGGTAGCTAGATACTCTGCTTGGCTGGTGGAATCTCCAGTAGCAGTTTCCTTGGAGCTTCTCCAAGATACTGCTCCTCCATTGAGAGTAAACAAATACCCAGATGTCGACTTAGAGTCGTCATTGTCTCCTTGAAAATCATAATCGGTGAATCCAATCACCCTCAGTTCTCCACCACCGTAAGAAAGAACCAAATCTCTAGTTCTTCTTAAGTACTTAAAAATGTTCTTTACGGCAGTCCAGTGTTCCCTACCCGGGTTTGCTTGAAATCGGCTTACCATACTCACAGCATAGGCTAAGTCCGGTCTCGTTCACAATATAGTGTATATGAGGCTACCCACTGTCGAGGCATAGGGTACCTTACTCATCTCTCTTGTATTCCTCACTTTGAGGACACATTTTCGTGGTGAGATGAATTCCATGTCGCATGGGAAGGAACCCTCTTTTAGATTCATCCATCTTGAATCTTCTCAGGATTTTATCTATATAGAGGGCTTGGGAAAGTCCTATCATTCTTCGCGGTCTATCTCTGTAAAGACGGATCCCTATAATATAGGAAGCTTCTCCCAAGTCTTTCATAGAGAACGTTTTAGAAAGCCAAGCTTTCACAGTGCTGAGCATTGCTACGTTATTTCCTATAAGTAGAATATCATCTACATATAGTACTAAGAACGCAATGTTGCTCCCACTGACCTTTTTGTAAACACACGGTTCCTCCTCATTTCGTACGAAGTCAAAGTCCTTGACTGCTTCGTCAAATCGAAGGTTCCAACTCCGAGAAGCTTGCTTCAGCCCATAAATAGCTCGTTGCAGCTTACACATCTTATCAGACCTTCGAAGTGGAGGTTGTGTTACAATAGGTTCGGTTCCTTATCCCTGATCAGATGTCTCCTTAGGACCTTCATTATGCTCTTCCAAAGAGATATTTCTACCCGAGCCACCTTCCTGAATGAATTCATCCTCAAGGAAGTGCGCTTGTAATGCCACAACGACCCTATGGTCTTCTGGCATGTAGAATAGATAACCCATCGAGTCCCCTGGGTATCTAATGAAACGTCCTTTGATGGACCTCGCTTCCAGTTTGTCCACCTTAGCCTTCTTGACATAGGTTGGATATCCCCAAATCCTTATGTGATTCAGGCTTGGTTTCTTAACATTCCACATCTCATGTAGAGTGATAGGAACGGATTTGGAAGGACATCAATTAAGGATACAGGCAGCGGTTAGTAAGGCATACCCCCACAGGTAAATAGGTAAATCAGTGTAATTTAACATAGAGCGAACCATGTCCAACAAAGTTCGATTTCTCCTTTCTGAAACACCATTTAACTGTGGAGTTCCTGGCGGCGTCAATTGTGAAACTATTCCATGTTCGTTAAGGAACTCATCAAACTCTGTGTTCATATATTCGCCACCTCGGTCCGACCGAAGTGCTTTGATATGACATCCAGTCTGTTTTTCAACTAGGGCCTTAAATTCTTTGAATTTAGTAAAGGCTTCGGATTTATGTTTCATTAAGTACACAATCCCATACCTAGTATGATCATCTGTGAACGTTATCAAATATTGATATCCATCTCGGGCCACTTTTAGAGCACCACAAACGTCGGTATGTACCAATCCAAGTTTATCGGCAGCCCTTTCAAAAGTCCCTGTGAAGGGGGACTTAGTCATTTTGCCTCTAAGGCAAGATTCACAAGCTGGATAGGGTTCTACACCTAATGGACTTAAAAATCCATCTTTCTCCATTTTCTGAACCTTGGTCTGACCAACATAACCAAGTCTAAGGTGCCATTTAAAAGCTTGATTAGTATCTTGCCTACCATGTTTCCTAGTTATAGTTTTCCTTTCTTTGTTTTATTTTGCATGTTCAGATGATATAATCATTCAACAATGTAGTTGTGCCAACCAATTTATTTCGAAAATAAATTTTACAACTACCATTTCCAATGAAGAAACAAAATCCTTTCCGGTCCAAGACTGGAATGGATATAATGTTTTTATGCCCCTTGGGCAAAACAAGTACTTCATCTAATGTCAAAATAAAACCGGATTCTAAACCCAGTAGGATTGATCCAATATCGGTTGCCTCGACACTTTGTCCGCTTCCGACAGTGATCATTATTTCCCAGCTTCAATTTTTCTACTTTGTTCCAGATCCTGATTCATAGTACAATTGTGAGAAGTGGCACCTGAATCCAGAATCCATGAAGCAGAATATACAGTAGCGGAACAATTTGTTTCAAAAACAAAAAGTTCCGTACCTGATGCGCCATTAATCTTAGGACAAGTCCTTCGCCAGTGGCCCAGCTCACCGCATTCAAGGCATTTGTCCGTAGTTTTGGACCGCCTACCTTTTGAACCTTTTGGGCCTTGCCCTTTCCTTTCTGTACCTCTTTCTTGGGTTTGTACTGCTCGTAGGTCTTTTTCTTCTTGTTCTTGGACCTCCGAGGCCCAGAAGAAATCACAAGAGCAGCCTCTCTCGGTTTAGTCTTCATGTTAGACTGCGACGTCACCAGTTTATTCATTAGCCCAGCTAATGTGCATGAAATTTTATTACAGTTGAAATTCATTACAAACTGCGTGAAAGAGTCAGGGCGAGATTGAAGGATGAGATCAATTTGAAGGGATAAATCCATATTAAAGTTGAGCACCTTGAGCCTCTCAATCATATAGATCATCTTGAGGACGTGGTCTCCCACTTTCGCCCCTTCTTTCATCCTAGCACTGAACAACTGCTTCGATATCTCATATCTAGCAGTCCTACTGTGTTCTCCATAAAGCTCGGTCAAGTGTGCGAGAATCTGCTTAGCATAAGTCATTTTCTCGTGCGCTCTCTGCAGCTCATTTATTGAGCCCATCATAAAGCCACGGACTAGCACGTCATCCTTGACCCAATTTTTATGGACGTCAATATCTTCCTGATTAACCTTAGTTCGGATTGGAGTCGGTGGAATGTCCGCCTCCAAGACGTATCCCAGAGACTCCATACTAAGTACAATCATCAGATTCCGCAACCAGTCAACAAAATTGGGTCCAGTTAGGAGATTCTTTTCAAGTAGTTCTGCAAGTGGGTTTTTAGCCATTTTTAGAGAGATTCAGTTTCGTTTTCTGCAAAGATTTAGACAAGATTCAATTAGTGACTTGTTTAATTATGACCGAGTATAGAATTTAAGGGCTTGTATAATTCTTGTCTCGGCTCCCACTAATTTTATCGGAACTATACACTCCCATGTTATAATCCGGAAGTCATGGTTAGATCGACTTCTTAGTGGTGATCAATTTCTTTACAAAGTTTAATAGAGGGCAACCCATACGGTTTCTATTCTATTATTCTTTATAAAGTGGTGTCTAATACCAACCCATCTAATGGATGATTCGATCTTCTTTTACCCATAGTTCACTTGCCCTCAACCCATTCGGTTTCTATGGCTCGCTGAACTATCTAAGTTTAAACCGTCAACTCCTATTAGTCTGACAATTGAATCTTACCCGGCAACCCATACGGTTTATAGGGGTTTGATTTGTCACAACCAAAGGCATCTAATGCACTCTAGGAATTTATCAACTTTCCCCAAAAATATTACCCCGACATACTCGGAAGAATAATATTTCGGTTTAGATTTCAATTTTCCATGAGTTTGACGGAGGGTAGGAAACCTCGTAACCTTTATAACTTAGTGTGTTTGTAGTCGGGAGAATTTCGCGATTAATGTTACACTTTGCACATTAATTCATTTATACGCGCGTTTGTTGGTTTGTCAATAATTCAAAATGAAAAACAGAAAACAGTAACCTAGTTACTACCAACATATAGCTCATGGACCTAATTCCTAAGTACTGGGCCAAGCGAATGACCCAATAAATAAAAACACAGTCTTCGAATCTTCATCTTCCCGGTCGGTTGTCTTCGGTCTTCGTCATACCCAAAATAATAATTACATCATTGAAAAATTGCATCCTATACAAATTTTTCTAGTAAATATAAATAGGCTTAAAACGGCCTTTACAACCCAATCGAATCGAACAAATCAAAAACTAAGTCCACGAGCTATATCACCATCACATAAGGATTCCATACAATATGTAATGGCAACGAAATTAAACAATTAATTTTAATATAAATTAATCTAATTAATCTATAAATTAATCTATTCAATTTCTACTATATTAATCCAATTAATATAAAGTGGCATTAAAATTAAATAATCAATTAATATATTAATCCAATCAATATAAAATTAATCTATTCAATTTTAATGGTATTAATCCAATTAATACTAATAATCGTCATTTAAATTCATTCGAATTAATCCGGCCAAAGTAATATTTTCGTTTAATTTATTTCCCTTAACTAAAAAAAAATATTCCAAATATTAATTTAGTCAAATTAAAATCCAATTTAAATTTTGGGAAATAATTACAACAAAATATAAACTTAAAACGGAGTCCGGACAATCCGGTTTTAGGCCCGGCCATGCCCGATTCAAAATCGGGCCAAAAACCCGAGGGGTGCACAGGCGAGTCCTCTTCAGCGGTCTGGCCGATCACTCTCGGCCTGCCGAGAACTCTCAGCCCTGGCCGAGTCATGGGACGAGCACGCTCGGCGGCTGGCGAGCGGCCCGAGCGGTGCTACGGCACCACCGCCGACCGCTTTCTTCGTTTTTTGGCTCGTTACCAAAAACGTGATGCTACAACGAATAATTTTAAAAATCTACGATTATACCAAACTTGATTCTAAATCAAAAACATCAACCATAAGCATTCAAAATGCATAAATAATCGTATATACGGTATCATTGACCTCGCTCCGATACCACTGTTGGGATTAGAAAATAAAAGCGAAATACGCAATGAAATAAATACGAATCCCAAACAGGATCGATCAAGTAACGTATATACGAAAATATAAATACGAAGATAAAGATCATACCCTTGAAGCCTTTGAAATAAATCTTCGTAAAAATGATGATGATCACGAACCCCGTCCCGAACACGAAATCCCTTCGTTCCAAGCATCGAAAGGTACGAAGCCTCTACTTCACACGCGTCGGAAGTTGCCCGGAAAAATTCGATAGCAATCCGTTCTCCAAGAACACGGCTAGGAATTACTATAGGAATTTATATCTCTCTTTTTCTTGATTTTGTATCACCTCAAAGATGAACAAAAATTGAAAATAATTTTTTTTTTCTCCCTCAAGAAAGCTCACGACAGTGGGCTGGTGGTGGTTTTCATCTCATGAAGAAAACTATCTCAAGATGAAATGATGAGATGTTAATTTCTACCAAAAATAAGATTCTTATATCTAATCATGTGGGAACATGATGGAAAGACCCACCACCTCACATGAAAGAAAATGACATTCAACCAAGAGCACACATGGGTGGGGCGGTCTCATGAGGAAGTTTCCTAGAAATGAGTCGAGCCACTCGGTTCGTGTACCGGGCGTTCGTCAAACGAATCCGTTAAATACACTCCGTTTAATTATAAATGTATTTATATTAATTAATTAATCTAATTAATTAATTATATCAAATACAAATATATTTCTCTAAGAAATATAATTTATGAATTAAATTAATTACCCGGTAACTTAATTTTAATTCATAAGACCGTTATTTGATTTATCCAATAAATCATAATTAGATATCCAATATCTAATATTAATAGAGAGATAATAAATTCACATTTATCCGTCAACGCTCCTGATGCGCGACTCCGTAGGTCCGTCTCACCGGCATTGGGAGGAACAATGAGTGCGGGTCGCACTTAGCGACTAGCGGGCGCCTTGTAAACCGATTGAGAACGAATGAAGGGATCATTCCGAACCATTTTGTCGTGAATACTATATACGTATAGACCCTTCATCGATGTCCCGGTCAAGTCTTGGTCACGGTAAAGTCAAACCTCTTGTTGACTAAACTCTATACATGTGTTAATGCAAATCAAGACCGACTGATTAATAGTGTATCTAATACGACTATATCAGAATGCTTTGGCCAAAGACTTATGATCTTATTTGCCATTAACCGTATAGGACATTCGCCTGCTCACTAACAGGAGATAGAATCCTTTCTTGGCGTACAGTAAAGAATGCTACCTGCCCGTATAGTCCGCACTTCGAGGTCGACTCAGTAAATAAGCAAATGAGTCTAACTACTCTAATGACAAACTAAACGTCACAGGCACATCTTCTACTGAACCCTCAAGTCAAAGGTCCACGTATACTATCACAACCTTTCGATTCGTCATCGACTCTCCAAGAGTGAATATCGTGTGACTGAATCGAGTATGAGTCGTGTTCGAGTATACTGGCCCCACCAATATACTTATAACTATGCTATCAAGACGTGCACACGTCCTAGCATCAGTTATACAAGTCGTATTAAAACTTAATGCCCATTTTAAGTTTATTGACTTGCGAACAATTTACGTAAATAAATTTTAAACACTTCCAGTGCATTTTCTCTTATCCCATAACGAGAATGGAATGTTCGATTTATTTACATGGACTTCACTTCAATATTTACCAAGTCAAGAATGCAATTGAAATACAATAAACAGTGAATGAATCGTATTGCCTTTTTATTAATTATTCCATAATTACAAGTACAATGCCATTACTCTCTCATCCCCTGAGTGGCATTCGAGGGCATATTCCTAACAGAAATATCATACTCCAATTATCGATATCACAAATCCGAATAATACTGGGTTCGAATACAGATGAAATACACAAAAATAAATCCGGATAATACAGTCTTAATCCTACTTCTGATCTCGTCTATCTTCTCTACAGTCTGCTCGATCAATTCTGGACCCAAAATCGTTCCTTCTCCAACCTCACTCCAATAAAGAGGCGATCGACATTTTCTTCCGTACAAAGCCTCATATGGGGCCATTTGTATAGTTGCTTGGTAACTATTGTTATAAGCAAACTATACTAACGGCAAAATATTTTCCCAATTCTCACCAGTATCAAGAACACACGCCCTCAACAAATCTTCGAGTGTTTTGATAGTCCGCTCAGATTGACCATCAGTTTGCGGATGATATGCAGTACTGAAATTCAACTTAGTGCCCAATGCACTCTGAAGACTCTTCCAACATAAATCGTGGATCTCTATCCGAGATGATTGACACTGAAACACCATGTAACCTCAAAATCTCATGAATATAAATCTTCGCATATTGTTCCATACTATAAGTCATCCTCACAGGTAGAAAATCAGATGACTTCGTTAAGTGATCTACTATCACCCAGATAGCATCGTTCTTCCTCACGGTTCGCGGCAGACCAACCACAAAATCCATTGTGATATGCTCCCATTTCCATTCTGGGATTTCCAACGGTTGAAGTAAACCTCCTGGCCATTGGTGTGCTGCCTTCACCTGCTGACATATCATACACCTCTCCACAAATACACCAATGTCCCATTTTATTCCTCTCCACCAAAAGAATTTCTTCAGGTCGTGGTACATCTTTGTACCTCCCGGATGAGCGGAGTATGGTGCATTATGAGCTTCTTCAAGGATTTGCCTCCTAAGGTATGGGTCCTTATGTAATATCCGCAATTTCGATTTTCGGTAAATTTCTTTTTTGGCAGGAGTCCGTTTTAGCGGCTCGATTATGAACGTTTCGTCATTCTGAGAATATTTATTTCTGCAGTTTTTGACTTCTGAGCTCGTTTTGGTGTCGTTTTGTTGAGTTCCGTGTTCTTAAGTGATTTTTCCGCACTTGAGTTTGATTCTTGCGAATCTCGTCCGAAACTGTTGTTTAGAGTTTCTCGTAAGTTCATTTAATGTTATTATACATGTTGCAAACTTTGGCTTAGTTTTTCGATCGTGTATAGTGTATTTCGGACGTTTTGGGCTGTTTTCATAATTTCCCAAAGTTTGGGGTAATTACTTCCGTGGTCGAATTTCGAGCTTTCGGGTGGTCGGAATCATGTGCCCTCTTAGCGCTTAGATTCTTCTTTGCGAGTACTTCATAACCGTATCTTCGGTTTATATTCAGGTTTGGGTTTCGGGGTTGTCTGGGCCGTCGGAAGTGACCACGACCGAGTCACGACCGCACATTTTGGAGCAGGTACTGGCCTGGCCGAGTTACGGCCGTAAGTGATCGGTAGGCACAGGCTGGACGAAGGCCGATTATGGCCGTAAGGCGTGATCGGCTACGGATGTACGGGCGCCAGGCAACTTTCGGACGAATGCCGGTTACGACCGTAAGAGGGTGTCAGTTACGGTCGTAAGTGATCGGCAGACGCTGGGCAGGATTTTCACGAATGCCGGTTGCGGACGTAACCCTATCGGCCATAAATAGGCCTGGTATCGGGCCATACCTCATTTTACCCCTTTTCTTCATCCGGGTTGCGGCTGGCGACGGGAGAAGTTGAAGAGTGGAGTTTTTGGGTGATTCCACTCGATTTCTAGGCGTTTTAGAAGACTCTTGTCGATTTTATCATCACCTAATCCTTGTTCTTCGTCGAATCGAGGTAAATTCTTGAAATCTCCTAGAATTGACTTTCGAGATTCCTTCTTGATTTTCGTTGTTCGTCTGCTTTTGATGAATCATTTGATATTTTCGAACATTAATAATTGTGTTCTATGGGTTGTATATCCATATTTCAAGTTTGTTCAACTCGATTGGTGATTTGAGTGTTCTCGAGAGTTATCGAATGTGGAGTGTTCGATTAAATGTCCCAATGAGTTTCCTTTCGATAGTTTGGTAGGATTTCCGTTGTTTTTTACCTTGATTCTCATTGTAATCGTATCTTCGTTGTTTTTGGCCAAATGATTGTAGGTATTCGAGGTTTTCCCGATTGAACCGTGTCCGTCGGAGTATTCGCGTGTCGATTCGAGGTAAGTACCTTGTCCATACATCTCTTGTTTTGTGGATATGATGATTGGTGATTGTCTTGGTATGTTTGTTTGATTGTTTGAGATGAACTTTCAAAAGATTCAGTTTAGCCTCGTCAAAGGCTCACTTTCAAAACACGTGTGTTCGTGAATGTTGTGTCTCATGAATGGTTAAGTGAACCCTATGAATACGCTTGGTGCTGTTGTTGCGCTTGGTAATGCGTGTGTACGTATATTGCTTCATTTCGGTACGTTGTGATTTGACAATCGTGTCGTGCTTTGTGTTTGTTGCCTTTGGGTGAATTTCTTGAATATCCTTGATGTGATATGTTATTTGTGTGAATGTGTGGATATGGTCGAAGGTCTACGGTGACACATGGCATGTGACCATGTGGTCAGGATGCAACAAGTGATTGATCCAACCGTGAGAGCCTAAGACAATCTACGGTGACACATGGCTTGTGATTATGTGGTCAGGATGCAACAAGTGATAGATCCAACTGTGAGATGATATGACCTGCGGTGACATATGGCATGTGATCATATGGTCAGGAGACAACAAGTGATTGATCCAGCCATGAGATGACGTGGCATGTGTTCACGGTGTTATGTATATGATTTATGAATGTGCTTTGCTCATCTCGGGAGGGTCCGTCGAGGCCTCGATGGAATCTATGACTTCACTCTAGATTCACGAGTTGGTGTTGTATTTGTGTGACCAAGATTTGTGTATCTTGGGTGATTATGTTGTGTTGATTTTATGTCCGTCGAGGACACGTGACGTGGGTTTTGACCCTGTGAATTGTTGTTGGTTTTATTTGTGAAAAGAAAACCTTTGGGCTGTGACCCTGTTGATTTTGGAAAGAGAAGGATTCGATAATCCTAAATTGTTTTCTATTACAACTCCCGATGGCATATTAAACTAGCTTGTAAATTGTTTCCCTTGAATTGTGATCCTTCGGTTTTTGGAAAGTTTTACTCAACTCTTGTCTCGGGAAGTATTTTTCGTTATGTTTGAATCTTTGAGGATTCCTAGTTATTGTTATTCTTGGAACTTGAATTGTATGACTCGTATTTGCGCTTTGTACTTGCACTAACAAAATAGTGGAATTTTGCCAACCCCCAAGTAATCGGGGGGTGGATGTCTGTATTTGCATTCAGGTTTTGGGGAGCATAACGCAGGGTCGGCATGAAGGATGATGAAATATGATCGATACTAATCACATGAGGTCCCGTACGTTGTTGTACTGGTTCAATTATACTTTATTTTTCGCTGCAGTGGTCTTTCCCCGTTATACGGGAGTGTGTTGTATTCGACCCCTGCGTGGGCATGTATTGAGATTGAGTTGTATGTATTTATTGAAAGACCAAATCGGTCTACTGAGTCATTTTAGCCTTAAAGGCATTTTTGAGATGTTCGATTTTTGCTACCAGTCTGGTAGATCCTTGAGGAAAGGTTCTACGGCGTGTAATATCCCTGAGCGGATTAGGGGTGTTACATAAATGGTATCGGAGCCAGGTTGTGGAAACCTAGGCTATCGGGTTTAGTTGTGTCTGTTGAGTTTTTGTCACGTCGGATTTTGTCTGACTGAGTCGTGTTGCGACGCATCGTCTGAGTTTGTTGGTCGTGATTAGTATCGTGGGGCGATCATCATCTTCATGCGACCTGTGGATGTAAGTCTCCCTTCTTTATGTTGTGCCTCGTGTGGCACGAGCCACTTGTATGATTAGTCGTTGAGTGATGGAATCTTTATGCAGATTCTTGGTTTCGTGATGTGTGTTTATGTGACTCTCATATTTCGTTTATATGAGGAGTGTTGTCGCTATTTATGTCCTTATGACTATGATATTTTGACTGTTTGTTTTCCGGCAAAAGACATGTATTGTCTTGATTTTAAACGAATTGATGAGTGTGCTATGAGATGTGTAAACGAATGTTGTTACATGTGAGTTTTTGGGCATTCTAGCCTAATAGAATTTTGAAAACCTTGAGTATCGTAGAGAATAAATTTCGAGACGTACTTTTAAATGGATTATATTTTCGAGGCGCCTACTAGCGCAACTATATGTTTCAAAATTCTTCTACTTTGAGGACCAAAATATTTTTAGATATTTCAGTAAGTTAGAAAGGCATTTGTTTAGACCCGAAGGTCCAATATTTCTGAAAGTTTTTTTTTCACTTAAAAGAAAAGTGTCCTCATTTTTATCAAATGCAGGATGGTTTTTCAAGATCTCGATAACGATGTTTGTACTACTTTTTGAAAGGTGATACTCAAGATCAACCGGTGTTTCCAAATTGTTTTCAAAAAGGTGGTTTTCGTTTTTAAAACCTATCATTCTTGTTTGCGGTCTGGGAATGTATGTATGATGTTCGCATTGTCGTTAGAATTTTAGCTCCCAAGTATGATTGAATTGGTGGCGTGAACATTGAGTCGTTTGCCACGCATTTGTTGTGTTACCCTCTGTGAGAGGTGAGATGTTGGTATTGAATGTTGTCGCTTTGTAGTGATTTGCATGTTATCGCACCCGTGCGAGCTGTTAGAACTTGAGTTTGTATGATTGTGTACATACGTGGTGTAACACCCCCAAAAGGCGGTCATTACAGTGTCGTGGACCCCACACTGGGACCCACCAGGCGATACCCAAAATACAGATTAAATACGCAATACTTGTGATACCGAACCACAATACATAGTATTTACTCCGATTAGGAGTTTACAGTAGTATGGCCAACGGCCTTATTACACACAGGATCCGAAATACGAGTATACTCCATATGGAGATGGAATACCTTAAATGACAATACATTAGTCCACAATTTAAAATAAAGCGGAAAGATAACATTACACGGTTCGAACAAAACCGGACAACAAAAGACTTGGGCCCCCCGAACTAGTATCCTTCAAACCCTTCGCCGTCACCGTGATCTTCCCATGCCTTGCCTTTTTACTTGACCTAAAATTCAACACAAGTATTTCGCCAACACAGGTTCAGATATACATGATAAATCAATTCTCAAGATATTATACAATTCACATACATTAGAAACTCACCGAAATGACAATAAGGATCAATGATATCAATGGCTCAAAGTAAAGAACTTGGGAATGCAATCCCACGATGAAAACAGAACATCATCAAGAATAATATCAAATCACGGGTCACAAATTTATTAGTGTTTCACATACACGAAACGCATAATCTTCACAAGAATCCAAAAATCATTATAACCAAGTAAGATAACTTGCCTCAATGCGGAGAAGAGAATAGTCCTTCCTTGTCGAATGAACGAACGGTCCTCGAATTAATATCGGTTACTCGAACAATCGACCTTGTAAGGGATACAATCCATTCAATAACACATTCTCATAACTATCGATATCTAGTTCAGCGAATCGATATCCTAAATTCAATTCGCTTAGTTCAACCATCTTTATATCATAATTCCATTTCAAGGATCCATACTAACTTCAATTTATACTCATTATCGGTTATCATTCAAGGTGTTCTCGATTATTCGTATGGTTCAAACGGATGAGAATTTATCAAGAACGACCATCAAGGAGAACTTTGCTAAAATTGATATACCGATAGAATTTCTCAAAAAAAAAACATCAATATTTTGAAAGATATAATCTAAACAACTACGTTTCATAAAACATTGATCAAAGTGAAGGTTACTCAATGATTATCATTGTTCGAACGAATCATGAATTTGTAAAGTTATTACTATGTTCATCGGTTATGAGTTCACCTAGTTAGATTAACGATATAGTCGAGTTAGTCATCACAAGATTATCACGATATCATCATTAAGGTGAATTAAACACCTCTGAACTATAACCTTATGTTTATATATTTCGAGGTTCAACCAACTCAGATGGAAATCCTAAGTTCATTTAGTTTAGAATCTTCCTAAACATGATGGTTTGATTCAATATAATGATAACAATCCTACAAATCAACCTATCTACAATGAAACTAAGGATCATTATTGTTCTAGTGATGATAATATCCAGCAAGAAGAGTGTGTTTCTACTAAAGATGATTACTTCCATTTAATACATCAATAATACATCATATCAAACCCTTAATCACCATATTCATCATTAAGTTGTTTAAAAGCTTAACTACAAACATGTTTAGCTTGATTAATTCAACATTAGGTGAAGTATACTTTATCACTAACAGTATAACTACGAGATTATAGGGTGAAATCGTATAACATACCTTCATAAATGAATAACAATACACCAAAACCACAAGAACACACTCTAAGCTTCAAGAATGACTCCAAACTTCCAATAAACAAGCTCCAAATCAAAATGCAAAGCTCAAACACAAGTTGGAAGAAGGTAGAATTGATCTAGGGAGGCAGGGGATGATTATAGGGGTGAAAAATTGGAGTTTGGACATGCAAAATAAAAGACACAAGTTGTCTTTATGTAATAGCACGATTCGATACGTACGTTATACACAAGAGGATAATGTACGTTAGCAGATTTACGTACGCTACACCAAAAGTGTTACGTACGTAAGCTAGTTCCAGAGGCTACTGACTGAAAACACGAACAACATTACGTACGTTATGGCTTGGAGTATTACGTACGTAATGTAGGTCAACTAGGCTGCTCCAAAAGATCAGATATTCGAATCATGCCCGACCTCACACGCCGAAAGTTGAGATCGGATAAGACTACAAGTCTTACGTACGTAAACAGCACTCTCTTACGTACGTAAAACCAACAAAGTAGCATACGTTATGCTGAAGGGTTAGCGTACGTTAAACACAGAATTACTAACCCAAAAATGCAGTTATCTATACAACGTCGAGAAATCAATCATAGTGCAAATGGTAGTTATATTCAAGTCTATTATGATATATTCCAACATCAATAAATATTAAACAAATGCAACAAGACTACAATAGTGTTGAATTATCCGAATAATACAACAGTAGGTAAGAATTTCCGTCGGATATTACATACTCTCCCCTTAAAAGGAGTTTCGTCCCCGAAACTAAGGGGTAAACAATTCGGGATACCTCTCTTGCATGCTGCTCTCTGTCCCCCATGTGGCCTCCTCGACTCCGTGTCGTGACCACTGAACCTTCAGTAGGGGAATCGTCTTGTTCCGCAATTGTTTGATCCTCATTTCAATAAGACTAAAGTAGAGAAATTGGAAGCTAGGTATGTGAAGGGTCGTTTCATAGGATATCCAAGGGATTCCATGAGATATTTATTCTACATGGCTGAAGATCATAGGATCATTGTTGCTTTGCAAGCACTCTTCCTTGAAAAGGAGTTCATTCAGGAAGGAGGCACAGATAGAAATATTTCTTCAAAAGAAATAAAAGAAACAACCAAATAAGACACTTGTACAAGATATTGGAACAAAACATTCTGAAATACAAACACAACCTCGCAGGTCTAGTAGAGCTTATCATTTACCTGAGAGGTATGGCTATCTGCATCAAGAGAAGCTGGTCCTCATGAGATGACAGAAAGTAGCCAAGAGAATGATTCATCTACTTATGACCAGATGATGGTAGATGTGGACTCCGTGAAGTGACAAGAGGCTATTGAAGCTGAGATAGACTCTATGCATGCTACTGAGGTCTGGACTCTAATGGATCTTCCTAAGGGCATAGTGCCTATTGGAAAAAAATGGATTTACAAGAGAAAGACTGATGGAGATAGCGAGGTTAAAACCTATAAACGTGGCTGCTGGACTTTTTCCTAGTTGTATAATCGTGGGTTTATCCTTTCAATAGCTCTTTAATGGAAATTATAAATCTCAAAATTGCCTTGTGGGTCCTACACGGGGTTCACGGCACTGTAACATCCCGATAAATTTTGGGGTGTTATATTTGCAAGTCGATAAAACTTAAATGTGCAGTAAGTTTAGACAAGACTTTTACAACATGTAATTTGACATGTAGAGTGCATGCATTCACTAAAGGTTAGTGGGAGCACACGTTATAGGTATGCTAATGAGATTAGTATACTCGAACTCGAACTCGACTCACCTCGATTCGGTCATATAGATTTCACTCTAGGATTGTCAATGACTAAACCGAAAGGTTGTGATAGGCATATGTCAATCTTTGACTTGAGGTTTCAGTAGAAAATGTGCTTGTGATATTAAGTTAGTCATTAGAGTAGTTCGATCCAATCACCAGTTGGTGGGGTCAACCTCGAAGTGCAACTTAGTGGGCGATTAATAGTCTCTACTAAATAACAAGATAGGATTCTTTCTCATGTAAGCGAGTAGGTAAATATCATATGCGGTTAATGGCAAATGAGATCAGGAGTTTTTGGCCAAAGCATTTAGAGCTAGTTGTATTTAATATACGAGAGCTCGGTGATCTCGATTTGCATTAACAAATGCATAGAGTCAAGTTACAATAGGGTTTGACATTACCGTGAACCTAATACTTGACCGCGATATATGATTTAAGAGTTTGTATGTGTACTTATTCACGACATAATAATTTTAAAATGATTTATCATTCGTTCTTAGTTGGGTTGCGGTGCGGGCCACTAGACTGGCTAAGTATTACCCGCACTCCTTGGTTTCTCCCATTGCTGATTAAGACGGACATATGGAGTCGCGCACAAGGATATTTGATGGAAAAATGTGTACTTAGTATCTTTTCAGTTATATTGGATATTAGATACCTAAGTTGATTTATTGGATAAACCGATGCGGTCTTATGAATTAAAATTAATTACTGTGTGACTGTTTAATTCATAAATAATTATTTCTTGGAGAAATATAATTATAATTTTATATTTGATAAAATTAATTAATTAAGTATAAATACATTTGAGGTAAAACGAAGTGTACCTAATGGACTAAACACGCAAACGTCCTGTACACGAATCGAATGGCTCGGTTTGTTTCACCTCAAATCACTAAGTGGGCCGTACCCTCTAACGCTCCTTAGCTTCCTTGGAGCAAAAAGGCGAAATCTCTCGCCCCCAGGGCCCCCACCCCCCGGACCAACAGGGATTGGTGGAGGAATTAAATCATGGTGACTCAACGGCCCACTAGGTGGGAGGAACAGTGCCTGGTGCCCGCAAGGAGCTATCCCCCACATTGAAGGGATAAAACTCCCACACTGCGGCTGCCAGGACTCGAACCTGCATCCTTGGAGCAATCTGCCACCCAGGAACCAATTGAGCTACCAATGCGGACAAAAATAACGCTCCTTAGCTTCCTCCCATGTCTCTATGTGATGTGGTGTGTGGTCATCACTTTACACATGTTGACAAAGTGACGATAAGAAATGATCTTATCATGTAGATAAAATACAATCTTATCTTTATATATCATATCAAGTGGGAGTTTTTGAAGTGTGAAGTGAGAAGAAAAACACATACACCTCTAAGTGTTTCGGCCGAAGCCATATTAGAGGGGAGATAAGAATTTTTTTTCACTTTCTTGTTCATCTTAGAAAGAAAGAAAGAAGAAAAAAAGAAGAGAGAAAAATTCATATATTAATTCCTAGCCGTGTTCTTAGAGAACGAATTGATATCGATTTTTTACGGTTAATATCCGCCACGTGGTGACGTAGAGACACCCGGCATCTTCGGTGTTGAATCATTCATCAAGCCTAAATGAATTGGATTCATATTAGTGTCCGTGATACGAAGAGGAACAACTGTTTTCATTGCTCGGGAACGTTGCAAAGCTTGGCTCGGTTTTTCCTAAGATAAAATTATCGAAGGACTACGAGGGTATGACTTCTTTAATTTTATCTTCGTCTATTTATATCTGAAATACCATGCTTGTTCGATCCTCAAAGGGGTTGGATTTTTTATCAAGTTAGACCGGTTTTATTTTTTCGCTGCGTAACTCGATTTTTAATTATGTAACCCAACATTAACAAAAGAATAAGTTAATGGAACTTGATTCATAGATTTTATGGGTGCAATGAACCAAGTTCCATAAATGAGTTCCAAACAATTCACTGGGACATATATCACCTTAACTGTTGATGTAATCCATCACTAGCTAATCAACCAAAATAATTATGGGTGCATAGAAGTCTTGATATAACGACGACATCTAAGTAATCCCAAAGAGCAGTAGGTAGATGTGTGAGAGTGGATGCGGCGAAGAGGGAGAATGACTCGGCAGCATGGGCGGACCCACGTTCACAATTGGGGGACATGCCCCCGTGAAAATATATATATATATATATATATATATATATATGCATCTTCACCACCCCAACAGCATCCCCAATTCCCCACGCGCCACGCCTATACCCCTCCCCCAACCCACCAACTCAAACTTAATTATCAAAATTTCTAGAATTTACCTCTGTGCTTCACTGCTCAAGATTTTGACTGCCGACGCCCGCCCAGCACGCAGCACCCCGACGAAAAATCACCGTCCGTCCCGCCCCAACCCACCAGACCCACTTTGAGGTATTTCTCTCTCTCCTTTTCGATCGGAGTGTGCTGGTAATTTTTTTCCTTTGGGTTTGAGGTATTTATATAAATTTTTTGTTTGTTAATTATCAATATTAATCATTAGTAGAGTATCTTAACTTATTTATTGTTGATTTTAATTTTTAAGGTTTGTAGAAAGAATGGAAAGATTTTTAAAAAGAAAAATATCGACACCCGGATCTTCAAGTGCAGATAATATTTCCCAACCTAGTTCTACTCTGTTGATGCCTACGGAAATTGATTTGGATGATCTTCCTTGGGATCCATCCGAAAGAAAAAGAATTTTAGAGTATCATCCTTATCAAAGAGATGAAATAAGGCGGAAATATTTGATTAAAGGACCTTGTTAACCACGTGGCCATGACTTTCCAAGAAAAATGATAGGAAATAAGGGGAGACATTTTTGTCCGTCTTGGTTTGATCAATTTGGTAATTGGTTAGAGTATAGTGTGAAAGCAGATAAAGCCTTTTGCTTGTGTTGTTACTTGTTTAGAGATCATTTTGGAAAACAAGGTGGGAGTGATGCTTTTGTGTCAGAAGGTTTTAATAGTTGGAATAAAACGGAGAGGCTTGCTCTTCATGTGGGTGATGTTAATAGTTTCCACAATAGAGCATTTAAGAATTGTGAAGATTTAATTAGACAAGATCGATCCATTGCCGTTGCCTTTCATAAATATAGTGATACCGCGAAAAATGAGTATCGAGTTCGATTAAATGCTTCAATTGATGCTTGTAGATATTTGTTGAATCAAGCATTACCTTTTCGTGGTCACGATGAGTCGGAAAAGTCTCTTAATAGAGGAAATTTTTTGGAAATAATCAAACTTATTCGGAATCAAAATGAGATTGTTCGTAAAGTTACATTGGGAAATGCTCCAGGGAATAATCAAATGGTGGCTCCAGGTATTCCGAAAGGCATTATCAATTGTTTTGCACAAGAAACACTCAAACACATTTTTGACGAAATTGGTGATGATGTGTTTACTTTGTTAGTTGATGATTCCAGTGACGTGTCTAAAAAGGAACAAATGGTCGTGGTTTTACGTTATGTTACATGTGGGATTGTTAAGGAAAGATTTGTTGGTCTTGTTCATGTGAAACAGACAAATGCTTTATCTCTTAAATCTGCCATTGAATCATTATTTGCTGAACGTAAAGTAAGTTTGAAAAAGGTTAGAGGTCAAGGTTATGATGGAGCAAGCAATATGCGTGGTGAATTCAATGGTTTGAAAGCTTTAATCATGAGAGAGAATAGTTCAGCATATTATGTTCATTGTTTTGCTCATCAACTTCAGTTAGTTGTTGTGGCGGTTGCAAAAAAACACCTTGGCGTTGGAAACTTCTTCGACATGATAGCGGTTGTGATGAATGTGGTATGTGCTTCTTGCAAGCGAAAAGATATGATTCGAGAAAGTCAAAAAGAGAAATTGGAAGAAGCCATTGGTAGTGGTGAACTTGAAACTGGAAGTGGGTTAAACCAAGAGCTTTCTATTAGTAGAGCTGGAGATACGCGTTGGAGTTCTCATTACAAAACACTTTTGCGTTTGGTTGATTTATTTCCAATTGTTGTTGAGGTGCTTGAATATGTTGAAGAGGAAGGCGATAATGCTTTTAGTCAATGTCAAGCAAATGGTCTTCAGATATATTTCAAATCATTTGATTTTGTGTTTTATTTGCACTTGATGTTGCACATTTTGGGGTGCACAAATTTATTGTCACAAGCTCTTCAAAGAAAAGATCAAGATATCCTGAATGCTATTTCATTAGTGAAATCAACCAAGCGACAGTTGCAAAAGTTTAGAGTTGATGGGTTTTCTTCACTTTTGAAGAAGATCTCTTCTTTTTGTGAAAAACATGATATTGAAATGTTGAATATGGAGGAAAATTATGTGAATCCGAAAAATCGAAGACAAAAGACCAATATCACCTATCAGCACTATTATGAGTTTGATTGCTTTAATACGGTTGTGGATATGTAAATTCAAGGTAAGTTCTAATTTGCTTATTTGTATGGCGGCATTGAATCTGGATAATTCATTTCATGACTTTGACCCATCAAAGTTACTGAAGATGGTCGAGTTCTATCCAGAGGATTTTAGTTGTGTGGAAAGGATGACTCTCGAGCATGAACTTCACATCTATATTGATAATGTGCAAGAAGATGATACATTTACTAACTTGAAAGGTATATCCGGTCTTGCTAGAGTGATGGTGGAAACAAGAAAACATCTTGCGTTCTCTTTGGTATATCGATTATTGAAGCTCGCATTGGTTTTGCCGGTTGCAACTGCAACAGTTGAGAGATGCTTTTCTGCAATGAAACTTGTGAAGTCAGACTTGCGCAATCGAATTTCTGAAGACCATTTGAACAGTTGTGTAATTTGTACCGTTGAAAAAGAAGGACTTGTCGATGTTACGAATAAAGATGTAATGAATCGCTTTCAAAAGATGAAATTTCGTAGAGAACAACTTTAAAATATAATTTGTTTCACCTTTATAATGATATTGTACTTCGTTATTGATTTTTTTATTACAGTAATAAAAATTATGCCCCCAGTCTTAGAAAATTCTGGATCCGCCACGGCTCGACAGAGGTGGGGATGAATGTGCCACATGAGGGTATGCAGGTGGAGAACAATGTCACAGAGGAGGAGGAGGCGGACGATGATTTGGCAGAGGAGGCAGAGTCAGTGGTGCATGTGGTGAGTGATTAGGAGAACGACACCATGAATAAGAGAAATAAACATTCCATCCTTTTTTTATGGCAGTGATTATCTTCACATATGGCAGTAAAAACACTACAAATTCTAACTTTTTTACACCACCCAGCCCCTACATTTCCCTCCAAATTTCTCAGAGCCCATTTCTTCTTACTCAAACCCTAATGAAATACATAAGTTATATACGAAAACGAACCGAGAAAAAACAACGGGAAACCAAAGAGTAGAAACACAGAGGAAAAGAAAAAAGAAATTCACGTATATGCATCGACTCATCTCCGGGCCGGCGGCCGGATAAATCGTCTCGACCATCGTGTTAATCATCCGAGACTGTATAAAGGTGGAAGAAAATAACTAATCTCTCTTTTTTGTTTCATTTTTATAGTTTTAGAGCTATTTAGAAAAAAGTTAAATCTTATGAGTAATTACTTGAAATAGCTAACACTACCAAAAATAATACTTTAACCGACGACAAGCCGCATAACGGCCGACGGCCCGCGGAAGTCGTCGGCTAAAGTTCGAAGGGTTAGCCGACGGCGACTAAATTGTCGGGTAAAATGTTTTAGCCGACGACTATGCTTTTGGTCGTCGGCTAAAGTCAAGCAGGTCGTCGGCTAAAGTTTTGTAATTGAGCCGACGACAACGAGACTTTAGCCGACGTCTTTCTAAGGTTTAGCCGAAGACACGTCCACTTTAGCCGATGGATTGTCATCGGCTAAAGTCTTACATGTGTTTTTGTGCATAATATATCACCATCTAACACTTGAAGATACAATATACAACACATTCAGAAATTACAAAAGAAGAAAATGAAAAACAACATTTTTCTCTGGTTTGGTCATTCAAAAATCATATTGAAGGTATGTTTATTGAACTTTAATATCAATTATAATTATATTATGCATATAATATATCCATTTTGATGATATGAGCATGTTTAAGAATTAGTTCATCTTCTTGAGGATTTTTGTATGTATAACACACACACACACACACACACACACACACACATATATATATATATATATATATATATATATATGTGTGTGTGTGTGTGTGTGAATTTGATATCTTGAATTCGAGCTATGATGATTGTAGTCGTAATTTTTGTATTTTTTGATAAATACGAATTATGATTGTGTAATATTGTTATTTTTGTTATAGGATGGATAAAAGTTGGATTGGTCTACAAAAATGGGATCCAAGGGTCATAGATGGAATACGAGGGTTTATTCGATTTGTGAAAGAGCATGATAGTGATAGTATAATTCATTACTGTCCATGCAATAAATGTAAATGTCGCAGCGATATGTACCGTTTTACACTTGATGTTGTATGGGAGCACTTGAAAAAGAATGGATTTGAGATAAATACACATTGGATTTACCACGGTGAAAGATCACATTCAATTATTCCCCATGATCACGGACAGTACAGTGGTAGCACATCCAATGACCCCACAAGAAGGTTGATTGACGATGTGTTTGGTTATTACGAGAGGGACGTATTGGCTGAAGGTCAAGAATACCATATAGTTGATCAACCAGTCATCTGAACGCCTACATTGATACCCATTAACACAATTTATGTTGATAGATACAACAATCTAATCCAACTCCAATAGACTCTTCTTTATCCTGGGTGTCACATAACGGCTCTTGATAGTGTCATAGAGACTATGAGAGTCAAGGTGGAGAACAAAACCTCGATTAAAGCTGTGGATGATTATTTGGAACTTACAGGGAAAATGCTCCCAGAAGGTCATCATCTTCCTAGTAATCACAGTAAACTGAGATGTATCCTAAAAGGTCTTGGGCTATCGTACATCAAGATCCACGTATGCATATATGATTGTGATTTATTTTGGGGAAAGCTTAATGAAGACCTAAAGAGATGTCCAATATGTGACACAGAGAGGTATAAGTTCACTCCTTCTGGTAAAGAGAAATCTATGAAGGTTCTTTGGTATTTCCCTTTGAAGGATAGATTGGAGAGGCTTTTCATGTCTCCTCACACAGCCAAGGCGATGAGATGGCACGCCGTGCCTCGCGTCACTGACAAGGATACTATGATACACCCTTCTGATGGAGATGCTTGGAAGCATATAGATAAGTAGTTTCCAGAGTTTGCATCAGATGTCCGAAATGTAAGACTCGGACTTGCATCTCATGGATTTAACCCTTTTGGCAACATGACTCTTTCGTATAGTATATGGCCGGTGGTAATGGTTCTTTACAACCTTCCTCTATAGATGTGCATGAAGAAGGAATATAATATGTTGACTCTCTTAGTACCTGGCTCTGGGTATCCAGGAAAGTGTATTGATGTTTATTTGAGACCTTTGATAGAGGAGCTGAAGTTGTTGTGGAAGCAAGGTCATCCGACGTACGAAAGTTACTCACGTGAGATAATCTACTTACATGCTATATGTACCGGTACCATCAATGATTTCCTGCATACGGCGTGCTGTCCGGATCTGTTATTAGTGGATATAGAGGATGTCCAGTGTGCTTGAATGCAGATTGCGCAAGGTATCATTGTCGGAAGGTTATCAGAATGCGTCACCGTATATGGCTTGAGAGGGCGCATGTCTGGCGTACGGATGCTGCAGTATTTGATGGGACTGAAGAGGTTGGTGATGTTAGGAATATACCTTCGAATTCCACTCAGAGGATGTATGAGAGAGGGCATTGTACTTGTTATTATGTAAATCATTATCAGAAGGCAATTGTATGTTTCTTATTTACTGGTAGTCACTGGCGTTCCTGACTCATAAATATATATATAGAAACTAGTCCGTGTATTTGAGAACAAATATTCCACTCCTTATTGGATAAGGGGATTGGCACCAGAAAGGTTTATGGCTCAAATACTTAATCGTTCGCAAGTCGATGAAATTTGGTTGGGCGTTAAGTTTATGTGAAGACTTGTATGATGTGTTCTTTGACTTGGAGAGTGCCTGTCGTCACTAATGGTTAGTGGGAGCACACATTGTAAGTATACTAATGAAATTAGTATACTTGAACCGACTCACTCTCGATTCGTCACACGGATTTCACTCCGGCACAGTCAACGGAATCGAAAGGTTGTGATAGGTATTCGTGAACCTTCAACTTGAGGATTTAGTAGGGATGTGCTTGTGATATTAAGATTTTCACTAGAGTAGTTCGACCCAGAAAGCCGAGAGGTGGGGGTCAATCTCGACATGCATCTTGACGGACAAGTAGCAGGTTCTACTAAGTACCAAGAAAGGATTCTTTCTCCTTTAAGTGAACAGGTATATGTCCTATGTGGTCATTGGCAAATGAGATCATAAGTCTTTGCCAAAGCATTGGAGCTAGTTGTATTAGATACACGAGAGCTCGGTGATCTCGATTTGCATTAACTCAAACATAGAATCAAGTACAGATAGGGTTTGATTGATCGTGACCCTATGACTTAATCGGGATATTTGAAAAAAGGATTTATACGTTTACTGATATTCACGACAGTATGGTTCTTGAATGATCCCTATCATTCGTTCTCAGTAAGGTTACAGTATAGGCCGCGGGACTGGCTAGGTAGTGCTATAACTCTTTAGTTCCTCCCATTGCTTACTGAGACGGACCTACCGAGTCGCGCATTAGGGAGACGATGGAATAATCTAGAATTGGATCTCTTATTATGAATTTTAGACATTGGATGTCTAATTTAATTTATTGGATAAATTAAATCGGTATGGTGAATTAAATAAATTACTTGGTAATTAATTTAACCCATGAATTATTATTTCTTGGAGAAATAATATTTTGATATAATTGATTAATTAGATTAATCAATCGTATTAATTTTATTTGAGACGAACCAAGATGTATCAGTCGGACTGGATACATGACGGTCCGTTGCATGGACCGAAATGAACAGAATCCTACTCTATTATTATGTGGGCCGCCCCACACCCTGTATCATCTCGGAATATGACCTTTGTCCCATCTTGAATGTGTTGAGGAGTCTTCGTAACACTTGAGGATAAAATGGATTATTAGATGGGATCTTATCATGATTACCCTTAGGTGTGTTGGTTGGAGTCTTGTGTGGACTTTGTTATAAAACAAAGTTCATCCTCCACCATTACACCAAGAAAAATCGGCCAACACATTGCATAGAGAGAGGAAGAGTTCATCTTGATATTCTTACACTCTTAGAGAGAGAGAAAAACAAGAACAATACATATATCACTTGGAGTGATCATATACTTGAGATATAAAGATCAAGAACAACATATCACTTAGAGTGGTTACATTCTTGAGGAGAATCATTTCCTACTACTCTTTTCTAGCCATATCCTTGGAGGATAATCGAGTAGATTGTTGTTCCGGTCATCTCCCGATGCGTGGCTAGTAGAGACGCAGTGTTTTCGGCGTTTGGATCATCGAGGGCTTGTCAAATCGGATTTGCGGTCACCGCCATCAACTTCAACATTCAATCAAAGGACTTCAAGGGTATGTCTTCAGATCTTTTCTTTCGTCCTTTCATATCCGTATATACGTTGCATGATCGGTCCTCTTTAAGGGTTCGGTTATTTCATTTTTGCTTCCGCTGCACCTTCGTTTTAGGCATCGAATCCCAACAGTGGTATCGGAGACAGATCTTGCGATCATATATATATATATATGATATTTAGCATTTGAAATGCTTGTTTGGGTGTTCTTATGATTTGGAATCATAATCGTTTTGATCGTTGATTTTCAATTGTTCATTCTAAAATTATTTTTTCATGATTTTATGTTACAATATAAATCTATTTTTCTTTTGAAAAACTGATTTAAATGTGTATAAGATTAGAAAAATATTATTTTTG
Organism: Orobanche coerulescens; assembly: GCA_033398695.1. NCBI lineage: Eukaryota > Viridiplantae > Streptophyta > Magnoliopsida > Lamiales > Orobanchaceae > Orobanche > Orobanche coerulescens. The sequence continues at coordinate 24,003,332 of CM065812.1, forward strand.
GAATTGGGGTGAAAAAACGAGCCGAAAATGTGAACGGACCAAGCAGCTTGGAGCTGGCCGGGCGCTGCCGTGCGATCCCATTCTGTGGATCGAGATCCGCCACTGCTGGGCAGTGTGCTGGGCAGCTCCCAGCTTGGTCGGGCCGTGTATTTTTCGACTCCGTTTTTTGTATTTCCTTCGGTAATTAATTTTTCACAAATTAAATTGGATTTAATTTGACTAAGATATAATTATGGTAATTTTATTCTTAGGGTAATTAATTTAATGAAATATTTTCTCGTCCGGAACAAGTTAAAATTAACGGTTGTATGAATTAATTGAATTAATTCTTATGGATGGATTAATTTATATTGATTGAATCAATAGTAAGATTAATTGTACATGCCATTTATTTTAATGTGATTGTTGGATTATTATTTGAATGGTGATGTAGTTCGTGGACCTAGTTTTTGAATCGTTTTTCCATTGGGTTGTAAAGGCCATTTTGCCTATTTATTTAACTATAAATATTTGTACCTAGGATGCAATTTTTCAATGAAAATTTTATATATAATGACGAAGACCGGAGGAAGATCTATTCCAGGTGACGAAGATTCAAGACTCAAGACATGTAATTAGATTACGATGTTTTTGGTTCTAGGAACGGTCCATGAACTACATGTTGGTAACAACTAGGTTTTGTATGTTTATTCACATGGTATGAATGTCGACAAACGCGCTTAAATGAATTAATGTGTAAAGTGTGACTTTAGTCGCGAAAATTCTCCCACGACAAAAGATTAAGTATAAAAGGTTTCAAGGTTTTCCTTCCCTCCATCGAGCTCTCAAAAAATTAAAATCCAAATCGGATGTGTTATGCTTCCAAGTTAGTGGGATAGTCGTTCGGGGAGGGTCGATAAATTCTGAGAATGCACTGGATGCCTTCGGTTGGAACAAATTCTATCCCTAGAAACCTGTTCGGTTGCCGGATAAGATTCAATTGTGAAACTGATTTGCGTCGATGGTATAAACTTAACTTGTTCACGAACTATAGAAACCGTATAGGTTGAGGGGAGTGAACAAGGGGAAAAAGAAGATCAAATCATCCATTAGATGGGTTGGTGTTGGACATCACTTTATGAAGATTAATAGACCAGAAACCTGTTCTGTTGCCCTCTATTAAAATTTATAAAGAACTCGGTCACCACTATGAAGTAATGCGAACTAATACTTCTGGATTTCACAAGGGAGGGTGTTATTCCGATAAAAGTAGTGGGAGCTGGGTTAAATGAATGGAAAAGACCTTAATTCTAAACTCAAATCATAATCAAACGAGTCACTAATCAATCTATTTTACTTAATGCAGACAAACAAAATAACAACTCTCATAACGGCAATGAATCCACTCGCAATTCTACTCGAGAAGAACAGCTTAACCGGCCAAACTATGTGGACTGGCTCCGCAATCTGATGACTGTCCTCCGTATGGAGGCGCTGGGATACGTCTTAGAGGCGGACATTCCGTCACCTCCAGTGCGGACCAGAGCCAGTCAGGAAGATGTTGAAAACCACGAAAAGTGGGTTAAGGATGACATTAGAGTACGTGGCTATATGATGGGCTCTATGTCTAATGAGCTTCAGAGAGCTCATGAGAAAATGATTTCTGCTAGGCAAATCTTATCTCACTTAACCGAGCTTTATGATGAGCAAAGTCGAACTGCTAGGTATGAGATATCTAAGCAACGCTTCGGTGCCAGGATGAAGGAAGGTGAGAAAGTTGGGGACCACGTCCTCAAAATAATCTCTATGATCGAGAGATTGGAGGCTCTTGATTTTAGGATGCATGTAACTAACCTTATCCTACAATCTCTTCCTGATTTCTTCTCTCAGTTTGTTATGAACTTCAACTGCAATGAAATTGCTTGCAATTTAGCTGGGTTGATGAATAAACTTGTAACCGCTCAGTCTCAGATGAAGACTCCGCGGGTGAAGGAATTGTTGGAAATAAAACGCAGCGGAAGCGAAGTTTGGAAAAGTATGATAATTGTGTTTTACGCATCCACGAGCATAAGATCTATTTAGGCATGCTAATTAATTAATTACTAAGACTAATAAGCAATTTAAATATTACTCATTATTTATTAAGTAAATATGTTGGTTATAGAAATATCCTAATCTAGATCTAAAAAATCATATGATATTACCTTTGAAGCGAATTGGTTGCTTTCGTCTTGATCAACTTGTATTTCTACCTTTAGACCTTCTAGAGTATGATCCGCCTTAACCCGGACGTTGTGTGGGCAACGAGCTACCGGATCTTGCTTGGACATAATATGGATCAGCCGAAATTCCTTTTGTATGTGGTCACTGATGAACAAATTAAAACTCGCAAGTGTACGAATCACTTTTGTAGGTAGCGACAAGTAACTCCGAGGTCGATCTCACAAGGAGTTGGAAACGGTTTGAAGTTTGATTATGTTTGGCAAATAGTTGAATTAACAAAAGTAAAGTAAATTAAAACACGATGAACGATTCGATTGAGATGTAAGATCGTAAACACAAGTGCGGAAAATTAAATTAATGGCTAAGCGTTAAAAACACCGAATTTAAGGTTGGATTTTCTAGATATTACAATTATGAGAAAGATATGGGAGCTTAGAATCACCGACATACACGTTATCAATCATTAGTTTCGATACTCAAAGAAATTAAGGTTTGGAAATCACTGATTGCTTACAATTAAAAGAAACTCGTTTGATGGCGGTAAATCTTAAAAATCGCGATTGCTCTATTCAATAATAATAGAAACTCCTTTGATGGGGAAGAATCCCTAACTAACAATCGATGAAGTTGACTACTTTTGATGAGGTAAATCGCTAAAAGATCATAGAAAAAGCTCAAGAACATTCACAATCACTTCTACCGGACCGTTTGATGGCGAAGACCGATAAAAACTCTCGTATATCTCAATACTAGCAACTTAGAATCAAGGTTTGATGATCTAAAACCTAAGTGTCTAAACAATATTCGTGCACAATATCATCAAGAACACCGAGCAAAATGATAGAACAACAAAAGAGGAATAATCCAAAACTCATACCCGGAAAATCAATCAAAACTAGCAATCTAGAATATGTGTGTGGTTCAATCTAAAAACCCATACGATAAGATTATTACTCATGATCATTTCCACACTAATAGCAAAAATCATAGAATAAAACATGGTAGAAATCTTCCCTTGCAAAAATGAAATCGAATCCCCGGAAGGTTTGATGTTCTTCCTTCAAAAACTCACAAATCTTCTTACAAGTTATGAATATCACTCATAAAATGTATCTTTAGATGTTTAGAACACTAAAATAGATGAAAACGGAGTTTTAGATCTAGTTTTGCGGCTCTCCCCCAAGTTGTGTATAGGGTTTTCCTTTATATATACATGTCAAAAATCGCAAAAAGTGCAGAAAATTGCATTTTCTGCACAAATAGGGGCTGAACCACGGTCTGGGAGGTTGGGACCGCGGTCTGGGTGTTTTGGCTGGGCGCTACTGCGTGGTTTGAATTTGGGACCGCGGTCCGAGTGCGGTCTAAATTTGGATCGCGATCCGGGCGCGGTACGGACTGTGTGGCCGTGGTCTAGAATCCATATCTCCCTCAATACACTTCGAAATTTAGCATATAATATACCGTTGTGAAGCTAATTTCACGAGGAATCCATACATATAAAGAACATATCCTAATTCGAAGCAATTAATCTGTAAATTAGATAATACGACAGACATTGCTTCAATCTTCATCGTTTAGCCATGTTCTCGCTCCCGACTTGCTCTTGATCGTTATAAACTCCAATATTGGCCATAAAAGCATCTATTGCACCACAATCTTCGTCTGGTTACCTACAAAACAAAAACACAACATACCAAGCGTATAAAGAACAAAAACACTTAAAAACAAATAAAAGCACGACTCAATAGAATAGAATGAGACGATCAAAAATCGACTCATAAAATCCCTCCAAACCTAAAATTTTGCTTGTCCCCAAGCAAAAATAAATAAAGCACACGACAAAGAAGATGGGGAGGATTGAATAATGAAGTTAATTATTGGGTATACATACAATCAACCGGGAATGTTAAAGTATCGTAAAGTCTCGTAATTCGTCATGGAAGCGTAAACTCACAAATAAATGGACAGCAATAGCACTTAATCGAACATGCAAGAAAACAAGTCTTAGTAGTCCCTCACAGAATTTTATCGATTTACTCATCTCTCAAGTATTTAGATAGGTCAATACGCTCAACTCGATTCGAATGAAAAGTTCTACTATATGCTTGCACTTCTTCTCTTCATCAAACGCATCAATATTCACAAAATACGAGTCATAGGGTCTTACTTTTGGTTGTAACGGGGCTATGGCTCAGGCTGGGAAAATTTGGCTAGTAGTTACAAGTTCAGTCCAAGTAGAGCATATACGATCCTCACTCATATGAAATAAACACTCAAAGCAAGATCGATCATTCTACTTCAATTCTCCCGTGTATATATATATATATATATATATATATATATATATATATATATATATATATATACACCCTCTTTTTTTTCTAGGCCTTGTTAAGCAATTCTAATGATATTGGTCTATTTCTCACAACCCAACGACTTCTCTTTTGTTTTTCTTAGGCTCACTCCTCTCCTCCCCTATCTTTTTTATCCCACTATTATTATTAGGATCGCCCTTTTTTGTGGGGCTTATTATTTTCAGGGGAACGGGAGAGAATATTTTTGCCTCTATACACCACAAACTTTGCACACCTTCGTTTTTCAAATATACCCTATCATGCTCTTAGGTGGACCAATACTTGGGTATGTTATGACTTTTGGATATGGAGCTATAAGATGCGGGTTTTTCGAACAAAAATACAGCTAAAGGCTCAACGGGGCTAGCAAAGGATATTGATATGAAATGGTGGGTATTTTTAGATAAGTAGGTTCAAGACAAAAAATGGGCAGCCCTACTCATTTTTCATGTATGTAAATATCAACACATCATCCGACAGAATCATGAAAGTTCTAAAGAATACAATATATAAGAAGAGAAATCACACATGAAAGAATTTTACCACTAAAAGTGAATGGTTCAATTAGGCACAAGAACTCACGGCTTTTGGGCTACCACACTCATTCCTTACACATCAAATCAAGTAACCTAGACTATACATTCACACGCAAGGTCAAACAATCAATTAGATTTATAAAACTCCACGAGTCAAGTACAAACACGACTAATCATCCATATACCCAATAGTTAACAAGGTTATTAGAATCCAACTACTACATCACACAAGAGAAAAAAAAAAAAAGAAACAAAATCATGAAAACTAAAAACAAATAAAAATTAAAGATGTTGCCCCCCCCCCAACCTAAACCTTTTCTTGTCCCCAAGCAAAAAAAAAGTTGGGAAATATGCTAAAATGCAAATTAAGTAAAACTACCGGATTAAGAAGTGTGGTTTTTGATCGCGGGGCACCATGATTTTATGCTCGGGTCTCAACTTTCAATAGGCCAGGCTTCTTACTCCCATAAATACCTCCTTTTGAGATTTCCTACACACACCACAGACAAAAAACAAATAAAAGCAATAATAATAATAACAACAATAATAAAAGCGATAAAAATTTAAAAACTTCCTTGGGTTGCCTCCCAAGCAGCGCTTTTTTATAGTCTGTAGCTCGACTCTTCAGCTTCTTCTATCCTGGATTAAATGGAAACGTGTCAGGCCCATCCACATAGCTCGTTATTTTTTGCTCGTTTTCCTTCCTCAGTATATGGATAGTGGTTCCATGAATTTCCATTGTGACCGCTTTTGTCACCATTTCAGTTTTCATTATGATTGTCACCATGAAATGTCATCCTTGAAGAATAAGTAACGTGATTTTTGTTGGTGATGTTTCTTCTATGTTTGGTATCACGAAATCCATCGGGGCTATCACCTCCCCCAAACATAGTTGCGAGTATATTGGTTTTTGCGTTAAATTAATACTCGCTCCTAAGTTCACAGTGGGAACTTCTTTCTCCATGAAAAGAACTTCCATGTTAAAGAGTTCTAGGTCCTCCTTTTGATGCATTGATTCGACTGGTTCGCTCTTATTCTCTTCAATTGGCTTCTCGATTAGATCTTTAGATTTCTCCCAAGGAATTCGAGTCTCACAAGATTGGGTAGCAGTTGCGCATATTTTTTCATCTTTCGACTCATCCTCTTCAATCACCATAGATTTCTCCGATTGACTCCGCAATTCTTCTTTCTCACCGCCCCTCTCTTTCGCTTCGGAAATTATCTCTTTATTTATCACTTTACCAATTCGGAGGATGGTAATAGCTTGAGCTTGCTCGAGCTGACTTGGTAGTTTACCCCTTTCTTGTTTGCGTGCCTCGGTAGCATGTTGCCCAATTTGAATCTCCATTTTCTTCACCGAAGCTTCTAAAGATTTGAATTTTTTATTGTTCTCAGCTCCGTTTTCCCTGTTTTCCTTAATGAATGCCGCAATACTCTCCTTAAGAGAGTTCCTTTGTTGTGGAGGTGGTCCACTTTATGTTGTTTGTTGGGCTCGATTTCCTCCATTGTATTGAGCTTGGGCGTTTGTGTCGTACGACATCGGGTTGTTGTTTATCCAAGAGAAATTCGGATGGTTTCTTAGCCCAGGATGATAAGTGTTTGGGAGAGGTGCATTTCTTGCATTTCCGCCATAATTATTTCTCCTCTCCTCCCACTCGGGCCTTCCCGTGCTTTGTCCCATAGCCCAATTCACTTGTTCGGTTTGTTCTTCTGGAAAAGTATGTGGGCAAGAATTAGCTTCATGTCTGGGTCCCCAACAAATTTCGCAAACTCGTGAGCTCGAAGATTTATTTTGAGTCTTGAGTTGTCTTAGTTCCTTCGTTAACTCATCGATTTTAGATTGCATCTCGTCCTTCTTGCTTACTTGGTTCACAACTCCCCTACGAGCACGCACACTTTTTTGTTGTGAATTAGCTCCCAATGTTTCATATACATCATAAGCTTGTCTCTCCGTTAACCCCCAAAATGAACCATCGGCTGCATTATTCACTGCACCTGGGCAATATTGAGTCAATCCATCATATAAGAATTGATTAAGTAGTTGAAGCGGATAGTGATGGTGTGGGCATTAATTGAGGAGCATCTTAAATCGGTCCAATGCTTCATGAAATGCCTCTCCGTCTTGTTGTCCGAATGTTGAGATTTGGGCTCTCAACTGTGTAGTCTTCGAATGAGAGAAATATTTGGTAATGAGTTTGTCGTAAACATCATCCCACGTTCTTAGTGAGCCCGGTGCTAAAGTCATCAACCCCTGTTTTGCTCCATCCTTGAGTGTATACAGGAAGCACTTCATTCTTAGTTGATCCTCGCTCAACCCATTTAATGGGAAGTTGTCAATCGCCACATAGAAGTCCCGGATGAACGACAGTGGGTCCTCACATGCTAATCCGTAAAATGAGGGCAATTGTTCGATGTGAAATCCGCTGATGTGGTAGTTCCTTGCCGCCGGTGCTAATTGGATGCACGAGATGGCGGTGTTAATCACGGGCTTTGCATAGTCCCGTATTAGATGCTCAACCGGAGGTTGTTGCGGCATGTTGTAGTTTGCTTCCATCCCATATTGAGGCCCTGGATAATAGTTCGCTCTATATTGTACTCCAACGGGTGGTGGTCTCGGAAAAAGGTACCTCCCTTGTTGAGCTTCGAGTATCTCTTGATTGCGCCTAACATTCTCATATCTCGGAAGTCTCGGTTGATGAATATTTTCTGCCTCGAGCAACTGGGGCTCTTCAAGATCCGGATTCTCCTCGTCGTTTTCCATTGATGATTGCGTGGTGCTCTAATTGTAATGCCCCAGTTTTCACACATGCATTTATTTTATAATTTATAGAAAGCGCATGAAAAATTTTAAATGTCCAACAAATTATTTACAAATTTCATTTCATTTATTAAATAAGGCCAAAATTTTCTTATTTGCATATCATGATTTTAGTTTATACTCCAGGCTCAAGTCTAAGCTCTCGTATTATTATAGTCGAACAATATCTATTTTTTTAATAAATTGTCCAGAATCTCTTAATGACCCAATTAATAAATATATTTTATTTTAGTCCCAATTCAATAAGTTGGCCCAATTATTTAAATATCTACTTTTCAGCCCAATTACCATCTTAGTTGACCAAGACCGTTTGTCTCTTCCATAAAACCGCTGCTGCAATTTCATTTCTATTCATTTCTTCTTAAAACTTTCAAATCAAGACAATAAATTCTGGGTATTTATGACATAATTATGAGTGCTCTTGAAATTCTTCCCAGTACAATATAAACTAGGAATCAAGAAAGGTTAATACAATAAGAATCAGTTCAATATAAACACAAATACATCTTTTTCCTCCTCCCTGCGGTCGCCCGTTTTCTGAAACTTTTCATCTTCTCCAGCAAAAGGTATACCAGCAAAACTCAATCTTCATCTAATTTTACGTTTCTTCATTCTCCTTGTATAATCATAGCTTTCAGTATTGCGTAGCCATACCATCGTGAAAATATCCCTGTTCAAGCCTGACACCAGATTATTCACAACCACCATCCACCACCATGTTTTCAGTAGTCTTCAAACCCCAGGCCCGCGGCCCGAACCCGCGAGCACAACCCGAATCCAACATCATGGTCAGAACCAGAAATCCATAATCACAACATAATCCCTTCCAGTCCGAAAAACACATCTCGGCCCGAACCAAACTCCAACCGAAACCCTTACCTCCGTAGCTCAAAGCGTGGCCTTAATTTGGAACCCTAAAACTTGAGCTGATATGCCAAATTCAACCCAAACCTGGTCTAATCGGCCCGAATCTGGACCCATAACTTCGTAATTGAACTGCTCGACCCACCGCCTATTCACTTGCGGGACTCTCACCGGTCTGCGTCCCATATCCACGGCCTTGGCGTGGTGGTCGTCCGCTCCATTTATCTATGTGTGTGTCGCCGATTTGTTTGTGGAGGTTTGTAGTGTGTGCCAATTTCCTCAGGTTGTGTGTGATTGTGTTTGCAGAGATAGTGAGAGAGGGAGAATGGTAGTGAGATAGAGAGAGTTGAGAATAGAAGAAAAACGATGGTGCAAATGAGAGTGTCGGCCGATCGGCTGGGCAAATGGTTTTTATACCCATATTTTCTTTAGGGTTTTTCAATTGAGTCCCCCATGTTCCAGACCTTTTGATTTAATCCCAAATCAATTTTTTAGAGTATTCAATTTTAGTCTCTCAATTTTTCCAATCCTTCTAATACGATCCCCAGTCAGTTTTTATTCTTTTAATTAGATCCCTTGTACCGTAAATTTAAATTATAAGCTCAATAATTTATATTAATTTATTCTGGACACTATATTTATATTAAAATTTAATTATTATTTTAGGAGACGAGGACTTGGAGCCTAGGACTTGAACTGCATTCGCATCTCAATTTTCAAGGATGATCATCGTATTTCGAGGTGGGGATTTTACGCTTGTTTTATTTAATGCATGATGTTACTTATATATATCCGTGTTTCTTGCCAATTATTTATATTCTCAAAGTTGCATATTATTTACGTTGTAGCCTCCAATGAGTAGTAGGCATAATCTGCTCAAAGTTTGCATGTTAATTATGATGTAGCCTCCAATGAGTAGTAGGCGGTATGCACAAAGTTTACATATTAATGGCCCTCGGGCAATCACTAGGTTCAGGCATGTCATATCTACTTGGCAACATGTATGTATTTAATTTGAACAAAACGTTCCCTCATCACTGAGCGAGTTGAAAGCTCACCACATTATTTAAACCTTTCAGGTTGAGGAGTCTGGCGTGGCGAGCAAAGGCGTTGCGTGATAATAATAATTATCAGTTTTTTATTTATTTTGTTCATTTAAAGTTTTAGCTTTGGCTTCAATGTCATGTTGGATATTTTGAATGTTTGAAATGTTGAGAATTTATTTTTAATTACTTACGAAATGATTGACTTTGCTTCAATTTCCGCTGCAATTACTCAAGTATTTTTTTTAAGGGTATTTAATATCCTTTGATTTTTTTTTTAAAATGATATTTTGAAAAGTGATTGCTACATTAGTGGTATCAGAGCGGGTCTACGGTTCTGTAGACTCATTAAAATAATTTCTTTTTCAAACTAAATTTTTCTTTTTTTTCGCAAGTAGTTAAAACTTTAATGGCATCAATGATTATTATCAGTCACCGTCGCTGCTCCACGTCAACTCCAAGGTACACATTTGAAGTTATGTTTATGTTGTAATCGTAACAAAATTTTACGATTATGAGATTCAACTCATTTTTGAATCATGTTGCAATACCATGTTTATATTTTAGAGATGATATGCTATTGAGATTCATAATAAATATTGGACATGCATGTGATTTCTTATAAATTCATAAACACATGTAAATGCATTAGTATAGCACTACTAGAATGTCTATTGGGAGCAGTTAACCCTTAGACGCGACGTATATCTTTATTTCTATCCCTTATGAGGAGACTTCTAAGAAGTAAATGGCTATAATGTACCTTAGGACCATGGCAACTCGTGGACGTGGACGTATAGCTAACCGAAATGCTGATAATCTTGGTAATCGCAATGAGAACGTGCCATCTCCTACCCAAGCACAAGTTGTGCAACAGTTCCAACATTTCACACCACCATCATTCAACGGTCAAGAAGGGCCAGCATTTGTCGATGAATGGTTGATGTCGCTCGAGCATACCCTTGAGCTTATTGGTTGCACCGATGCGCAAAAGATTCTTTGCGCCCAGTATCAAATGGTGGAGGATGCTGGACATTGGGGGATGAGCTATTGGCATTTGAGACCGGCAGCCGAGCGTGCTGCATTAACTTGGGATCGGTTCAAAGAACTAGTGATGGAACAGTACTATCCATAGCACTACCGAGAGAAGATGGAGAGAGATTTCTGGAACCTTGAGCAAGGGTAGGCATGGCAACGGGGCGGGGATGGGGCGGGGATTGCCATTCCCGGCCCCGGCCCCGGTTTGTAAAATACTCCCCCGGCCCCGGACCCGGCCCCGCCCCGGTTTGTGATACCCTCCCCCGGCCCTGGTCAAACCCCGGTCAAACTCCGGTCAACCCCCAGTCAAACTCCAATCAATCCCGGTCAACGCTCGATTTAATATAAAATATATAATTTTTTTAATATATATATTTAACATATATATATATAGTAAAATATATAATTTTTTTAATATATATATATATATACCGGGTCCGGGGCGGGTCGGGGACCCCCATCCCGTCCCCGGTTTTTTGAAATGGAGAATCCCCGGCCCGGGCCCCGCTACCTGGTTTGGCAGGAAATCCCCGGCCCCGGTCGGGTCGGGTGGAGCGAGTTTCGGGGCGGGGCGGGTCAAATTGTCATGCCTAAGCAAGTGAGCTTAACGGTTGAAGAATATGAGAGAAAATTCAACCAAATCAGCTTCTTTGTGGAGCACATGGTGATACTGACCGCAAGCGAGCCCTCAAGTTTCGTAGTGGGTTGTGTCCGAGTATTCGTCATATTGTGGCTGGTCTGGAGTGTAGCCCTATATCGATACCGTATTCAGAGCTCAAGAGGTCGAAGCTAGTCATAACTTGAGTCATCATCCAACGGTTAAGTCATATTCTGGAAAGAGAGGTTGGAATGGTGATCAATCTAAGTCGGCGGCTTCAAATAAGCAGAAGAAGGCTGATGAGTCGATTTTTTATCGTCTCATTCCGTTCTATCGAGTCGCGCTTTCGTTTGTTTTTAAGTGTTCTATTTTTACGCGTGGTATGTTGTTTTTTTTATTTTGTAGGTAGCCAGACGAAGATTGTGGTAAAATATGGGCTTTTATGACCAATATTGGAGTTTATGACGATCAAGAGCGAGAACGGGGCCTAAAACGATGAAGATTGAAGCACTACCTGTCGTATTTTCTAATTTTCAGATTCATTAGTTTGAACTAGGAGGTGTTTTATATATGTATGGATTCCTCGTGAAATCAGCTTCGCAACGGTATATTATACGCTAAATTCCTAGGTGTATTGAGGGAGATATGGCTTCTAGACCACGGCCTCACAGTCCGGACCATGCGCGAATCGCGATCCAAGTCCAGACCGCGCCCCGGATCGCGATCCAGAATTCAGACTGCGAAGCAGATTTTTTTTGGACACCCGGATCGCGATCCTAAATGCCCGGATCGCGATCCAACCCCTCTTTGTGCAGAAAATACGATTTTCTATAGTTTTTGCGATTTTTGACGGGTATATAAGGGGAAACCCTACACACAAGGGAGAGCCGAAATTCTGGATCAAAACTCATTTTTTCTGAAATTTTGAGTGTTCTAAACATCTAGAGATACATTTGTGAGTGATTTTTGTTCCTTGTATGAAGAATTTGTGAGATTTTGAAGGAAGAACATCAAACCTTCCTCAGGCTTCGATTTTGTTTTCTCAAGTGAAGATTTCTACCATGTTTTATTCTATGATTTTTGCTATTATTGTTGAAATAATCAGGAGTAGCTAATATTGTTATATTGGTATTTATACTGAACCACACACATGTTCTTGATTGTTAGTTTTGATTGATTTTTCGGGTATGAGTTTGGGATTATTCTTCTTTCTTTGTTCTTCGTAATATATCGGCGTTCTTGATGATATTTGTGCATGAATATTATTTAGACGCAAGAGAACTTATAATTTAGATCATCAAACCTTGATTCTAAGTTGCTAATATTGAGATATACGAGGGTTTTTATCAGTTTTCGCCATCAAACGGTCCGGTAGAAATGATTGTGAATGTTCTTGAGCTTTTTCTATGATCTTTTAGCGATTTACCTCATCAAAAGTAGTCGGCTAATCGATTGCTAGTTAGGGATTCTTCCCCATCAAAGGAGTTTCTCTTATTATTGAATAGAGCAATCACTATTTTTATGATTTACCGCCATCAAACGGGTTTCTTTTAATTGTGAGCAATCGGTGATTTCCAAACCATAAATTCTTTGAATATCGAAACTAATAATTGATAACGTGTGTGTCGGTAATTCTAAACTCCCATATCATTCTCATAATTGTATTCTCTAGAAATCCAACCTTTAATTCGGTGTTTTTAACGCTTCGATTAATTTAATTTTCCATACTTGTTTTACGAACTTTCATCTCAATCGAATTATTCACCGTGTTTTAATTTACTTTACTTTTGTCAATTCGACTATTTGCTAAGCATAATTGAACTTCAAACCGTTTCAAACTCCTCGAGTGATCGATCTCGGAGTTACTTGCCGCTTCCTTCAAAAGCGATTCTTACACTTGCGAGTTTTTAATTTGTTCATCAAGTTTTTGGCACCGTTGCCGGGGAGTTGGCGTTTAATTTTTGATCTTGTTTTAATAATAGTTGAATTGTTTTTCTCGATCATTTTTCTATTTTCATTATTTTCGATAAAGTCTAAAAAATTTGCTCTAACTTCTTTTGTTTATGCTTGGTAGGAGATCGTTGGGAAACCCGATTCTTCCACCCATAGACGAGGTTCAAAGAATTAGAGCACCAAAAACAATAGCCACATCATCAATGGCAAACGAAGAGGAGAATTCGGATCTTGAAGAGCGACTTTATCCTTGTTTGTGACATTTACATGATCACTTACAAGAGAAATAATCATATCTTAGTATTCAGTAGAGACGGCTACTTGCCCACTAAGTTGCACTTTGAGGTTGACCCCACCAACCGGTGATTGAATCGTACTACTCTAATGACTAACTTAATTTCACAAGCACATAGTGAAACTTAAAATCAATAGTTCATGTATACCTATCACAATCTTTTAATTCAGTCATTGACAATCCCAGAGTGAAACCTATGTGACCAATCGAGGTAAGTCGAGTTCGAGTATACTAATCCCAGTAGCATACATATAACGTGTGTTCCCACGAATCCTTAGTGAAGATATGCACTCTACATGTCAAAGTACACGTTGTACAAGTCTTGTCTAAACTTACTGCTCTGTTAAGTTTTATCGACTTGCGAACAAGTTAAGCATCCAAGACTTAAACACTTCCAGTGCCTATCTCCTTATCTCCATACGGAGTGGAATGTTTGCTCTCAAATCTAAGGGCTATTATTCTTCTATATATCAAATCACAATGCGAATGAATACAATAATATATAAATAATAAGTGTCTTATTTAATTTAAAGTTCATAATTACAATACAATGCTCTCACTCTCTTATCTTTTGAGTGACATTCGAAGGCATATTCCTAACTATTAACATATTACACTAAGAGTATAATGTTGGTTAAAGATAAACTATCAATGTTGGGAAAAACAAACACCCTGTATCGAATCAGCCGGGATACCCGATCCCTGTATCGATTGTTATTTGTTATTTAGAAGGTTTTGACATATATGCCAAATACAGTAAAGGAAACTGTATCAATGCTTTAAGGCTTCATCCTGTATTGAAGACCTGCCTCGAATCAGCATAAGTGAAGCTCGTCAGTACAGCAAGAAGACTTGTAAAAAGACCAAGTATGGAAACTGTCTCGATGCCCTAAATACAGTCATCTTCCATACAGTTCGCAAAAGGACAAGAAAGAACACAAGTCAAGTTCCGTTGAACAAAGAAGTATTTAAATACTCAAGGATAAAGTATTTAAATACTGTCAGTCCTCAGATCTTCAGAATCCCGCGAAATCCGGATCATGTCTTATTCCCGTTGAAGGAAATCTTATTCAAACGGATACATCTCAACGGATACTTTGTTCAGAGACTATATATATATCCTTGAAGACATTGAAGATCAGTAACGACACTGAAGTAACCTAACTCTCAAAGATATCAAAGTTATCATCTGAGCAAACATATCTCCAAAGCATACTGCAAGTTAGAACGAAAGAGATATACAGTGCTCAACATCAAGAACAGCTTTCATCAGCTCAAGAACTTCAAAGCTGCTGTTCTTACCTGGTTACCTACCTTTTACCTCTGTGTAAAAACCGAGCTCTGTGTGAACTCAACAAAGTTATTCTGACCTGTGTGGGACGAATAAGGACGAAGCTTTGGAACTGTGTGTGAAGAAGCTAGTCAAGAAGGAAGCTTTAACCAATCTGTGTGAACGATTGAAAGTGACATTCTTTGTATCAATCTGTGTGAACGATACAAGGATAGGTTTGTTTATAATTACGTAGTTGTGTACGCAGTAATTATAATAAACTTTACTCTCTGTGTGGAGGACCGGTGGACGTAGAGGGGTTTACCTCGAACCACTTAAATTACCGTGTCATTTACCTTCGCTTTTCTTGTTTTAAATTACGTGATATATTAAGTATACACCTAATACTTCGTTCTTGTATCCACGGCAACTAATCAGATCCAAGACTTCCGCTACGCACTCATTTAGATTCCGTGATTTGTTGTTTAAACTATTTTCCAAACTGTATCCAGTATACTTAAGTGGCCAACAAGTGGTATCGGAGCGGTTGATTCTAAAAAGAATCAGTCGTATTTCTTTTAACCGAATCAGATTCAAATCACTTATTTTCAAAACAGTCTCTTTCATTCCTATATTATCAGTATGGATACCTCTATGATTAACAAAGTCCCTATGTTCTCTATTAACGAATTTGACGACTGGAGAATTAGAATGGAAGCTCATCTTGTAGCAATGCACGAAGAGATGATTTTTGTTATACAGGATGGTCCGATCAAGATTATGAAGGTCAATCCAGCCGCAAGGATTGAGGGCCAAGCCCATGCTGAAATGCTCGAGAAGGAACGCGAGCAATGGACAACCGATGAAAGGAAGCGAGCCAATCTCGACAATGTGGCTAAGAACGCGTTATTTGTCACTCTTGACAAAGGCACGTTCTCAAAGGTAAAGAGCTGCAAAACAGCCAAAGAAATCTGGGATAAACTCAAGTTAATTTGTGAGGGAACTGAACTCTCAAAAGAAAACAAGATTTCAAAACTTACTCAGCAATTTGAATCTTTTGAAATGAAACCAACGGAAACACTTGAGGAACTTGACCTCAGATTTACTGGTATTGTTGGTGAACTTGAAGCGTTGGGCAAGATTTACACCCAAAAGGAGAAGAACTTAAAAATTTTCAGATCTCTCCCACTGATGGGACATTAAGACCACGGCTATGCGTGTATCCTGTAATCTTAATGAAATATCCACTTTTGATCTCTTCTCCGACCTTAAAGCTTTTGAGTATGACATTGTGAGAGAGAAAGTCAAGAATCTCCTTCAAAGGTCACGGCTCTCCGTCAGACGAACCGTCGACACGGCATGCCTAGCTCGTCGGCCTTGGCCACAAGAGCGCGGTGGCGACGACATCCTGTCACAAGATGAAATGGCGCTTCTAATGCATAAATTCAAAAAGTTCATCAAACAGTCTGGAAAGACTCCCTACAGGCCCAAACCTGTCAACAAGGTAAGTACCGAAACACCATCTGGTGATGCTAACCTATGTTATAACTGCAGGAAACCAGGCCATTATGCAAACAAATGTCCTCATCCCAAAGTCCAAAGATTGCCTGAGGCCGAGCAACAAGAGAGAGATGAAAGAAGACGTGCTTGGAAAGACAAGCTCAAGGCCCTGATTGGAGAATCAGAAGCCTCCCCCACACCATCCAAATCAGCAGAATGTCTTCAGGTGGTCACTGAAAGTGATTCGTCTGACGATGAGTTCGATGATAAAGCATACATGTGCTTTATGGCCAAAGATGTTCCAGAAGGTGAAGACAGCGACGATGAGGTTAGTTCAACCTCAGCTATTCCATCTAATGCATCTCATACTTTCAAAAATATGATGAATGAATTCAAAAACATTCAAAAGGCCCATGAGACTCTAAAAACTGAGAATATACAGCTTCAATTAACAAATCTAGAGCTGAAAGATGAAAATGACTTGCTGAAAATAAACTATGAAAATATGTCTCTTGATTGTGAAACCGGAAGGTCGATTTTGAAAAACTCATGGAGAGCAATCATCAACTTGCTCATGAACTAAATGCGGTTAAAACCCATAATGAGAGCAAGACAAATGATTTGGTTCTACTACAAACCAAAATTACAACTCTCGAGAAGCGAAACCGAACTTGAGACCATTCAAGTCTTTTGAAAAATCGTCCAAAAGAATGGAAGAAATTCGAGCACCGGGCAACACGCTCATGATAAAAGTGGCTTAGGATACACTCATGTTCAAATAAAGGTAAAACTAGTCTTGTGTTCGTCAAGAGTGTGGAACACATTCCGAATCGGAAGACACTCCGAGTCCCATAAAGGAACCCTGTATGCAGAAAACCGAAGCCGCAATTCCGCCCCTCAACTCTACTATTCGAGACAGTGGAACCAACAACCACTCGGGCGTAATCTACGGATGCTCCACAAGCATATCATCAAAGCCGATCATTCAGAAGAAAGCGGTATCCAACCACCAAAGGCCCGCACAAAGAAGACACTCGATAAAGGCGCCTAGGTATTGGATACAGAGCCCCGTTATCCCTCAAGACAAGCAGATGTCGATTCGGTATCAATAACAGCATTGGGAATCCAACTGGAGACCCAGAAGACAAGCTGTTAGGCCTAGGAAAATGGCTCCACCTCCTAGACGGCACTCGTACTGGAATAATAATAATAACCCTGAATTTTACATGCATAGTAATTATCATGATTATAACAACTACGGATATGCCCCCCGTAGATATCGCAATACTGTACCGAGTACATCCTACAGTAAACCAATTGTCAGAAAATCTGGGTACCTAAAGGAACTAACATATATGGACCCAAAAATCAAAGGGGACCTAAATCTACCTAATTTCTTTGTTACAGGACATTCTAGAGGAGGATACCTGGTACTTCGATAGTGGATGCTCTCATCACATGACCGGAGACAGAAGCAAGCTATATGATTTTGTAGAAGGTCGTGGTCCAAAAGTTCGCTTCGGTGATAAGTCTAAAGGAAGAACAAGAGGGAAAGGAAACCTACTTGTCGGGAAATTCAAGGTCACCGATGTTGCATATGTTGAAGGCTTACAGTATAATCTACTTAGTATTAGCCAGTTCTGTGATAAACAGTTCTCGGTGAAGTTCTATATAGATCGCTATAGAGTCAAGAACACCCAAACCAAAGAAGTTGTGCTTACAGGAAGCAGATCAGGTAATATGTACATTGCTGACTGGAAGCCTATGAGCTCCTCAATTCCATGTTTTGTTGCCAAAGGCACTGCAGATCTTAGCTGGCTATGGCACAAGAGGATGTCTCACGTCAACTTCAAGACGATCAACAAGCTTTCAAGACAGGGTATGGTTAGAGGTTTGCCAGATGTGTCATTCAAGAAGGACAGCATCTGCAGACCATGCCAGAAAGGCAAGCAAATCAAGTCAACCCTGAAAAGCAAATCCTACCTTTCAACCCAAAGAGTGTTGGAAATGCTACACATGGATCTCTACGGTCCTGTAGACCCAGTAAGTTTGGGAGGTAAGAAATATTGCATGGTTGTTGTTGATGATTATTCCAGGTATGCTTGGACGATCTTTCTTAGCAAGAAGAAGGAAACAACATCAAGGCTGCCCGAGCTCCTGAGAAAGTTGCAAAATGAAAAAGCGTCGAGTATCGTGTGCATTCGTTCCGACAGAGGTACTGAATTTACTAACCGCTTTATAGAGCAATACTGTTCGGAGAATGGAATACAAAGACGAATACTCACCGCCGTACACCTCAACAAAATGGTGTTGCCGAGCGAAAGAATAGGACGTTGAAAGAAGCAACAAGGACAATGATTGCCGCAAGCAAATTGCCACAGCGTTTACGGGTGAAGCAACCAATACAGTGCTACACTCAAAACCGTATCGTCAACAAGCACCACAACAAAACACTTATGAGGTATGGAATAACAAAACTCCATTAGTTTCGTATTTTCACATTTTGGATGCAGTGTTATGTATTGAACAATGGGAAGGACCAACTTAGATCCTTTGATGAAAAATCGGATGAAGGAATATTCGTAGGATACTCCTCCGTCAAGAAAGCTTTAATCTTTAATAAAAGGAGGTGACGATCGAGGAATCGATTCATGTAGTGTTCGACGAACCACACCATGACCCTACAGGAGTAGATGATATCACTCAGACATTCATCATCTATCTATCTTGGATCCACCTACACCCATAGAACTGTAGTTGATTTAGAAATCAACCCCATGTTGTAAGAATCGATGTGGATGAAGGCGCATGTCTGTCAAGCCGTACCCACGTAAACTTTCGATACAATGACGGATCCTGAACTAGAACCCGACCGAAGATGGTTGAGAGATCACCCGCAAGAGCTGATCATTGGAAACATTAATGCCGGTGTTTCTACTCGTAGGAGAATACAGAGTACACAAGGAAATGTACTTTGTGCACAAGAAGAATTTAATGCTGAAGTCTCACAGTTTCCTGAATGGAAATCTCAATCCGAACTTAGGAGACTCAATATGTGCACTATCGCTGTATTCTTAGCCCAGTCCGAACCTGCTTCGACCATAGACGCTCTTGACAACTCTCATTGGATAACATCTATGGAAGAAGAGCTTAACGGTTTCGAAAGAAACAATGTATGGTATCTTGTACCCAGACCGACACACCAATCGGTTATAGGAACCAAATGGGTATTTCGAAACAAAAAGGATCGAAATAGACTTATCATAAGGAACAAATCCAGACTAGTAGCACAAGGCTATTGTCAGGAAGAAGGAATCGACTATGATGAAACCTTCGCCCCTGTAGCGAGACTAGAAGCCATTAGGATATTTTTAGCCTTTGCCGCCCATAAGAGTTTTATCGTATACCAAATGGACGTCAAGAGTGCTTTCCTGAATGGAGAGCTTGCAGAAGAAGTTTATGTTGAACAACCACCAGGGTTTGCCAACACAGACGGTATCGATCTAGTTTACAGCTAAGGAAAGCGTTATGCGGACTTAAACAAGCCCCTAGAGCACAGTACGAAACCTGTCCCAAAGATCTAACCAACAACGGATTTGAGAAAGGTGTCACGACAAAACCTTGTTCAAGATACGGGAAGGTGATGACCTTCTAATGGTACAAATCTATGTCGATGATATTATTTTTGGTTCAACTAACCTTGCTCTATGTCAAAGGTTCTCACATCTCATGCAAAGTAAATTTGAAATGAGTATGATGGGGAACTTAGTTATTTCCTAGGTTTGCGGGTAAAATAGTTGCCTACAGTATATTCATCAACCAGAGAAATACGGAAGGAGCTTCTCAACAAATTTGGAATGAACACTTCCAAATCCTCGCCAACCCCATGAGCACTTCCGTGCAAATTAGTCTTGATGAAGCCGGAAAGCCGTTTGACCAATCACTCTACAGAAGCTCATTGGTTCGCTCCTGTACCTAATGGCTAGCAGCCCGATATCCGATTTCTTTGTTGGAGTGTGTGCGAGATACCAAGTTGCACCTAAGGAATCACACTTTAATACAACTAACGAATCCTGAAATACGTTAAAGGAACAGTCGATGCAGGACTGTGGTATCCTAAGGAAGGCAGATTCGATTTAGTTGGATACAACGACTCGGATCTCGGAGGCTGCAAGCTAGATAGGAAGAGTACAAGTGGAACTTGTCACTTTCTCGGACCTAGACTCGTTTCTTGGTTCAGTAAGAAGCAATTGGCTAACTCTCTTTCCACGGCTGAATCAGAGTACTATGCTGCTGGTAGCTGTTGTATGCAGATCCTTTGGATGCAGCAACAACTGTCAGATTATGGAATCGATGCTAGAGAGACTCCAATCATGTGTGATAGCACGAGTGCAATCGCAATCACGCACAATCCTGTTTTGCACTCGCGCACTAAACATATCAACATGAAGCATCATTTCATCAGGAATCATGTCGAGAACAAGGATGTACGCCTGGAAAAAGTCCATACAGACATCCAGCTGTCCGACATTTTCACCAAGCCTCTCGACACAGCAAGATTCAACATGCTAAGAACAGAATTGGGAATACTACAAATGCACTCCTGTAAGTAAATTTCTTGCTTTTACTCAACAATTGAGGGGAATGTCAGAAGACCCGTGAATACAGATCCAACATTAATTATCTGTACACTCGTAATCATCAATGCGATCAGAGCGAACGAAGGCATATGAATCCTACATTTGGTGTGTGCAATAATTAAGGGGAATATCAGGACCCATGAATACGGATTAATCCAAATATTCTTTGTATGGAATTTAAAACCTATTAGTACCTTTTTAAGGGGGAACGTCAGACGACGCGGAGAACGGACATGCTATAGGATTTCGATTCAGTATATAATATAATATTATTTCCTTTTAAAATAATTTTTGTCCACGTGCCCTATTTTTATGTCAACGTCATGTTCATTAAATGCCTTACACGACATCTGGACAACTGAATCTCAAAAGCCGCAATGTTTTTAAATTGTTTATTATTTTTAAACCGCCGTTTCATGGCTAGTCAATCTTCTTCCCCTGTTCTGAAGAAAACCTCCAACATCATTGATGGCCGGATCTTCTCCAAACCTGTCATCATCGAGCGTATTCTCTCGGAAATCAATGACTCAGAACCGATGGAGTATATCATTACTCGTCTCGAACAACAAGGACTCTATCGCTTCGGGAGCAAAACCGCCGACAAATACGACGCCCATCTGGTTGAGGAATTCTACCTCAACGCCGCCGTCCGTTTTCTATCACTAGCCCAGGGAGGACATGTTGCTGACATCACTGCAACCGTCCAAGGAGTGGAAATCTGCATCAATCGCGATTTACTCCAGAAAATCTACAGGCTGCCCGCCGACGGCCTGACCATGGACCAACTTGAGACGTTCGGGTCTCAAGAGCTTATTACCAAGTTTTATGGACTATTTACAGGGTCCAAAGTGGTTGATATGGTGACAACCACATGTCACAAGAAAAATTTTCTTCTTCATTTCGTTTATTTGCATGACTTTTGCTCCAGGATCATCGAAAATCGAACCGGTGCGTTCGAGATGTGCACGAATCTAAGGTTCAGAATGATGGTAGCTATTTTGACCTGTGAAAAGGTCAATTGGTGCCAAATCATTTTGAAGCGTCTTCAAGAAGAGGTGTGCAAACCCGCCACCCAAAAGAAATCCTTTGGTTTAATGCTAAACTACATCCTGACGAGGTGCGGAGTGACGCAATCCGCCGATGCCAAGAAAAATAGCTCACGGATATACTTAGGAGGCGTCAAGCCCACTGCTTATAACCAGAGCACAATGTATGCCAACCATCCGAGAACCAGGCACATGCCTATCTCTGCCAACCCAAGAGATGAAACCGTGAAGGTCCCAGAAATGGAATCTTCAAAGAAGAAGCGCAAGCGTTCTCACAGCAAGAAGCACTCTGCTGGTGAGAAGTCCAAGAAGAGACTCCGGAGGCTCTCAAAAATCAAAGCCAAGCACTCCGAGGATGTCTCGCCCATGGCGCAACCCATTGATGACGAACCCCAGGGCCCAACCCCTGTGGAAGAGGTGTCTCCTACTGCATCGACAGTAGATCCCGAGCCTTTGGCGGCTACGACGGATATAGAGACATCTCCCAACGCTCAAGACTTTAGCGAGTCGGCTGCCCATTCGGAGCCAAAAGCTACTTCTCCTGCGGATCCCACACCGTCACAGATCCAATTTCCTTGGGCACCATCCTCGCAAGGAGTCCATCTTCCGTACAGATCCCATACTGCTGGAATCCTCAAACAGCGTCTCCAGACGTTATTCGAAGTCCCTCCCCTGACTCGATCATAAATCAAACACTTCTTTCGGTTCAAATTGAACAAGCGTACGAAAGATTTCTGCAATGGAAAGGCTATAGGCTAGCTCCGTACGACACACTGTACAACTGGAGCGAATGGAGCCACGAAGAGCGTTGTGTCTCCGAAGTAACAGACTCAACTGAAATTGAGGCCTTGCTTCGATGGGACAACGCTTCTTGCAAAGATCTCATTGAAAGCCACCTGCTGCACAAATCTGACGCCAGAAGAAAAGGAAAGAAGAAGTCAGAGGACTCTCCCATTAATCCAAAAGACGATGACGATCATGACTCAGACGACGACGACGATGCTCTTCAAGCAGGTCTGAGAATGAGCCGTGAAGAGGCTGAAGCTCGAGACGCCTCTCCACCCAGAAAAGACGAAGGGCCTTCAACCCAAGCCAATCCACCTTCGCCATACCGAGAACATTCCCGACTGAGAGGAATCACCCTCCAATCGAGGAAGTTCAAGAAATTTTGGAACAGCATCCGAGCCTGCGACCGAAGAAGCCATTCCCGCAACCCAACAGAGGATTCGGTCCCTCCCTGCATCCATATCTGCCAAGAACCTTCGCCACAGACGCTTCAACCAACCGTCGCCGAACCACAAGAAGCCGCTCCCGCCCCGCAACCTTGGAATCCGAGGACGGTAACGAACCCGAGGATGTCCAACTTACTTCACGTCCATCCGTGAATGTAAGGAGGTTGAACGGCGCCAAGACTTCGCCCACCTGACTCTCGACCTCTGCCGCACGCAAAGAGCGCTGCGAGCTCTTGGCCTTCGGATCGTATTTATCCAAGATGCAGAACGCTCTATCTTCCGTTGAAAAGGCACTGAATCGATGCACACCTCTGCAGCCGAAGAGATGACCACTCTTCAACACGAAGTATCTCGAGTTGTCGACGCATTCATTCTTCCGCTGAAGTTTTCAAGCAAGCCTTGAAGATCATGGAAGATAAACAAGAGCAATCACAAGGAGGAAGCTACGAAGACAAGGATTGCAAGCCAAGACCGCCTGCAATGATTGAGAATACTCTCAATCGTGCTCACGACAAATGCATTCAAGAAATGTCGCAGACTCTTTCCTCCCTTATTGAAAGAATAACCAGATCGAGACCAAACAGACGCCGCTCTTGAAATCCTGCAAAGTCTTGATGAAGCCAAAAAGGGGGAAGAGGCACGAGAAGGTGCAAGGAGAATAAGACCGCAACAGAAAGGGAATTTGAGGCCTCGCAGCGATCATTTGCCGAATTGAACAAGCTAGCACCTCAATCCCAAAGCTTTAAAATTTCGTGCTCAGACCGAATTCCATGACCCAAATGTCCCTTGGCAAACTCTTATCCAAAGACCTTCGTAAATACGTCCGCCGACCAACCGCAACCCAACCGCCAAGAAGTGAAGCACTGGAGGAAGAATGAACCGATGAGATATTTTGTCGACTCATCGAGAATCCGCCATCTTCAAAAATTATAAAATGTTAGCTAAGCGCAGATAAATTTTCAAAGATGCTAGAAGAAGGTAAACTCCCTCTCCAAATCGAAACGAAATCAAAACATAGAAGAGGAGATCGGGTCACCCATCCGTAAGATCGATACTTGCCTTTGATCGTTCATATGAAGGAAGAGCGATTTACCAGGAACGAGGCAATGATTCACTTCAAAACTGGTGGCGTGGCACCGAGAACGAGCAAGGAAAAAGACCATGGAGGCATGCGGATTATAGATAAAGAGCTGAAATTTATGTATATTATTTTTCTTTTTGTAATTTCTATTCGAAACAGCAAACTTTGTACTCAATCATTTTTGAATATCAATAAAATAGTTTGTGTGTCTTGAAAGATTACAACTCGTAATCTACTGTGTTAATGTATGATTACTTAAATTGTTTGATAGGAATCTCAAGTTAGATAAACTTGATTGAAAAATAAGCTGTATGAACTAGTCTACGAACAGTTCATAATTTCAGTTGTAAACTTAGAATACATTGTAAGATTGTGCCTGCGCGCCAATCATAGGCCTAAGTTGTAATAAATCTCAAAATATATCGAACGTGCCTGCGAGCAGTTCATCATTTTTGTAGACTAAGTCACTAAGTCAGACCTATTGACAAAAGACCAAGAAATCTGCCAGAAGTCATCGAAGAAGAATGCTTCATGAAGAAGGTTTTGGCATCATCAAGAAGACTCGAAGAGTTAAGTAAGTTAGTCTTGGCAAATTGTCAAAAAGGGGGAAATTGTTGGGAAAAACAAACACCCTGTATCAAATCAGCCGGGATACCCGATCCCTGTATCGATTGTTATTTGTTATTTAGAAGGTTTTGACATATATGCCAAATACAGTAAAGGAAACTGTATCAATGCTTTAAGGCTTCATCTCAGATTGAAGACTCGCTCGAATCAAAGATAAGTGAAGCTCACAAGACAAAGCAAGAAGACTTGTAAAAAGACCAAGTATGGAAACTGTCTCGATGCCCTAAATACAGTCATCTTCCACACAGTTCGCAAAAGGACAAGAAAGAACACAAGTCAAGTTCCGTTGAACAAAGAAGTATTTAAATACTCAAGGATAAAGTATTTAAATACTGTCAGTCCTCAGATCTTCAGAATCCCGCGAAATCCGGATCATGTCTTATTCCCGTTGAAGGAAATCTTATTCAAACGGATACATCTCAATGGATACTTTCTTCAGAGACTATATATATATCCTTGAAGACATTGAAGATCAGTAACGACACTGAAGTAACCTAACTCTCAAAGCTATCAAAGTTATCATATGAGCAAACATATCTCCAAAGCATACTGCAAGTTAGAACGAAAGAGATATACAGTGCTCAACATCAAGAACAGCTTTCATCAGCTCAAGAACTTCAAAGCTGCTATTCTTACCTGGTTACCTACCTTTTACCTCTGTGTAAAAACCGAGCTCTGTGTGAACTCAACAAAGTTATTCTGACCTGTGTGGGACGAATAAGGACGAAGCTTTGGAACTGTGTGTGAAGAAGCTAGTCAAGAAGGAAGCTTTAACCAATCTGTGTGAACGGTTGAAAGTGACATTCTTTGTATCAATCTGTGTGAACGATACAAGGATAGGTTTGTTTATAATTACGTAGTTGTGTACGCAGTAATTATAATAAACTTTTTACTCCTGTGTGGAGGACCAGTGGACGTAGAGGGGTTTACCTCGAACCACTTAAATTACTGCGTCATTTACCTTCTGCTTTTACTGTTTTAAATTACTGTGATATATTAAGTATACACCTAATACTTCGTTGCTGTATCCACGGCAACTAACTGTATCCAAGACTTCCGCTACGCACTCAGATTTAGATTGCGTACAGTTTGTTGTTTAAACTATTTTCCAAACTGTATCCAGTATACTTAAGTGGCCAACAATCAACTACAATAAAGTGGCTGCTCTAGATATAAACATTAGTGCCACCAAAAAACTACATTATTATATTGAGTCGTCCAAACTTATTGGCTCCTTATGCCCGAAAGGCCCAAAGGTTCCAACTTCTTCTTTATGGCCGAAAAGTACCAAATCGACTCAGTTGGGTTCCACAAGAAACGCATTTAGCAATCAACCATGCGTAGGCAATGCACATCATCACAAGTAACAAACTATTACTATGATATATCTAACACCAAATTAGGATCCAGAAAAAAAATTCAGCACTAACAAATGTACCGAAATAACAATTCAACACGACACGACACGACACATTAACTGTCAATATAATCCGTCAACCAAAATAATCAGGGGGGATTGAACAGTACCCACAGTTTACTTGGGGGGGGGGGGGGGATTGCAGACCGGTTGCATCTTAAAGCATTCACAGAAGATCACTAGATTGGTTTCTAATCTTTTTATTATAACTATCATTTGATTTCCCTTTTAGCCTTTTTAACCTTTCTTTAGGGATACATAAACGTGAATTATTAAATGGAAGTGATAATTATGATGAAAATGAGTTGGAATTTTGGAATTCTTTTCAAACAGTGTAAATGTTGGGATTATGTAATTGCTTGGTCGTAATAATTTTTAAGGATAAAATTTGGGAGTTAATAATCAAGAGTATTCATGTGATTCATGTTTGCATTCGCGTCAATGAGTCACCTTAATATTGAATTTCTCATGAAACGCTTGTGTATATTTATACATGAACTCACTGAGTGTATTTAAGTTTCCACCAAACAACAGATAAATTTACAGAAAAAATATATACTCAATCACGAATTTGTTGAAAATGTGTTAGAAAGGGTTATAATTGCATGAAATTCAAAATTTTAGAGATAAGAAATGCCTCTAAGTTTTAAAATTGACGGGCGGTTAACTGTCACTAATGTTTTTGAAAGTGACGACCACACAACCGACACTACAGACACCAACTGCCATTTATTCTCGTACTCTAATCAAGCAAAGCATTGAACACAATACAACTTTCACATAACTGCAAATAACTTAAAATTGTTTCTAATATATCTTTACACCCTTTATCCCATAAACATGAGGTCTCTCCCTTTTTCTATTCGGTCAAAAATACAAGTTTACTTCCTAATTCTTATAATACATTATATATGTAACTTGACATATTTAACTCAAATTTACTCCAATATGATATTTATAGGGGTAATATGGTATAATATGTATGTTTTCTTTAGACCAATCTCTCAAAAATAAAATGACGCGATCAGTAAAGATTGGATAACATAAAATCAACATCAACAAATAAACATACCAACCCTTAACGTAAATTATTTGGTACCAACTTTAACAAAACAAAAAAAGAAAATAAGAAAACGTCAACAACAATTATGGAAGTAAGTGTTGGAAATAAAGGGGAAATAGAGCGGCCCATTTGAGAGACAATTTTGAGTGGGCTCGATTACAAGTTAAAATTGGGACTTAATTGGAATACGTAGTACTCCGTACGAGGTTTCCAAAATATGTAAGAACACTCAAAATGATTGAGGTATGAATGAGATATAATGTTCCAAAGTGAACCTTTGGAAATGAGTTTGGGATTCTATCACACATTGGAAAAATATGGGAAAAATTGTGAGTATATAAGATGATGTGAACAAACTCTTGTTCACAGTGAAACATGAGTGGATGTGTGACTAGGCGTCCCTCGCGCGCACACACACGCGCGCGCCGCCGCCGGCCGGCCGGCTCGGCTCGGCTCGGAAATGTCTCGGCGTCTCGAAGTTATTTTATTTGGCAAAAATTCATTTTTGCTAAACCGCCTCAATTATAAAAATTCGAATTTTTGGATCTGGATAAATATCAAAGTAATTGATATTATCGAATTAATATATTAGGATAACTATCAAATTAATTGGTAATTATCGGAGCAATATATTGATAGATTAGGATAAGTATCAAAAATATCAATCCTAATCGGTTTAGAGTTCCTCCAGCACATGGTTTCCTCTCGTCTTCACCTATAAATACCTAGCTTGAGGGGTCCGAATTTTTCACTTCTTCCATACGATTTCAGAGCAGTTTTCGGTCCAATTTTTCTTTTTCGTTTTTGCTTCTTTTTCTGTGTTGGTGATAATATACAAATTTATTCTAGTTCGCTGAGGGTACAGGGATCATCGATTCATTGTATCGAGGTGTTGTTTTATCCTGGGAGGCAGACAGTACACACTGTGGTGAGGGCGAATCTGCTTTAAGTAGACAGATCTTCTAGACTCAACATCGACTTTCATTCATTATTGGCATCAGCAAATTTTTGTTTGGCTAACATTTTTTTGCAGGGTTTTAAGAAAATAAATTTTCGATTCTGTAGTGTTTTTAAAATATTCATTTTAATTTTGTCAACAATCTTAAAGCATATTTATTTACTTGATTAAATAGATTATTTTCAAAACTCTTTCAAATAATGGATGCTTCAATCCCTACTCAAAACCCAACTCTGTCCACGGACGTTTCTGGAGGTGCGCCTCAGAAAACTAGATCGACTTCCGCGACTGGAGGTGCGCCTATGATAACTAGATCGGCTTCAGCGAACCACTCTACTTCGGTTCCAATAAACAATTCGATTTCGGTTCTGGTCAACCATGCTGACAAACCAGAGAAATTCAACGGGCATAATTTCAAGAGATAGCAGCAGAAGATGATGATCTATCTGACCACTCTAGGCTTGTCTCGATTCCTCGAGGAGGATGCACCGAAATATGATGAAGACAGTGACCAACAGACTTTGATGGCCATTGACGCTTGAAAAACTTTCGACTACCTATGTCGGAATTATGTAATGAATCGCCTTGCTGATTCGCTATACAACGTGTATAGCACTGCTAAATCAGCCAAGGCATTATGGGAGTCACTAGATCATAGGTACAAGATCGAGGATGTTGGTGCCAATAAGTGGATGGTTGGGTGGTTTCTTGATTATAAGGTGGTGGATTCTAAGACTGTGGTCAGTCAGGTACAAGAGCTACAAGCGATCATTCACGAAATCCATGCTGAAGGAATGGTCATTAGCGAATCCTTCCAAGTGGCTGCTGTGATTGAAAAATTGCCCTCGACTTGGAAAGACTTCAAGAATTATCTGAAGCATAAGCGCAATGAGATGAGCATGGAAGATCTGATCGTTAGACTTCGCATTGAGGAAGACAACAGAGGATCAGAGAAGAAGGTAAATGCTGTTGTGCCAAAGGCCAATGTTGTGGAAACTGGATAGACATCCAAAAAAGGCAACAATGGAAAGGAAACCAAGCTGGGACCTAAAAGAGGAATTACGAAAAAGAAAGAGAAATTGCTACAACTGTGAGAAGATGGGTCATAGGGCGGCTGACTGCAGGCTGCCAAAGAAACTAAAGAAAAAGGATGGTAATGCAGCACATGTGATTACCGAACAAGTGGGAAATCTTTACTTATGTGCTATGATCTCCGAAGTGAACTTAGTTGGCTCAAACCCCAAGGAGTGGTGGATTGACACTGGAGCAACTAGGCATATATGTACCAACAAGACAATGTTCTCCTCCTTGGAAGAAACAGATACCGGTGAAAAGGTGTATATAGGAAATTCTGCAACCTCAACTATCTTGGATGAATGCACGGTGATCTTGAAGATGACGATTGGGAAGGAAATGACTCTTTTGGTTCCTTGTTGATGAAGCATGGCTTTAGATTAGTTTTTGAGTCTGATAAAGTTATTTTCTCAAAGAGTGGTGTGTTTATTGGCAAGGGCTATGAGTGTGAAGGGCTGATTAAGATCAATGTTATGACTGTAAAAAATAATGAAATAAAGAATTCTTCTGCTTACTTGCTTGAGTCTCCTATTTATGGCATGCTAGATTAGGACAATTTTAATGCAATGCCCAAATTAATTGCATTAGATCACACACCAAAGTTTAAAATTAATTTAAACCACAAGTGTGAAACTTGTGTAGAGGCAAAATTAACTCGATCTCCATTCCGACAAGTGGAAAGAAACACCAAACCTTTAGAATTAATACATAGCGACCTATGTGATTTGAAGTTTGCTCAAACTAGAGGTAGAAATAAATATTTTATTACTTTCGTGGATGATAGTACTAAATATTGCTATGTATATTTGCTTAAAAGCAAAGACGAAGCTATAGAGAAGTTCATTCTTTATAAAACGAAAGTTGAGAATCAATTGAATGCAAAGATAAAAGTCTTAAGGAGTGACGGTGGAGGTGAATATGTAGAACCATTTGGCGAATATTGTTCGCAATATGGGATTATTCATGTGGTCACTGCCCCATATGCACCACAGTCAAATGGAGTGGCGGAACGTAAGAATCTCACTCTAAAAGTGATGATGAATGCGATATTGCTAAATTCAGGTCTGCCGCAAAATATATGGGGAGAAGCCATCTTAACGACAAATTATCTCTTAAACAAGATATGTCGTAAGAATTTGGATAAAACTCCTTACGAAATGTGGAAGGGAGTCAAGTCTTCCTACAATTACATGAAAGTGTGGGGGTGTCTAGCAAAGGTGATTATACCTACACTAAGAAAGTCAAAATAGGCCCAAAAACAGTTGACTGTACTTTCAATGGATATGCTCACAACATCAATGCCTACCGATTTCTTGTGCATGAATCCAAAGTGCATGAGATTCATAAAAATACAATAATGGAATCAAGGAATGTGTAATTCTTTGAGAATATCTTTGCTTGTAAGACTGCTAGTGAATGCCTTATCTCATCCGAACAGTCTTCTGAACTAATGGATGAATATAATGAAGACCAAAGAGTAGATAATGAGGACGAACTTACAAGGAGCAAACGACAAAGGACGGAGAAATCTTATGGACCAGATTTCTTCACCTACCTGCTCGAAAAGGAACCTCAGACTTACAAAGAAGCTGTAAGCTCGACGGATGGACCTCTATGGAAGGAGGCTATCAAAGAAGAGATTGATTCTATATTACAGAATCATAATTGGGAACTAGTGGAATCACCTCCAAAGTGTAAACCATTAGGAAATAAGTGGATTTTCAAGAAGAAATTGAAAGACGGAGCAGTTGATAAATATAAGGCTAGGCTCGTAGCGAAGGGATATAACCAACGTGAAGGCCTAGACTATTTTGATACTTACTCTCCTGTGACGAGAATAACTTCCATCAGGATGATACTTGATATCGCCGCATTATGAGGTTTAGAAGTTCATCAAATGGACGTTAAGACTGCCTTTCTTAATGGGGACTTAGAAGAGGAAATCTATATGGAACAACCCAAGGGGTTCTTTGCTCCTGGACAAGAAAGGAAAGTCTGCAAGCTGGTAAAATCATTGGTACGGTATGAAGCAGGCACCAAAACAGTGGCATGAAAAATTTGATCATGTTGAGTGGTGGCTTCAAAATTAATGAATCTGATAAGTGTGTATATATGAAAGACACAGAAGATGGCTATGTCATTTTGTATCTATATGTAGATGACTTGCTCATTACTGGCAGTAATGAAAGAATAATCAAATCTACCAAGGATATGTTGATGTCGAGATTTGACATGAAAGATATGGAACTCGCAGATGTAATTTTATAGATTAAGATGACACGAACATCGAAAGGTCTCTTGGTGAGTCAAGTCCACTATGTGGACAAAATCCCTCAAAGATTTAACAAAGATGACTCTGGCATAGCCAAAACCCCGGTGGATATGACGTTAAGACTATCCAAGAATAAGGGAGAAGTAGTATCTCAACTTGAGTACTCTCGCATAATAGGAAGTCTGATGTAGTTGATGAGCTGTACAAGACCAGATATAGCCTACTCAGTTAGTAGACTAAGTAGATATACGAGCAACCCTGGAAAAGATCATTGGAAGGCGATCACAAGGGTACTAAGATATTTAATGGGTACTCGTGAGTATGGGCTGCACTATACCAAATATCCAGCAGTACTTGAAGGATATGGTGATGCAAATTGGATATCTGATATAAAAGACTCCAAGTCAACAAGTGGATATGTATTCACACTAGCTGGTGCAGCAGTGGCATGAAAATTTTCGAAACAGATACTTATATCTCGACCAACGATGGAATCCGAGTTTATAGCCTTAGATAAATGTATATAAGGGGGAGAATGGCTACACCATTTTCTAGAAGATATTCCAAGATGGTCAAAGCCTGTGACGGCAATATGTATTCATTGCGATAGTCAATCTACGATTGGCAGGGCACAGGGTGCAATGTACAATAGTAAGTCTCGTCAGATAATGAGGAGACATAATACCATTGGACAGTTGATATCAACAGGAGTTAACACTATTGACTATGTGTCATCAAAGGATAATATTACGGATCCGCTAACCAAAGGGTTATCTGTAATACCCGTAATTTTGTTTCCCGGAAATTTTCTATTTTGGCGGAAGTCCGTTTTTGACAACTTGCTTGGGACCGTTTCGTCATCCTGAGAATGATTAATTCTACACTTTTTGTCATCCGAGTTCGTTTCGGTGTCGTTTTGTTGAATTCAGGATTACTAAACGACTTTTCTAAGTATGAGTTCGACTTTGTTAGATCACCATTAATTTTTGGTAACTCCAAAAATTCTGAATCTTTGCAATATTATAGAGCATCTAGTTAGCTTTCCAATGGTTCAAACGGTGAGTCAATCGAGTCCACGAGAGTTATGGTCGTTTTAGCTCACCCGCTCGTTATTGGCCGATCACTGCCGGCCGAACTCGGCCGTGTCGTCCGACACGGCCCGTGCCGTACTCGTCCGGATAAGCCAGAAGTCTCTGCCTCAGGACCCGACCGTGTCGTCTGGCACGGCCGAGCCGAACTCTTCCGGATAAGCCGGAAGAGGCCCGACCGTGTTCCAGGACACGGTCGAGTCAATGCCGAGCGCCACGGACAGGTCGCTATCGGTAGGCCCCTTCGCGCCGCGACCGTGTCATGCCGGACACGGTCGAGTCTCTGCCGGCCAATTGCGCGCCACGACCGTGTCAGGCGGACACGGTCGAGTCTGTCAGGCTATTTAAGGCCCAGCAGTCGTTTTTTCGCCATTTTTTCTCCTTCTTCCACTTCTCTTCAGCGGCTGTGGGTGTGTGAATCATCTATAGATGTTGTTGGACAATGAATCCATGAAGTGTTGAGGTTCATATCATCAATCATCCGTCCTATAACATCCTCCGATCTACCGAATCAGGTCAGATTTCTTAGAAATCTAGTTTTGGGGAATTTGGGTATTTTGGTTGTTTTCGTCCGATTAATCCGATTTAACTTAGGATTGTGATGAATTGATGATTATTTAGATGTATTGTATCCTTTCCCTTGTTATTCAATGGTTGGATCGTATCGATTCGTTGTTTTGGTCGAGTTCTTGACCGACGCCTTGAAGGTGTCCGGTAAAATGTCATAGAGGGGTTTTCGGACGTTCTACGATTATTCTTCCTCGTATGATCGATGATTTATTGAATTTATGTTGTTAGGGTCGAATTCTTGTGAAGAACTCGAGTCAAAACCCTTCCGTTCGTTGTCTTCTTCGTGGTTCAAGCTTCCCGGCCGAACCGTGTTCTTCGGATCTTGATGCGTTTATTAAGGCAAGTATACATTTATGATTGCGTTCTCGACTTTGAAAGTAAGAAATATTGATGGCATATCATGAACGAACCGTTTTACGGCATTCATAGATATATTGATTGGCATGTAATGAACGAACCGTTTGTGGCATTCCTACATGTATCGGCGTATGAGGTGAACGAACCGTTTTGACGGCATTCACTTACGGAACGGCGGATGAGGGGAACGACCCGTGTCTACGGCATTCACATACGTCTTAGGAGATTTTAGTTATTCCTAATACTAGTCATAAAATGATGAATTGACGGATATTGATGAATTGACGGATTACATTTACTTTATTGTCGAGAAGTATTATGTTTCATATTGTTATACTTGCACTAGCTATTCGACGGCTAACCCCTTTATGGGGAAATACGTTTCATGTATTTCGTGTTCCAGGAGAGCGGACAGAGGCAGATGCAGGTCGGCATGAAGATGATGGGCAAGTGTGATACGTGTCAGTCTCTGTTATTTTCTTGGATACCTCCATTCAGTGTTGTTGTACTGGAATGGATTTTTAAATACTCGAGTATTGCATTTCAGTTTCCTTGATGTTCCGGCCTGTGTTGCCGAGGTATTGATTTGTGTAGTGATGTATATGGTTCCATTGGTTATGGTTTTGAATACCATTTGTATCGTCTTTCATTCTATTGTATGTAGACCTTATCGGTCAAGTGTATAGTTCCGCGTATGTTTAGCCTTGTGGGTCCCACGGCGGGGCTCACGGCGCTGTAATATACCCTGAATAACTTGGGGGCGTTACAGAATATGGTATCGGAGCTTAGGTTTATGGATACCTAGGCTGTCGGTCTTTTGGGTCGATTGAGTCGGCATTTGCCCACAGTATCACTACTCTGCCATCATCACCGTGCGACCGGTACTTGTAAGTCCTCTCACTCTTCTCGTATTTTTCTTAATCGTTTCGTTTATAGCTTGGTATCCTTGGGAATTGGTCACTTCGAGAATGTGCGATTCGGATTATACTTACGCACGTGTGTGCCCTTCAGAATGTTGGCTGAAAGTAGGAAGAATCGTATTGTGATCACGGACGTGAACCCTTCCTTGAGATTTTGTTAAATTGCTAATTGCGATATTGGTGTGTAACGGTATTATGTTGAGACTTTGTTTAGGAGTCGCATGCTAGTATCACGGGAGATCTTCGTCTTCACAAACCTGTAAGTATGTTGTTCGGATTATTCGAAAATTCTTGGTTATCTTGGTGATTTTGGATTTTCCGTTGAAATGTTGTTTGTGCGAGTGATTGCAAGTTTCGAGGACGAAACTTATTTTAAGGGGGGTAGAGTGTAATACCCCTATTTTTTTCGGATATATTTTTT
Organism: Orobanche coerulescens; assembly: GCA_033398695.1. Classification (NCBI taxonomy): domain Eukaryota; kingdom Viridiplantae; phylum Streptophyta; class Magnoliopsida; order Lamiales; family Orobanchaceae; genus Orobanche; species Orobanche coerulescens. The sequence goes on from CM065812.1 coordinate 24,038,569, forward strand.
TCGTTTATATATTGGATATCGTGGATGGTTAATTATGCTCGAGGACGTTGTGAACGTATGACAATGTTATTGAATTGAGTATATGTATTGATTTTGCCGTATGCTCGTATTTGGCATGTCATGACTTTGGACAGGAATTGTTGAAATTGGCTAAGTATGGAATTAATACGTACGTAAGATTGGCATGGTTACGTACGTTAAGGCTAAGGTATTACGTACGTAACGAAGGCATCGGACAGAACCGAGTCCTGGTCGGCAGGTGGGACCCTGTTTCGGCAACTTTCGGCGGAGGATGTTGACGGGTGAGTCAACGTACGTGTTACGTACGTTATACAGGACGTGTTACGTACGTAACACAACCATTGTACTGTAGCAAGTCAACTGGTATATTACGTACGTTATATGGTACGTAATGGACTGCACGGAATGAGACAGTGAGTTAGTTACGTACGTTATGGATATTGGATTACGTACGTTAAAGTTGTTACGTACGTTAAGAAAGGACACTTACGTACGCAATGAGAGTGCAATTTATATATTGAAGTGTTGCCTTTCATTTCTCTCACGATCCTTTGAGATATTTCTCTCCAAAACTCGTCCCTCTTCACTTTTAAGAGTGTTCTAAACACTTTTAACATGATTGTGAGCTTGGAATCATGGAATTAGAGCTTGGTTATGGAACTATTGTTGATTCTTGAAGTGATTTCTTGTGTTATCCATATTCTATGAGGATTATGTTGAAGGAAGATAATGATATGCTTTGAATATGTTGATTATGATTATGGAATCATAGAGATCTTGATGTTCTTGAGGCCATATGATGACTATGATGATTTAATGATTCTTGGAATGGAGTTCAAATTATTCTTTCTTCGTGGTTCGTCCATGCAAGGTAATCCTCGTATCCCTTTGATAGTAGCTCATTTTTTTTCTTTTTGGGTTACTACTTGGGAGGGAGTATGTTGGGAATCGTGTATTTGGATGTTCGTCTTATTTCAATAAAAATGCATAAATTGGACTGTACTTTTATCCGCTGCGTGAGTATTTTTGAAATGGATTTTTGGTATTTTGCCAACTGAAATTTTATTTTGTAAAACCGATTCCCTAAACTGAGTTTTTGGCATTTTAACCTTGATCGTTTTGACGGTATTTGGAAAATGATTTTTTTAGTATTTGAAAAATATTACCGTCATCGTTCTTTTTAGCATTTTTGGAATGACGTGGAAATTGTGCTTAGCACGTAAATCCTTGTGAGAAGGGTTTACGGCGTGTAATATTCGGGAGGATCTGGGGTGTTACAATTATGGAATCATGTGATAATGTTATACGAGATTTGTTGGAATTGTAATAAGAGATTTCGGATGTTGATATGATCATTGAGATCTTCTTCATATGGTGATAAGGGTTTTGTTGCGATTCTTGAGATTGTATGAATGACATGATGAAGAAAATGGTAACATGGAGATATATACCTCGGAGATGTTGTTTACGACTTGATTTCGGATATTTCATGTTCTTGAAGAACTCTTGAATTATACGAGGTGATGAAAATTTTTTTAGAAGTGTTGATGTTTTGAAAATGAATATGGAATATTCATATCTAGAGCTAAATTATGTGTTGGAAATAATATTCGTATAGGAATACGAATGTGATTATGAGTTTGATGAGACTATTATTCATCTCGAATTTGGAAGCCCATACGTATGGAGTAAATATTCATATCGAATGAGTGGATTGTTTGATAACCTTTTTAATATGATTATCTATTGTTTTGAACCAGTCGGATGATTCGAATTGATGACGGTCATAAGTAAATTTTAACGATGGATTTACGAGAAGGGAACCTTGTCAATTCGTATTTAAGAATTGAGTTTGGAACATTTAGACCCTTATTATTGGTCCGAATTGGTTGCTGATATGATCATCATATTTCGACTCGTATTGTGGGACAGGATTTGTAAGTGTCAGGTTGGATTGTTCGATGTGATTAGTCGAGATATAGTAAAACGATTGAGTTCGAGGTTTGGTGGTATTGATAATTGGTCGTCATCGAACCGGTTGATTATCAATCCTTCGTTTTACAATAAGGTATGATGTTTGATCGTGAATTATGACTGTTGTGTTGCGGCTAAGGTTGAAGGGTTCGTAGATTAACTTGGTCGAGACTGAGGGAATTCGTAAGACGAAATCAACTGAATTGGTAACAGTACGTTGTATTGATATCGAGACAAGTTTTATACTCGTACTAATCAATGAGACTAATGTTATCGTGTAGGCGTACGATTGTGTGTATCATTTTGGGACTTGGCCTCTTTATGATCGTATTGATGTCAAGGGATTGGTTGACACGACGCCGTCGGCAAATTATGCCAAATGTTACTGTTGTTTGTAAATGGCCGATTCAAGGCATTACGATACTTGTTGGTAAAGTTGCTATCGATAACCGGTTCGCGGTATCGATGTATCGATTATTATTGTTCGCGATTAATGTCGTTCTGAGACATCGTTGAATCTTTGTCATCGAATTGGATCTGTTGCTATGATGTTGCGTTAACCGATTGGGGACGTTTGATATATCCTTTTGTCATCTCCGTTTCGGTGGTCGGTTTAAGACACCGGGACATCTATTCTATCGTATCATTTATTATCGATTGACCGTTCTAGGGTAATCGAGGTATTGAATTGGGATTATCAAAGATAATTCCCATCCGTTGTCGAAGATACTCTCATCCGTTGTATCGTTGTTATCGATTGGCCATTCTACGGTAATCGAAGTATTGAATTGGGATTATCAACGATAATTCCCATCCGTTGAATTATTATTGTCGTGTTGACCGATTCAAGGCAGCACACTATTATTCTTGTGAACTCGGTAATTTTGTAATCGTTGAAGGTTGAGGATTTTCCCGAACTGTTGTGTTGTGATCGTTGTTCGTGTTAATCGGTCCTTAGGGAATTCTGATCCCAGGATGGTTGTTTTGAATATTGTTGGTCGTGTCGATCTTTCATTATTCGTGTGTCATCGTTCACTTGGTGAGTCGTATGATCCGTATTGGATGTTTTATCCCTTGAGTTTCGTTGTCATGTTGTATCGTGGCATATCTGGAATCATGTCTGCGTGCCGATTGGTTATGTGTAAGATTTTTAGCCAGGCACCCGATGGTCATGCGTGGATATTTCCGCATTTGACTGTGCACACGAGACGTAGTTCTTGAGGCTAATTAGGTACATTGTCACACGTATATTCTGGATTCCGTATACGGGGTGGACATGTGCACGAACACATTTCCGGATCGGGCGTACTGTGATGTCCCTCTTGAGCTTTATTGATTGATCGTTCGTAGTCCATGTTGTATTGGATATGTCCGACGATTTGCGGCCCAGTTGTTCATACGCCGAGGTATGTCAAACGATCGAGTTGTTTTCTTTGAGATCTATTTTGTGATGATTTACAGCTTTGGGCTGTTCGGCTTCCAGGCCATTGTGATGTATCGGTATTTCCGTTGGAGCCTTCGGGCATTGTGAATCATATCTTTTTCGGCATTGGGTTGGTTTACCTTCGGGTAATGTATTGTGGTGTTCTATATTGATGATTCGCCGTTTGGGCGTAAGTTTCGGTTCTTGTGTATCTCGTTGAGTTTTCCTGGCGAAATATTTCTTCTCCCTACCTGTTTTAAGTTTCGGGACGAAACTTCTTTTAAGGAGGGTAGAATGTAATACCCGTAATTTTGTTTCCCGGAAATTTTCTATTTTGGCGGAAGTCCGTTTTTGACAACTTGCTTGGGACCGTTTCGTCATCCTGAGAATGATTAATTCTACACTTTTTGTCATCCGAGTTCGTTTCGGTGTCGTTTTGTTGAATTCAGGATTACTAAACGACTTTTCTAAGTATGAGTTCGACTTTGTTAGATCACCATTAATTTTTGGTAACTCCAAAAATTCTGAATCTTTGCAATATTATAGAGCATCGAGTTAGCTTTCCAATGGTTCAAACGGTGAGTCAATCGGAGTCCGGACGAGAGAGTTATGGTCGTTTTAGCTCACCCGCTCGTTATTGGCGATCACGCCGGCCCGAACTTCGGCCGTGTCGTCCGACACGGCCGTGCATCTCGTGCGGATAAGCCGAAGTCTCGCCTCAGGACCCGGACCGTGTCGTGCAGCACGGCCGAGCGAGCAGCTTAGGATAAGCCGGAAGAGGCCCGACCGTGTTCCAGGACACGGTCGAGTCAATGCCGAGCGCCACGGACAGGTCGCTATCGGTAGGCCCCTTCGCGCCGCGACCGTGTCATGCCGGACACGGTCGAGTCTCTGCCGGCCAATTGCGCGCCACGACCGTGTCAGGCGGACACGGTCGAGTCTGTCAGGCTATTTAAGGCCCAGCAGTCGTTTTTTCGCCATTTTTTCTCCTTCTTCCACTTCTCTTCAGTGGCTGTGGGTGTGTGAATCATCTATAGATGTTGTTGGACAATGAATCCATGAAGTGTTGAGGTTCATATCATCAATCATCCGTCCTATAACATCCTCCGATCTACCGAATCAGGTCAGATTTCTTAGAAATCTAGTTTTGGGGAATTTGGGTATTTTGGTTGTTTTCGTCCGATTAATCCGATTTAACTTAGGATTGTGATGAATTGATGATTATTTAGATGTATTGTATCCTTTCCCTTGTTATTCAATGGTTGGATCGTATCGATTCGTTGTTTTGGTCGAGTTCTTGACCGACGCCTTGAAGGTGTCCGGTAAAATGTCATAGAGGGGTTTTCGGACGTTCTACGATTATTCTTCCTCGTATGATCGATGATTTATTGAATTTATGTTGTTAGGGTCGAATTCTTGTGAAGAACTCGAGTCAAAACCCTTCCGTTCGTTGTCTTCTTCGTGGTTCAAGCTTCCCGGTCGAACCGTGTTCTTCGGGATCTTCGGTAACGTTTATTAAGGCAAGTATACATTTATGATTGTACGTTCTCGACTTTGAAAGTAAGAAATATTGATGGCATATCATGAACGAACCGTTTTTACGGCATTCATAGATATATTGATTGGCATGTAATGAACGAACCGTTTTGACGGCATTCCTACATGTATCGGCGTATGAGGTGAACGAACCGTTTTGACGGCATTCACATACGTAACGGCGTATGAGGTGAACGAACCGTTTCTACGGCATTCACATACGTCTTATGAGATTTTAGTTATTCCGGAATACTAGTCTTAAATTGATGAATTGACGGATATTGATGAATTGACGGATTACATTTACTTTATTGTCGAGAAGTATTATGTTTCATATTGTTATACTTGCACTAGCTATTCGACGGCTAACCCCTTTATGGGGGAAATACGTTTCATGTATTTCAGGTTCCAGGAGAGCGGACAGACGGGTACCGGGTCGGCATGAAGATGATGGGCAAGTGTGATACTGTGTCTGGTCTCCGGTTATTTTCTTGGATTCCTCCATTCAGTGTTGTTGTACTGGAATGGATTTTTAAATACTCGAGTATTGCATTTCAGTTTCCTTGATGTTCCGGCCTGTGTTGCCGAGGTATTGATTTGTGTAGTGATGTATATGGTTCCATTGGTTATGGTTTTGAATACCATTTGTATCGTCTTTCATTCTATTGTATGTAGACCTTATCGGTCAAGTGTATAGTTCCGCGTATGTTTAGCCTTGTGGGTCCCACGGCGGGGCTCACGGCGCTGTAATATACCCTGAATAACTTGGGGGTGTTACATTATCAAGAGACCTTGTTGATAAATCATCCAGAGAAATGGGTCTATTACCTTGAGCTAATGGTTTTATAGAGGATACCCAACCTAACCTGACTGGAGATCCCAAGATCTAGGTTCAATGGGACAACCAATTCATAAACTGGGCACGATCACTTTGGGGGTTACCCCGAACCGACCATTCCTAGGATGGAAACAGTGATACCCATAGGGAGAGGTTAAGCTTATGCTTTTAATGATTCTTAAGTCGATAACGTATAGTCGGGTGGAGTAAATACGGGTTTACTCAAAACACTTAAAGAGAATCACCTATGTTGGAGAGAAGAGGGGCCGCTTCAAAAGAGAATTGCAAGACACAATTCTTTAGAAACTCTCGCATAACCAGAACAGTGTCCACGGCCAAAACGGGCACAATAATGAGAACGGAATAAATCAGGGAGGGCACTTGTGAAGGATATACGATCACTGACACAAGCTGTCGGACAGTTCAAAGGCATTTAGCCATACTGTTTATCCAGTAAGGAGAATATATCCTTTCGAGGGAAGGTTCAAGGAGCATACTCTACCTATCCTATGCAATGCCTAACCGCAGTAACTATCACCAAGTCAAACTCCGTGTCTAACGTGTGCTGTTGGACCATCAATCTCATTCATGTTGGGGGTTGTTGGAAAATAATGGGAAATGGGCTGCTTTGAGCAGCCCACTTGAGAGGCAATTTTGAGTGGGCTCGACTACGAGTTAAAGTCGGGACTTAGTTAGAATACCTAGTAATCCGTATGAGGTTTCCAAAATATGTAAGAACACTCAAAATGATTGAGGTATGAATGAGATATAATGTTCCAAAGTGAACTCTTTGGAAATGGGTTTGGGATTCTATCCCACATTGGAAAAATATGGCAAAAATTGTGAGTATATAAGGTGATGTGAACAAATTCTTGTTCAAAGCGAGACATGAGTGGATGTGTGACTAGGCGCCCCTCGCGCGCGCACACACACACACGCGCGCCGCCGCCGCCGCCATCCGGCCGGCTCGGCTCGGCTCGGGTCGAAAGGCGATTTGGGCGAAATGTCTCGGCGTCTCGAAGTTATATTTTTACTGTAATTTTACTTGGCAAAAATTTATTTTTGCTAAACCGCCTCAATTATAAAAATTCGAATTTTTGGATCTGGATAAATATCAAATTAATTGATATTATCGAATTAATATATTAGGATAACTATCAAATTAATTGGTAATTATCGGAGTAATATATTAATAGATTAGGATAAGTATCAAAAATACCAATCCTAATCGGTTTAGAGTTCCTCCATCACATGGTTTCCTCTCGTCTTCACCTATAAATACCCAGCTTGAGGGTCCGAATTTTTCACTTCTTCCATACAATTCCAGAGCAGTTTTCGGTCCAATTTTTCTTCTTCGTTTTTGCTTCTTCTTCTGTATCGGTGATAGTATACAGATTTATTCTAGTTCGTTGAGGGTGCAGGGATCATCGATTCATTGCGTCGAAGTGTTGTTTTATCCTGGGAGGCAGACGTTACACACCATGGTGAGGGCGAATGTGCTTTAAGGAGACAGATCTTCTGGACTCAACATCGACTTTCATTCGTTTTCGGCATCAGCAAATTTTTTTTTGGCTAACACTTTTTTGCAGGGTTTTAAGAAAATAAATTTTTGATTCTGTACTATTTTTCAAGTATTCGTTTTAATTTTTCCAACAGTAAAACTATAATCCCTCTCATTCAAAATAAATGTCATTCTAGACTTTTTAAAACTTTTGCAAAATAAATGTCATTCTACCTTTTTCTCCCTCCTAATTAGGGGTGTAAATCAATCCAAACGAACCGCACTTATGTATGTTCAAACTTGTTTGAAATTTTATCTAGTTTTAAACGGTATATTGAGCTTGATTTGATTAATAATCGAACTGAGTTTAAACAAGATTTAATCGAGCCGAAAACTAATCGAGCTCAAGTAATTTGATTTTTTATATGTATTTATTCAAATCGAGCTGAATTCGACCCGAGCTTCATATCTTATCAAATAAAAATTTATGTTCAAGTTTGGCTCCACTACCAAAAATATCACTTTAGCCGATGACTAGTCGGAGAACGGCCGGCGGCCAACCGACGTCGTCGGCTAAAGGCCGAGAGTTTAGCCGGCGGCCTCCGTGTTGTCGGCTAAACCACTTTAGCCGACGACTTTGATTTTCGGCGTCGGCTAAAGTCCTGCTAGTATCGTCGGCTAAAACGTACAGAATGTAGCCGACAATGCCCTAGCCGTCGGCTTGAACTTATAGGATTTAGCCGACAACATTCTAGCCGTCGGCTAAAGTTTAACTTTAGTCGACGACCTTTTGTCTCTGCCGTCGGCTAAAGTTTAGCCGACCGACCTCGGCCGATCGATTTTTAGCCGACGGTCGGCCACTTTAGCCGACTGTTTTAGACTTTAGCCGACGATATTTTGCTGTCGGTTAAAGTATGAACATTGGTAGTGCTCGTTATATTAACCAACCATGTTTAGACAAACTATTTATCAATCAAACTCGAATCGAGTATCGAATAGTTTGGTTTGATTTTCAGTCGTAGTCCTGATTCCACCACCCTTAATTTACTCAGATTCTTCATTCTTCATTAAATTTCACTCATTATCTGTTAGGGTTAAGTTTTATAAATAAAATTTCTTTAATTTGTGTGCAACGGCTGGAATGACACATTTTGGATACGAGGGCAATATCAATCTTAGCACTACGTTGCTTAAATAATAATGAATTGTTTCTGTGAACATAATAACTACTCCCTCCATCCCTCGTGGAGAATCACATTTCAAGAAATGATTTCGTTTCAATAGAAGAGTCAAATTTTTATTTTTATTTTTATTTTTACATCTCGTGCCCTTAATTATATGAATATGTGTATGGTTAGAAAAATTCTCAGCTAATAAATAAGGGTAAAAGTGGAAGATATGAGAATAAAAAGCTTACCTTATGTATTGTGCTTTGAATCCATAAAAAGTTGTATATTCACCATAGTAAACTCTTGGACTTGGATGGAGCGGAGTATTTCCTATACCATTTAAACTAGATATTATTGATCAGTTCCATTAAATGATCATGAGGTAAATGGATGAAAATGAAGTAACAAACAAGATCACTAGATATTGAGCATACCGTCGTGTTTTGCCCGTTCTTTATCATATTTCACTTGTTTCTTCCGAAAGCCCAAAGTCGATAGTCCTATCCATCTCCATGTCCAGCTCCAAATCAAGGAATCGTCACCTTTACGAGCAGCTAAGCAAAACAAACCAAAAATATGTTGAAACAAACTAAAACGTCCAAACAATGCACAAATAGAACAGATACAGATACAGTTTTCATATACAACTCAATAATAATAATAATAATAATAGGGTGCAGAAGATAAGAAGTGCGCGTCTGTAGAGTACCGTGAGTGCGTCAAAGCCGTACCTCGACACGGTTCTGCCAAAATCTTAGACGATACACATTTTAGTGGCTCCAATGAAAAAGGGAAGGGAAACAACAGGTGAGGGCTTATTGAGTTTTTTTATATGTGATTATGATTTGAGATGTGAGGGGAGAGGTGGGGGAGGAAAAAAGGGACTTGCTCGGCAAAAAACAGTGGATAGCGAATAAGCTAGCTGATAACACATAAATTAGCTCATAGTTGATGATGTAGCTGATATCGGATAAGGTAGTTGATTAAAGTTAAAATGTTCGGTAAACTAGCGGTTGAAATAGCTTATAACACAAAATACATAAATAGACATTTGTAATTAATGCTTAAAAATAAGAGAGAAACTCATTAATAGATGATAAATACGGAATTTAATTAAAGTAACGAGTGTAAAGTTGAGATAGAAAATGAAATGTTATAAGTTCAAACACTACTTCAAATAGCATTTTAAAAAAACGTTATAAACTACTGAAAAATGTTATAATCTATTGTTGTCAAACACTTATCAATAACTTATACGCTATAAACTTTTCGGTATAAATTAGTGGATTGACATCGTCAAACATCGCAAAAAAAAAACTGTGCAAGACTGAGAATCAGCCTTTCGTTATATAATATATATGGCTAGCGTTTTTGAGTGGATCAGGGTTAATCACATCTTGGGCCTTGTCTAATTTTGTTGGTCTTTTTTGAATAAGGGTAGTTTAGTTTACACAAATATGCAAGAAATTGTTAAACCAATGACAGTTATTTTGTGACTAGACTATATATACATGTAATGTATGTGCTATCTATCTATATATATATATACATATATATATATATTGTACAATTTATAATTACTTTATGTATTAATCGTAAAAGTTTTCTGCAATATTGCATTAATTCTTTGAGGATGAGCTAATATCTATACTGAATGTTTGAATGTTTTCATGCGTCTTCAGTTCTGGAAACCGATAGAGTAGTTTATAAATTAAGAGATTTCAAAAGTTTTATTAAATATAATGCATAATATTATTCTTGATTATTATTATTCTATTACTACTAATGCTACTGTTATTATTCTTCATGCATCTCCATTCTTGAAAAATTAAGTGGTAGTTCATATTATTTTATTTAGTGCAACATATGTTATTATTATTATTATTATTATTATTATTATTATGTACATTGTATCTGGATTCCTACACAAAATTATTATATAAAAAATAGTAATTGAAATAGTAGTTCATAAATTAGAAAAAATTTATAAGTTTTATTGACTAGAATGTATGCGATTATTCTTTATTGTTGTTCCCTTATTACTATTATTTATGTTGTTTCTGTTTTAAAAACTGAAAGATAATTCATAAATGGTGAGATTTTAATTTTTTATTTAATACAATGTATATGACTGTTCTTAATTATCATTGTTTACTAGTATCATGGATATTGTACCTTTAACTCCCCCATAAAATTCTTAAATAAAAATTAAAAACTGATAGTATAATTCATAAATTAAATAATTTTAAAAAATTATAGACTTGTATTCTATTGTTATCACTATTGGTAGTGTAGGTCCCGTGTTGCTTGATTTTTAATAATTTATTGACTTTCAATCCATGTACATGTTATGTTATCAATTCAAATTACATGTATACTATATATGTGAATAGGGATGCCAAAAAAAATTACGAGTCCGGATACTCGTGGGTTTTTATCCGAATGAGTCCAATTCGGGTAATAAAATTTGGGTCCAGTTTGGTTTCGGGGTATGGAGTATCCACCCCGAACCCGCCCCGATATATATATAGATATATATATATATATATCTATATATATATATATATAGTAAATTAGTAATAAATTAAAATTAATAATATTATATATATATATATAATATTAATCCGAGAAAAAAATATTAATCTGCGGGTACCCGCTGGATACCCAGAACCGAGCGGGGCAGGCCTAGGGCGGACCCATTTGGCGGGTCTGGGTGGGTCTGGGGCCAGTTTTTAACTACGAGTCTGAGTCTGAGTAGGCAATACCCGACCTCGACCAGCCCCATTGCCATCCCTATATGTGAACATGGTACTTGGACTTTCAAACAATTAACCATTATGATTATATATTGAAGATATCATGATTATATATAAGAACATGAAGCTTTATAATTTACTATTTATCTTTCATAAAATTAAAATTTAGATTTGACTTTATAATTGATAATTTCTAAGTTTGACTAAGAATTAATCTCAAAATATAATGGTAAAATATTTAACAAATTTATATTATGAAACTTCACCATCTAAAGTTTCATAATATAATTTTGTTAAATATTTTATTATTATAGTTTGAAATTAATTTATAATCAAACTTGATAATTATTAACCATATAAAGTCAAAATGCTCATGTTAGTTGGGACGGAATGAGTATATTTTATTGATATTAATATGACATCAGAACATGTGTGACACCGAAGCTAATACAATTATACTATATCAAAGATATTAATAATAAGAAACGTCATTTTCGAGGGCAGGAAAAAACAGATAAAATAGGAAGAAAAATCAGGTGAAAGAATAGGAAGATGAGGAACGATCATGATCTGCCCTATCAACGCGATTCGGTTACCAAAACCACACTTCGTCGGTTCAAATTCATTCCCAACCAATTCCTAAACCAAAATCTGTTCATAAAATTTCCCTACAAAATTAGTTTCAGATCGATGAAAAATGTGTTGGAACAATTAGATATTTTAAGTCGAAGAAGAAGGTTGCCATATTAATGATCAATCAAGATTCGATGACCAGGTACATTTTCAGCGAGTATCAATTCCACAATAAGGTTCTTGATATGCTCTTTCTATCAAAATTTGTATTTGTCATTTGTGATATGTGATCATTGCTAAATCTAATGATGCATGAGAGACCATATAATTGTATTGTAATTGGATAGTAAAGTACGTATTAGAGATGGTCATGGGTCGGGCTGGGCCGGGCCGGGCGGGGCCGAAGCGGGCTGGGCTGGGACTTGTGAGCCCAGGACCGGCCCATGTATTGGCGGGCTGGGCCGGGGCTGGGCGGTCGTGGCCCACTGTCCGCCCGTCCCCGGTGTAATATCCGTACCTTTCCATTTTTAGCAGTTTTTATTTTTGGTATATGTCAATTTTTACCGACTCGCTTGTAAACGTTTCGACATTTTGAATCTACTTTGTTCTTGGAGTTTTTCCATTTGCACGAGTTTCGGAGATGTTTTTATGTAATTCCATTTTATGTTATGTTTTGCCGTATGTACGTTCGATTCTCGTAAAACTCGTTCATTTTCGTTGTTTCTTTGTGTACATAAGTTCGTATGGTTGAGTTGTTCGTGTTGTGAGTTTCGGTTTGTTAATCTGACGTCGTATCGTGATTTTCGGACGTTTGTGCCGTTTTGTAATTTCCTATAAGTTTAAGGAATTTTATCTTCTTTGTCGTATTTCAGTTTCCCCGGTAATCGGAATTGTATTTTCCTTCAGCACTTAGCTTCGTCGTAGCGAATATTTTGTGTTTATGTTTCTGGATTCTGGCATGCGTTGCGTTTCGAATTCGTATCTTCCTCAGCAGTGAATTGCGCTGAGCAGTACTGAACTGCTGCGTGAGTAGCTCACGCTACTCGTGATTTCTTGGGTGCGCTATCGGTGTGCAGTTAACGTACGCTAACTCGTAGTTATAGCGTGCGTTAACGTCTTCAGCGTTCTGGGCAGTAGGATTCTAGACTCAGAATCCTGAGTCCTGACTATCAGGTAGCGCGCGCTAAGCCTTCGTAGCGCACGCTATAGAGTAGCTTTTAGCGCGTGCTAAACTTGTATAGCGCACGCTAGCGACACCGGGCAGTAGCTACTGGATTGTTGGCGACCCCGTTATCGCACGCTATCTTTGAAGATTAGCGTGCGCTAATCATGCCTGTTATAAATAGGACAGCAACCCCCTTTTTCGTTATTTTTCCCCCTCTTATCATCTTTTGGGCGATTCCGTCGATTTTGGGGCGATTTGTGGAGAGTAATCCGTGGAGTTCAGTTATAGACCGGTCATTGTGTTCCAAACATAGTACATCATCATCTTAATCCATCTTCTCCACTTTAACCCAAGGTATTTTCGTCTAGAACCCTAACTTTGTCAATTTTGGGGATTTTTCGGGTTTTGCTTGTTTAAACTCGAATTGTTCGGTTATGTTGTAATATTCCTTATCGATTATTGTGATTGGGTGATTCCCAATCCGATTCCGTTGTGTTTAATCCGCGAGTTGTTGACTCGGGGAGGTTTTGTGAAAACCCTCGCCCGTATCGATCGTACGTATGTTGTTAAAGTTTGTAAGCAGGGTTGTAGGCGTATTCCATTCGATTATTGTTATCGTATAGGACTGAGTTGTGTTAATCCTTCGTTTAGGAACAGTCGTGTTCCCTCCGGGTCAATCGTAGTCGTTGTTCGTTCCCGTTTCGTCGAAGATGTCTCAAAGGCAAGTACTTTACATTTGTTTGCATATTCTAGTATTTGGATTATGGCTTCCCGTGTATGTTGTGGATGTATATGTGTATGTTCACCCAGGGATGGTCTGACGGGGCCTCTGGGAATACGTATTGCCGTGTGTGTGCGTATCGCGAACTAGGGTTAACCACCCAGGGATGGTCCGACGGGGCCTCTGCGGGGTACGGTGGCTGTGAGTTCGTACCAACGGTTAATTTTGAAATGTTTTGTTGGAGAAATGTGTTTTGTGCTTGTGCACCATGATATTCCGGAATATAAATGTTTTCTAAAATGATTTTTGGCGCATATTTCATCTGATTAGAATGGTAATTCAAATGGATTGTACTTGCACTAGCTGTTGTCGCTAACCCCTTAAATGGAGAAAATACTTTTATATTTTAGGTACATGTCATGGAGGCGAATGAGCATGCGGACCGTACGAGGATGATGGGCAAGAGTGATTCTGTTCAGTAGTCGTCCGTTTGGTGTCATGTCTTTTTAAATTTATTCATTATGTCATTTGCTTAAGTACTCGAGTACTTCCTTCTTTGGATTTATTATTGTCGTGTACCCATTTTGGGGTGGATTTAATATTGAATGGTACTGTTGAGTTCAGTCTCTTGTCTTGAATTATGGATTCGTGCGTATATTGATGATGTTTGTATTTTGTCGAATGTTGGTCTGGTACGTTAGCCGGTGGATTCCAAAGTGTGGGGTGTTGTTACCCAAAATATTATCCGGAGATGATATGCTGGAATGGACGAGTAACAAACAAAGTGCGAGAGCACGTCCGTGAGGAAATAAATAACACAAGATTTGTCGGGGTTGTTAGTCCCGGACTTGAATGCTCTCGCGAGATGTTATTAATATGAATACTAGTGAGTACAGATATTAATGTTAGAGTATAATTACAATGAGTGTAAAGACTCTAGTTATCTTAGCTATCGAGTGCTGAAGATTGCCGGAAGAACCAGAGTTGAAGCTCTGTGAGTTCTTGTTACAAAGATGGAGAGTTCTCTGTATAGTTTGCTTTTGGCGTTGTGTGTTTACGTTGCAAACTGTGTTTTTGTTCACGATTTTCACTGTCTCCTCTGGCCACTGCTGGAGGCCTTCTATTTATAGGAGAAGAGGTTGCTAGGTTCTCACTGTCCAACCCGGGCGACCGCCATTTCTCGTATTAAAATAAGGTGGGCGATCGTCCCATCACGTGGGACTGTTTCCTTAAAGTCCGCAGCTGCTGCCGGTTGCCTGAGGCGCGGACCAATGAGGTGGAGGCAGGTGCCTCTTCTTGCTGTCCTGGGCGGTCCCACCTTAGGTCCTTTCGGTGGGCCTGTCGGTTGGTGAGGCCGTCCCTATCACGGACAACTGCTGATGGGCTGGACTAGGACCTGTTCTTGCGGCACCTTTTGCGGATATGCACGTGGGTCTTCACCCAAGATTCGGTCTTCTAAGACTTTGACGGGTGTCGGATTCACATGTGGCATGGGACGATCATCTCCAGTCGAACGTTAGAGGCGATCGCCAGATGCCAATAGACGATCGCCTTGGATGTCGACCGCTAGGTGCTTGCCCAACACCTGTCTTCTTTAGCTGGCTCCTGACTATTATGCCGATCGCCATTGAGGCATATAAATCGCCGCACAACATGGGGTCCACAGCGCTGTAATATGCCCCGAACATCTTGGGGGTGTTACAAAATTGAGGATGGGATAGATCGACATGGGGAGATCATGAATTATAGAGCGAGAACCATTTCAATGTTAGCCTCTGACGGTACCGAGCATTCTTTTGTGGGACGCAAGCGGGGTAGTCAAAGATTCCTCATCAGCGCCATGAAAGCGGTGAAACTCCTTCGAGGGGGTTGCACTAGTTACTGGTGTTATGCTTTGAGATCGGAAGAAGGGTGCGTCGATCTCTCGTCTATTTCGGTAGTGAGTGAGTATCCTGACGTCTTCCCAGACGAGTTACCGGGTTTGCCACCAGATCGTGAGGTTGAGTTCACTGTTGATTTGGAGCTGAGTGCGGCACCGATTTCTAAGACGCCATACCGCATGGCGCCTGCCGAGATGCTTGAGTTGAAGAAACAGTTGGGAGAGTTTCTAGATATGGGTTATATTCGACCGAGCGCTTCGCCTTGGGGCGCACCGGTCTTGTTTGTAATGAAGAAGGATGAGTCACTTCGTCTATGTATGGATTATCGAGAGTTGAACAAAGTGACTATCAAAAAAAAGTATCCGCTCCCGAGGATTGACTACTTGTTTGACCAATTGCAAGGGGCAACCGTGTTTTCGAAGATTTATTTGAGATCGGGGTATTACCAGCTCCGAGTGAAGGATTCCGATATTCCGAAGACAGCCTTTCGGATGAGATATGGCCACTACGAGTTTGTGGTTATTCCATTTGGGCTAACCAACGTCCCAGCCATGTTCATGCAGTTAATGAATAAAGTCTTTATCGAATATCTCAATAAATTTGTAGTCGTCCTTATCGACGATATTCTGATTTACTCGAGGAGCGAAGAGGAGCATGCACGTCATTTGCATATAGTGTTGAGGATCTTGAGAACTCAGCGTCTTTATGCGAAGTTCTCAACGTGTGAGTTTTGGTTGCGGGAGGTTATGTTTCTCGAGCACGTGATCTCGACCGAGGGTGTTCGTGTGGGCCCACATAAGATAGAGGCAGTGTTGGATTGAGCGTCGCACAAGAACGTGAAAGAGGTCCGTAGTTTTCTGGGTTTAGCCGGGTATTATCGTAGGTTTGTCGAAGGGTTCTCTAAGCTCGCTCGACCGCTTACCCAGTTGTTGCAGAAGTTAGAGAAGTTTGTGTGGACCGGCGAGAGGCAGAAGAGTTTCGAGGAGTTCAAGAAGCGGTTGACGACCGCTCCCGTCTTGGCTTTACCGAGTGGTAATGAGGGTTTCTCAGTTTATAGCGACGCTTAAGGCCAATGGCTTGGATGTGTACTCATGCAGCATGGGAAGACGATTGCCTATGCTTCCCGTCAGTTGAAACCGTACGAGTTGAATTACCCTACCCACGATCTTGAGTTGGCCGCAGTTGTATTTGCATTGAAGATTTGGCGTCATTACTTGTATGGCTCGTCGTGTCAGATTTTCACCGATCACAAGAGCCTAAAGTATATTTTCACGCACAAAGAACTAAATATGAGATAGAGAAGGTGGTTGGAGTTAATTTGTAATACCCGAGATTTCTGTTATGTAATTGGAACTTGTGATATTGTAATAATTGTACTTTTGTATGAGTACTATTCTCCGTATTTCATAATCCGATGCCATCGAGCATATAATTTCGTGTATGTGATTTAAATGGTTGAAATTCTGTGCGTGTAGCGCACGCTACAGGCTACGGGTAGCGTACGCTAACATGGTTTCATAGCGTACGCTACCGAGTGTAATTAGCGCACGCTACGCGTGGTCAAATTGATTGAGACGCGCGGTAGGTGAGATCTGGCCGGGGGACCCTTGTCGGATCCTGTCGAATGTATCTGGACGGCTTTCGGGAAAAGCCGAGTCAACGCCTTAGCGCACGCTAGAGGTCTATGCGTAGCGCACGCTAAGTGCCGAGTACGATTTAGATCGGAGCCGTTAGCGCACGCTAAGGATGCAGTGTATAGCGCGCGCTAATAGCCATTTATTATAAATAGAGAAAGATCCTATTCGTGAATTCATCCTTTCTTCCCCATAACCCGAACTCTTGCACTTGAAACATAACTCCATTCGTCTTAAACACTCCATATCAACCTCCTAGTTCGAGATTGAAGATCATATATCATCGAGATTGGTGTTCAAGCCTTGGGTGTTGGATTGCTTCATTTTCATCCGTGTTCTTCACTACTTTGAGGTAGGTGATTCTTCACCAATGATTAGTAATGTTCATGAGGAAGTTTGAATCATGTTTGGATAGCAAGTATCTCGTTTTTATCGGTCATCACATGTTAGAAGGATACTTTTGACGTATCGGTACTAGATGTCGAATGAACCTTTGAACCATCTTATTATAAGGACTCCTAAGCATGTTTAAATCGATTTATGATCAAGTAATCGGATATTACCCGGTTGATACGTTGTATACGTTGGAATCATGTGTTTTGGAACGTAAGACGATGGAACTTAGATTATTTCTTGAAGATCGTAGAGGAATTGTGATATCGAGATAACTATCCGTATATTGGTATTTCATAATCATAAATCTTCCAGAAACCTTATTAGCATGATATGCCCGAGGATAACTTGTAATATCACCATAGGGTTCATGAGTTCTTCATCATTCAACCCAGCTTCGTAGTATTCGCCATGCAAGATTAGCACACGCTAACATGTGTGAGTTAACGTGCGCTATCGAGGTTCGGTTTCACGCAACGCACGTAGCGTACGTTATGAGGCAGCGAGTCGATCGCCATTTGTGGCTAGCGCACGCTAGTCTTATACGATAGCGTCGCTAATTGACTTAGCGCACGTTACGTATAGTACGAGCGCGCTAAGCAATCCAGCGACTTGTTTAGTTTGAGCTTTTCGGCCGTAGGTCGAATTGTTAAACCATTGTTCAACTCGAGATGATTTGTATATCGTTCCTTTTGTTAAGGTTCGAGCTTGTTACGTTGATCGGGGGCGGCCTTCGAGTGCGTCGAGAGCATTGAAGTATATCATTCTTGCCATCTTCGAGGCAAGTATCGTGATATGTCAATATCGGTATTTTTGGAGTATACGTATGATTATGCATGTTGTTGAACATGATATTTACTTCGTTGATTTGTCATGATATTCGTTGTATATTGTTTATATGTTCATGTTGATGAACATAATGATTTGGCATATGTGTATGCATGAGTTGTGTTTGTATACGTTGTACGATCTATGCTGAGGGCGCTGGATCGGATGTCCACCTCGTGTTGGTCCGACGGGATCATCTTGGGATCTAGGCTGAGGGCGCTGGATCATTGGACGGGTTATTTCCACCTCGTGTTGGTCCGACGGGATCATCTTGGGATCTATGCTGAGGGCGCTGGATCATTGGAATACCCATGCTGTGTAATGGGATCTTGTAGATTCGCATTGTCGGGTTCCGGTAGCGGAAGCCCGTGTGATGTGTCTTGTTGTGTATTGTTGATGCATATTCGAATTGTTTAAATACGATACTTGTACTAGCATTGTTTTGCTAACCCCTTCGGGGGTGGACATTTGTTTTGATGTTCAGGTAGCCAAGGAGCAGGGAAACAGCCACAGCACCGACGTGACGACGAAGGGGTTCAGTGATGTTTATTGTTATTGGAGATTTGTTGTCTTGGTTTGGTTTCTGTACTCGAGTACGTGTGTCCTTTGATATTAATTCGATATGGTTGTATTAATTAACCGTTGAACCAGTTGTACGTTTTCATAAACTCGAATTTTCGCAGTATTGACGTCTTATTTTCACTTTCCTTTTTAATTAGCCTTGTAAATCCTTATTTAAAGGGTTTACGGCGCTGTAATTATTCCGATTATCTCGGGGTGTTACGAATATGGTATCGAGCTAAAATTTATGGATATCTTGGCAATCGGGTTTTATTTGGGTCTGTTTACGTTATTTGATTTACGGGTCGCTTGTAACATCACCGTTCACCAAGTCGTCATGTGGACCGTGGTTGTAAGTCTCTTAATCTCTTATACTACCGTTTTACTTAATTACCGTTTTGTGAGTATTGACGGACTTTATTTCAAAAATTTTGTTCGTATATTGAGAAATTTCGTTACATGTATGTTGAGAGGAGGTCGTGGACGCGACGCGACGTGGTAACATGAGACATGAGGATTCCGCAACTACCCCGAAATATCGGCTAGTCGAACCGATTCCCATTCGGAGGCGGCAAGGATCGGCGAATGATGACGCAAGTCCGAACATGCCCAGAGTGCTTCACGGTGGTGGCGCAGATAAATCGGGCCGCCTGTGTCGTTGATCGCATGCAGACAGCGATGGGACAGCAGCACCATGAGGATAACCGGGAGACAGATGGCTTGCCGAGGTGGTTAAATTGCACCCGCCAAAATTTGACGGATCTGCCGAGGCACTTACTTGGGATCACCGGCTCAAGGAGTTGGAGAAGATATTCGCGGGTCTTAAGCGTCCCGAGGACCTAAGGTTCCCATTGCCCAGTATTTTCATTTGGGAGGCCTTTGACCGGTGGGAGGCTATTCGACCCGAGAACCATAATGCGGATTGGACGGAATTCAAACAAATGATGGAAGCACGTATTGTCCTCGTCCGGTTAGAGAGGCGAAGATCCGAGAGTTTTTCTCACCACGAGTTCGAGGCATATGTGAGATGTAATTAAAACTTTTAATCATCACCGACTTGTGTGCGACACTTGGTCGAACGGAGGCGTAAAAGATTTTTCATTTTGATATGCGGATGAAGCCGAGATTCAGAAGTACATGTCCGATTCGAGTGTACTACGTTGCGACAGTACCAAGACAAAGCGCGCCTACGACATGAAAGAGGCGCGGTGGAGAAATCAAGAGAGGCAAAGAAGCGAAGGTGACCGGCACTTTGCGTAAAACAAGAGTGGTGGGGCCCGCAAGGGCCAGTCTTCCTTTATTCGGCTAGAAACCTCCACATCCTTCTAAAGGCGGAAAGAAGTTCCTGACAGCATCAATAGCTTCGGACGCATCAAGGAAATGCTACAATTGTGGTCGAGCCGGGCATATTCGACGAGATTGCCCCGCATCTTCTGTGACTTGTTACGATTGTGGGCAAGAAGGGCACCGTGCGGCCTTCGTGGAGCCGCTACTAGATCTGTTGGCACCCGCACTCCGGACCGGTTCCTAAGGAGATAAGTGTGAACCAGACGCAGAGCGGATTTCAGCAGTAACGCCGGAAGAGAGAG
This sequence comes from Orobanche coerulescens, assembly GCA_033398695.1. Taxonomy (NCBI): domain Eukaryota; kingdom Viridiplantae; phylum Streptophyta; class Magnoliopsida; order Lamiales; family Orobanchaceae; genus Orobanche; species Orobanche coerulescens. The sequence goes on from CM065812.1 coordinate 24,059,131, forward strand.
ACATCCATCTTTGGGTCCGTTCCTCCGCGCTGCATGCGAAATGAGGAGATCTCGGCGGCGAACACCGCCGTTGCATCGTGCGATTGAGATCCTTTTGCAACCAGCTAGTGTCTTGTTCGATTCGGGAGCTACGCATTCTTTTATATCTTTGAACCGTGTTAATCGTTTGAACATCTCGTGCTTGTATAATTGTGAACCTTATGTTGTGGGATTACCGAGGAGAGAAAATTGTGGGAACACTAGAAGCTAGGGATTTCCCAAAGATCTATAGAAGGGAGAGATTGGCCATCGAATCTTATTGTAGTTGACATATGCGGTGACGATTTAATTCTCGGAGATGATTGGCTCAACCGTTATGGAGCCGTGTTGAATTACCGAGAGAAAGTCATTTCCATCATTGCCGATGACGGATCTCGAACACTTATTCCGAGGATGGAGACCGAAGCTCGGGAAATTGATCAAGGCAATGAAAGTCGTGAAATTATCAAGGTGGATGTCACGGACTTTGGTGCTATGCCATGAGGAAAGAGGAAGGAATAGAGCTCTCGTCTATTTCATTGTGAATGAGTTCTCGATGTATTTCCTGACGAGCTACCCGGTTACCCCGCAAAGAGAAGTGGAATTCACCATCGAATTAGAGCCTGGAGCAACCCCTATTTCCGTGGCACCATACCGCATGGCGCCAACCGAGATGTATGAACTCAAGAAGCAATCGGAGGAATTGTTACGAAGGGCTATATTCAACCGAGCGTTTCCCTTGGGGAGCGCCTGCTCTCTTTGTCCTAAGAAAGACGGATCCCTCCGACTGTGTATTGATTACAGGGAGCTTAACAAGATGACGATCAAGAATAAGTATCCTATACCTCGGATCGACGACTTGTTTGATCAACTGCAAGGGGCGAGGGTATTCTCGAAGATTGACTTGCGATCAGGATACCACCAATTGAGAATTAAGGAATCGGACATACCAAATCGCTTTCGAGATCCCAGACGCATTATGAATTTGTGGTGATGCCATTCGGACTTACCGATGCTCCTGCGGTATTCATGCAATTGATGAACCGGGTATTCTTGGAATACTTGGATAAATTTGTGGTCGTTTTCATTGACGACATTTTGATATATTCGAGGGACGCAGAAGAGCATGCTGATCATTTACGTGTGGTTTTGAGCATCTTGAGAAAGGAACAGCTATATGCAAAATTTGCTAAATGCGAGTTCTGGCTTAAGGAAGTAACCTTCCTTGGGCATGTGATATCCGCCGATGGAGTTCAGGTGGACTCAAGAAAGTCAAGCAATCTTGGAATGGGAAGCTCCTAAGAACGTGAAGGAAGTCCGAAGCTTCTTAGGACTAGCGGGATATTATCGCCGCTTTGTAGAGGGATTTTCCAAAATTGCTCGTCCGCTCACTCAGTTGTTACAGAAAACTCAAAAGTTCACGTGGAATGAGAAATGCCAGGCTGGTTTTGACGAACTTAAAAAGAGACTGACGACAAGACCTATATTAGCGCCGCGAAGGAACCGATGGATTCATGGTATACTGACGCTTCAAATCGTGGTTTGGGTTGTGTGTTGATGCGTAGGATAAAGTGATTGCTTATGCTTCTCGGCTTGAAACCGTACGGGTTAATTATCCGACTCATGATCGGAGCTAGCAAATGTGGTTTTTGCTTTGAAAATTTGGCGACATTATCCAGACGGCACTCATTGTCGATCTTTACGGATCATAAGAGCCTCAAATACATTTTCACGAAGGAATTAAACATGAGGCAGAGAAGGTGGTGGAATTGATCAAGGATTACGACTTAGAGATTCTCTATCATCCGGAAAGCAAATGTAGTAGCCGATGCATTGAGTCAGAAACTGCTTTCTCTTCGAGTGTTGGAAGCACTTACATCCCAAACCAAGATTCAACGGAACCGATCCGAAGGGATTGAAGTATGGGCACCAGAATCCAAGGGCGACTTTATGTGATGGAACCGACTTCATCACTAGTCGAGAAGATCAAGTCCAAGCAGTTGGACGATTCCCGATCCTTCGATTATGTGATGAAGTAAAGAAAGGAAAAGCCCTGTGATTCGTGATACAGATGATGGAGTTCGAGATTTCAAAGTCGACTTTGCGTTCCCGATGATGATGATTTGAGACGAACTATTCGAAAGAAGCTCATAGCGCGCCCTATTCTATTCACCCTAGCGTGAGAAGATGTATAAGGATCTTAAACAAAACTTCCGGTGGGGAATATGAAGAAGGACGTGAGCAGTACGTTTGAAGTGTTTGACTTGTCAAGAGTTAAGATTGAACATCGGCGACCACGGATGTTAAAGCCGCTCCGATCCCCGAATGGAAGTGGGAGGACATTTCGATGGATTTCATCACAAGTATGCCAAGGACTAGAGCAGAATGAACATGATTTGGGTCGTAGTTGATCGACTAACCAAGTCGGCTCATTTCCTAGGAATCAAGGATACATGGGGACCCGAGAGATTGGCACGAGTGTTCGCTATGAGATAGTCGATTGCATGGGACGCCGAAGACCATTATTTCGGATCGAGATGGTCGCTTCGTGTCGCACTTCCGAAAGCAATTCACAAGGCTTTGGGATCGAGCTCAACTTTAGCACACCTTATCATCCCCAAATGACGGCCATCCAAAGAACTATTCAAACCGTAGAAGACATGCTTAGAGCTTGTGCGTTGGATTGGTCAACCGATTGGGAAGTTCACTTGCCCTTGCTCGAATTCACTTACAATAACGGTTGGCACGCTTCTATCAAGATGGCACCATTTGAAGCTTTAGACGGAGGAGATGCCGATCGCCTCCGTGTTGGGATGATTCTTCGGATCTGATCGGACGGAACCGAATTGATTATTCGACTCAAAAGAAAATAGCTTTGATTCGAGAGAGACTATTGGCGCCCAGTGAGTCGAAGTCTTATGCCGATGTACGCCGTCGTCCTCTAGAGTTCGACGTTGGGGATCATGTGCTATTGAAGGTGTCTCCTACACGAGGGATTTTCCGTTTTGGGAGGAGAGGCAAGCTTAGTCCGAGATATATCGGACCATTTGAGATCCTAGATAAGGTTGGGGATTTAGCGTACAGGTTGGCCTTACCGCCATCGCCGAGTCATGTTCACAATGTGTTTCACGTATCCCAATCGCGGAAGTATGTACCGACCCCACCACGTCATTGATTTCGACGAGATCGAGATAGCTAATGATGGCACCTTCAAGAGAGACCTATCAAGATACTTGAGAGCCGGATCAAACAATTGAGGAATAAACCAATACATTTGGTTAAAGTACAATGGTCACGACATGGAGTCGAAGAGGCCACTTGGGAAACGGAGGACGGTATGAAGGCTAAATATCCGAGTTGTTTTCATCCTAAGTTTCGGACGAAACTTCTTTTAGGGAGGAAGGATGTAATACCCAGATTTCGTTATGTAATCGAACTTGTGATATTGTAATAATTGTACTTTTGTATGAGTACTATTCTCCGTATTTCATAATCCGATGCCATCGAGCATATAATTTCGTGTATGTGATTTAAATGGTTGAAATTGCGTATGCGTAGCGCACGCTACAGGCTACGGGTAGCGTACGCTAACATGGTTTCATAGCGTACGCTACCGAGTGTAATTAGCGCACGCTACGCGTGGTCAAATTGATTGAGACGCGCGGTAGGTGAGATCTGGCCGGGGGACCCTTGTCGGATCCTGTCGAATGTATCTGGATGGCTTTCGGGAAAAGCCGAGTCAACGCCTTAGCGCACGCTAGAGGTCTATGCGTAGCGCACGCTAAGTGCCGAGTACAGTTTAGACTGTGAGTCGTTAGCGCACGCTACGGACAGTGTATAGCGCGCGCTAATAGCCATTTATTATAAATAGGACAGCATCCTATTCGTGAATTCAGTCCTTTCTTCCCCCATAACCCGAACTCTTGCACTTGAAACATAACTCCATTCGTCTTGAACACTCCATATCAACCTCCTAGTTCGAGATTGAAGATCATATATCATTGGAGATTGGTGTTCAAGCCTTGGGTGTTGGATTGCTTCATTTTCATCCGTTTTCTTCACTACTTTGAGGTAGGTGATTCTTCACCAATGATTAGTAATGTTCATGAGGAAGTTTGAATCATGTTTGGATAGCAAGTATCTCGTTTTTATCGGTCATCACATGTTAGAAGGATACTTTTGACGTATCGGTACTAGATGTCGAATGAACCTTTGAACCATCTTATTATAAGGACTCCTAAGCATGTTTAAATCGATTTATGATCAAGTAATCGGATATTACCCGATTGATACGTTGTATACGTTGGAATCATGTGTTTTGGAACGTAAGACGATGGAACTTAGATTATTTCTTGAAGATCGTAGAGGAATTGTGATATCGAGATAACTATCCGTATATTGGTATTTCATAATCATAAATCTTCCGAAACCTTATTAGCATGATATGCCCGAGGATAACTTGTAATATCACCATAGGGTTCATGAGTTCTTCATCATTCAACCCGCTTTTCGGTTCGTAGTATTCTCACATGCAAGATTAGCGCACGCTAACATGTGTGAGTTAACGTGCGCTATCGAGGTTCTTTCGCACGTAACGCACGTAGCGTACGTTATGAGGCGGCGAGCCGATCGCTAGCCAGTGGCTAGCGCACGCTAGTCTTATACGATAGCGTACGCTAATAGCTTCAGCCTTAGCGCACGTTACGTATAGACGTAGCGCGCTAAGCAATCCAGGCAGCGGGTTTAGTTTGAGCTTTTCGGCCGTAGGTCGAATTGTTAGGCCATTGTTCGACTCGAGATGATTTGTATATCGTTCCTTTTGTTAAGGTTCGAGCTTGTTACGTTGATCGGAGGGGGCGGCCTTCGAGTGCGACTAGAGCATTGAAGTATATCATTCTTGACATCTTCTAGGCAAGTATCGTGATATGTTAATATCAGTATTTTGGAGTATACGTATGATTATGCATGTTGTTGAACATGATATTTACTTCGTTGATTTGTCATGATATTCGTTGTATATTGTTTATATGTTCATGTTGATGAACATAATGATTTGGCATATGTGTATGCATGAGTTGTGTTTGTATACGTTGTACGATCTATGCTGAGGGCGCCGGATCGGATGTCCACCTCGTGTTGGTCCGACGGATCATCTTGGGATCTAGCCGAGGGCGCTGGATCATTGGACGGGTTATTTCCACCTCGTGTTGGTCCGACGGGATCATCTTGGGATCTATGCCGAGGGCGCCGGATCATTGGAATACCCATGCTGTAATGGGATCTTGTAGATTCGCATTGTCGGGTTCCGTTAGCGGAAGCCCGTGTGATGTGTCTTGTTGAGTATTGTTGATGCATATTCTAATTGTTTAAATACGATACTTGTACTAGAATTTTTTTTATAAACCCTTCTGGGGTGGACATTAGTTTTGATGATCTGGTATCCAAGGAGCAGGGAAACAATGCCAAAGACCGACGTGACGACGAAGGGGTTCAGTGATGTTTATTGTTATTGGAGATTTGTTGTCTTGGTTTGGTTTCTGTACTCGAGTACGTGTGTCCTTTGATATTAATTCGATATGGTTGTATTAATTAACCGTTGAACCAGTTGTACGTTTTCATAAACTCGAATTTTCGCAGTATTGACGTCTTATTTTCACTTTCCTTTTTAATTAGCCTTGTAAATCCTTATTTAAAGGGTTTACGGCGCTGTAATTATTCCGATTATCTCGGGGTGTTACATAATTAAGGATTACGACCTTGAGATCTTTTATCTTCCGGGCAAGGCAAATGTGGTGGCAGATGCCTTGAGCCGAAAATCGGTATCACTCCGGGCACTTGAGTTACTCACGGCCCAGCCAGGGATCCAGCGAGAGTTGATGGGGTTGAGCATTGAGGTTGTGCGACCAGGGAGTGCCAGGCAGTTGCACACTCTTAAGATCTCTTCGTCTCTAGTCGACGACATTAAATCGAGACAGTTGGAAGATCCGATGTTTATTCAGCTCTGCGGTAATGTGGTGAAGGGGAAAGCCCCGGGATTCGTGGTTCATGAGGATGGTGTATTGAGATTCCAAGGTCGGCTGTGTGTCCCGAACGACTTAGAATTGAGACAGTGTATTATGCGAGAGGCTCATGCGTCACCTTACTCAGTCCATCCGGGCTCGAGTAAAATATATAAGGATTTGAGAAAGAATTTCTAGTGGAATGACATGAAAAATGAGGTAGTTCAGTTTGTGTCTAAGTGTTTGACTTGTCAGCAAGTCAAAATAGAGTATCAGCGGCCAGTCGGGTTGTTAAAACCACTTCCCGTCCCGGAATGAAAGTGGGAAGATATCTCTATGGATTTTGTCACGAATTTTCCAAGGACAAAGACCGGAATGAATATGGTGTGGGTGATCGTGGACCAACTGAATAAGTCGGCACATTTTCTGGGCACCAAGGACACTTGGGGTCCAGAAAAATTGGCTCGTATTTTTATCGCACAGATCTTGAGACTTCATGGTACGCCGAAGACTATTATTTCAGACAAAGATGGCGGGTTTGTATCTCATTTTTGGCAGGCGGTACATAAGGCATTGGGGACACGTTTGCGTTTGAGCATATCTTTCCATCCTCAGACCGACGGCCAGTCCGAGCGTACCATTCAGACGTTCGAGGATATATTACGCGCGTGTGCATTAGACTGGAGTAGTGACTGGGAAGAGCATGTGGCCCTGATAGAGTTTACTTATAATAAAGCTGGCACACGTCGATTAAGATGGCACCGTACGAGGCGCTTTATGGCCGACGATGTCGATCACCGATATGTTGGATGAACCGTCCGATTTAGTAGGCACCGAGCCAGATCTTGTATTGGAGACGAGAAACAAAGTCGAGTTGATTAGAGAGAGGATGTTGGCGGCTCAGAGTCGAGAAAAGTCTTATGCGGATGTGAGGCGTCGACCTTGGAGTTTGAGGTGGGGGATAATGTATTGTTGATAGTGTCTCCGTCGAAGAGAGTTTTCCATTTTGGGAAAAAAGGGAAGCTCATTCCAAGGTATATTGGACCTTTCGAGATATTAGAGAGAATTGGCGAGTTATCGTACCGTTTGGCATTGCCTTCGACGTTGAGTCATGTGCATAGTGTATTTCACGTCTCTCAGTTGAGGAAGTATGTTCCGGACCCGACTCATGTTATTGGCTTCGGGGACGTAGAGATCGAGAAGAACGTTACGTTTGAGGAGAGGCCGGTGAAGATTTTGGAACGTCATGACAAACAGTTAAGGCATAAATCATTTCCTTGGTTAAAGTGCAATGGTCGAGGCATGGGGTGGAAGAAGCAACATGGGTATTGGAGGAGGATATGCATGCGAGACACCCCGAGCTTTTTGATTCTTAAGTTTCGGGACGAAACTCCTTTTTAGAGGGGGAGAATGTAATATCTGTACATTTCCATTTTTAGCAGTTTCCATTTTTGGTGTATGTCTATTTATATCGACTCTCTTGTAACCATTTCGACGTTTTGAATCTACTTTGTTCTTGGAGTTTTTCCATTTGGACGACTTTCGGAGATGTTTTTATGTAATTCCATTTTATGTTATGTTTTGTCGTATGTACGTTCGATTCTCGTAAAACTCGTTCGTTTTCATTGTTTCTTTGTGTACATAAGTTCGTATGGTTGAGTTGTTCGTGTTGTGAGTTTCGGTTTGTTAATCCGACGTCGTATCGTGATTTTCGGACGTTTGGGCCATTTTGTAATTTCCTATAAGTTTAGGGATTTTTATCTTCTTTGTCGTATTTCGGTTTCCCCGGTAGTCGGAATTGTATTTGTTGGGATTCGGTGCCTAAAACGAAGGCCCAGCGGAAGCGGTAAAACGAAAATTAATTCGATCCGAATCCCTACGAGGATCGATCGAGCTACGTATATACGAATATATAAACGAAAGGCAAGAGTCATAAGAAACTAACCCTCGAAGTCCGTTGATTAAATGGTAACCTTCTCTTGAGCTATTCCCCAAGCTTTAGTTTGATCTCTACGAGTTCAATCCGCTCCAAGCCCTTGAACGATCCAACGCCGAAAGCACCGCGTCTCTACTTGCCACGCTCATGAAAAAAGAACGGAATGACAACACCTTGCTATCCTCCGAGGATACGGCTAGAGCTAGGTGATGAAGCTTGCAATATGAGATTATCACACTCTAAGTGTATAACTCACAACTCTCAATTAATCTCTTGAAATTTCTCAAAGAAAACCAAGAAGAAATGAAGAACAAGAAGAAGACTTAAGAAATGAATTCAAAAATTCTTTTCTCTCTCTCTCTCTCTCTCTATTCATAAACCGTGAGAAAAATGAATGAATCATTTGAGAGATGATGTCTTCTACTTTTATTCTATTCCCACCCAAGATAACAACTAAACCCACTACAACACTTGCCCCACAAGTCTTAATCATCCATTAAAGAATGGAACAAGAAACAAAAGGAAGCAAGGTGGAAAGAGGGAGGGGGGGCCAAGATGAAATTCGGACGAGTTCGGTTCGTTTCGGACTCCCGCGAGTCCAAACAGATAAACTCCGATTCCATATCGATGTATTTATATCGATTAATTAATCCAATTAATTAAACATATCAAATACATTATAACATAATTAATTTCTCCAAGAAATAATTATATCCATGAATTAAATTAATCACCCGATAATATATTTAATTCATTAGGCCGTAAATCAATTTATCCAATAAATCGATTTAGACATCTAATGTCCTAAATTTAGATATCCAATATCTAATATTCATAATGAGAGAATTAGCTTGATTCATTCCGTTGTTAATCCTATTGCGTGACTCGGTAGGTCCGTCTCAGTCAGCAATGGGAGGAACCAAAGAGTAGTAGCACCACCTAGCCAGTCTGGCGGCCTACACTATACCCCAACTGAGAACGAATGATTGGGATCATTCAAGAACCATTCTGTCGTGAATACCAGTATACGTATAAACCCTTCTTTCAAATGTCCCGATCAAGTTATAAGGTCACTACTACCAAACCCTATCTCAGACTTGACGCTATGCATGCGTTAATGCAAATCGAGATCATCGAGCTGTCGTGTATCTAATACAACTAGCTCCAATGCTTTGGCCAAAGACTTATGATCTCATCTGCCAATAACCGCATAGGACATATAACCCGCTCACTAATGGGAGAAAGAATTCTATCTTGGTATTCAGTAGGACCTGCTACTTGCCCGTCAAGATGCACGTCGAGGTTGACCCCCGCCTTCCGGTTTACAGGGTCGAACTACTCTAATGAAAATCTTGACGTCACAAGCACATCCCTACTAAATCCTCAAGTCGAAGGTTCACGAATACCTATCACAACCTTTCGATTCCGTCATTGATTGTCCCGGAGTGAAATCCATGTGACGAATCGAGGGTGAGTCGGTTCGAGTATACTAATCCAATTAGCATACCTATAACGTGTGCTCCCACTAACCATTAGTGTTCGACAGGCACTCTCCATGTCCAAGAACACGTCATACAAGTCTTCACATAAACTTAACGCCTACCAAGTTTCATCGACTTGCGAACGATTAAGTATTTGAGCTATAACCTTTCCAAAGGCCGACCCCCTTATCCAATAAGGAGTGGAACGCTTTGCTCTCAAATACACGGACTAGTTTCTATATGTTTATTTACGAGTTAGGAATGCCAAGAACTACCAAGAAATAAAGAAACATTCATTTGCCTTATATAAATGGTTTACATAATTACAAGTACAATGCCCTCACTCAACAACCTCTGAGTGGCATTCGAGGGCATACTCCTAACAATCTCCCACTTGCACTCAATGCCACACACTATGGTATCTAATACCCATGTTCTCCAGATGACGCTCCAAGCTAGTCTGAGAAAGTGGCTTGGTCAATGGATCGGCGACGTTGTCGGCCGAGTCTACTCTGTGCAGCACAATGTATCCCTTGCGAACAAATTCTCTTACGAGATGATACTTCCTCTCAATATGTTTGGTGCTGTTGTGAAACCTCGGCTCCTTGGCCTGTGCTAGAGCTCCGTCGTTGTCGCAGTACAGCGGAACAGGCAGCTCAGCACACGGTATCATTTGAAGTTCTCCTAGAAACTTCTTAATCTAGAACCCTTCGTTGGAAGCCTCCGAGGCTGCTTGATACTCAGCCTGACAGGTGGAATCAGCAGTCGCGCTTTGCTTGGCACTACGCCAAGATACTGCTCCTCCATTAAGAGTAAATATGTAGCCAGAAGTGGACATCGAGTCGTCCCCGCCTGGAAGTCCGAATCTGAATCCCACCACATCCAATTCTCCACCGCCATACATAAGAACCATATCTCTAGTTCTTCTCAAGTACTTGAGAACGTTCTTTACAAAGATCAATGTTCCCTACTCCGGGTTTGCTCGAAACCTACTCACCACGCTTACAAGATGCGCGATGTCAGTCTTGTACACAACATAGCATACATAAGGCTACCCACGGCAAGCATATGGTATATTACTCATTTCCTTGCGTTGTTCCTCACTTTGAGGACACATCTTCAAGGTGAGTTTTATTCCATGTTGCATCGGTAGGAACCTCTTTTAGAATCATCCATCTTAAATCGCTTTAAGATCTTATCTATATAGAGGGCTTGGGAAAGGCCTATTGTTCTCTTCGCTCTATCCCTAGAGACGAATACCAAGAATATAGGTTGCTTCTCCCAAGTCTTTCATGGAGAAATTACTCAAAGCCAAGCTTTCACGTAACTAAGCATTCCCACATCATTTCCTATTAGTAGAATGTCATCTACATATAGTACTAAGAATGCGATCTTGCTCCCACTAACTTTCTTATATACACAAGGTTCCTCTTCATTTTGCACGAAGTCAAACTCTTTGACCGCCTCAAAACGAAGGTTCCAACTACGCGACGCTTGCTTCACCATAAATGGAACGTCAAGCTTGCACACTTTCTCGAATATCGACTTGCACACAAAGCCTTTAGGTCGCTCCATATAGATTTCTCCTCGAGGAATCCATTAAGGAAAGCCGTCTTTACGTCCATTTGCCATATCTCATAATCGTGGTAGGCGCTATAGCAAGCATCATGCGAATAGACTTGATCATGGCTACGGGCGAGAAGGTATCGTGGTAATCGATCCCTTCCTTCCAGGTATAACCCTTTGCCACAAGCCCGCCTTATAAGCGTCAACCTTGCCATCACCATCACCTTTCTCTTGTAGATCCACTTGTTCCCACAGGCACTATGCCCTTGGGGCGGTCTACTAGAGTCCAGACCTGATTGACATGCATCGAGTCTATCTCAGCTTCCATAGCTTCACGCCATTTCGCGGAGTCTACATCCACCATCGCTTGGTCATAGGTTGTTGGGTCGGCCTCTTGGCTATCACTTGGAACCTCATGGAGACCCAGCTCCTCCAAGTGCACAAGCCCATACCTCTCAGGTAAATGAGACACCCTACTAGACCTACGAGGTGGTTGTACTTGTGTTTCAGAAAGTTCGGTTCCAGTTTCTTGCACAGGTGTCTCTCGAGGAGTTTCATTGTATTCTTCTAAAGAAATACTTCTACCTGCTCCGCCTTCCTGAATGAACTCATCTTCCAGGAAGTGTGCTTGTAAAGCAACAATGATCCTTCGATCTTCGGGCATGTAGAATAGATATCCCATCGTCCCAGACGGGAATCCAATGAAACGTCCCTTCGCAGACCTAGCTTCCAACTTTTCCACCTTAGTCTTCTTGACATAAGCGGGACATCCCCAAATCCTAATATGATTAAGACTTGGTTTCCTTCCTTCCCACATCTCATGTGGAGTTTTAGGAACGTATTTGGAAGGACATCTGTTCAAGATATACACGGCATTCAGGAGTGCATACCCCCACAGGTAAATCGGCAAGTCAGTATAGCCCAGCATGGAACGGACCATGTTCAACAGGGTCCGGTTCCTTCTTTCTGACACACCATTTAACTGAGGAGTACCTGGAGGAGTTAGTTGTGAAACTATTCCATGTTCCTTAAGGAACTCGTCAAACTCCGTACTCATATACTCGCCACCTCAGTCCGACCGAAGTGCTTTGATATGATTACCAGTTTGTTTCTCGACTAGGGACTTGAATTCCTGGAATTTCTCAAAGGCCTCGGATTTATGTTTCATTAAGTATACATAACCATACCTAGTATGATCATCTGTAAACGTAATGAAATATTGATATCCGTCACGTGCTGCTTCCAAATCACCACATACGTCGGTATGGATTAATCCCAGTTTATTAGCGGCTCTTTGAAATGTCCCTGTGAAGGGGGACTTAGTCATTTTGCCTTTAAGGCAAGATTCACAAGTAGGAAAGGGATCCGATCCCAATGGACCCATAAGTCCATCTTTTTCTATCTTGTAAACCTTGGTCTGACCAACATGACCAAGTCTAAGATGCCATTTCAAAACTTGATTGGTTTCATCCCTACCGCGTTTTCTAGTTATAGTATTCACAACTACTTTGTTATTGAGATTTAGATGATACAATCCATTTAACAATGTAGCAGTACCCACTAGTTTATTTCTAAAATAAATTTTGCAGGAACCATCACCAATGAAAAATGAAAAGCCTTTTCGGTCCATGACCGGAATGGATACAATGTTTTTGTGCCCCTTGGGCAAAACAAGTACATCTTCTAAAGTCAAAACAAAGCCGGATTCTAAACCCAAAAGAAGTGATCCTATGTCGGTCGCCTCGACACTATGTCCGCTTCCGACTGTGATCATAACTTATCCAGCTCCAAGCTTCCTACTTTGTTCCAGATCCTGATTCACGGTACAAATATGAGAACTAGCACCAGAATCCAAGATCAGAAGTAGAAAATACAAGAGAACAATTTGTTTACAAAACAAAAACTTATGTAATTGAAGTGCCATGAAGAATCGGACAGTCTCTAGCCCAAAGGGCCCACTCACCGCACTTGAGACAAGCATCCTTCTTCTTCTTGTTCTTTGGAACCAACGGGGCCTTGCCCTTTCCCTTAAGGTCCTTAGCTTGTGGTCCATCCGCTTCTTGGTCTTTTTCTTCTTATTCTTAGACTTCCGAAGTCCAAGAAATCACAAGTGCACTCCTTCATCCGCGGGTCTTCATCCGAGACCGAGCGGTCACCAGTTTGTTCATTAGCCCAGCTAAATTACATGCAATCTCATTGCAGTTGAAGTTCATAACAAACTGTGAGAAGGAATCAGGGAGAGACTGTAGGATAAGGTCGATTTGGAGAGAAGTATCCATTTTAAAATCAAGAGCCTCCAATCTCTCGATCATGGATATCATTTTGAGGACGTGTTCCCCAACTTTCTCACCTTCCTTCATCCTTGCACCGAACAGTTGCTTGGATATCTCATATCTAGCAGTTCTGCTGTACTCACCATAAAGCTCGGTTAAGTGAGATAGAATCTGCCTAGCAGAAGTCATTTTCTCATGAGCTCTCTGAATCTCATTAGACATGGAAGCCATCATATAAGCACGGGCTTTCACGTCATCCTTAACCCACTTTTCGTGGTTTTCAATCTCTTCCTGATTGGCTCGAGTCCGCATAGGAGGCGCCGGAATGTCCGTCTCCAAGACGTATCCCAGTGCCTCTATACTGAGGACAATCATCGATCATGGAGCCAATCCACAAAGTTAGGTCCCATTAAGGTGTTGTTTTCGAGTAGAATTGCGAGTGGATTCATTGTCATATTGAGATTTGTCTGCATTAAGTATAACATATTAATTAGTGACTCATTCAATTATGTTCTGAGTATAGAATTTAAGGTCTTTTCTATTCTTGTTACCCAGCTCCCACTATTTTATCGGAATAACACACTCCCATGTGAAATCCTAAGTATCGTCTCTACTTCATAGTGGTGATCGAGTTCTTTATAAATCTTAATAGAGGGCAACCGAATGTGTTTCTAGTCTATTAATTTTCATAAAGTGGTGTCCAACACCAACCCATCTAATGGATGATTCGATCTTCTTTTTTCCCCTTGTTCACTCCCCTCAACCTATACGGTTTCTATGGTTCGTGAACAAGTTAAGTTTATACCATCGACGCAAATCGGCCACAATGAATCTTATCCGGCAACCTATCGTGTTTCTAGGGATAAAATTTGCTCCAACCGAAGGCATCCAATGCGCTCCCGTAATTTATCCGTCCTCCCGAACGACTACCCCGATAACTCGGAAGCATAGCACATCCGGTTTGGATTTCAATTCAAAACTCGATGGAGGGAAGGAAAAACTTTGAAACCTTATAAACTTAATTATTTGTTGTGGGAGAATTATCGCGATTAACGTTACACTTTGCACATTAATCGTTTAAGCGCGTTTGTGGCATTCATACAATATGAAACAACCATTCACAACCTAGTTGCTACCAACATGTGGTTCATGGACCGTTCCTAGAAAACAAAAAACTCCGTAATCTAATTAGAAGTCTTCGTCTTGAATCTTCGTCTTCTCGAAATGGATCTTCCTCCGGTCTTCGTCATTACATATAATTTTACATCAAAAATTGCATCCTAGATACAAACATTTCTAGTAAAATAAATAGGCTCAAAACGGCCTTTACAACCCAATCGAATAAAACGAACGATTCAAAAACTAAGTCCACGAACCACATCCCCATTCAAAAGCATTCATCCAATAAATACTAAATAAATGGAAAGCGTAGAGATACATTGATCCAATCAACAATACGAACCGATCCAATCAATTCACACAATCGGTAATATGATAACGTTCAAAATAATTCGGTCGACCATAAATATTCCAATTAATCAAATTTCCCTTATAAAATGAAATACCATAAATCATTTTAATCATATTAAATCCAATTTAACATGAGGGAGATTAATTTTCAAGAATACACGAAAAATCGAGCCGGGCGAAAATGGCTCGCCATGGCCGAAGTCATCGGCATCTTCCGGCAGATCGCCTGGCATGGCCGAGTCACGCTTCAGCCTACGGCCGGCACGGCCCGTGTCTCGACACGGTCGGGTCTGCCTGGCGATGGCTCTGGGATCGCGGACACGGCCCGTGTCACCGCACACGGCCGAGTCACCCCGGGCACTTCTGCCCTTTGTCCGAAAAAATCGTCCGACGATTCTGAGCTCGATTTTCACCGGATATCAATATCAATATTTTTCAACATTCATATCTTCAATATAAATCATATTTCCAAGAAATTAAGATTTATATTTAGACATAAACTTACGAAAAATATAACTACAACGAACGTAAAAATATATACCACGATTATGACTAAAATGATTCCAAATCATTCACCATCTAATCAAGCATTCCAAATGCCAATATCGTATATACGATTGCAAGACCTACTCTCCGATACCACTGTTGGGATTCGGTGCCTAAAACGAAGGCCCATCGGAAGCGGTAAAACGAAAATTAATTCGATCCGAATCCCTACGAGGATCGATCGAGCTACGTATATACGAATATATAAACGAAAGACAAGAGTCGTAAGAAACTAACCCTCGAAGTCCGTTGATTAAATGGTAACCTTCTCTTGAGCTATTCCCCAAGCTTTAGTTTGATCTCTACGAGTTTAATCCGCTCCAAGCCCTTGAACGATCCAACGCCGAAAGCACCGCGTCTCTACTTGCCACGCGCCGGAAAAACGAACGGAATGACAACACCTTGCTATCCTCCGAGGATACGGCTAGAGCTAGGTGATGAAGCTTGCAATATGAGATTATCACACTCTAAGTGTATAACTCACAACTCTCAATTAATCTCTTGAAATTTCTCAAAGAAAACCAAGAAGAAATGAAGAACAAGAAGAAGACTTAAGAAATGAATTCAAAAATTCTTTTCTCTCTCTATCTCTCTATTCATAAACCGTGAGAAAAATGAATGAATCATTTGAGAGATGATGTCTTCTACTTTTATTCTATTCCCACCCAAGATAACAACTCATCCCACTACAACACTTGCCCCACAAGTCTTAATCATCCAGTAAAGAATGGAACAAGAAACAAAAGGAAGCAAGGTGGAAAGAGGGAGGGGGGCCAAGATGAAATTCGGACGAGTTCGGTTCGTTTCGGACTCCCGCGAGTCCAAACAGATAAACTCCGATTCCATATCGATGTATTTATATCGATTAATTAATCCAATTAATTAAACATATCAAATACATTATAACATAATTAATTTCTCCAAGAAATAATTATATCCATGAATTAAATTAATCACCCGGTGATATATTTAATTCATTAGGCCGTAAATCAATTTATCCAATAAATCGATTTAGACATCTAATGTCCTAAATTTAGATATCCAATATCTAATATTCATAATGAGAGAATTAGCTTGATTCATTCCGTTGTCAATCCTATTGCGCGACTCGGTAGGTCCGTCTCGATCAAGAATGGGAGGAACCAAAGAGTAGTAGCACCACCTAGCCACTGGCACCTACACTGCACTTAACCGAGAACGAATGATTGGGATCATTCAAGAACCATTCTCGTGAATACCAAGATACGTACCTTCTTTCAAATGTCCCGATCAAGTTATAGGTCACGGTCGACCAAACCCTATCCGTACTTGACGCTATGCATGCGTTAATGCAAATCGAGATCATCGAGCCGCCGTGTATCTAATACAACTAGCTCCAATGCTTTCGCCAAAGACTTATGATCTCATCTCGCCAATAACCGCATAGGACATATAACCCGCTCACTAATGGGAGAAAGAATTCTATCTTGGTATTCGAGACTCGCTACTTGCCCGTCAAGATGCACGTCGAGGTTGACCCCGCCTTCCGGTTTACGGTGGTCGAACTACTCTAATGAAAATCTTGACGTCACAAGCACATCCCTACTAAATCCTCAAGTCGAAGGTTCACGAATACCTATCACAACCTTTCGATTCCGTCATTGATCGTCCCGAGTGAAATCCATGTGACGAATCGAGGGTGAGTCGGTTCGAGTATACTAATCCAATTAGCATACCTATAACGTGTGCTCCCACTAACCATTAGTGTTCGACAGGCACTCTCCATGTCAAAGAACACGTCATACAAGTCTTCACATAAACTTAACGCCCGGTCAAGTTTCATTGACTTGCGAACGATTAAGTACTTGAGCTATAACCTTTCCAGTGCCGACCCCCTTATCCAATAAGGAGTGGAACGTTTTGCTCTCAAATACACGGACTAGTTTCTATATGTTTATTTACGAGTAAGGAATGCCAGTAACTACCAGTAAATAAAGAAACATTCATTTGCCTTATATAAATGGTTTACATAATTACAAGTACAATGCCCTCACTCAACAACCTCTGAGTGGCATTCGAGGGCATACTCCTAACAGTATTTTCCTTCAGCGCTTAACTTCGTCGTCGCGAATATTTTGTGTTTATGTTTCTGGATTCTGGCCTTCGTTGCCTTTCGAATTCGTACCTTCCTCAGCAGTGAACTGCGATGAGCAGTACTAAACTGCTGCTTGAGTAGCGCACGCTACTCGTGATTTCTTGCGTGCGCTATCGGTGTGCAGTTAACGCACGCTAACTCGTAGTTATAGCATGCGTTAACGTCTTCAGCGTTCTAGGCAGTAGGATTCTGGACTCGAAATCCTGAGTCCTGACTATCTGGTAGCGCGCACTAAGCCGTCGTAGCGCACGCTATCGAGTAGCTATTAGCGCGCGCTAAACTTGTATAGCGCACACTAGCGACACCGGGCAGTAGCTACTGGACTGCTGGCGACCCGGTTAGCGCGCGCTATCTTTGAAGATTAGCATGCGCTAATCATGCTTGTTATAAATAGGACGGCATCCCCTTTTTTCGTCATTTTTCCTCCTCTTATCATCCTTTGGGCGATTCCGGCGATTTTGGGGCGATTTGTGGAGAGTAATCCGTGGAGTTAAGTTATAGACCGATCATTGTGTTCCAAACATAGTACATCATCATCTTAATCCATCTTCTCCACTTTAATCCAAGGTATTTTCGTGTTGAACCCTAACTTTGTCAATTTTGGGGTTTTTTCGGGTTTTGCTTGTTTAAACTCGAATTGTTATGTTATGTTGTAATATTCCTTATCGATTATTGTTATTGGGTCCGTTGTGTTTAATCCGCGAGTTGTTGACTCGGGGAGGTTTTGTGAAAACCCTCGCCCGTATTGATCGTACGTATGTTGTTAAAGTTTGTAATTGGTGTTGTGGGCGTATTCCATTCGATTATTGTTATCGTATAGGACTGAGTTGTGTTAATCCTTCGTTTAGGAACAATCGTGTTCCCTCCGAGTCAATCGTAGTCGTTGTTCGTTCTCGTTTCGTCGAAGATGTCTCAAAGGCAAGTACTTTATATTTGTTTGCATATTCTAGTATTTGGATTATGGCTTCCCGTGTATGTTGTGGATGTATATGTGTATGTTCACTCAGGGATGGTCTGACCGGGCCTCTGGGGATACGTATTGCCGTGTGTGTGGGTATCGCGAACTAGGGTTAACCACCCAGGGATGGTCCGACGGGGCCTCTTCGGGGTACGGTGGCCGTGAGTCTCGTACCAACGGTTAACTTTGAAATGTTTTGTTGGAGAAATGTGTTTTGTACTTGTGCACCGTGATATTCCGGAATATAAATGTTTTCTAAAATGATTTTGGCGCATATTTCATCTGATTAGAATGGTAGTTCAAATGGATTGTACTTGCACTAGCAGTTGTCGCTAACCCCTTAATGGGGGAAATACTTTTGTATTTCAGGTACAGGTCATGGAGGCGAACGAGCATGCGAGCCGTACGAGGATGATGGGCAAGAGTGATTCTGTTCAGTAGTCGTCAGTTTGGTGTCATGTCTTTTTAAATTTATTCATTATGTCATTTCCTTAAGTACTTGAGTACTTCCTTCTTTGGATTTATTATTGTCGTGTACCCGTTTTGGGGTGGATTTAATATTGAATGGTACTGTTGAGTTCAGTCTCTTGTCTTGAATTATGAATTCGTGTGTATGTTGATGATGTTTGTATTTTGTCGAATGTCGGTTTGGTACGTTAGCCTGGTGAATTCCAAAATGTGGGGTCCACGGCGCTGTAATATGCCCCGAACGTCTTGGGAGTGTTACACCCGGGCTGTCGTGGGCCGGCCGGAAATTTGAAAAAAGAAAATTATATGTTAACATTAAATTAAAAATCATTTTGTAGAAATTTGTTTTGAATTTTTAAAATAAATTAATTAATATTAATTAAAAAATCAATTTAAAAAAAACTTGAATTAAAAAAAATTGTAAAACTTAGTAATCTATTTCAAGTTTAATAAAAATCATTTTGACTTTTTATATATGTTAACATTAAATTAATTGGGGAAAAAAGGGATAATTTTTAAAAATTAGATTGTTTTTTGAAATTTGAATGGTGAGCTTGGGGTGTGCTTGTCTGGGCTTGGGGTGGGCTGGAGGTGGGCTACGGGTGGGCTACGGGTGGACCGGGCTGAGGGCCGGGCCGGTCTTGGCTTGGAGGTGGGCCGGGCTGGGCCGGGGCTGGGCTGAAGAGTCCGGGATCGGGACCGCCCGGGTGGCTAGGGGGTTGGGCTCGGTCCCGGACCGGACTGGCCCGATCGGCCCCCGAGCCTTGAAAATCCGGGCTGGGCCGACCCGAGCCACTGGCCACCTCTAGTACGTATCAATAGTTACCAAGAGTTTTATTTGGCTTTTGAAACCCTCATTTTAGATAAATAGTTAAAAGAAATGATTTTTCTGAGTGGGTGTATCAATCCAAACAAATCGAATGTCTCTTCAAATTTGTTTGAAATTTTATCGAACTTTAAGCGTCATGTTTGAACTTGATTTGATTAGTAACCGAACCAAGCTTGAACGAGCTTTTATCGACCTAACGCGAATCGAACTCGAGTAGTTTGATTTTTTTATATGTATTTTATAATTTTTATTCAAATCAAGACGAGCTCGAACCGATATTTATATTTTATCAAACCAAAAATCATGTTCAATTTTGATTTATTATATTAACGAATCAAAATCGAACGAATATTTTATCAATCGAACTCGAATCGAGTGTCGAATAACTTGATTTGATATTCAGTCCTATTTTTGAGTTAGCTCATATATTAATTCAAGTACTTCTACAAGTGTTTATCACAGAATAATAGATAAATTGATACTCTCATATTTATTTGTATTTTTCAACAGTAATTAATGGTGCCTTTTCCCAATTTGCCCTTAAAATTATTAAAAATAACCATGAAGTAATTGTCTTTTAGGTTTCATTTAGAAGTTCAAAATAATTAATTAAGGGTATGATAGGAAGTCAATAATTTTTGTAGTATATACTCGTTCAATGACAAATAATATAACTATTAGAGAATATTAATAACCAAAAGCTCTTAATACACATATGAGGTGGCAATTTTATAATTATTGTAAGTAAATGTCATCAAATGTACTAGGAGATGTAAATTTCTCTCGAACATTCACAAATGCAGTAAAAAGTATAAATTATTCTAAAAATGAAATTTCATTACATTCACATATAGTTAAATATATTTATAGTTTCCAATATAACTAATCGAATATAAAATCCCCAGTTTTCATTTACAAGAGGTGATCTCACCACATCGTCAAATCAACGTCACCGTTTCTTTCTATTTTTAGTGTTTCATTTTATGGGGCTTCATTGGATGATAATCAGTTGCTGACTCGACCTGGATCCGGACACGAGACGACTCGGTGGTGACTCGCCCACCTATGCGCCATCTCTATCATATTCCCGAGTTGTTGATTTAATCACTCACCACTCAGTTCGAAATAATCTTTTTTTACGCAGGGTCATTCCTGACAAAACTGAGACCCTAGACAAAATAATAAAAACGAGCCCTCAATATACGTTGAGGTCTTTAAGAGAGGGCCACGTTACATATTTTACTAGCAGAATTGTATTATTGGCCCAATAAAGGGCTCTATATTTTTTGGCTCAATTAAAAATAATTTTATTTTTGCAGTACATATAATGATATATAAATTTTTTTTTGGGCCCCTATTCTGAGGTCCTGGACCAACACCCAGGCTGATCCGCCCTCGGAGCCGGTCCTGTTTTTACGTTAAAAAAAAAAAAGTAAGGAAAAAAAAGATGAATTACAAATGAAAACACCATTCCCAGTCCCACTAAAGAAACCCCACTTACATAAACAAAAACACCAGCGATCACTATCCGTGCGAGATAAAGAGCTCACTCGGACGAGCCGACCCGGGTCAAAACCCAAAATATTTTCTCTCTCTAAAAAAGTCATTTGATTTCTTATCAGTAAAAAATATTATTAGTAGTAGTAGTATTTATTTATTTTCCTCACCAAATGGCCTTATAGGGCCCTCCATGCAAAAGGGGCCGCGAATCGGCCCAAGAGTCGAGATTACTTCGAAAGCCCATGTGGCGGTATGTCTGAAAATCCTCCAGAGTCACAAAACGGGCCCGGTTGTTCAGATTCGACTCCGTTCGTGCCACGTGTTTCAGAATTTCCTCAAACAGAGACTCGTCACAGGGGATGGCCAGCGGGCCGGAGTTACTGAACCCATATTCCTCCTCGGCCCAAACCAGTAGACTCTTAAAGACAGGGTGGTTCAAGTACGTGGCCCGAACCATGAAACGCCTGCAGTTCGATCCCACGGTGACCGCCACGTGTCCAGCCGGCACATCCGAGGGGGGCCGACGGGCCGCCGCCGCCGCCTTCTTGCGCCACCGCCGCAGCATCATTCGAATCCGGACAATGTGGCTGATTTTACTGCACACCGACATTCTTCTTATTTCTGTTCGGAGAGAGAATTTTAGTTTTTCTGTAGGGAGATAATGAGAAAAATTGTTCTGTTCCTGGGGTTGTTTGAAATGAGACAGGGTGGGGAGGGTGATTGAATGTATGGGAAAAGAGATGGGTATTATATAGTGTTGGGATTTGGGAGTAAAAGGTTAGGCCTTTGGTTTTGGGTGTTATTTACGAATTTGGGATGACAATTGGTGCAGGTTGGCATGCTATATAAGTAAATTTTTTTTTTTTTTTTTGGGTAGATTGCTATATAAATTAGTTTTGTTTCATTTGGTTATTTATTCATTTTTTAATTTTTTTTAAATTGATGAAATGTGGTAAAATTGAGGATGGCTCCTTGTTAATGCTGAGACGACTTTATTGTCTCAGTATTAATATATTTTTTGAAATTTACACAGATCGAAGTTGATTTGATAGAATCAGCACATTACAGAAGCGCTCGATAAATTACGTACTATTTGTTATTTGGTCTTTCAATGTGACTCATATAGGTATTCTGCATCAAACACCTACGACATTGATGGAAACATACGACGTGTTGATATTTGTCAATTTTATCAAAAGTTTGGTGATGCTATAATTAGAAATATGGATGGAATCAAACTATAAGTACTAAATCCACATCGAGTAAATGCAAGTATTCTCCTTAATATATAAATATCTTGAACTACTCCTCTAATGATCAATTAGTATTGAGATGGAACGTCATACTCTAATATGATATTCTTTACATGCCCAAGTTGAATGCCCCACGTTAGTATAGTTCCACACCGCCCGAGTCAAAAAATCCAGACTTTCAAATACAAGTCCCGACTTAGAATATATAAAGACCGTGAGCTTCCACTTAATATAGAGATAATTATAAATCTCTAAACTCTAACAACAACTAAAATGCGCTTACGGGTTAAGAAGTCCGCATAGCCAGCTCAACTGATTCTTAGGTAGCAGATTGCTACAAAGACGCAGGTTCGAGTGGAAGTTTTATCCGTTCAATGTGAGAATAGCTCCTTGTGAACTGTTGAGTCACCATGATTTAACTGCTCCATCAATCCCTATCGAACCAGAAAATGAACTCTCTGGGAATTAGAGATTTCGCCTTCTAATATAAGTGTTAAAATTTCTACCAGTCATGATGCAAAATTTCAAAGTCTAGTAAGAGTAGAATATAAGAACTTAAGAGTCGTAGTTACATGTGATTCCTTTCACATTTAATGTGATTCTTTGTCATGTTCAAGCGTTTTGATTCGGTTTCTTACTTTCTTATATAGTTTAAATCAATGGTCTGACAAGAAACACAAACAAAGGGCAGTGACTTTCTCGATTACTGTGATTAACAGCAGAGATGCCATTTCAAACTTAGGTCAAAATCATAATTTATTACCGAGAATTCGACAACGTGATATGATTAAACCAAAAAATAAAAAAAAATACATAAACCAGCCTGAAAATTGCTCAAATAGTCGTCTGGAAGGAACTGAATTCAGCACCCCTGTCTCAAAATATTTGGAATATTTTTTAATAAAAAAACTCCAGATCTTCAGTTTTGCAAATTTACAAAAATATTGTTATTGGGTCACCATAAAGCCTAATATTACAGCTGAATGTCATGTTTGTTAAGTCGGGTTGAGATAGTGTTAATATTAGTTCCGGAGGCGAACCACCAAATTAAGTACATTACATCTTAATTCAGGTTAAGATGTAATGTACTTAACCACGAAGGTTTATGTTCGTAAAGAAAAACATAACTTCAGACTTCAGACTTTATGTATGCAAGTATGACAATATTAGTACATCGGGAGAAATGTAATCACCCCTAAACTTTGATACTGTGTACGCAGAGGTGGAGGTGTTGAAAATTTTACTAGATGGACACACAATCCGGTAATTAGTATTGAAAACTAATACCGAATTATATATTTATCAAAACAAACAATAAGAAAGATAGAAAAAATAGAATAGTCTTTTTCCAAATAATTTTGTTATTATTATATTACT
Source organism: Orobanche coerulescens (assembly GCA_033398695.1). Taxonomy (NCBI): domain Eukaryota; kingdom Viridiplantae; phylum Streptophyta; class Magnoliopsida; order Lamiales; family Orobanchaceae; genus Orobanche; species Orobanche coerulescens. The sequence goes on from CM065812.1 coordinate 24,082,939, forward strand.
GAGTTTATCAACCAAAATCGAGATGATCCTTCACGATCAGATCCGATAGTAAGAAAGGGGGAGAGAAGCAGACTGTCCGGTTGAGGGACGAATTGAATGCACAACAAAATTGTAAAAGACCAACCTGTTTCTTGGATCTCTTAGTTGAAGAAAACCGCACGGAGAGAACTCCTGCCCCAAAGGTTTTTACGCGCTTCAACTACCGTAAGCTTCAGCCAGAACCCTGTGATTTGATGCAGCTTTATCGTCGTTCCAACAGCAACGGAAAAATCGATAAATGCAAAGGCGACTACTTGGAAACTCAAAGGAAGAATAAAGAACACGAGAGAGAGGAGAGTGCAGAGACAGATTTTCGGATGGTGTGCGAAGTGCAAAGTGCGCCTACAACGCGCCAATTTCGCGAACCTCGCGTCTCGCGTCCACGGCCCGGCTCGGCGCGCGTGTGGGCTTGGCCCATCTCTAGTCTACTAAGGCCTTTGAGAGCCTAACTAGAGGAAGACCTTATAAACTCCCTTTTGTATCTTACTTCTTCCAATGTGGGACAAAAGAAACATGCCAAACTCCATTTAGCATAGATATTTCCAATAGGAGGCAAGACATTTACTGTGGTGGATCCGATTATATATGAAAGTTCGTGGTATCGAAGTCAAAGTAAAATCTTTTTCCTACTTCCAAGAGTGCAGAAAAACCAAACCAAACCAAAAGAACCTGAAAAAACAAACGAAAAACCCCAAGCTGAAATAAAAACCGACATTTAATTTTTGATTCTTTAAATACTAATTTTTTTCAGGTTGGATTAGATTTTGCGTATAAAGCCCGAAAAGTCCCCAAACCAAACAGAAATATATATGAGCATGTATAGTATTTTTTTCAAAAAGGAAACCAAAAAAAAAAAGAAAACGACTCGTTCGAAACTGAGAATTGAAAAACGTGACGCTGAAAAAGATGAATGCATATTTTATCCCAAAATCGAAACCGAACCGAACAGCCACCCCTAGGTATATAGAGCAATTCGTGCCTGTTGGAGGGGTCCAAGGAAAATGTGCGGTTTGCCCCCCAAATTTTAAAAAAGTACAAACACCATCCAATCATTGGTGGGTTGTTCGATTTGTCCCAAAATGTTATTTTCCAGCTAATTTTTTGACAAATCGGTCAGAATATTGTTGGAATGTTTTATTCCAAACATTCATTATCGAGTTTTGATGATTAGTTGTTAAACAAAAAAAACAACAAAAAAGCAAAACAAAACAACGAAGAAGTCGAAGACGCAAAAAGATGGTCAGAAATGCAAAGAAACGAACAAGTTAACGCACGCTATTCTGAATACCTAACGCACGCTATCGAGTGATCTTAACGTACGTACATATAAGGGTTAACGTACGTAATGGAGTTTGAATACGAATTCAAACAAATGAACGTAATGGTGGAAAGTCCAAAATGCATACAACGGATCTATGACTTTGAGTTTAACGTACGCTACTACGCAAGCTTAACGTACGCTACATCAAGAAGATAACGTACGTAATAAAGAAGCTAACGTACGTAAAAGGATGGACAGAAACCACTGGACTGAAACTGCAAACATATAACATACGCTACAGGATGTCTAGAACGTACGTAATGGTGATAATGCAGGCTACGCATGAAGCATAGCGCACGCTAAAAAGTAAGAAGAGGCTAACGGCTAGTTGCGGTTTTGGAGCCTATAAATACCACTTCTAATGGTATTCAACATACAACAACTCTGAGCAAAAGATATATACGTCTAATATTGTTATATATAATATCGTTGTTGTAATCGAGCTTATTTGATAGTGTTTGAGTGTTCATACACAAAAACATACACGAGAGGAAAAATACGGATTGTAGATTAATTCGGTGTTATTAGGATCGTTGATCCGGCATTATTAGAGTCATATCTAAATCCGAGTGAGGTTTGTCTAGTACCCATAGAAAGCTAGATAGGTTGATTTCTTGTCCAATAGAAAAGGAAAACGGTTTAGCTTGGACCGACAAAAAGACAAGTGTGTGAACTTTATCTTGGACCGATAGAAGACGAAATTGTAACGGTATCCCTCGGACCAATAAAAGACGAGATGCATAGGTTGATCTTTAACCTACATAAAAAGATACGGAGAGAGAACGTAGGCACGTTTGGCCGAACCTCTATAAATCTTGTGTTATTTATCTCCCGCACTTTAAATCACTTCCGCAAAGCAAAAGACTTTGATAACTCTATCATACTCCGTGCCTATTTCAAAACGGCGAAAGGTATCGATAATTTTGCTCCAACAATTAGTATCAGGGCGGGTATCCATATAAAGCGGATTAACATCCAAGGAGAAAAGATCCGATGGCTTTTAAATTTGCTCCAGTCGAAGGTCTTGCATTGAACCGACCACCATTTTTCGATGGATCGAATTACATGACTTGGAAGAAAAAGATGTAGATCTTCATTCGTGCCTATAATATAGAAATCTGGAAGATCATCTGTCTTGGCCCGAAAGTTCCAATCAAATCCGACGGATCTCTTAAAAGATTCGAAGAATACAATGACGAGGATTGGAAGAACGGTCATTTAAATTGTAAGGCCACTCAGCTTCTATACTGTGCCTTAAATACAGAAGAGGTCAATCGTATTTCTTCATGTGAAAGTGCTAAAGAAATCTGGAAAATTCTTGAAATCACACACGAGTGAACAACTCAAGTCAAGGAGACGAAGATTAATATGTTTCTCCATGACTACGAGTTATTCATGATGAAGGGTGACGAGTCCATCACCAATATGATCGACCGATTTTCGGTCATCACACATGGACTTGCTTCGTTCGGAAAACCGCCATCGAGTAGTGAAAAAGTCAAGAAAATCTTACGATCACTACCTAGCGAATGAGACGGCACCGTGACGGTGATCATGGAATGTAAAGATCTTAACACGCTCGACTTTAGCGCCCTCGTTGGTTCGTTAATAAATTATGAGATTGTTCTAAAATCACGGAACGCCAAGCCAAAGCCGAAAAAAGAACCATAGCTTTGAAAGCTAAGATGTCAAGAAAAGAAGAAATTCCGGTGGACGAAGATGATGAAGAATCGGCATATTATGCTAAAAATATTAATAAGTTTCAAAACTTATTGAACTGGAGAAAGAAGGGCATCAAATCGGGCGAATCTAAGAAATTCGACAACAAGTGTCGAATCTATGGTAAACCAGGCCACTTTGCTAAAAATTGCCGAACATCAACTTCCAAGAAGGAAGTACTCGTTGCAACATGGAGTGACGAAGACGATGACGATGAATTTATTCAGAATAATCTCGCACTCATGGCTAGAAGTTCATTCGGCGAAAGCGACGTCGAAAGCCAGTGTAATATCCGGATTTATTACGGTGTATTTCATCTGTATTCAAACCCTGTATTATTCGGATTTGTGGTTTTGATTATTGGAGTATGATATTTCTTGCATTGATATCTTTGTACATGAGTATAACAACATGCAAAATTTCTCATGCAAACTCGTGATAGCGCACGCTAAGAATGTAGCTTAATGCGCGCTATCGGGCTACTACTAGCGCACGCTATGCATGTAGGAGTTACGTGCGCTAAGAACTCAATTATTGAGCGGGACGGCTAACACATGCGCCAGCCGGGACATGGGTCTGGATAAGATTCCCGCGGACGAACCTGGACAGTTTTGAAGTCAACTCTTATTAGCGCGCGCTAAGGAAAGCTTAGTAGCGTGCGCTAATTAGTTAAAATGCAGAATATTATAAATGGGACAACAACCTATTTTGGCTTACATTTTATTCGTCCATTCTTCATTCTTGAGAGGCCAGAGAGCTATAATAATCCTTCTACACACTTAGAACACATCTTGTTGGTCTTTGTATATTGGTTATCACTTGTGAGTGATCATTGAAGTGGAATAGCACCTTGGAGTGGCATACAACCAACCGGAGTCGGATTCTACCTTACGGTTCAGTGATTTTCGTCATTTTAAGGTATGTTCAATCTATCTCCAGACTTAGAGTTGGATTCTAACGATTTGGATGCTCATGTTAACAAGATATGGATTTTCATAGATGAATTATCCAAGTATATCATGTTTGGAATAGTGAGTTGAATAAGCCTTGAATACCTTGATTATAATCATCATGATTCGAATCTTAGTACACTGAATATGTGAAGAGAAGCTTCTATCATTGGTTAATCCGAATCTAGTAGATGACTTCATAACAATCATGGACTTGACTTTAACATCATTATTGTTAGATGAATCTAAGGGATTGATCATGGAAGGATTTATCGGGTATAGATGGAATGTTAAACAACTACAACATGATAATTTTGATGGATATAAAGGTGTTGATATCAACCGTTAAGCCTTTCGAATCGTCGTATGAAGATTTGTAGTCGAAATGGAATATGGTTTTATAATGGTATGCATATCCTTGAATCCGAAGTTGTTGTTATCCGTAAGATCATTCATAATCGTATGAACATGATATTCATGGAGGTAACATGAATTATCATGGAAGATTTCATTGTTTTGATCATAATGAGAAGAATCGCCATGCATGAATAGCGCACGCTAAGCTATCAAGATTAACGTGCGCTTATCGAAGACGCAGTTAGCGACGCTACGTTTGGTACGTAACGCACGCTAGGCCATCGACGAGTCGATCGATCGATGAAATCTTGACCATGCATAGTTAGTGTACGCTAGGCTTTGTTGGTTGCGTGCGCTATCGAGCGGACTTAACGACGCTACATGAGTACTTAGCGTGCGCTAAGCAGTTCAGGCAGATTACATTTTATGAAATTTTGGCCGTAAATCGAATTGTTAAACATTCATACGACGTGAGATAAATCCTATATCATTTCTTTTGTTAAGGTTTGGTCTCATTACGCGATTGATTGAGGAGGACGACCTTCGAGTGTTCATTTTCGTGGAAGTATTGTTATTGTCTTCAAATCGAGGCAAGTACCTTAATTGTTTTATGTATTGTTGTTATACATATTGTCGTGCATGTATGTCGTTATTGTGTGTCCACCTCGTGTTGGTCCGACGGGATCATCGGGGGATCTATGCTAGCGTCATACTGGATCATCGGACGGGTTTTTCCACCACGGGTTGGTCCGACGGGATCATCGTGGGTTCTAGGCGGAAAGCATTTGGATCGATGGAATTACCATGTGTATGTATTGATATCATGTTGTGATTATCAGTTGTGTATGTTATGTTTGAGTTTCTCGTAGGAGAAGACTCGTTGGTATTTTGTTGTTTACGTTATTATTATTCACCGTGAGATATGAATAATATGTTGTGGTACTTATCGTTGTGCTAACCCCTTCGGGGGTGAACATTTTGTTTGTGTTCAGGATCCAGGAGAGCTGGGAAACAACCACTGGAACAGTATGACGACGAGGGTGCAGAGTGATGTCCCGACCGGGTTTATTTATCTTTCGTTTATTCGTCATTTCAATAAGTACTCGAGTACAAAGTAGTTTGTGGTGATTTGAATTTGGTGATGTAATATTGAGTTCTGTTGGACAAATTGTACTATTTCCGTATTTTGGTCAGAACTAATGTACTGTAATTCCGTTATTTCCATTCGTCAGTATCTTTTTATACTTGTTCAATTCTTCAGCCTTGTAAATCCTTACGTAAAGGATTTACGGCGCTGTAATATTCCCGAATATATCGGGGGTGTTACAGAATATGGTATCGGAGCTAAGATTATGGATATCTTGGCCGTTGGGTTAAAATAGGGGTCATTTATGTCTTTTGAGGAAACCGGCCGTGAATGACATCACTGCACTGCCTACGTCTTCATGCGAACGGTGGTTGTAAGTTCCTAAACTCTATCTCGTTCTTTACATGCTATGTCCCTTTATATTCGAATATTAGAACGATGTTGTTTCCTGTATATTGAGTATTTATGCTTACAGTATGTTGAGAGGCGGACGTGGTCGCGGTCGTGGGCGCGGACGAAGAAATGCTGAAAGGGAGGCGTCGCCTTCTAACCAGGCCAGTCATAGCTCCGGCGAGCCGCAGCAATCTATTAATAATGAACCAGATCCTGCTGTACCAGAGATCCTTCGTCAAGTGGTGAACCAGATGACTCAATTCGCCCAAGTCGTGGACCGAATGCAAGTGGCGGTGGGACTACAGCAGGGAGAGAGACAGCAAGGGATCCCAGACATGGGAAATCGAGGTGACCGGTGGCTGCAAGAGGTGGCGAAGATGCAACCACCCAAATTCGACGGTATTTCTGAGACTCTCACCTGGGACCATTGGTTGAAGGAACTGGAGAAAATCTTTGCCGGAATTAACTGCCCAGACGACCGGAAAGCCTCTATCGCTCAATATTTTCTGATAGGGGAAGCGTCCGAATGGTGGGAAGCCATCCGGCCTGTAGACCATGATGCCGATTGGACAGAGTTTAGATTGATGATGGAAGCTCAGTATTGCCCTCGTCCTGTGAGGGAAGCCAAAGTTCGGGAGTTTTTCTCCGCTCAGCCTTCTGATGTGCCGATCCTGCAATTAAGACGTTTAACCAGCAGCTGGCATTTGTTCGACATCTGGTCAGAATAGATGCAGAAATGATGATCCATTTCGATATGAGGATGAAACCAGAAATCCAGAGGTACATGTCCGGTTTTGAATGTACTACACTCCGTCAATACCAGGATAAGGCGTTGGCGTATGAGATCAAGGAAGCAGCTATGGAGAAATTTTCGGAATCTAAGAAACAGAAAGTCTCTGGTACTTTTACAGAGCACAAGAACAGCGGGCCCCGTAAGGCCCAGTCATCCTTTCACTCTTTCAATAAACCTCCGCACCCAGTTAGGAGTGGAAAGAACTTCGGAGCGACATCAACTATTACTGATGTTACCAGGAAATGCTTTAACTGCGCCCAGATGGGGCACTATCGACGGAATTGCCCCCTTCCTGCCGTGACTTGTTTTGATTGTGGACGAGAGGGACATCAGGCAGTGTTTTGTGAATAGGCTGCAAAGTCTTTTAGAGCCCGTACACCACAGCCAGTCCAGAAGGAAGCCAGTATCCAACAGACACAGCAAAGTGTTCAGATGCCTCAGAATTTTGGCCGCGGGCGAGGCAGAGGACAATGGGACCGAAAGGGGACATCGAGTGCCGGATCTGCTCCCCCACGTCTGTACGAGATGAGGAGGACAGACGATCAGGATGCTGCTGTCGCATCAGGTACTGTCCAGATCCTTTCCCAGCCAGTTAGTGTTTTATTTGATACTGGAGCTACACATTCTTTCATATCCTTGTCTTGTGTAAATCGTTTGAATATTTCCGGTTTTCATGCTTGTGAACCTTATGTGGTTGGGTTACCGAGTGGAGAAAGGATTGTCGGAAACTTAGAAACTAGAAATTTCCCTGTATCATTTGGAGGCAGAGAGTGGCTCTCAAATCTGATCGTGATAGAAATGCAAGGAGACGACCTGATACTCGGAGACGATTGGCTTAATCGATATAGAGCAATTGTAAACTACCGAAGGAGGAATATCTCGCTGATCGCTGACGATGGTTCCGAAATCCTGTTTGAGGGATGGAGACCGGGCAGCTCAGGAAAATTGATCAAGGCAATGAAAGCTGTCAAATTGTTGAAACAGGGTTGTATCGGGTACTGGTGCTATGCAATGAAGAAAGAAGACGAAATTGTGGAACTTCCATCCATTCCTGTTGTGAACGAATTTCCAGATGTATTTCCTGACGAGTTACCTGGACTACCTCCACGAAGGGATGTAGAATTTACTATTGAGCTGGAACCTGGAGCAACACCAATTTCTAAGGCGCCGTATCGTATGGCACCTACTGAGATGTACGAACTGAAGAAGCAGCTGGAGGAGTTACTGGGCAAGGGCTATATTCAGCCAAGCGTTTCACCCTGGGGAGCGCCAGTTCTCTTTGTCCGAAAGAAGGATGGATCGCTCCGACTGTGTATTGACTATCGAGAGCTGAACAAGATGACGATTAAGAACAAGTATCCGTTGCCACGGATTGATGATTTGTTTGACCAATTGCAAGGAGCAACAGTATTTTCTAAGATCGATCTGAGATCAGGATACCATCAACTGAGGATTAAGGAGTCTGATGTTCCGAAATCAGCGTTCAGAACCCGCTACGGGCATTATGAGTTTGTAGTGATGCCGTTTGGTCTCACTAACGCACTCTTCAGTATTTATGCAATTAATGAACAGAGTGTTCATTGAATTTTGGATAAATTTGTGGTCGTGTTTATTGATGACATTCTGGTGTATTCTAAGAGTCCTAAGAACATGCGCGGATTTGCGGATTGTATTGGAACTCTTGAGAAACGAGCAATTGTACGCCAAACTATCTAAGTGTGAATTTTGGCTAAAAGAAGTAATGTTCCTCGGCCATGTGGTGTCAGCTAGAGGAGTCCGAGTGGATCCTCAGAAGATCGAGGCAATATTGGATTGGAAGCCTCCAAAGAACGTGAAAGAGGTCCGAAGCTTCTTAGGACTTGCTGGATACTATCGTCGATTCGTGGAAGGGTTTTCTAAAATCTCCGCCCACTTACTCGACTCCTTGTAAAACTCAAAAGTTTGAGTGGAATGAATTGTGTCGATTAGCTTTGATGAATTGAAGAAGAGATTGACGACGGCACCGATTCTATCACTTCCGCAGGAACCGAGGATTCATAGTTTACAAGTGATGCTTGAACCAAGGACTTGGGTGCGTGTTGATGCGTAATGATAAGGTGATCGCTTATGCGTCGCGACAATGAAACCTTATGAAGTGAATTACGACACATGATTTGGAACTAGCAAAGGTGGTTTTTGCCTTGAAGATTTGGAGGCATTATCTCATGCGGGACTCACCGCTGATCTTTACGGATCACAAGAGTCTCAAATACATCTTGATCGTAAAGAATTGAACATGCGGCAAAGAAGATGGTTAGAACTGATTAAGGACTATGACTTGGAGATTTTGTATCATCCAGCAAAGCGAATGTAGTGGCCGATGCACTCGGCCGCAAGCCTGTTTCTATTCGGATCTGGAGACGCGACCTCCCAACTTAGCCTTCAACGAGAGACGATTCGAGAAGGAATTGAAGTGTGGTTACAAAGAGTCCAAGGACAACTGTGCGTGATGAAGATAACTTCATCATTAACCGAAGAAATCAAATCAAGACAGGCAGATGATCCTCTGATGATTCGGTTACGTGATGAAGTGATCAAAGGAAAGGCCCCCGGATTCATAATTCATGATGATGGAGTTTTGAGATTTCAGAACCGACTGCGTCCCGATGATGATGTTCAAATGCACGATTATGAAGGAAGCTCACGGTTCGCCTATTCTATCCACCCGGCACCAAGAAATGTATAAGGACTTGAAGCAGAATTTCTGGTGGGGAAACATGAAGAAAGACGTAGCGGACTATGTTTCGAAATGCTTGACTTGTCAGCAGGTTAAGATCGAGCATCAACGGCCTGCTGGAATGTTGAAGCCGCTCCCGATCCCTGAATGGAAGTGGGAGGACATATCAATGGACTTTATCACTAATATGCCGAAAACCAGGACAGGAATGAACATGATTTGGGTGATAGTTGATCGTTTAACCAAATCGGCTCATTTTCTAGGCATTAAGGATACGTGGGGACCAGAGAGGTTGGCACCAGTATTTATTTCGGAAATAGTTCGATTGCATGGTACGCCGAAGACCATTGTTTCTGATCGAGACGGCCGTTTTGTGTCTCACTTCTGGAAAGCAGTTTATAAGGCCTTGGGGACCGAATTGAACTTCAGCACAGCTTATCACCCGCAGACTGACGGACAATCCGAGAGGACTATTCAAACGGTGGAAGACATGCTAAGGGCCTGTGCCTTAGATTGGTCAAACGATTGGGAAGTTCATCTACCATTGATTGAATTTACCTACAACAATAGTTGGCATGCTTCCATTAAGATGGCACCGTTTGAGGCATTATACGGGAGGAGATGTAGATCGCCCCTATGTTGGGATGATTCGTCAGACTTGATCGGAACAGAACCAGAGTTGATCGTGCAGACTCGAGAAAAGATAGCCTTGATTCGTGAAAGGCTGTTGACCGCCCATAGTCGCCAGAAATCTTACGCGGACGTACGCCGTCGCCCATTGGAGTTCAATACTGGAGACCACGTACTTTTGAAGGTTTCTCCTACTCGGGGAATTTTTCGTTTCGGAAGGAAAGGAAAGCTGAGTCCGAGATATATCGGACCATTTGAGATCCTTGAGAGAGTTGGGGAGTTGGCATACAGATTGGCACTGCCGCCGTCATTGTGCCATGTTCATAACGTGTTCCACGTATCCCAGCTACGGAAGTATATACCAGATCCCAGTCATATCATTGATTTCGGCGAGATCGAAGTCGCGCAGGATGGGACGTTTGAAGAAAGACCGGTCAAGATACTCGAGAGTCGAGTTAAGCAGCTGAGGAACAAACCAATCGTTTTGGTCAAAGTTCAATGGTCACGTCACGGAAAGGAAGAAGCCACATGGGAAACGGAAGCTGATATGAAGTCCAGATATCCCGAGTTATTTTCGTCTTGAGTTTCGGGACGAAACTCCTTTTTAGTAGGAGAGTATGTAATATCCGGATTTATTACGGTGTATTTCATCTGTATTCAAACCCTGTATTATTCGGATTTGTGGTTTTGATTATTGGAGTATGATATTTCTTGCATTGATATCTTTGTACATGAGTATAACAACATGCAAAATTTCTCATGCAAACTCGTGATAGCGCACGCTAAGAATGTAGCTTAATGCGCGCTATCGGGCTACTACTAGCGCACGCTATGCATGTAGGAGTTACGTGCGCTAAGAACTCAATTATTGAGCGGGACGGCTAACACATGCGTCAGCCGGGACATGGGTCTGGATAAGATTCCCGCGGACGAACCTGGACAGTTTTGAAGTCAACTCTTATTAGCGCGCGCTAAGGAAAGCTTGGTAGCGTGCGCTAATTAGTTAAAATGCAGAATATTATAAATGGGACAACAACCTTTTTTGGCTTAGATTTTATTAGTCCATTCTTCATTCTTGAGAGGCCTGAGATCTATAATAATCCTTATACACACTTAGAAATCATCTTGTTGGTATTTGTATATTGGTTATCACTTGTGAGTGATCATTGAAGTGGAATAGCACCTTGGAGTGGCATACAACCAACCGGAGTCGGATTCTACCTTACGGTTCAGTGATTTTCGTCATTTTAAGGTATGTTCAATCTATCTCCAGACTTAGAGTTGGATTCTAACGATTTGGATGCTCATGTTAACAAGATATGGATTTTCATAGATGAATTATCCAAGTATATCATGTTTGGAATAGTGAGTTGAATAAGCCTTGAATACCTTGATTATAATCATCATGATTCGAATCTTAGTACACTGAATATGTGAAGAGAAGCTTCTATCATTGGTTAATCCGAATCTAGTAGATGACTTCATAACAATCATGGACTTGACTTTAACATCATTATTGTTAGATGAATCTAAGGGATTGATCATGGAAGGATTTATCGGGTATAGATGGAATGTTAAACAACTACAACATGATAATTTTGATGGATATAAAGGTGTTGATATCAACCGTTAAGCCTTTCGAATCGTCGTATGAAGATTTGTAGTCGAAATGGAATATGGTTTTATAATGGTATGCATATCCTTGAATCCGAAGTTGTTGTTATCCGTAAGATCATTCATAATCGTATGAACATGATATTCATGGAGGTAACATGAATTATCATGGAAGATTTCATTGTTTTGATCATAATGAGAATAAGCATCGCCAAAGAAGAATCGCCATGCACAGATAGCGCACGCTAAGCTATCAAGATTAACGTGCGCTATCGAGCACGAGTTAGCGTACGCTACGTTTGGTACGTAACGTACGCTAGGCCATCAGACGAGTCAGTCGACTGATCAGTGAAGTACTGACCATGCATAGTTAGTGTACGCTAGGCTTTGTTGGTTGCGTGCGCTATCGAGCAGACTTAACGCACGCTACACAGAGTACTTAGCGTGCGCTAAGCAGTTCAGGCAGATTACATTTTATGAAATTTTGGCCGTAAATCGAATTGTTAAACATTCATACGACGTGAGATAAATCCTATATCATTTCTTTTGTTAAGGTTTGGTCTCATTACGCGATTGATTGAGGAGGACGACCTTCGAGTGTTCATTTTCGTGGAAGTATTGTTATTGTCTTCAAATCGAGGCAAGTACCTTAATTGTTTTATGTATTGTTGTTATACATATTGTCGTGCATGTATGTCGTTATTGTGTGTCCACCTCGTGTTGGTCCGACGGGATCATCGGGGGATCTATGCTAGCGTCATACTGGATCATCGGACGGGTTTTTCCACCACGGTTGGTCCGACGGGATCATCGTGGGTTCTAGGCGAAACGCTGGATCGATGGAATTACCATGTGTATGTATTGATATCATGTTGTGATTATCGATTGTGTATGTTATGTTTGAGTTTCGTAGGAGAAGACTCGTTGGTATTTTGTTGTTTACGTTATTATTATTCACCGTGAGATATGAATAATATGTTGTGGTACTTGTACTAGCATCGTTGTGCTAACCCTTCGGGGTGAACATTTTGTTTGTGTTCGGGATCCGTGAGAGCGGGAAACAACCACCGGAGCAAGATGACGACGAGGGTGCAGAGTGATGTCCCGACCGGGTTTATTTATCTTTCGTTTATTCGTCATTTCAATAAGTACTCGAGTACAAAGTAGTTTGTGGTGATTTGAATTTGGTGATGTAATATTGAGTTCTGTTGGACAAATTGTACTATTTCCGTATTTTGGTCAGAACTAATGTACTGTAATTCCGTTATTTCCATTCGTCAGTACCTTTTTATACTTGTTCAATTCTTCAGCCTTGTAAATCCTTACGTAAAGGATTTACGGCGCTGTAATATTCCCGAATATATCGGGGGTGTTACAGCCAGGTTAGTACATCGTCTCAAGACGAACTTTTTGAAGCATATGAACTTTTACATACTGATTTTCAAAATGCTTTAATTGAAATTAAATCCCTCCAACCGATAAATAAATTATTGGAAATTAAAATTTCCAAAATAAAAGAAAAAAAAATTCATTGAAATCGATCATTCTCTGTGTATTGAGAAAGAGAATAACTGAAAGATGATTTTTTGAAAGTTCAAAACAAGCTTAAAATTTTAACGAACAAATTTTCTTGCGAAAATGACAAATTTGAACAAATGCTTTCCGTTCAAAAATATTCTTTAAACAAACAGGGGTTAGGATTCAAACCGTGTAATAAAACCGAATCCTTAAATTTTAAAATACCCCGTTGCGATAAATGTTTAAAAATTGGGCATCATGTTTCGAGTTGCAAAAGCCCACGACAGACGATAAAACTAAAAAAATTTGGATTTCAAAAGAAACCTTTATTCCAAATATCGTCTATGTTTCAAATAAAAATCGAGAATCGGTTGGATCCCCAAAAATTAAAATTGAGTTTATTCATGTTAGTATTTAACTCAGGGGAAGTTTTATATTTTTAAAGAGAGATTTTTGTCAGGGGGGGTTTTACCCATTTCTGCATATATTCTATTATAATTTTATTTTCGATTTGTTCTATCATATATGCACTTTTGCTGATAACAAAAAGGGGGAGAATAGGAGAATGGGATAAAGAGTCATGGAATAATGACGAAAAAAATAAAAAATATACTGATCAAGAAAAGACGAAGGAGAAAGTCGAAAAGATGAATAAGAATAGAAGAAGAAGTTGAAAAATGAGAAGGAGTTGAAAATGAGAAAAGGAAAGTGGGGAGATGGAAACTAACGAAATGGACAAAGCCGAAAACTTTGATTCGTATATATTTTTTTTTTTGTAGGTTTATCCCATTGAAGAGTGTTGTTTTGTAAACATCAAAAAGAGGGAGATTGTTGGAATGTTTTATTCCAAACATTCATTATCGAGTTTTGATGATTAGTTGTTAAATAAAGAAAAACAACAAAAGCAAAACAAAACAACGAAGAAGTCGAAGACGCAAAAAGATGGTCAGAAATGCAAAGAAACGAACAAGTTAGCGCACGCTATTCTGAAGACCTAACGCACGCTATCGAGTGATCTTAACGTACGTAACATATAAGGGTTAACGTACGTAATGGAGTTTGAATACGAATTCAAACAAATGAATGTTGGTATATTCGGTGAAAAGTTAAAAATGCATACAACGGATCTATGACTTTGAGTTTAACGTATGCTACAACGCAAGCTCAACGTACGCTACATCAAGCAGATAACGTACGTAATAAAGAAGCTAACGTACGTAAAAGGATGGACAGAAACCACTGGACTGAAACTGCAAACATATAACATACACTACAAGATGTCTATAACGTACGTAATGGCGATAACGCACGCTACGTATGAAGCATACGCATGCTAAAGAGTAAGAAGAGGCTAACGGCTAGTTGAGGTTTTGGAGTCTATAAATACCACTTCTAATGGTATTCAACATACAACAACTCTGAGCAAAATATATATAAGTTTGATATTGTTATATATACTATCTTTGTTGTAATCAAGCTTATTTGATAGTGTTTGAGTGTTAATAAACGAAAACATACACGAGAGAAAAAATACGGATTGTAGATTGATTCGGTGTTATTAGGATTGTTGATCCGGTATTGTTAGAATCATATCTAAATTTGAGTGAGGTTTGTCTAGTACCCATAGAAAGCTAGATAGGTCGATTCCTTGTACGATAGAAAAGGAAAACAGTTTAGCTTGGACCGACAAAAAGATAAGTGTATGAACGATTTATCTCGGACCGATAGAGGACGAGATTGTAACGGCATCCCACGAACCGATAAAAGACGAGGTGCAGAGGTTGATCTTTAACCTATAGAAAAAGATACAGAGAGAGGACGTATGCACGTTTGGCCAAACCTCTATAAATCTTATGTCATTTATCTTCCGTACTTTAAATCGCTTCTGCAAAGCAAAAGACTTTGATAACTCTATCATACTCCGCGCCCATTTCAAAACGGCGAACGGTAATAATAATATTGCTCCAACAAATATGTGCATTATATATGTAAAGATTAGAGACCAAAGTTGACACTTTAATTTGCTTAGAAGGAATTAAAATATGAAATTTGCTAAGCTTCTTGGGCAAAAATCCTAATGAGCTTTTTTAAGAAGATCTGAGATGTACAAAGTAGATATATTGATGATTTATGGTTCTGAATTATCTTTAAAAAGCGTAAACTAGTCAATATATAAACTCTTAATTATTTTAGGATTTATTTTAAATATTAATCATTTTCGGATTTGGAATGAATATTAAAATAGTTTCCAACTTCCTCAAATATGGCCCGTTAGATCCCAACAATTTAATATGATTTTTTTTGTTGCTTCTTTTAAATTTTAAATTTAACATTCCATCCATTTCTATTTTTCCTTCATTTCAAATTTGAATTAGATATCCGTCTTTATCTTCATCCACTATAATCAAGCTCTCATAGACAAAACAAGATCTCCCCCACTGATGGTTTCGTCGGTTCCTTGATTAGCTGTGAACCGCCAGAAATTTCTCTGTCGACCAGCAGTGGCGGCAGATGGTCGGGGTGAATAAAGAGCAACCAAAACTGTTAGAATCGCATACGGAAGAAGGTGAGATTTCCATGCCGCCCTGGTTTTGTTTTTGAATTCTATTGAAAATGTGAAAATCGATAATGTGATTGGAGAATTGGGATATCCCATGCAATATTATATATTGGTGGCATTTTATAGTAGTAAATGGTCATTTGGCAAAGTTTTTCAAATATTTTCATTTCCTGTATAATTTGGGTGATATTTTTTAAAAAGATATTCCCATTAAAATGTATGAACTTTGTAACATATATTATGTTTTAATGTATTCATGTGAATTATATTTATTTCCACTGTTGAGCACAGAGATGGTGACTTTTGAGCAAGTGGTTCCCTACTTCTGTTTGAATGTGGTCACACATTCTATTTTTAGATTATTTAGTTGTATTATATTTGTTTCCACATGTTATCTCATAGATGGTAACATTTAGAGTTACTTGTCACCAGAGTGTTAGTATACAATGGTGACAATACCTTTTTTTATTTTTCTCATTTTAGTATTTCTACACATATGCATTGTTCTAGTGATACTTTGTTCAAAGGTTTCCATTATTGTGTTTGCATGTGGTAACATTCTGCGCCGATATTTTCATAATTTTGTGTGCATGTGGTGACACTTATTATTTTCAAACTTATTCAATTGCAGTATATTTGTTTTCAAATATTATCTCTCAGATGGCAACAATTTGAGATATTATGTCACCAGATTGTTAATGTGTAATGGTGACAACATTAAGTCTCATTTAGGTATGACAGTCTTTTCAAGAATATGCATTGGGTCGGTGATATTTTCAGCAATTCGAACTTTATAGCAGAAGCTATTGTCATAATTCGAATTGATATAATTCAATTTTTTGCAGGAGTTTGAGAATAATTCGAATTTTGTGACTGTAAAAGGAATGAAACACGAAGAAATGAATGAAGAAAGAAATTAATATGAGATGACCACTATTTCTTTGGATATTAATTGTGTTCAAGATTTAAGGGATGCAAATAATTAATGTGGTCAAAATTTTCTATTTATCTAATTATTATGGCAATTTTTTTATATTAAAATAATTATACTATTTTACCTTTTTAAGGAGCTTCTTAAAAATTATTTTAAGAAGCTAAATCGGACTCTATTGTACCAATGAAAGATGGGAGTTGACATAGATATGATAATTACATTTACCAGGCGGTAGATTATTGTAATTCTCTCTTGTGGACCAGCATGGCCAATGCTATTAGGAGGGTCGGCGAGAAGGTGGTAGGGGTTTCTTCGGCCAGGTCTAGTGAACCTAGGGAGGCATGGTGGTGGAATGAGGAGGTCCAAAAGAAGGTTAAGGCAAAACAAGCGCTATTTAAGGAGCTTTTGTCGGTTAGTGTTGGGGAGGAGAGAATCTTGAAGATTATAGCGTACAAGGTGGCGAAAAGAGAGGCTAAGAAGGCAGTGGCTAAGGCTAAAGGTGAGGCTTACGAGGATATGTACAAGCGCCTAGACACCAAAGAAGGAGCGAAAGCTATTTTTAAACTAGCGAACGCTAGGGAAAGAGGGCGGCGCGACCTGGGTCCTGTTAAGTTTATTAAGGATGATTTGGGACAAGTGTTAGTGAAAGATGTGGCTATTAAGGAGAGGTGGAATAGGTATTTTTTCGAACTTTTCAATGAGGCTAGGGGTAGTGACTCGGTGGTGCAAGGAGTTAGTCTATCTTCTGCTTGTTCGTTTAGTTCCTGTGAGAGCATCAGCAAGGAGGAAGTGAAGGGTGCCCTAATGAAAATGGGGAGAGCTAAGGCTGTAGGCCCGGATCAGATCCCTATTGAGGTGTGGCTTTGTCTGGGGAAGTCGGAGTTCAGTGGCTAGCAGAGCTGTTCAACATCCTCCTCAGAGGTTCTAAGATGCCGACGGAGTGGAGGCATAGTATTGTTGTGCCATTTTTCAAGAACAAAGGCGATGCTCAGAGTTGTAGTAACTATAGGGGTATTAAACTCCTCAGTCATACTATGAAACTTTGGGAAAGAGTGGTGGAATGCAGGGTTAGAAGAGAAGTTGAGATCTCAAAGAATCAATTTGGCTTCATGCCGGGGAGGTCCACGACTGAGGCCATTCATCTCGTCAGACGCCTTGTGGAGAAGTTTAGAGAGCGGCGTAAGGACCTCCATATGGTGTTCATAGATCTAGAGAAGGCTTATGATAGCATTCCATGTGATTTTATTTGGAGGAGCCTAACAGAGAGGAGGGTATCGTTACCGTTCGTTAGGGCGATCCAATACATGTACTCCCAACCTAGGACGTACGTAAGGACCCCAGTTGGTGACACCCAGTATTTTCCGGTTGAGATAGGGCTACACCAGGTTCGGCGCTTAGCCCTCTTCTCTTCGCTCTAATCCTTGACGTCATTTCGCGGGGGATACAAGATGGCATCCCGTGGTGCATGCTTTTTGCTGACGATATTGTGTTAGTGGCGGAGTCGAGGAGGGAGGTGAACTCGAAGTTGGATCTATGGAGTTATAAGTTAGAATCCCAGGGCTTGCGCGTGATCCGGTCTAAGACCGAGTATCTCTGGTGTAACTTTAGTGGTGAGTCTAATGAGGAAGATGTAGAGGTTATGATTGCGGATCAGATCGTACCCCGTACGGATAAGTTCAAGTATTTGGGTTCGATCATTCAGAAGGAAGGTGAGTGTGAAGATGATGTCACTCATCGCATCAAGGCGGGGTGGCTAAGGTGGAGAGCATCGACAGGGGTCCTGTGCGACAAGAAAGTCCCTCTAAAGTTGAAGGGTAAATTCTATAGAGCGGCAATCCGACCTGCAATGTTGTATGGCTCCGAATGTTGGGCGATGAAGAAGTCGCTTGAGATCAAGTTGGAAGTGGCTGAAATGAGAATGTTACGTTGGTCATGTGGTCGCACAATGTTAGATAGAATCGCGAACGGGGTTTTCAGGAATGCGCTGAAAGTGGTGCCCATTTCAGCGAAAGTTAGGGAAGGGAGATTGAGATGGTTTGGCCATGTCCGCAGGAGGCAGACATCTGCTCCGGTGAGGAGGGTCGAGAGTTTATTGGTTGTCGGGGATAAGAGGAGAGGCAGACCGAGGAGGACGTGGGAGGAGCAGCTGAGATTAGATTTGAAGGCCTTAAACCTTTCCGAGACCATGACTGTTGATATGTGCGCTTGGAGGAGCCAGATCAGAGTTGCGGATTCTTTTGTAGGGAGCGGTGCTGTAGTTGAGAGCCTCAGGGTTGGATTGTCTCGGTTAGCTTTGACCTAGAGCATTGTATTGTTTTACTTTCATTGTTTATTTTATCCTATTGTCTTTGCCTGTGGTGTATTTTTGACAGGGAGCTGTGCGTTGAGCCAACCTCTCTTCTGTTAGAGCAACGTTCATCGGGAGTGAAGTAGCCAAATTCCGCTTAGGTAAGTCCCATGTGGATTAATCCATGGGCTTAGGTATGGTATCGAGCTTTTTAGAATTATTTTTTTTATCACTCAATATTCTACTGTGCACTAAGTTGGGGGTCTTCACGGAAACAGCCTCCCTACCGTAATAAGTAGGGGCATGGTCTGCATACATCTTACCCTCCCAGACCCTGCTCTAAGCGAGAT
The DNA here is from genome assembly GCA_033398695.1 of Orobanche coerulescens. NCBI lineage: Eukaryota > Viridiplantae > Streptophyta > Magnoliopsida > Lamiales > Orobanchaceae > Orobanche > Orobanche coerulescens. Next base: position 24,102,207 of record CM065812.1, read on the forward strand.
ATACTGGGTATGTTTGGTTTGGTTTGGTTTTCTTTTAGCTTGGTAACCAATTATAAGGATCGGGTTGAGAGGCGATTTAAGTATGATAGTGACATGAGTTCAATAAAAGGATTAATGTGCCGATTGAATTTTCTAAAGTGTCAACTATTTTCATATATCTTTGGAAATTTTTACGTGTAATGCTTTATGAAAGGTTTATAAGTTTAATTTTCCCGTCAATATTTTATTGGTTGAATCTGTCACACAGAGCTTGTCGAGTGCAATTTATTTGATTGGTATAATCTGCAACCTATTACGTTCAGTTCGAAGGTTTATTCAGTATGCACTGGAAGAATAGCGGATTCTCATCATAAAAAAATTAGAAAATTTTTTGTGGCAAAATTACCAGTTAGGGACATGAACTTCCCAAATTTTGCACTTATGGCAACAAACATTTTTTGTATCATTTAAGGGTATGAACTTGTTTTCGTTCAACCAAATTAGGGTATCCGTGAATTTTCGCCAGTTAAATTTAACGGACTTGCTGACTTGTCCGTTAAGTGACACGCGTCACCTTCTGATTGGTCCACGTGTCCTCGATTTGCCTTCATATTCTCCGGTCATCATCTCTGACAAAGGCGAGCTTTTTCCGACCACTTATTTGTTGACCCATTTTTTATCCCATTTTTTCCAGCCACTATTTTTTCCGACCAAGTACCTCTCTCTCTCTATATATATATATATGGGGAGAGAGAGAGAGAGAGAGGGAGAGAGAGAGAGAGAGAGAGAGAGAGAGAGAGTTGTAAAGAATCTAGGTCATAAAATAAAGATAAAACAATTGATCCAAATGTTTTTTTATATTTAATAAGCTGGTTTTTGGTATACATTATAGCTAATAAAACACTTTTTCTTCAACGTGTATATATGTATGTATACTGTTTATAATATGTACATGTGTACTGTATATATATACAGATACAAATAATATATATGTATAGGCTCTATTTGCTTCGTCCGTGTTTATTAGGACCTGATGTAACCGAGCTGATCGGCCACCAAGAACCGAGTTAATCTCAGGAGTTTAACTAAGAAAACTCGAATGTATGAAGTATTGCCTTTTTCTCTCTCTAAAATATGCTGTAATCTCAAAATTATGCTTGGTCTCAAGGAAAGCCCTCCCCCTTCTTTTATAGAAGGGAGAGGCGCCTGTTCTCTAAGATCTTCCCTGATTTTTAGGGAAAATCCCGGATATCTAGGGATTCAACTGCGATTTTCCATCCCTGGATTTCCGGGATTGGAGAGTATGGGCTCTCAGTCCCCGAATCTCAGGGATTCTATCAGGTGAGTCAAGATCTCCTTTCTCGAGAGTTCGACCTTCGTAAGCCCGGAGAGACCTTAGGTCGGCTCATATTATAAAGGATCACTTAGGTCGGGATATTCTTATCCAAATCCGTAGGTCGGAGAGACCTTCGAGGTCGGACCTCTTTCAGCAGAGGTCACAGGTCAGCAGGGCCTCCGAGGTTGGCACCCTATTATCTGAGGTTATAGATCGGAGGACTCGAAGGTCGGCATCATCTGTTCTGAGAACCTAGGTTGGACTTTATTACTCTAAGAAAACCCTTTTTGACTAAGAGGTCGGTACGCCGACTTATATTGGTCCTTTTATAAACCGGGTTTTCAGGGAGCGTACATTCGTCGTCCTATCAACCAGTCCCCTCTACTCTAGTCGAGCAGTAAGACCGAGTAGAGTAAGATTTGTTTACAATCTGACGACCTCGACACAATAGTCCTTGGGATTCCCGTTCCCAGGTAACGAGGTTCCTCGAGCTTCGTGCGCCTTTATATCAACGTCCTTTCCTTTCATCGCCTTCCAACCGTCGCATCTATGGTCAAGTCCAGGTGTCCACCTGCTATAGGTCGGATGAGGCGGTGCCAGATCCAAACCGTTCTTTTACAGGATGCATCGGACGCTCCAGATCGCCCATTATCTTCTTGGTTTTCGCCCTCCTTCCCTATAAATAGAGATCCTCTCCCCCCTTAGTCACTTCCGCTCTTTTTCCTGCCAAATACTAGTGTGAGGGTTTTCCGGCGACACCTGCAACCTTTTGGTTTCCTGCTTCCGGTGGTGCTTCCGCTATTTTTCTCCGGCGATCTTCCACCCAATCTCATGGGTATGTTTATCTAAACACTCCTTTACTTTTTCTTTTGGTTTGTTACCGATATTTTCCTTTCTCCTCCCTCTCCTTTCTTCTTTTTTTTATGTCGTCTGCCTCGGATTCTCAGAATCTTTCCCGCCAATTGGCCGTGGACTCCTTTTTAGAAGGTCTATCCTCTTCTGATGGGGACTCGGGGGGTAGGTCGGGGTGGGCTACTGGATCCTCCCTCTGTCTTAGATATGAGCCCCTATGTGATGTAGATTGGTCCGAGCTGGGCGACATCCCTTCTAGCCTTCCCTCTGGCATTCCTCTGATCATTGTAGATCCCCACCTCCCCTGCCCCTATGGATGAAGTAACTGTGACCGGCCTATTAGCTGATCCATATCAAACGGTCGCAGGAGCTACTCGAGTTCTCCCTCCCCATCCTCTATCTAGGACTAGCCCAGCCGCGTTGGCTAGTTTTATAAAAATTTCTTAGACTTCCTCCGGGGTGGGAATTTGTCACGTCCCGGGCTAGTGACACCCCTGATCATCCTCCCCCAGGGCATATTACCTAATTCGTGGATCAGGTGAGCAGTGGTCTTCGCTTCCCACTCCATCCCTTCCTTGTCTCTCTCTCTCCATTAAATACAATCTTCCCCTTAACCAGTTTTCTCCCAATTCTTTTCGTTATATGGTTGGTTTTCTCGTGCTGTGTCATTACAGACACGAGGAACCCGACCTGGGTTTTTTATATTTTTGTTTTGGGCTAAAGAGTTTTAAAGGCTCCTTTTACTTGGCTTCCCGGAACAATGCCCATTTCTTTACCCACCTCCCTTCCAATGTGAAGGACTGGAGGTCGCGTTTCTTTTTCCTTCGTCTCCCTACGGCTGACTCTTGGGGTTTCCCCACGGAATGGACGCAGGCCACTCCGAGCCAGGATCCTATTCCCAGACGCAGTTCTATCCGAGTTGGGTGGGTCGAGAAAGTTCGGGAATGGAATGCCATTCCCTACAATGCTTTCCAGCTGACGCAATTTCATGATCTTCTATTCCATTATGGGCTGAGCTCGAATCCTTCCCCAGCTATCCCTGATATTGGTAGGTTTTAACGGTTCTTTCCATAGTATAATCTTTGTTATTTTGTTTTTTGGCTATATTACTGACCATTTGTATTGTTTTTCGTAGATCGATTCATGCGGACCTGCCAGTCTGATGCCTCCAAGCCGGCTGAACCGACGAAAGAGAAGGTCCCCAAATCGACGAATCCCCCTAAAGAGAGCGCGGAAGGCTCATCAAAAACTAAGCGGAAGCTCCCCTCTCGTCCTAAATCTGGGGTGACTCTCCCCTCCGTCCTGGCTCCTACCTTGACCACCGGGCGAAGCCCTGCAAGCTCGTCTCGGCAGCTTCAGGTCACCCAGAGGGCCCATTTTCCTAGCTCCCCTTCTTCCAAGCGGCCGAAGACCGCAGGTCCCCCTGGTCCGGCTATGGAGACCTTTCTCCGTTGCAAGGAGTGGGAGAAATTTCTTTCATATTTCAGCTCCATGATCCCGGCTAGGGATAAGCAGGCATTACGAGATGCCTCGGAGGACCCTCGCTTCGATGCTATGATGATGTATTTTGGGAAGGTATTCCTCTTTTCGCCTTCCTCCCCTTCTTTACTGCTTTTATGTTTATTATTACCCTTTGACGTCCTGATGTGACTTTCTCTTTTTTTTTTGTGCAGTTCTTCGCCACCTTTGTGACCTTCGCAGAAGATCATAAGATCGGCGCTTCGTCTTCCTCCCAGCTCACCCAGATGTCATCCGATCTGTTGGCTGCCCCGGAGGCTAAGTCAGGTCTTTCGGTTCAGCTTTAGGAGAGGGAATATCGCTTAGATGTTGCCCTTAAGAAAAGCTCTGAGCGGGAGGCAGTTTTGAAACGGGCTCAAATGGCCAACGTTCAGCTGAACCAAGAGCTGAAAGTTTTGAAGGCCCTGTCTCAAGCTGAATCGGAGAAGATGGGCCAGCTTGAGGCTCAGTTGTCGGAAGCTAAGGCCGAATCTGAGAAGATTGCCCAGCTCGAGGCTCATGCGAAGGCGGAGTTGGATAAGGTCGCCCAACTCGAGGCTCAGACTAAAGCAGAATAAGAAAGGGTTGCCCAGCTGGAAGCTCAACTAGCCGAGGCCAGATCCGAGGGATCATCTTATGAGCGCGGAGTGATGGATGGCCGACGTCAATTTCTGACCAGTGACGTCGGTCACTCTTTCCTGGGGGCCTACCGTTCTGCCCTCCTAGCTCGGTATCACAATTCTACCGCCTTTCTGGTCAAGTTGGCTCCTGCCGCGACACAGTATTTCAATTTTGCTCTAACTCGCGCTCGTGAGCAACTAGCTGCTTTAGGCTTTATAGGTGAGCTGGACTGGGATGCTGCATTGAACGGGGCTCCTGTTCCTTCGGGTTGGTCTGGAGACGTGGAAGAATCTCCTGAGGCAGCCTGGTGGGAGGACGCCCTTGGGGAGTCCATAAAGGAATCCGGCCTAGATTTGGAGCTGCCTTTTGTCCCTCCTAACTCGCCTGCTAAGGCCAGCACTCCTAATTTCGAGGTGACTGGGACCGACCTTGATTCTTCTCCTTCGTCACCCCCTCCATCTTCCGAGCCTGTAGTTTAGTCTTTATTAGTTTTATGTGTATATTTTTTTGTTTTGTTCTTTGTACTGGCACAACTGTTTTTAATGAAAAGTCTTTTTTTTTAGTTGAGTACATTTTGGATTTGTACGATAGTGATATGTTTTGCTTCATAGCTTATCTCTGCGACTTCAAGTTAATAAAGCTCGGCATCGATTGTAACCTCGATATATCTGAACTGTTTGAATCAATATGACTACTTCCAAATATAACCCTACCTTTTCCTAATATAGCTCCGACCATTCTAAATCTCGCAACATCTTAAACATAACCTGACCACTTCGATCTTACAAGTTGTAATGGTTTGGTGGTTCTTAGGTTGTTTTAACCTAACCTTTTCACCGATCTTTAGTATAGGTTTAGATAAATTTTTGGATTTTAAGGATGCTGGGATATTTCCAACTCTTCCAAATATAACCTTTTTTTATAGGTCGGCTTGTGCTCTTCGCCTGAGGCTATCTATATATCGGGGCGGTTTACCTCTACCTGAAATCGAGGATATTTCCCTTAGTCATAGTTTCACAGGGCGGCTTACCCTTATTCGGATCTGAAGGCATTTCACCTGATCAGATGTCACAGGGCGGTTCACCCTTGCTCGGATCTGAAGGCATTTCACCTGATCAGATGTCACAGAGCGGTTCACCCTTACTCGGATCTGAAGGCATTTCACCTGATCAGATGTCACAGGGCGGTTCACCCTTACTCGGATCTGAAGGCATTTCACCTGATCAGATGTCACAGGGCGGTTCACCCTTACTCGGATCTCAAGGCATTTCACCTGATCAGATGTCACAGGGCGGTACACCCTTACTCGGATCTGAAGGCATGTTACCTGATCAGATGTCACAGGGCGGTTCACCCTTTACTCGGATCTGAAGGCATTTCAACTGATCAAATGTCATTTCTAGTTTTGCTCAATCAACACATTCAGAGAGATTTTTTTGTAATAGACTTTTATTTAAAACAACACAAGCTTTTCTCCACACCTCTTCATACAAAATACTTTTTTAAGTGACATATGTTCCAAGGTCTTTTGATGGGGTGCCCTTCCATATCCTCAAGCTCATAAGCTCCCCCTGCATAAATTTGGATTACCTTGTAAGGGCCCTCCCAGTTCGGCTCTAGTTTTCCTGTTTTTCTGAGGGCATCAGCCCGCCTAAGCACCAAATCACCGACTTGGAACTGTCTCTTCCTGACTCTTTTGTCGTGAGCTGCTTTTATCAGGCTTTTGTATCTTTCAGTTCGTGCTGCGGCCGCTTCTCTTATTTCTTCTATGGTATCTAACGCCTCCTTCATTATTTCCTCGTTTTCCACCTCGTTGAACCATCGAACCCGATGGGACATTTCTCCGACTTCTGCTGGGATGACGGCTTCGGACCCGTACACCATACTGAAGGGTGTTTCCCCTGTTGACGATCTAGGTGTGGTCCTATATGACCATAGTACCGAGCTAAGCTCATCCACCCATCCTCCTCCAACTTTTTATAAGCGGGTTTTGATCCCTTGCAAGATTGTTCTGTTAGTTACCTCCACTTGCCTATTAGTTTGCGGGTGAGCAACCGCAGCGAACCTTTGCTTGATATGCATCCCCTCGCACCAGGACTGGGTTCTTTTCCCATTGAATTGAGTTCCATTGTCTGAGATAAGTATCTGGGGCGCTCCGTACCTGCAGCAAATGTTGTTAAACAGAAAACTTATGATTCTTTGCTCGGTTATGGTGGCCACAGGCTCGGCCTCTACCCACTTGCTGAAGTAGTTTATGGCTACTATTAAAAACTTCCTTCCTCCCGAGCCAGGTGTAAACTGCCCCATGATATCAATTCCCCATTTAGCGAAAGGACAGGGTGCTCCCATGGTAATCATATCTTCAGCTGGGATGTGAATTAAGGGTACGTGCATTTGACATTTTTGGCATCGCTTAACCATCTCCACTGCTTTCTTGCTCATGGTCGGCCAGAAAAAACTAGCTCTCAGTGTTTTGCTAATTAGCGCCCTTCCTTTGGTATGATCACCGTAGCACCCTTCATGGATTTCTTCCAGTATACTCCACCCTTCTTCTTCCGAAATGCACCGTAGGTACGGGCCGAGGTAGGATCTCTTGTATAGTTCATCGTTAATGCAACAGAACCTCGCTGATCTTTGTACAATTTTCATTCTTTCTTTCCTTTCATTGGGTAGTTCCGCCCTTCTTAGGTATGTCAACAAAGGAGTTCTCGAGTCTGCCATCTCGTTCACCTCCATCACCTGTTTCATGATGCTACTCCGGGTTGCTCCCAAAATCGTTACTGTCCGTGAGTGGCAATCCACTAAGAAGCTTCCCATTTTTGCTAGGTAATCAGCTTTTACATTTTCCGCCCTAGGGATATGGATCAACTTCCATTCCCCTAGTTTTTTGATAGTCTCTCTCACTTCCTCAACATACTTCTTCATCCGATCCTCATTTATCTCGAATTTTCCTCCTACCTGCTGTGTGACCAGCTGAGAATCAGAATAAGCAATGAGTCGTCGCGCGCCCAAGTCTATCCCCAGCTGCATTTCCTTAACCAGGGCTTCATACTCGGCCTCGTTGTTAGATGCTTTGAAATCGAATTTTATGGCATACTCTAATTGCTCGCCCTCTGGGGTAGTTAGGACTATCCCTTCCCCAGAGCCACTGGTTGTTGCCGATCCATCCATATGTAATAGCCACTGTCCCTCTGGAGGCGATGGCATGGCCCCCTCTTGGATGAAGTCCGCTAGGGCCTGAGCTTTAATTGCCGTTCTCGTCTCATACTCCATGTCGTATTCCCCCATCTCTATCGCCCACTTCACCAGGCGACCTGACGCATTAGTTCGTCCTAATATTTCTCTTAAGGGAAAGTGGGTTCGCAGCTTTATTCGGTGGGCTAGGAAATACGGCCTCAATCGCCGGGCTGTAATTACTAACGCCAGTGCTCCCTTTTCTAGCTCGGAGTAATTCCGCTCTGCTCCTTGCAAAATTCGGCTTGTATAATAAATGGGTTTTTGCTTACTCATTTCCTCTCTTATCAAGATCGAGCTAACCGCCCCCTCTCCCACGGATAAGTAGAGTATGAGCTCTTCTCCTGGTACTGGTTTGGTGAGCAGAGGCAGCTCGGCCAAATATTCTTTTAATTTTTCGAATGCTGTTTGCGCTTCGGGGGTCCATTCGAACTTGTTCCCTTTTCTTAAGAGTTTAAAAAATGGGAATCCCTTCTCGGCTGAGCATGATATGAACCGGCTCAGTCCCGCTATTCTTCTTGTTAATATCTGGATATCCTTAATATTTTTTGAAGGATTCATTTGCAGCACTGGCTTGACCTTTTCCGGGTTGACCTCGATTCCTTGCTCTGTGACTATATATCCCAGGAATTTTCCTGATTTTACTCCAAAAGAACACTTTGATGGGTTGAGCTTCATTCCGTATGTGCGCAGGTTTCCGAACGTCTCTTCTAGGTCTCTGATATGCTCTCCTGCCTTTACGCTTTTTACTAGCATGTCATCCATGTACACTTCCATGTTTCTGCCGATTTGGGATCTAAAGATTATGTCAACCATCTTTTGATATGTGGCTCCTGCATTTTTCAACCCAAAAGGCATGCGTACATAACAAAAAGTTCCTTTTGATACCACAAAACTAACCCTCTTTCTGTCCCTGGGTGCGAGAGGAATCTGATGATATCCCGGAGAAGCATCCATCATACTGAGCAACTCGCACCCCGAGGTTGAATCCACCAGCTGATCTATGCGGGGTAACGGGTAGTGATCCTTCGGACATGCTTTATTTAGGTCTCGGAAGTCCATGCACATCCTCCACTTCCCCTGGCCTTTTCCCACCATGACAGCGTTGGATAGCCACTCCGGAAACTGGATCTCCGTTATGTGTCCAGCTCGGAGGAGCTTGTCAACTTCTTCCCCAATGATCCCATCCATCTCCGGCCCAAAATGCCTCATCTTCTGCTTTACTGGTCTTATGGTTGGGTCGATGTTTAACCTGTGCTCGGCAACCGTTGGACTGATTCCCACCAGATCCTCGACAGCAAATGCGAAAATGTCCACAAATCTCCTTAGCAGGCTGATAAGGCTTTCCTTTATCCCATCGTCTAACCGACTTCCCACGCGAGTCTTTGTTTCTGGCTTTCCTAGAACCAATTCTATTTCTAGCAATTCCTCATTGGGCTTGACGCCTTCTTCCTTGGCTTCCTCGGGCGCCTTTGATTGTTTATTCCTTTTAAACTCTGGATCCGGGCCTCCTAGCTCGGACGTCCTCTTACCGCGCTGCACTCCCTGCTTTACCATTGTCTGGTAACAAGATTGGGACACAAACTGATCCCCGGCTACTTCTCCTACCTCCCCTCCTACGGGGAATTTTACTTTCATGTGCGCGGTAGAGGCCACTGCTTCGAACTTGTTGAGTCCCGGTCGTCCTAGAATGGCGTTATGGGCCGATTTGGTGTCCACCACTAAAAACCTGAGCGTCTTGACCTTTCGATGAGGTATCCGACCTAGTGCTACCGGAAGAACCACTTCTCCAACTGGCTGCACCTCGGTCATGCAGAACCCATAAAGCGCGGTATCTACTTTCTTTAATTCCACCTCCAGGTTCATCTGTTTGAAACAGTCATAAAATAAGATGTCCACCGAACTTCCCGTATCGATAAATACTCTTTGCACATCATAACTGGCGATCTCTGTAGTGATGACCAGTGCGTCATTATGGGGCGCATGTATCCCGCTATAATCCGCAGGGCCGAACTGAACGATAGGCCCGCTGCCTATAGAGGCGACATCTTCGAACTGATGACACCTAGCCTTTCGCGCGTGAGCTTTCCTAGCCTAATTAGAATTTCCGTCGGTTGGTCCTCCTGATATCATGTGGATCACTCCTTTCATAGCTAGGGGAGCATCGGGTCCCCGAGGGGCTTCTCTTTTCATCCCCGCCCCCCCTTGGGGCATGGGTGGTTGCCTCCGACCTCCATTCCTCTGCTGATATGTGAACTCCATTAGATGTCCCGCTCGGACCAGCCTCTCGATCTCGTCCTTAAGTTGCTTGCAATCATTTGTCTTATGCCCATAATCATTGTGGAATCGACAATAAAGCCCTGATTTCGGCTGGGTGGGCCCATTAGAACAAGATGCAGGCCACTCGATAACCCTATTCATCTTACCTTCAACTGCTTCCAAAACCTGAGCTCTTCTCATTGTTAATGGGCTGTATTGGTCAAATCTTGGTCGCCTTAGAACGGTATCGCTCTTCCTTCAGTCTATCTTTCCAAGCGGCATTTCCTCCCGAGGAAAATTTCCTTGAAAGGTATATTCTTCGCGCCGCACCAATCTGCTAGACCCCTTTTCCCCATTTTCGGGCTTTTCTTGCAATTCTTCCATATCCTTCTCGGTTTCCTCAACATTAATGTATTTCGAACATCGGGCTAAGACCTCATCATATGTTCTGGCTGGTTTTTTAGCCAATGAGGTGCGTAGCAGTCCAGGCCTTAGTCCCTGTGTCAAGGCACTGGTTTTTACCTCTTCAGACGATGAGGGTACCTCCAGACATGCTTTTGTAAATCGGGTCACATAAGCTCTCAGCGCTTCTCCGGAGTAGTGCTTGATACTGAACAAGGACATGAAGGTCTTATGGTGCGCCCTGGCGCTTGCAAAGTGAGTCAAGAATGCTGAGCTGAAAGCTTTGAAGCTGGTGATTGACCCAGGGGGTATCTGGTGGAACCAATCCTGAGCTGACTCCGTCAGCGTAGCCAATAATGCTCTACAACTCACGGCATCCGAATATGGGTGTATTACGACCATGTTTTCGAATCGGTATAAATGTCGGGTAGGATCTGAGAGTCCATCGTAGGTGAAGGTGACAGCCCTAAACCCATATGGGAGCTCGGCCTGCAGTATGCCTTCCGAGAAGGGATGGCCTGGATGACTCTCCATGTCCTTCCCTGCAACCCTCTGTCGCAACTCCTCCAGCTCGTCTTGCATACTGGATATTAAGGGATCCAGCGTTTTTTCCTGTCTAGATCGCTCCCATATTCTTGGATAACACTCCCCATGCTCTTCCTGCTGATCAATTTCCTCCGGCCCATCCGAAAGGATGGGTATTACTTTTCGTGGTATTCTTTGTTTCTCGACCTCCCGACTCTTCTGGATCGCATTGGCGATTATGTCGGCTAAGGCTTCCTTTGTCAGTGTGATCGTGCTGGGTGCATCTTCTTCTACCGGGGTGACGGGTGTTTTTTCCAGAGTGGATTCTCCACCCGCGGCTGCTAGTTCTTCTTCTAAATTTCGGGGTATCAACTCCCCTATTTTCTTCTGGTTCATTTCTTCCGCCATTACTGACCTCACGTCTCAGCTCAAAGTGACTCGATGTCACACTTTCCACAGACGGCGCCACTTGATGTAACCGAGCTGATCGGCCACCAAGAACCGGGTTAATCTCAGGAGTTTAACTAAGAAAACCCGAATGTATGAAGTATTGTCTTTTTCTCTCTCTAAAATATGCTGTAATCTCAAAATTATGCTTGGTCTCAAGGAAAGCCCTCCCCCTTCTTTTATAGAAGGGAGAGGCGTCTGTTCTCTAAGATCTTCCCTGATTTTTAAGGAAAATCCCGGATATCCAGGGATTCAGGCTGCGATTTCCCATCCCTGGATTTCTGGGATTGGAGAGTATGGGATCTCAGTCCCCGAATCTCAGGGATTCTGTCAGGTGACTCAAGATTTCCTTTCCCGAGAGTTCGACCTTCGTGAGCCCGGAGAGACCTTAGGTCGGCTCATATTATAAAGGATCACTTAGGTCGGGACATTCTTATCTAAATCCGTAGGTCAGAGAGACCTTCGAGGTCGGACCTCTTTCAGCAGAGGTCACAGGTCAGCGGGGCCTCCGAGGTTGGCACCCTATTATCTGAGGTTATAGATCGGAGGACTCGGAGGTCGACATCATCTGTTCTGAGAACCTAGGTTGGACTTTATTACTCTAAGAAAACCCTTCTTTACTAAGAGGTCGGTACGCCGGCTTATGTTGGTCCTTTTATAAACCGGGTTTTCTGGGAGCGTACATTCGTCGTCCTATCAGGACCGATTAAAAGGCACGCAAAACAATGGACTGGATTTATTATTAATCAATCTTTAAGGCATTTGATTGTATTTTTTTGGGTCCAGACCAATTCCTACCCATTCGTCGGACCTAGATCGAAGACGAAAACCAGATCGAGAGAAATAACCCCTTTCCTGCGGCGGCGTTGATCGATTTCATCCCTAACTTCGACGGCGTTGATCGATTTCATCCCCAACAACCAGATCGGACTAGGTTGTACGACGGCGTTGATTGATTTCATCCCCAACTTCGACGGGCCTCGGTAACTCACCTTACCAGCGAAGAAGGTAACTCCCCTTACCACGACGAAGACGGCGAGCCTGGATATCCCGCGAAGAAGGTAACTCCCCTTACTATCAGGCATATTAATAATCGGACCCCCTTGGACTGATAACACATCTGGCCGGCCCGCGATTCCGAACGCGGGCCTTAACATTTTTGCGGGCTGCACCAATATGAAGCACACACCTTAATCGCCTATATAAGGCAATTGTTTCCGCCCTAATCGCCGTTTATCAGACCAAGCAAACGGGCCCATACTGTTTATAATATACAAATATATACGTACATACTTCTATAAATATACATCTATATATATACTACATATAAATATATATAATACATACGTAAAATATATATACATAGAATACTTATATATATATATATAAGCAGTGATATAAATATATATATATATATATACACACACACACACATATATTGCAGTTGCGTGGCCGAAAAAAAAATAAGTGAAAAAAATTTCCGGAAAAAGTGGCAGAAAAACTGGTCTGAAAACTCACCATCGCAAGATGGCTGGAGAAGGAGAAACCAATCAAAGACACGTTGACCAATCAGAAGGTGACACGTGTCACTTAACGGACATGTCAGCAAGTCCGTTAGATTTAACTGACGGATTTTCACGGATACTCTAACTTGGTTGGACGAAAACAAGTTCAGATCTCCAAATAATACAAAAAATTTGTTACCATAAATATAAAATTTGAGAAAATTCATACACTAATTAATAATTTTGCCATTTTTTGTTGATTGTTAATATTCTTTGTTCTGTTGTACAATATGCACTTTAGCAACTTGTCGTAATTGGAGTGCTCCATTAAATTTCCACTATAAATTATTTATTCTCCACCTCTAATATTTTATCTTGTAAATTCTCCTATAAATAGGAGCCTTGAGAAGGTTGTAAAATGCACACAAAAAAGAAGAAGTAAAAAAACTTCCTCCCATTTCCTCTCTACTTGTTCTCTTGTTATTTTCTATTTTATGCTATTATTATTTTCAATAATAGTCTTGCTTAATATTAGTTTCATAACACGTTATCAGCATGAGTTATTGCTTGTAAAAAGGTTAGTATTATTCGGGATTGAATTTATTTATACTAACTTATTTTTATTCTGTCTTGTAGAGAAAAATGGCCGGAATTGAAAACAAAAAATTCCAGATCCTCGATGTTACTGGCAATAACTATTTATCATGGTGCCTTGATGTTAAATTGCACCTCAGGGTATGAGATTGACTACTACCTTGGAATGTGTTGAACTTGCTAATGCCGATATTAAAAATGAGGCAAATGCAATGATATTCATGCGTCATCATTTATCCGAGGATATGAAGAATGAATATATACAAATTGAAAGGCCTTCTGACCTCTGAAAGAAGCTCAAAGACAGATTTGATCACACCAGAACTGTAATATTGCCACAGGCTCAATATGAATGGCAACTACTGAGACTGCAAGATTTTAAATCTGCTGCTGATTATAATTCAGCCTTATTCAAAATTGAGTCTCGACTGGCCTTGTGCGGTACACAGCTATCTGAGACTGATAAGTTGGAAAAAGCATTCACCACGATGCATCCTCAAATATGGTGTTTCAATAACAATACAGACAATGACAATTTCAAACATATTCTGAGCTAATTTCAGTTCTTCTCACGACTGAGAAGACGAATTATTATTGTGGGTCCTATGCCGAACCTGAAGCACATACCATCTCTGGTAGAGCTGCCGGCCAATTCAAGAGACGTAAAAATAGACCGGGGTGTGGAACCCGGAGAGGTGGTGGACGTGGTGGCTACCGCCAAGCTATTTACAGAAATGACCGCGACGGATGTAACTATCATAATCGTGATAGTTATCATTATTCCCGTCAAAATAACTACAGATCAAGCAGTCAATTCACGGGCATCGTGATAAAGAAAAAATGTCTATGGAAAATTCTGATGATGATCCATATCGTAGATGTGGTATAACTGGACATTGGGCTAAATATTATCGTACTGCCCAACACCATGTGGATTCATATCAGACATCAATAAAAAATAAAGGCAAAGATGTCCAGGCTCATACCACCGAAACAGTCGAGCCATCTAAAGTTATTGAGGCCAACACATCTAGGAACATATTTGATGAAAATCCTAACCAGGACTGGAAATCACTTGAGCTAGCAGATTTCCTTGAAGATCCTGGGTCAGTGGGACATGACAATGAATGGCTGAAATAAAATATTTATGCAATTATATGTCGTATATTTACTTTCTGGCTTGTAATACCTCAGTTGTTTTTGTGTGTATTTCTTTATGTATAATATAAATATTAATAAAATTATATTTCCCATTAACTTTCCACTATCCAACTGTCATAAATGGCTAGTAATAGTGTTTTAATATTCTATAAATACACACACTTCATTCAACAATTTACTCAAACCTTCTTACAAAATTCTCAAACACCTTCATCCGATTTTTTTCAAAATGAGTAATAGATCGCTCGTCTTTATTTTCGCAACGATCTTCATGTGCATCATACTAATATTTTGCGAAGACTTTCCCCCAGAACTATTCTGGATTGCTGTTTCACTTCTTGTTTATATTATTGGCCTTGTATCGGCACTAATGATACATGCACAAATGTATTATTGATTTAAAAATAAAATCTGTATGTTTTCATTTCCGTTATCAGTAAAAAAACAAATATTGTGTTTCATGTCGTAAATATTTATTGTGCGATGATTATAAAATATTGATTGAACAGGAATACAAATGGAAAATATCGAACAGATAAATAATTGTCTTATTGATAGTGCAACAACGCACTCAATATTTACAAGTAAAGCATATTTCTCGAGCATGAAATTATGCAAGATGCATGTTACAATTATATCCGGTCCTGTAGAGATTATTGATGGCTCCGGGAATACAACCGTGATGTTGCCTAATGGAACAAGTTTGCATATTGAAAACGCATTATCATCTGGTAGATCAAAAAGAAACCTGCTGAGTTTTAAGGATGTACGCCGAAATAGTTATCACTTGGAAACAGTGATTGAAAATAATAAAGAACATCTCTATATTACATCCTATAAAATGGACATTAGACTTGTCCACGAGAAAATTGAAGCAACAACTTCTGGACTGTATTGTGTCCCTATTCGAGCTTTTGAAACCTACGCCACCATGGCTTGGAAGTTGGTGAATCCTGATATATTTGGGTTATGGCATGATCGCCTTGGGCACCCAAGAACTTCTATGTTACATAGGATCTGTGACAGATGTAATCAAAACTTTTAATCATCAGCTGACTTGTGTGCGACACTTGGTTAGAACGGAGGCAGAAAATATTTTTCATTTCGATATGCGGATGAAGCCGGAGATTCAGCAGTACATGTCTGGGTTCGAGTGTACTACGTTGCGACAGTATCAAGACAAAGCGCTGGCCTACGACATGAAAGAGGCGGCGGTGGAGAAATCAGCGGAGGCAAAGAAGCAGAAAGTGACCGGCAACTTCTCAGAAAACAAGAGCGGTGGGCCCCGCAAGGGCCTGTCTTCCTTTTATTCGGCTAGGAAACCTCCACATCCTTCTAGAGGTGGTGGACATCCATTAAAGGGCACAAAAATGCTAATGTCCAAAGATTATTTCTGTGAATCATGTTCACGTGGAAAACGTATTACTAAACCTTATATGAAAAAGGTTGGTAATGAATCACCATTATTTTTACAACGTATTCATGGTGATATTTGTGGACCAATACATCCAGCAAGTGGACCATTTCGATATTTATGGTCTTAATAGATGCATCATCTATATGGTCCCACATATGTTTATTATCTATCAGAAATGTTGCTTTTGCACGACTCTTTTCCCAAATTATTAAACTCCGAGCACACTTTCATGAATATCCTATCAAAAATATAAGAATGGATAATGCCGGAGAATTCACATCAAAGACTTTTGATGAATATTGTGCAGCACTAGGAATAAATGTTGAGCACCCAGTAGCACATGTTCACACCCAAAATGGATTGGCTGAATCCTTAATCAAACGAGTTCAAATTATTGCTCATACATTATTAATGAGATAAAAGATCACTAGTGCAGCATGGGGTCATGCAGTATTACATGCATCAGCACTCATCAGATTACGCCCCACTTCTTGTCTTATGCACTCCCCTACGCAATTAACTTTAGGCTTTGAACCAAATATTTCGCACCTTCGCATCATATGTGTTGTTCAAGTGCCAATTCCACCTCCTCAAAGGACAAAAATGGGTCCTCAAAGTCGACTTGGCATGTACGTTGGATTTGATTCCCCGTCAATAATTCGGTATTTGGAACCAATAACAGGTGACTTATTTACTGCACGATTTGCAGATTGTCATTTTGATGAGACGATGTTTCCATCAATTGGTAAAGACTTTCTCTGCCAGCTTCATAGATTGCAGAAATTATTGTATGGATTAAATCAATCTGGTCGCATGTGGTATCATAGATTGAATGAATACCTTTCTAAGGAAGGCTATAAAAATGATCTTAAAAGCCCATGTGTTTTTATTAAAATATTCAATACTGGATTTGCTATCATTGAAGTCTATGTGGATGACATAAATTTAAGCGGAACTCCTAAAGAGTTATCCGATGCTGCTGAATATCTGAAGAAAGAATTTCAGGTTAAAAACTTTGGAATAACAAAACTATGTCTTGGTCTTGAACTCGAACATAAAAATAATGGAATACTTGTCCAGCAATCTGCTTATACCAAGAGATTGCTCAAACGATTTAATATGGACAAGGCACATCCTCTGAGTACTCCTATGGTCGTACGGAATTTAGACCCTAAGAAAGATCCTTTCCGACCTAAGGAACCAAATGAGGAAATTTTGGGTCCTGAAGTGCCTTATCCGAATGCTGTTGGAGCACTAATGTATGTACCAGACCCGATATCTCTTTTGCAGTAAATTTACTTGCAAGATACAGTTCTGAACCAACTTGAAGACATTGGAATAGTATCAAACACATTTTTCGTTATCTCAGCGGTACCATTGACCTGAGTTCATCTTATTCAAAAGAGGCCATTAATTCTGGATTAGTTGGTTATGCTGATGCGGGATACAAACCCGATCCACATAAGGATCGCTCACAAACTGGTTATTTATTCTGCTATAATGGTACAACTATATCATGGAGATCGACCAAACAAACATTAGTAGCTACATCTTCCAATCATTCTGAGATAATTGCTCTCTATGAAGCTGACAGAGAAAGTGTTTGGCTAAGATCAGTTATAGCTCATATACAAAATGAATGTCGATTGAAGCCTGTGACAGACACTCCCACAATCATTTATGTAGACAATACAGCATGCATAACACAAGTCAAATGTGGATATATAAAATGTGATCAGACCAAGCATATTTCACCGAAATTTTTCTACACGCATGAACTTCAGAAAAATGAAGAAATAAATGTTCAACAAATTCGCTCCTGCCACAATCTTGCTGATATATTTACAAAATCACTGTCGACATCGATATTCGAGAAACTGGTATACGACATAGGCATGAGAAGACCTAACAAGAAGCAAGATTGGTGAATCAATTTGGAAACTCTTTATTTCAGGGGGAGTGAAATCAAATATGTGTCATGTACTCTTTTTTCCTTATGGCTGGTTTTTGTCCCACTGATTTTTTCCAGCTTAAGGTTTTTAACGAGACAGCTTATGCACGTAGGACATGCTTATCCAACTTACAATGCTACGTCCAAGGAAGAGTGTTGTACAATATGAACTTTAGCAACTTGTCACAATTGGAGTGCTCAATTAAATTTTCACTACAAATTATTTATTCTCCACCTCTAATATTTTATCTTGTAAATTCTCCTATAAATAGGAGTCTTGGGAATGTTGTAAAATGCACAAAAAAAAAAGAAGTAATAAAACTTCCTTTTATTTCCTCTCTAATTATTCTCTTATTATTTTATATTCTATGTTATTATCATCTTCAATAATAGTCTTACTTCATATTATTTTCGTTCTTTCATTTTTGTAATAATCTTATGCATATGGTTGACTATTTGAAGGATTTGATTTTTGAACTTTATTACTGCAAACAAAACCTTTGTACTTGAAATGAATCACGTGGCACGTGTATTTTTTAAGAAGCATGTGTTTATCTCTGCTTTGAGTATAATAAAACCTTGTGTGAGCTTATAGCAACCTTGTGTGAGCTTATAAATCATTCATGAAGTAGTTTTGACAAATTTCGTATATACCTGAAGTATTATTGCTGTGAAATAATTTTAAATTGTAGGGTGTACATGAAATGAATTTTCGCAAAAAGTTCGTGAAAATATTCGGGCATGTTCGGTTGGCATTCGAGTTTGACCGAACCGAACCGTTCGCGATCATATTCGTTATATATACGAACTGAACACGAACATATACATTATTGTTAACAATTACTAAATATTAATATATATTTTATTAATTAACAACACTTTCAAAACTCTAGACCTAAGCTGTGTTCTTTGCCTTATTGAATGATTTTTAGACATTTTAGCTAGATCTTTTTTTTGTTTTTTGTATTATTATTGCCTAAATTTACATGAATTTTTGTTTTTCCTTGTATTTTCATATACAAACGAACAAATGAATGCTCAATCAAACCATTCGGACGTAATCGAACCGAACACTTACGAACGAACGCAAAATTTCTGAAATTTTAACGAGTCGAACACGAGTAAGTGGTGGGAATATTCGCCGAACAAGAACACAAACCGAACTTATCATTAAGGTCACCATTCGATTCGTTCGATTCGAAATGCACCTCTACTAAGTTGGAAATGAAAATGACTTGCTTGTTAGCCGGTGGATAGACTACTCATAGGTAAATCTTTGCCCGCTATCTATAGAATCTTCCAAAAAGTAAGCATTTCAAAAGGTACATATGAAACTTTTACAGTTGCTCATGATTCTAATTTGTTTTTTGGTCAAATTTAACTTCCTGGATGAATAGGGGTGTGTGCGGGTCCATTCTATGCAGGTTAGGATTTAAATCATATTCGCATCACATTAATGTGATGTGAGAACTTTAAAATAGATTTAATTTCGATCCAACCCGCATTAACAGATTGAATTATATTTCAATGCAGGTTGAAATTTATTTCGGGTTGGGATGGAGTTCAACATATCCTATAAATTGATTAGTTCAAATATCAACAATCAAATACTAAGTATTGAGAAAATTAAAAATTAAAAAGTTCAAACATTCCCTATTTCCCATAACGACTTAAATCTTACGCATTATTCAAAGCAAAGAAAATAAGACCAATTATTTTTCTACCGACTAAAAATATATAATATGTATATATACATATATGTATTATACACATATGTATATATCCAACTAGATTTAAGGGATGCGGTTCGGGTTCGAACAGGTTGGGTTTGGGCCTAACCCGTATCGCCATCACATTAAATGAGTTGGAAAATTTTCAAATTGAAATGTATCTATTATTTCGATGTAGTTTAGAAATCATTTTCTCGATTCCATTCTGATTCCATTCCGATTTTCAAATTACATGATGCTCACCCTATGAATCAGAATGCTTAAATTACTCGGAAAGAATTTATCAAATCCCAAGACTTCTTGGTCTCGTAAAATCTACACAAGCTATTTTATTTTTAATACTTTGTTTTTGGTATCGAAACATCGTATATTTTTAACTCGTTTATATTATGATGTTAGTTATTCGAATCTATTTATGATCTTTTTATATCATAGAAAAGCCTAATGTAATTAAGACTACAGATCATATTTGTTTAAGTACGTACGTAACCACAGAGGTCTACATATGCAAAGGCGAGCATAATTGTTGAGCTATTGTTACTTTAAAGATTCCATGTAAATTAAATTTAGTTAAAGTATGAAGGTTTTTTTTTTTCCTCAAAGATCCATCGCAATGTTTGAGTTTATAGATGATAATAGCAGTGGCCTTAATATTCAACAATTTATAGTAGGGCGGGGACTTTTGAAATCGGGAACCGAGGAACCGATCCGAACCGCATCGGAACCGACGGTTCGGTTCGGTTCGTGGTGACAATTTCTTTGTTTTTTTTCGGTTCGGTTCCTAGAGATAGGAAACGGTTCGGTTCGCGGTTCCATTTCTATTTTAAAGAGGAACCGTCGGAACCGAACCGAACCGCGGAACCGAACCGAAATGGGAACCGAACCTAATGAAACAAATATAATATAATATATTCTTATTAAAAACATAATTATAATTTTAATTATTAATTTACACATAAAAAAAATACAAAAGGTCTTTAGGAAAAAACCTACTGCTACTAACTTCACCCACACCGCCGCCCCCTGAAGAAAAAACCTACCTGCAGCATCCGTCCGCTACCTGTTCTTCTTCGTCAATTGACTCAATTCTTTCGTTCTTCGGCTTCCGTCCATGGCATCTTCTTCGAATCCCAGCCCCGCCGTTAATCAAGCACCTCTAACTGAAAACTCCGATTTTGATTCTTCTTGTTCGTTGGATGAAGAACGCAGCCAACAGTTAGGTAATTACCAAAAATTTGAAATTTCATATTTCATCTCTGAACTCTGATAATGATAATATAGTCCGGATTCTTCATATTTGATAATCTTTCTTTCCGAAATATGAAGAGCTCTTTCTTTTGATTCGCGGATGTAATCTGTCAATTAGTCGAAGAAGTCTTTTCGTCTGAACGTGGGCTATTTACTATTTAGAAATGTCCACTGGTCTTGACTCTTACACAAGGAATAGGAAGAGAATGCAAGCTTAAGGGAGAAGACAGAAGCAACTGAACTGAGAGATTAGTTTTTTGGGGAAAAAAAATTCCAGCCAACTGGAATCGGTTCCGGTTCGGTTCCGAATCGGTTCAGTTTCAAGTCGGTTCGGTTTCGAGTCGGTTCGGACAAAAAAAACAGGCAGAACCGAACCGCGAAAAAAATGTGCGGTTCGGTTCCGGTTCCTACACTTTTCTTGTTGGAACCGAAAATTCCCAGGCCTAATTTATAGTTACACTTAAGTGTACCTCAAAATAGAATAAAATTCAACCAATTAGCTAGCCCATTTGGCCACTACATGAGTGTAAAAATTTATGTGGGGTGGAGGTCAGAGGTTCTATCTCTCTTGTCTCCACCTTAAAATCTTTCCCGGGACATATACGTTCTAATTAAGCCTTTGATATGACCTCATACTGAATATCATCCGTGTGGGTTCGATTCGGGGGATGACTTCATGTTCTCTTTACCTGGGAGGATCTGGTTGTACGTCAGCAGAATCCGACAAGACACTGGTCAGTTCGTGCATATCCCGCAATTTAACTTTTGGTGACAGTAATGAGAAAATGGAACTATTACCTTTAGATATAGTTAGGTGTAAGCCTAGAAATTGAGTTATAAAAAAAAGGATAAAATTCATAAAATCACGTGTTTAATTATATTTTCTTTTTTAACTTTTAGTTTCTTTTGTTTTTTAGCTTTATACTTTCTCTTATTCCTTAATATCGCAACAATTTGACTCTCACGATTCTTAATGCATAATTTTAATCATGAATACCTCAAATTATTATTAATAAATATTATAAAAAGTAATATTTTAAAAAGATAAATTCAAACTATTACAATAAAATTATACGTAATATTATTTGTTTTTTATATATTACAAAATACAGTTAAACCTCGATAAATGAATGTTCGATAAACGAATAACATCGCCAAATGAGTAATTTTCTCCGGCCCCAACTCTTTATAACATGTTCAAATTTTATTTCGATAAACGAATAATTTCGCTAAATGAATATTTTTCTCCGGTCCTAATCATATTCATTTATCGAGATTTTACTGTAATAGTTAAAATTGATATATAATGATTTAGAAGTTAAATTATTAGTTTAATTTTAAGGAAATGAAAATCATATCCAATCACTCTCAAAGTAAAAGCGAAAGTTATTATATTCTGCATTTTTAAATATTACCAAAACACCTTATCCTCCTCATCTGTGATCTGGCCATGAACCATGTGGAGAACTGTTCCATCTATCATCATTTCCTTTGATCTTGCTTGGCTACCTGCCAAATTTTGCTCATTCTTAATCAAAGGTCCAACTCTTATTGTTGAACATTAATTCTGTATGGAGTAATTAAAATCTCTGCGTTTAATATATAAAGATTTAGATTACTTCTTTTATTGTCAATGATTTTGAGATGAAATATCAGATTTTAACATGATATCAGAGATAGGGCTGTGTAAATGGTTCTCGATTCTCGGTTAGAATCAGAACCGACCGAGAACCGCGGTTCCGGTTAACCGAGAACCGTTAGTACGGTTCCCGGGTCGGTTTTCGGTTAGGGGTTTCGTGGATAAAACGGTTTCGGTTTAACCGAGAATCGATCGGTTCGGAACCGAGAACCGTACAAAATTAATAACTACTTATTTATTAATTATTATTTATTAAATAATAATTTTACTAATTATTTTTTTTACCACCCTACCCTAATCGTCCACTTCTAGTCCAGACTCTCCACTCCACTGGACCACTCTCTGTTCCTCATTCTCTACTCTCTCCCGCCCGCGCCGTGCCTCCTCAGTCCTCCCTCAGTCTCTCCACGAACCACGCCGTCGCCACGCCTCTCTCAGTCCCTCTCGGCTCAGTTTCCCGTGGTCGTCCCGTGTCCGCTCCACGTCATTCGTCCGCAGCACCGTCCACACCCCAGGTTAGTTATTTGCCAGTCGATTTTATACGGTATTGCAGTCGCCAGTCAGATCCCCTCTCCTCAGTCCTCCCGTAGCTTTGATTTTGTGATTTCTCTTCGGTCCTAAATCTCATATTTTGATTGTCATTCCTAAATTGTAGAATTTGCATCTTCTAATTGATGTTTTTGAATGATTTTTTTGCATTGTGGTGATTGACATTTTTATCTGATTCCTCTGTATTTTTTTTGATGTATTGTTATCTAATAAATTATAGTGTATTTCAGTATTGTTGTAATTTTGAAGGACTGAAGGAGTACTGCCATCATGAATTGCCAATAAATTAATCTTTTATAATTAATTGAGTTCATTAATTTGTACAGTAGACTTGTTAATTGTTTTATGCATTGCTAATCTAATTTATAATGTATATGTATGTACACAGTTGAGGGATCATGGAGGCTGAAGCTTCAAATACACCTGAAGATTCTCAACCCTCACAAATACCATTGCTTGAGGTAGGTGATGAGATTTAGAATATAAGTGAGAAGAGGAGCATGAGGCACAGACAGGGCTCCACTCCACCGTGACAGGAAAGAAACGAAAGAACTCTAAATTGAGATCTAAAGCTTGGGAAGATTATATTGTGATTGAATGGGAAGAAGGGGATCCACTTATTAAGAAGAAGAAAGGGAAATGCAAGCGTTGCGGCACCGATATCCGAGCTAGTTCAAAGTCAAATGGCACGAGTGCTTTGAGGAAACATACTCTAGTTTGCAAGAAAAGATTCAAAGCAAAGTCAGGTCAACAAAAGCCGAGTTATCAACCTGGTCCAGGCGATGGAAGTGGGACTTTGAGCAGTTGGAGATTTGACCAAAAAGATAGTAGGTTGGCTTTGTGTAAGATGATCATTCTCGATGAGCTTCCTTTCAGATTCGTGGAAAAAGAGGGGTTCAATAAGTTTATTGTTGTTGTTTGTCCCGAGTTCAAGATTCCAAGTAGGCAAACCATACGAGAAGATTGTGTGAAGCTATTTCTAGAAAAATCTATATGTTTGAAGTCATTTTCCAAGAAGAAGGGCATGGGTAGGGTGTCGATCACCACTGATTGTTAGACAGCAATTAATAACACAAATTTTATTTGTGTTACGGTACATTTTATTGGACAAGATTGGATCTTGCACAAGAAGATCATAGCTTTTCGCAAGGTTGTCAGTCACAAGGGGAGCGATATCGGTGAATATATTGTTGAAGTTCTAAAGGAGTGGGGTTTGGAGAATATATTGTGCTGCACTGTAGACAATGCAAGTGCAAATGATGGGGCAGTTAGATACATTAGTGAATATCTTGATGATAGGAAGACTAATATATTAGGTGGACAATATCTTCATCTTCGTTGTGTGGCTCATATCATTAATTTGGTAGTGAGCGACAGTTTAGAAGATATAGTGTAATATCCCAGAATTTCACTACGATTATTTTCGCATTATTTTATCCGAGTTGTACTGTACAGAATGGGACCGATACAGTATAGATAAATAATTTTGGGAACTGTGACAGCTGTACCAATATATCTATCGAGGTTATATTTAATTATAGGATATTACATACTTGATATGTTTTTCGATGTCGGATATACTGTATGAATATTTGCACAACTATCATACTTGGTCGACAATTGCACTTGAGGATATCGTGCATCAGATGTATCGTATGAGAATGTTATCGGTACGAGCATATGTATTCAGTATGTGAGTATACGTATCCAGTATGTCGAGACGGACAAGAACAATTGGAATTTGGCCAAGTATAGAAGGTCATTACGTACGTTAAGGTTGAGGACTTAAGGACGTTAATGTCTATGTTTTACGTACGTTATGCATAAGGGATTACATACGAAACAAAGGAAATCGGATAGGACCGAGCTGTGGTCGGCAGGTGGGGCCCAGTGTCGGCAGCTTTCGGCGCGGATGTGGACAGGCGAGTCAACCTCGGGCATTACGTACGCTGTGTCGGGTGTATTACGTACGTAAAGAAGGTAAGTTACTGTAGCAAGTCAACGGATATATTACGTACGCTACGGAGAAAGGATTACGTACGCAAGGCTTTGAACGAAATGAGTCAGTTGCCTCTAGGACGGCATTACGTATGCTATCCGGGATGTATAACGTACGTAAAGCCTATTACGTAGGTTAACTTTGGAAGGTTACGTACGTAACAAGCTGAAAGTTTATAAAAGTGGATGCCCGTCATTTCATTTTCTTCAGAACCCCACTTCGTTTTTCGCCTTCAAACACTCAGAGATGGAGTTTTCAGTCCGTCTAAGTCGATTATAAGCTTGGAAACATGGGATTAGAGCTTGAGATATGGAGATATCATTGATTCTTGAGGTGGTTACTTGTGTATTTCATCTTCTAAGAGGTATGTTGGTTAATCCCCTCTTTCAATTCAGAATTTTGATGTTGTTGTTGATGAATAGTTCGTATGATGCTAGTTTATGGAGTTGTGATGATTCTTGATATTCATGGGAATTTTGTTGAGGAGGATGATGATGTGATGATTTATAACTTTGATTATGTTAGTGGTCTTGGTGTTCTTGGTAGTATTGTTGCGACTCTTGATGTTAGGAGAATTGTATATTGGAGAATATGACAAATATACATCTTGAATTGCGAGTGAGGATGGTTTAGATGATAGAACCCACCGGATTATGTCATTTTGTTGGTTACAAACATGAATATGGATTAATTCATGTTCTTTAAAAACTCTTGAGTTATGTATGTCGTGATTTTACGGAATTTGAAAGATTACGGTTAATTTCGGTATATGGTTATTCATGATGAAAACCGGTAATTTAATTTCTATGGATTTACAAATATGAGCCGTGTTAATCCGAAATTAAGATTGAAGTCAGAACCAAGAATGTTGAAGACATTGTTAGAATTATTGATTATCGAATTTCGGCTTGTATTCCTATTGTTAAGAGTTGATATGGTTTGGTTTCGTATGATCGAGATGTCGTTGAACCATTGAGTTCGATTGGTTGATTATATTGGTTGTTGATTGTTATTGAACGCATCGTTAATTGATCATTGCATTAGGTTGCGATTAAGTGATCGTTGATGATTAACCGTTGTGCTGCGAATGGAATTAGAGAATGCATGAATCGTCTTAGTCGGGGCTACGGAGCTTGTAGATGAAGACGGCGGAATTGGTAACAACTTCATCGTATCGGTATCGAGGCAAGTTATGCTTGCTCAATTCATAATGTTTAATAAATGGTTTCGATTTCATTTCATTTATGATTCATATAGCAATGGTATTATGGAATATGGATTGTCGGGATGATGGTATGTGTATTATGCTTGGACTGAGATAAATCGTAATGTATATGATTTTAAAGATGTCTAGTGGAAACAGAGACTTGAATTATATTTGGTCTATTGTACGAGAAGTTAGATATCAAGGCTAGTTATCATGCCGACATTGAACTCAAGTTGGTGGTTTGTTATTAGTAATGGACTATACTTCATTTTGGATTATTCGTATAACCGTGTATTCGTTCAGGAACGTTGGTCGTGGAAAGGTTAGCGTCCCCAGCTTGAGGTAATTAATATTGTTAAATTATGATAATCATCCTGTTGCATTATTACATGTGTGTGTTGATGCTTCATGTGGTGACTGTACATCATTGTTTGTTACGTTTTGTGATGTGCTCTTTCTTTGAGCTGTAATCTGTTGGGCCGATGTGTTAGGGGATAAGACCTAAATGGCACCTATGTTCCGGGGTATTCCTGTGTGAATACTTTCGTGACCCTTAGTTGTGGCCTTGGGGTATTTTGTGATTGCATGAACTGTGTTGCAGGATAAAACCTGAATGGTATCCACGTCCGGAGTATTCCTGAGTAGATGCTTCCGTGACCCTTGGCTGTGGCCTTGGGAATTTATGTGCTAATATATTATATGCATTGTTGAGCATGCTGTGAACTGTTGTGTGACGGAAATATGACATTGTGGTCGTGACGATCTTTCATGATCGAGTCATCGTTGCTCACATGTAAAGTCTTCTGATCCTTGTTGGATATGCGTTTCTTCGAGTTTCGTTGTCATGTTGTATCGTGGTAAAGCTGGAGTCAGATACGTTCTGTTCGGTCTTGTGTAGGATTTTCAGGGCGGGCACGTGTAGCATGTGTTGGTTTCGACCTCACATTGAACCGTGCATACGATACATACCTTGTAAGACTGATTAGGCATGAGACCAGATGTGTATCTGATCATACCCGTGGTTGGCTTGTGCAAGGACACATTTTCGGATCAGGCGTATCGTGACGTCCATCTTGAGTCATGTTGATTGGTCGTTCATAGACCATGTATGGTCGTATCTGTTTGATAGTCGGGTTTGTCTTCGAGGTTATTCTCTCGTGTACCTGTCCCCATTGATCCTTTATCGATCTCGTTTGGAGTTTACCTTATCGTTGGTAATCTCGTCTGTTATTGATCCCCTACTGATCTTGTTGGAATTACCATATCGTTGACAATCTCGTTTGCTATTGATTCCCTACTGATCTCGTTTGGAGTTTACATTATCTTTGGAAATCTCGTTCGTTATTGATCCTTATTGATTCCGTTCGGAGTTACCTTATGGTTTGTATTCTCGGTCGTTGTAGATCCTCTATTGATCTTGTTGGAGTTTACCGTATCGTTGGTATTCTCGGTTGTTGATCCTTATTGATCTTGTTAGAGTTTATCGTATCGTTGGTATTCTCGGTTGTTGATCCTTTATTGATCTTGTTGGAGTTTACCACATCGTTGGTATTCTCGGTTGTTGATCCTTTATTGATCCTGCTGGAGTTTACCATGTCGTTGGTATTCTCGGTTGTTGATCCTTTATTGATCTTGTTGGAGTTACCACATCATGGTATTCTCGTTTGTGGTTGATCCTTTGTCGATCTTGTGCAGAGTTATCATGTCATTGATAATCTCGATCTCATGCATTGGTTTTTTATCATTATTGATTGTGTGAGTTCATACTTTGTATTGATATCCGGGACTTGCCATTGTTTCGGGACAGTTGATTTACATATGTATCGTGTGATATCGGTTTTATCAGAATTGGGATCCGATTGTGCGATCCAACGAACAGGATTGGTCATGGACAGATTAATCCATACTTGAGATAGATTTATGTTTGAAAATCTTGGTATCATTTTGAATACAGTACAGATGGTTATTTTGGATCCATTCGTCACTTGAGAACGCGAGATGTGGATTATGGTATGGATTGATTTGATATGGATTGTGATGGATCGGTAAGGTTACACTGTAATTATTCTTACCTTGTAATTACATTGATATGTAATTGTATATGATGATTTGATCGTTATCATTGTTGAGTATTATGGCTGACCCCGTCGTGGGCTTTATCTTTTAGGTACTCGGAGTTCGAGCTAGTAGCGGTCGTGAAGGGATGAGCTTTCCGGTGATACTGGCTATGGCATGGTTATTGGGATTTGAGTGTTCTTTTCTGGTTGTTATGATTCCACTGCATATGTATTTAATCATGTTTCTATCCGCTGCGTATGTAATTTTATAATGGCTTTTAGTATTTTTCAAACCCGTGTATATTTTCTAAATGCCCTTGTGCTTTCAAATGGTATTTTATGACGGTATTTGGGAACAATATTTTGGAAAATATTTGAGTATTTAAAACATTACCGTCATCGGCCTTTTGGCATTTTTAAACGTTTGCGAAAATGATTTTAGCCTTGTGGGTTCTAATGCGGGACCCCTTGCGCTGTAATATTCCCGGTTGGCTTTGGGGGTGTTACAGAAGATGGTATCGGAGCTTGTGTTTCGTAAAACCCGGGCATATGTGTTATATGGCTCTATCGGTGCGGTAGTAACGTGACTTTTGAAAATAATTTTCTGACTTTCGAGTCAAACTGATTTTTGGACGTCCCAGAATTTTTGAAATATTTTGAAATTGCTATATTTACAATGCCGGTGTGTTGTTATTATGTTGAGACTTTGTATGGGAGTCGTATGCTAGTATCACGAGAGATCATCGACTTCATGGACCTGTAAGTATGTTCTTTCAGTTATTCGGTTTTGATGATGATTATTTGAGCATGGTGACATGATTTTAAGATATTTCGGGATTGAGATATTGTTTATGACAGGATTTTAAGTTTCGAGGACGAAACTTATTTAAGTGGGAAGATATGTAATATCCTAGAATTTCACTACGATTATTTTCGCATTATTTTATCCGATTTGTACTGTACAGAGTGGGACCGATACAGTATGGATAAATAATTTTGGGAACTATGACAGTTGTACCAATATATCTATCGAGGTTATATTTACTTTTAGGATATTACATGCTTGATATGTTTTTCGATGTCGGATACTATATGAATATTTGTACAACTATCATACTTGGTCGACAATTGCACTTGAGGATATCGTGCATCAGATGTATCGTATGAGAATATTATCGGTACGAGCATATGTATTCAGTATGTGAGTATACGTATCCAGTATGTCGAGACGGACAGGAACAATTGGAATTTGGTCAAGTATAGAAGGTCATTACGTACGTTAAGGTTGAGGACTTACGTAAGTTAATGTCTATGTTTTACGTAAGTTAGCATTACGTACGTAACAAAGGGAATCGGACAGGACTGCGCTGTGGTTGGCAGGTGGGGCCCGGTGTCGACAGCTTTCGGCCCGGATGTGGACAGGCGAGTCAACCTCGAGCATTACGTACGCTATGCCGGGTGTATTACGTACGTAAAGAGGGTAAGTTATTGTACCAAGTCAACAGATATATTACGTACGCTACGGAGAAAGGATTACGTACGTAAGGCTTTGAACAAAATGAGTCAGTTGCCTCTGGGACGGCATTATGTACGCTATCCGGGATGTATAACGTACATAAAGCCTGTTACGCACGTTAACTTTGGAAGGTTACAGATGTAACGAGCTGAAAGTTTATAAATGTGGATGCCCGTCATTTCATTTTCTTCAGAACTCCACTTCGTTTTTCACCTTTAAACACTCAAAGACGGAGTTTTCAGTCCGTCTAAGTCGATTATGAGCTTGGAAACATGGGATTAGAGCTTTAGATATGGAGATATCATTGATTCTTGAGGTGGTTACTTGTGTATTTCATCTTCTAATAGGTATGTCGGTTAATCCTCTCTTTCAATTCGGAATTTTGATGTTGTTGTTGATGAAAAGTTCGTATGATGCTAGTTTCTGGAGTTATGATGATTCTTGATATTCATGGGAATTTTGTTAAGGAGGATGATGATATGATGATTTATAGATTTGATTATTTTAGTGGTCTTGATGTTCTTGGTAGTATTGTTGCGACTCTTGATGTTAGGAGAATTGTATATTGGAGAATATGACAAATATACATCTTGAATTGCGAGTGAGGGTGGTTTAGATGATAGAACCCATCGGATTACGTCGTTTTGTTGGTTACAAACATGAATATGGATTAATTCATGTTCTTGAAAAACTCTTGAGTTATGTATGTCGTGATTTTACGGAATTTGAAAGATTACAGTTAATTTCGATATATGGTTATTCGTGATGAAAATCGGTAATTGAATTTCTGTGGATTTACAAAGATGAGCCGTGTTAATCCGAAATTAAGATAGAAGTCAGAACCAAGAATGTTGAAGACATTGTTTGAATTATTGATTATCGAATTTCGGCTTGTATTCGTATTGTTAAGAGTTGATATGGTTTGGTTTCGTATGATCGAGATGTCGTTGAACCATTGAGTTCGATTGGTTGATTATAAAGGTTGTTGATTGTTATTGAACGCATCGTTAATTGATCATTGCATTAGGTTGCGATTAAGTGATCGTTGATGATTAACCGTTGTGCTGCGAATGGAATTGGAGAATGCATGGATCATCTTAGTCGGGCTTGCGGAGCTTGTAGATGAAGACGACGGAATTGGTAACAACTTCATCGTATCGGTATCGAGGCAAGTTATGCTTGCTCAATTCATAATGTTTAATAAATGGTTTCGATTTCAATTCATTTATGATTCATATAGCAATCGTATTATGGAATATGGATTGTCGGGATGATGGTATGTGTATTATGCTTGGACTGAGATAAATCGTAATGTATATAATTTTAAAGATGTCTATTGGAAACGGAGACGTCAATTATATTTGGTCTATTGTACGAGAAGTTAGATATCAAGGCTAGTTATCATGCCGACATTGAACTCGAGATGGTGGTTTGGTATTAGTAATGGACTGTACTTCATTTTGGATTATTCGTATAACCATGTATTCGTTCAGGAACGTTGGTCGTGGAAAGGTTAGCGTCCCCAACTTGAGGTAATTAATATTGTTAAATTATGATAATCATCCTGTTGCATTATTGCATATGTGTGTTGATGCTTCATGTGGTGAGTGTACATCATTGTTTGTTACGTTTTGTGATGTGCTCTTTCTTTGAGCTGTAATCTGTTGGGCCGATGTGTTAGGGGATAAGACCTAAATGGCACCTATGTTCCAGGGTATTCCTGTGTGGATACTTTCGTGACCCTTGGTTGCGGCCTTGGGGTATTTTGTGATTGCATGAACTGTGTTGCGGGATAAAACCTGAATGGTATCCACATCCAGAGTATTCTTGAGTAGATGCTTCCGTGACCCTTGGCTGCGGCCTTGGGAGTTTATGTGATATATATTATATGCATTGTTGAGCATGCTGTGAACTGTTGTCTGATGGAAATATGACATTGTGGTCGTGATGGTCTTTCATGATCGAGTCATCGTTGCTCACTTGGAAAGTCTTATGATCCTTGTTGGATATGCGTTTCTTAGAGTTTCGTTGTCATGTTGTATCGTAGTATACCTGGAGTCAGATACGTTCTGATCGGTCTTGTGTAGGATTTTCCGGGCGGGCACGTGTAGCATGTGTTGGTTTC
Organism: Orobanche coerulescens; assembly: GCA_033398695.1. Lineage (NCBI taxonomy): Eukaryota > Viridiplantae > Streptophyta > Magnoliopsida > Lamiales > Orobanchaceae > Orobanche > Orobanche coerulescens. Next base: position 24,134,057 of record CM065812.1, read on the forward strand.
GACCTCACATTGAACCGTGCATACGATACATACCTTGTAAGACTGATTAGGCACGAGACCAGATGTGTATCTGATCATACCCGTGGTTGGCTTGTGCACGAACACATTTCTGAATCAGGCGTATCGTGACGTCCATCTTGAGTCATGTTGATTGGTCATTCATAGACCATGTATGGTCGGATCTGTTTGATAGTCGGGTTTGTCTTCGAGATCCTTCTCTCGTGTACCTGTCCTCGTTGATCCTTTATCGATCTCATTTGGAGTTTACCTTATCGTAGGTAATCTCGTCTGTTATTGATTCCCTACTGCACTACCAAAAATAACACTTTAGTCGACGACTAGCCGGAGAACGGCCGCCGGCCGGCCGATGTCGTCGGCTAAAGTCAGCAAGTTTAACCGACGGCTAACTTATTGTCGGCTAAAGTAGTTTAGCCGACGACTTTACTATTTGTCGTCGGCTAATGTCAAGTTAGTCGTCGGCTAAAGTTTTGTAGTTTAGCCAACGACTTGTATACTTTAGATGACGACATGCCGTCGCTTAAAGTCAAGTTTAGCTGATGGCTAGTATACTTTAGCCGACGACATGTTGTCGGCTAAAGTCTTACATATTTTTTTGTGCAGAATATATCACCATCTAACACTTGAAGAGACCATTTACAACACATTCGGAAATTACAGAATAAGAAAATGAAAACAGTAATTTTCTCTGGTTTGATTGTTCAAGAAATCATATTGAAGGTATGTTTATTGAATTTTAATATCAGTTAGTTCATTTTCTCGAATATCTCTTGGTGTGTGTGCATATATATATATATATATATATATATATGGATTTGACATCTTGAATTCGAGCTATATATGATGATTTTAGTCGTAATTTTTATATGGTCTTGATAAATACGATGTGTAATATTGTTGTTATTTTTGTTATAGGATGGATAAAAGTTGGATTGGTCTGCAAAAATGGGATCCAAGGGTCATAGATGGAGTGTGAGGGTTTATTCGATTTGTGAAGGAGCATGATAGTGATAGTATGATTCATTACTGTCCTTGCAATAAATGTAAATGCCGCAGCGATATGTACCGTTTTACACTTGATGTCGTGTGGGAGCACTTGAAAAAAAATAGATTTTGGAATAAATATACATGTTGGATTTACCACGGTGAAAGATCGAATTCAATTATTCCCCATGATCACGGACAGTACAGTGGTAGCACATCCAATGACCCTACAAAAAGATTGATTGACGACATGTTTGGTTATTACGACAGGGACGTATCGGCTGAAGGTCAAGAATACCATATAGCTGATCAACCAGTCATCTGGACGCCTACATTGATACCCGTTAACACAATTTCTCTTGATAGATATAACAAGCTAATCCAGCTCCAACAGACTCTTCTTTATCCTGGGTGTCACATGACGGTTCTTGATAGTGTCATAGAGACTATGAGAGTCAAGGTGGAGAACAAAACCTCGATTAAAGTTGTGGGTGATTATTTGGAACTTACAGCGAAAATGCTCCCAAAAGGTCATCATCTTCCTAGTAATCACAGTAAAATGAGACGTATCCTAAAAGGTCTTGGGCTATCGTACATCAAGATCCACATATGCATATATGATTGTGCTTTATTTTGGGGAAAGCCTAATGAAGACCTAAAGAAATGTCCGGTATGTGACACAGAGAGGTATAAGTTCACTCCTTCTGGTTAAGAGAAAGCTATGAAGGTTCTTTGGTATTTCCCTCTGAAGGATAGATTGGAGAGACTTTTCATGTCACCTCACACAGCCAAGGCGATGAGATGGCACGCTGAGCCTCGGGTGACTGACGATGATATTATGATACACCCTTCTGATGGAGAGGCTTGGAAGCATATAGATAGAGAGTTTCTAGGATTTGCATCATATGTCCGAAATGTAAGACTCGGACTTGCATCTGATGGATTCAACCCTTTTGGCAACATGTCTAAATATTTATAAGATATATTTATAATTAAATTCAAATATATATAAAATATTATTATATAAAAACATGTCTAAGTATATAAAATATTATTATTCATATATTTATAATTAAATTCAAATATGTAAAATATTATGTTATATAAAAGACATATATAAATATAAAAACTGGGTTAAAATATTTGAATGATAAACATGTCCCAGTGGCAAAATGCCATATTACTTACATAAATGGCTCGGGGTTCGAACCCCGGCAGCCAGTGGTTCTTTTTTTTTCGGTATTTAGTTTAGCCGACGGCGATCGTCGGTAAAGTGAACTTCCGATCGTGTCGATCGACACGGTCGAGTCGTTGTGGTCTACATTCGCAAAAAGTTTCTGGACGGATAACTCGGTCGTGTCGATTGACACGGTCGAGTCGGGCTGGTGTTTTGGCTGATGGCGATCGCCGGCTAAAGTGTGCCGACCGTGTCGATCAACACGGTCGAGTCGTTGTGGTCTACATTCACAAAAGTTTCTGGACGGATAACCCGACCGTGTCGACAGACACGGTCGAGTGGGGCTGGTGTTTTGTCCGATGGCGATCGCCGGCTAAAGTCCTTAAACGTATAGCCGATGACGGCCTTTGTCGTAGGCTAAAGTTCCCTTATAAAAAAAACACGCCTTTCTTCCTCATTTCTTCCTTTCTTCCCCAAACCTCCGCCGCCGCCCCCCATTTCTTTTTTCCTTTCTTCCCCAGAATCTCCGCCGCTCCGTCGTCCGCCGCTCTTCCCATCGTCTGTCCGCATCCGCCTCGTCTCGTCCGTTCGCCTCGTCCCGTCCGTCCGCCTCCCTCGTCCGACTGTCCATCTGGAACCCTCGTCCGACCGTCCGCCGCCAGCTCGTCATCCACCGCCAGCTCGTCATCCGCCGCCTTTCCTAGGTAAGTTTTTTTTATTTCTGTTTTTTTTTTTTTCATTTTTTCAGTTTTGATTTCTGTTTTTTTTTCATTTTCTCGGATGTTTTTATTTGCTGGTTTTGGTTATCGGGGCTGGTACTACTTATCTTGTTAACGTGTGGGATAAATGATTCAAGTTGTTACTACAACCGATTGTCATTTTTTCTTCGGTTATCCATGTATTCAATTATATTAAATGAATGATGCATTCTTTATTCCCTGAGGTTCTTAGTTTTGGAATGATTAGTTATCACTGTTTTTGGTTCAGTGGAAGTTGCATTTGTTCGATGGAGCATTAGTTATCGATTAGTTATCGCTGTTTTTAAATGCTTCTTGATGATGACAACCAATTGATTTTTTCAAGAGGCAACGTCTTGTTATAATTTCGTTACCTGTGAATTTTCAAAAATAATTGCTCATTAGTACTTATTAATTCAAAATGATCTTTAGGGTTTATGATGTTTTATGATGTAAAAATAATTGATTTATGTTTTCGAATTTATACAGGTTAAATGGATAAAATTAAGAGACTAGCATGTGGTAAGAAAAAAATCGAAGACTCCGGAGTCGGGAGATAGTTCCACAGCTTCCAATCGTGCGGATCATGTCGGTAAATATTTGGATAAGAGTAACGCTCACATACGTGGACTAGTAGAGAATAGTGGACTGAAGTTTAAGGATGGGAACTTGTATCTAGCGGATGACACACATACTATTGTGAGGCGCTTATCGTATCAGACTCCCAGATCGGGGACGACCCCCACTACTGTCGAGACGACTCAGCCTCGTATGCCTCCTATACATCGCATTCACACCCCTCCTACTATATCTGGGAGCGGCCGATCTACACCGAGCACGTCATCCGAGGTGCCTTCCGGTCCGCCGTCGACTTTATTTATGCCCCTTATGGTACCATAGATTCCAGGGTTCGATGAGGAAGGAGTCCGCCGGCCATATAACTTGGTTAACCCGACAGAGGCGTGGCCTGAGAAAATGATTTGGCGGACATGTCGGATATCTAAGACGAAGTTGTACGCGTCGCTTGCGCAGCTTGAGAATGAGGAAGGTTGTACCGAAGACGAACCAAAAAAGAAGAAGAAGACTCGTGGCCCATCAAAGGGTCTAGCACTTGACACATATGTTTCAAAAAATGGCCGTCACAAGATAACAGTTGATGAAAAGTATCGACGACCCATTTTGGCTTTGGATGCTTGTACGACATATTGTCGTAATGTTGTGTTTGTCATACGCGGTAGAGTTCCGGTACTGTGGACTGAATAGAAGGATGTGCCACAAAGTGTGAAGGATGCATTGAACAATGCTATGTCGGTAAGTTTATCTCAATTCCGAAAGCTACTTTGTGTATTTAAATTCGGAAAAAATTTAGTAATATATATTATATGCTAATTGTTGGTTTGGTTTGAGGTTCCTTCTTTCCTACTACATACTTGGTGTGATGAGGTGCAAACAACCAAGTAAGTAATTTTCACAATACGTAGTTGAGTAATTACTCGAGAAATTTTTGCATTGTTTTTGTTATTGTTAAAAATATGTATTTGTCAAATGTTTTAATAATTTATTTATTAATACAAAACAATTTGTAATTTAAAATTCACAACTTGTATAATTGGAAGGTAATTTGATTCATAAATTTTAACATGGTAAACATTCTAATTTACTTGTAATTATGAGTATTATAACATACACTTTTAGAATATACATAAAACATTATAATATTAATTATAATAAAAATAATAAAACTAACACATTAATATTATATAATCATACACAAACAACAAATATAAAGTGACATGTAATATAATCACTAAACTTAAATCTTAACATTCAACTGCATAATAACAATTGTATACACACAACAAATTATTTATGAATAACATAATAAACAAATAACATTATGAATTAGAATAAAACAATAACACAAATCACAGTAAATAAATACATAAAATTTACAAAATACTTTACAAATATATTTGACTAATGTTTGATTATTATTTATAAATATTTCTTATAGGTACAAATCTTGAAAAAATGAGCTACACGTGTTTTGGTCAGCTTGAGGTAATTCCCGCGAGGCTACTCCCGAGGAGTTCAAGTATCGGGAGTACGAGTGGAGGTGGCTATGCGCACATTTTAACGACCCGGACTATATTGTATGTAATCGAGCTCTAAATATTGTCGTAATGCTATTGTTGTTTAAATATATGTAACATATATGAAACTTACTTGTGGTAATTTTTCTCCTTGTTAAATGAAAATTACATGTTTCTATGTGTAGGCGAGCAGTTCAACCAACACTGTTAACCGTAAGGGTTTGACAGAACACCACAGCTTAGGTTCGTGGTCGTTAGCGAGAGTTTCGCACGAGGCCACTTCTGATGAAAATGTGGCGAATGCCTTTGTCTACGTAACTCAGAAGGCATATCCTAAGTATCTGGATAGACTTGTAAGTTGTAAATGTATCCTAACCATATTAATATTGCTATCAGTCTTTACCACTGAACTTTATTAATATTCGTTTACATTTTTTGTTCCCACTTAATTAGGAGAGAGTGACTGAGGAGTCTGAGAGGATGTTGATAGAGATGGCGAGGGAGGAGCATCCGGATTTGGACGAGACTGGTCTCGAGTTAGCACGCCGAGAGATCGATCAGGCCGATCCCTACATTAGGGCAAGGGTGTGGGCTAACATTTACCCTCCTAAAGGGAGTCATCACCGGACGCCGATGATGGGAGCTGAAGGCACCGTATTATTGAAGAATATTATAGGGTTTCATCGCAATCAAAGGGGCGACACTCAAAAGGCCTATTTGAAGGAGCAATTGAGGATCGAGAGGGATCTCCGAGCTAAGGAGCAAAGGAAGTCTCAAGACCAGTTCTAGAAATTCCAAGAGGAACAAAGGAAGGTTCAACAAGAGATGTTAGCTCAGCAGCAGGCCATGATGCTGTATATGATGTCATTGAGTCAGGCCATGTGTCAATCGGGAATTTCGGTACCACCACCACCTCAATTCCTCAATTCACAAACACCCCCTCTTCTTCACAGCCTCGGGACGACAACATGCAAGAGGATAGTAATCCTTCTTCTATCTTTAAGAATTTGACGGATCTTTGAGGATTTTAGTTGTCATTGTAGTAGTTCCTTTGCTAAACATTTTTTATTTAGACTCGTGTTCGTTAACGTTGGTATTTATAGTAATTTTGTTGATGTTGCTACATGACATGTTGATACGGTTTGTTTTTAAATTATGCTTTTCGTAATTGATTTATGTTGATTGTGATGTATGGTGGTGTATTGTACATTTGGTAATAACAGGTTATCTGAACAGGTTTGGTAATTTCGAAATCTGATTTTTTTTCACTGGACTTTAGCCGACGGCATTTGCCTGAGGCAAATCGGCTAAAGTATTTATTTAAAAATAAAATAAAAACTTTAGCCGACAACTATGTAACTGTTGGCTAAAGTATTTATTTAAAAAAAAATAAAAAACACTTTAGCCGATGACTATGTAGCCGTCGGCTAAAACATTTACATTTTAGCCGACAACTATGTACCCGTCGGCTAAAACTGGAGAACTTTAGCCGACAACTATGTATCCGTCGGCTAAACTTGGAACTATTTTAGCCGATGACTGTCTAACCGTCGGCTAAACTCGAACTTCAGCCGACGACCTTCCTTAAAATTTACAAAATACTTTACAAATATATTTGACTAATGTTTGATTATTATTTATAAATGTTTGTTATAGGTACAAATCTTGGAAAAATGACCTACACATGTTTTGGTCAGGTTGGAGTAATTCCCGCGAGGCTACTCCCAAGGAGTTCAAGTATCGGGAGTACGAGTGGAGGTGGCTATGCGCACATTTTAGCGACCCGGACTATATTGTATGTAATCGAGCTCTAAATATTGTCGTAATGCTATTGTTGTTTAAATATATGTAACATATATGAAACTTACTTGTGGTAATTTTTCTCCTTGTTAAATGAAAATTACATGTTTCTATGTGTAGGCGAGCAGTTCAACCAACACTGTTAACCGTAAGGGTTTGACGGAACACCACAGCTTAGGTTCGCGGTCGTTAGCGAGAGTTTCGCACGAGGCCACTTCTGATGAAAATATGGCGAATGCCTTTGTCTACGTAACTCAGAAGGCATATCCTAATTATCCGGTGGACTTGTAAGTTGTAAATGTATCCTAACCATTTTAATATTGCTATCAGTCTTTACCTCTGAACTTTATTAATATTCGTTTATATTTTTTGTTCCCACTTAATTAGGAGAGAGTGACTGAGGAGTCTGAGAGGATGTTGATAGAGATGGCGAGGGAGGAGCATCCGGATTTGGACGAGACTGGTCTCGAGTTAGCACGCCGAGAGATCGATCAGGCCGATCCCTACATTAGGGCAAGGGTGTGGGCTAACATTTACCCTCCTAAAGGGAGTCATCACCGGACGCCGATGATGGGAGCTGAAGGCACCGTATTATTGAAGAATATTATAGGGTTTCATCGCAATCAAAGGGGCGACACTCAAAAGGCCTATTTGAAGGAGCAATTGAGGATCGAGAGGGATCTCCGAGCTAAGGAGCAAAGGAAGTCTCAAGACCAGTTCTAGAAATTCCAAGAGGAACAAAGGAAGGTTCAACAAGAGATGTTAGCTCAGCAGCAGGCCATGATGCTGTATATGATGTCATTGAGTCAGGCCATGTGTCAATCGGGAATTTCGGTACCACCACCACCTCAATTCCTCAATTCACAAACACCCCCTCTTCTTCACAGCCTCGGGACGACAACATGCAAGAGGATAGTAATCCTTCTTCTATCTTTAAGAATTTGACGGATCTTTGAGGATTTTAGTTGTCATTGTAGTAGTTTCTTTGCTAAACATTTTTTATTTAGACTCGTGTTCGTTAACGTTGGTATTTATAGTGATTTTGTTGATGTTGCTACATGACATGTTGATACGGTTTGTTTTTAAATTATGCTTTTCGTAATTGATTTATGTTGATTGTGATGTATGGTGGTGTATTGTACATTTGGTAATAACAGGTTATCTGAACAGGTTTGGTAATTTCGAAATCTGATTTTTTTTCACTGGACTTTAGCCGACGGCATTTGCACAGACCGTCGGCTAAAGTATTTATTTAAAAAAATAAAATAAAAAACTTTAGCCGACAACTATGTAACTGTTGGCTAAAGTATTTATTTAAAAAAAAATAAAAAACACTTTAGCCGATGACTATGTAGCCGTCGGCTAAAACATTTACATTTTAGCCGACAACTATGTACCCGTCGGCTAAAACTGGAGAACTTTAGCCGACAACTATGTATCCGTCGGCTAAACTTGGAACTATTTTAGCCGATGACTGTCTAACCGTCGGCTAAACTCGAACTTCAGCCGACGACCTTCCTTAAAATTTACAAAATACTTTACAAATATATTTGACTAATGTTTGATTATTATTTATAAATGTTTGTTATAGGTACAAATCTTGGAAAAATGACCTACACATGTTTTGGTCAGGTTGGAGTAATTCCCGCGAGGCTACTCCCAAGGAGTTCAAGTATCGGGAGTACGAGTGGAGGTGGCTATGCACACATTTTAGCGACCCGGACTATATTGTATGTAATCGAGCTCTAAATATTGTCGTAATGCTATTGTTGTTTAAAGATATGTAACATATATGAAACTTACTTGTGGTAATTTTTCTCCTTGTTAAATGAAAATTACATGTTTCTATGTGTAGGCGAGCAGTTCAACCAACACTGTTAACCGTAAGGGTTTGACGGAACACCACAGCTTAGGTTCGCGGTCGTTAGCGAGAGTTTCGCACGAGGCCACTTCTGATGAAAATATGGCGAATGCCTTTGTCTACGTAACTCAGAAGGCATATCCTAATTATCCGGTGGACTTGTAAGTTGTAAATGTATCCTAACCATTTTAATATTGCTATCAGTCTTTACCTCTGAACTTTATTAATATTCGTTTACATTTTTTGTTCCCACTTAATTAGGAGAGAGTGACTGAGGAGTCTGAGAGGATGTTGATAGAGATGGCGAGGGAGGAGCATCCGGATTTGGACGAGACTGGTCTCGAGTTAGCACGCCGAGAGATCGATCAGGCCGATCCCTACATTAGGGCAAGGATGTGGGCTAACATTTACCCTCCAAAAGGAAGTCATCACCGGACGCCGATGATGGGAGCTGAAGGCACCGGATTATTGAAGAATACTACATGGTTTCAGCGCAATCAAATGGGCGACACTCAAAAGGCCTATTTGGAGGAGAAATTGAGGATCGAGAGGGAGCTCCGAGCTGAAGAGCAAAGGAAGTCTCAAGACCAGTTCCAGAAATTCCAAGAGGAACAAAGGAAGGTTCAACAAGAGATATTAGCTCAGCAGCAGGCCATGATGCAGTATATGATGTCATTGAGTCAGACCGTGTGTCAATCGGGAATTTCGGTACCACCACCACCTCAATTCTTCAATTCACAAATAACCCCCTCTTCTTCACAGCCTCGGGACGACGACATGCAAGACGGTAATCCTTCTTCTATCTTTAAGAATTTGACGGATCTTTGAGGATTTTAGTTGTCATTGTAGTAGTTCTTTTGCTAAATATTTTTTATTTAGACTCGTGTTCGTTAACGTTGGTGTTTATAGTGATTTTGTTGATGTTGCTACATGAGATGTTGATATGGTTTGTTTTTAAATTATGCTTTTCGTAATTGATTTATGTCGATTGTGATGTATGGTGGTGTATTGTACATTTGGAATAACATGTTATCTGAACAGGTTTGGTGATTTCGAAATCTGATTTTTTTTCACTGGACTTTAGCCGAAGGCATTTGCATAGACCGTCGGCTAAAGTATTTATTTAAAAAAATAAAATAAAAAACTTTAGCCGACAACTATGTAACTGTCGGCTAAAGTATTTATTTAAAAAAAATAAAAAACACTTTAGCCGGCGACTATGTAGCCGTCGGCTAAAACATTTACATTTTAGCCGAAAACTATGTACCCGTCGGCTAAAACTGGAGAACTTTAGCTGACAACTATGTATCCGTCGGCTAAACCTAGAACTATTTTAGCCGATGACTGTCTAACCGTCGGCTAAACTCGAACTTTAGCCGACGACCTTCCCTATTTGCCGTCGGCTAAACTTTAGCCGACCAACCTCGGCCGACCGACTTTTAGCCGACAACTGGCCACTTTAGCCGACGATTTTCGACTTTAGCCGACGACTTTTTGCTGTCGGCTAAAGTATAAACATTGATAGTGACTGATCTTGTTGGAATTACCATATCGTTGACAATCTCGTTTGCTATTGATTCCCTACTGATCACATTTGGAGTTTACCTTATCATTGGTAATCTCGTTCGTTATTAATCCTTATTGATTCCGTTCGTAGTTGCCTTACCGTTTGTATTCTCGGTCGTTGTAGATGTAATATCCGCAATTTTTGATTTTTGATAATTTTATTTTTTCGGAGGGAATCCATTTTGGCGACTCCCTTGTGACCGTTTCGTCATTCTGAGAATGTTTAATTCTGCACTTTTCGACGTCCGAGTTTGTTTCTGTGTCATTTTGTTGAGTTCCGTGCTTTTTAGCGGCTTTTCCGCACTTGAGTTTGATTCTTGCGAATCTCGTTCGAAACTGTTGTTTCGAGTTTCTCGTAAGTTCATTTAATATTTTTATTCATGTTGCGAGCTTTGGCTTGGTGTTTCGATCGTGTATAGTGTATTTCGGACGTTTTGGGCCGTTTTCGTAATTTTCCAAAGTTTGGGGTAATTACTCCCGTTGTCGAATTTCGAGCCTTCGGGTGGTCGGAATTGTGTGTTCTCTTAGCGCTTAGATTCGTCTTTGCAAGTACTTCGTAATCGTATCTCCGATTTATATTCAGGTTCGGGTTTCGGGGTTGTTCGGGCCGTCGGAGTGGCCACGGCCGAGTCACGGCCGGAGCAGGGCCTGGCCTGGCCGAGTTACGGCCGTATATGCTCGGCAGACTTGGCTGGACAAATGCCGGCTACGACCGTAAGGTTTGTCAGTTACGGCCGTACGGGTGCCAGGTAGTGTTCGAACGAAGGCCGGTTACGGCCATAAGGCGTGCTGGTTACGGCCGTACGATGCCGAGTTACGGCCATAAGGGGATGCTGGTTACGGCAGTAAGTGATCGGAAGCACTGGGCAGATTTTTGATGAATGCCGGTTACGGCCGTAACCCTGTCGGCATATATAGGCCAGGGGACTCGGCCAGACCTCATTTTTTCACTTTTTCTCACTTCTTGCGGAGGTTGGCAACGGGAGGCTCGGGAGCTCGAGTCCTTGGTCGATTCTAATCATTTCCAAGGCATTTTGGAAGACTCTTGTTGATTATATCATCACCCAATCCGTGTTCTTCGTCGAATCAAGGTATATTTCTTGATTTTTCCTTCAAGTTGTCTTTTTGGGGAATTTGCTCTTGATTTCGATTCCAATCCATCTTTGATCAATTAATTGTTGTATAAATGTTGTTTTGAACATGTTCAACGGATTGGATACTCATATCTTTGATTCATTCGACCCGAGGGGTGATTTCTTTGTTCTTGGAGGGTCTCGAACATTTAATGTTCGATTAAATGTTCGAATGAGTTTTCCTTCGATAGTTTGGTGTGGTCTCCATTGCTTTTGGTCTTGATCCTCGTTGTGATCATGTTTTTGTTGTTTATTCCGGAGGGTTGTAGGTGCTCGAGGATTCCGAGTCGATCACCGTTTTGTGTTGGTAATTCGTGCGGCGTTATTCTCGTTGTGTTCGCGGTGCTATTGCATTCTTGATGATGTTAAGGAGTTCGGGGCTGCCCGGCCTCGTTCCGTTCATCGTCTTGTTTCGATCGTGGTTTCGAGGCAAGTATTTTCTTATACGAATTGTGTCTTGCAAATAGAGTTTTACATGTTGGAATTACGATGGTTGGTTTACCCTCGTGAACGTGATTTGTGTGAGTTGATTATGATTTGATTATCATGAACGTTGAAGGTTTTAATGATACCCCGCTTGTTTAATGTTGTGGAATCGTGTATTCCGTATTTAATTGTGTTGTTGTATTGTGAAGAGTTTGATAATGGTGTCGGATAAGTAGCCATATCTAGTAAGTATTCTTAATGAACTTACATTCTTAGCATATTAGTATTGCATGAGTACTGTGTGTGTGTGTATGCTCACTATGGGTTAGATCCGACGGGGTCTCGGTAGGGGTCCACGGAGGGGTGGATCCGCGAGCTTGCTTTTAACCACTATGGGTTAGATCCGATGGGGTCTCGGTAGGGGTCCACGGAGGGGTAGATCCGCGGTTAATTGTGGTGCATTTTACAAATGTGTTTCGATTTTGGCGTTTCCAGAAACGAGTGGTTTTGAATGGTTTTCATGATTGCATGCATTGACTAAGTGTGTAAGAGGTAAGTTGTTCGTTTGGCTTACTTGGCTAGGATGACACTAAAGTATTTGTCGTTTGTGTTTAAACCTTTGGTTGTGGGTTTGATGTTGGAAAACGGACCTTGTTATCATTATCGTGTACTGTGATTTGATGAGATTTGGAATGAGATCCCAACGGTTTTGTAAAGGTCGTTTTACGGAAAGTGATTTTGGGTCGAGACCCATTCGTCTTGAAATGGTTATTTTTCAACTAAGGACTTGAGGTCCAACAAGGTTTCCACTTTTAAAAATCCCCGAGATGAGAAATTTATTTTCCAAACACTTCATTGATTGCTTTCAAATTAATAAAACCTCTCGGGAAGGCTTTGCTGGTTAATTGTCGTACCTGATTCGTGATTTCTATTTCGTTTGTTACTTTTCGTATGATTACGTACTTGCACTAGCAAAATAGTGGAATTTTGCTAACCCCCGAGTAATTGGGAGGTGGATGTCTGTATTGCATTCAGGTTGGGAGCATAACACAGGGTCAGCATGAAGGATGATGAAAGATGATCGATACTAATCACATGAGAACCCGTACGTTGTTGTATTGGTTCAGTTGTATTTATTTTCGCTGCAGTTTTCTTTCCCCATTGTACGGGAGTGTGTTATGTTTGACCCCTGCGTGGGCATGTATTGAAATTGAGTTGTATGTTTTTATTGAAAGACCAAATCGGTCTACTAAGTCATTTTAACCTTAAAGGCATTGTTGAGATGTATGATTTTGTTACCAGCCTGGTAGATCCTTGAGGAAAGGTTCTACGACGTGTAATATCCCTGAGCGGATTGGGGGTGTTACAGTAGATCCTCTATGATCTTGTTGGAATTTACTGTATCGTTGGTATTCTCGGTTGTTGATCCTTATTGATCTTGTTGGAGTTTACCGTATCGTTGGTATTCTCGGTTGTTGATCCTTTATTGATCTTGTTGGACTTTACCACATTGTTGGTATTCTCAGTTGTTGATCCTTTATTGATCCTTTTGGAGTTTACCGTGTCGTTGGTATTCTCGGTTGTTGATCCTTTATTTATCTTGTTGGAGTTATCACATCATGGTATTCTCGTTCGTGGTTGATCCTTTGTCGATCTTGTGCGGAGTTATCATGTCATTGATAATCTCGATCTGATGCATTGGTTGTTTATCATTATTGATTGTCTGAGTTCATACTTTGTATTTATATCCGGGACTTGCCATTGCTTCGGGACAGTTGATTTACAGATGTATCGTGTGATATCGGTTTTATCAGAATTGGGATCCGATTGTGCGATCCAGCGAATAGGATTGGTCATGGACATATTAATCCATACTTGAGATAGATTTATGTTTGGAAATCTTGGTATCATTTTGAATATAGTACAGATGGTTATTTTGAATCCATTCGTCACTTGAGAACGCGAGATGTGGATTATGGTATGAATTGATTCGATATGGATTGTGATGGATCGGTAAGGTTACACTGTAATTATTATTACCTTGTAATTACATTGATATGTAATTGTATATGATGATGTGATGTTATCATTGTTGAGTATTATGGCTGACCCCGTCGTGGGCTTTATCTTTTAGGTACTCGGAGTTCGAGCTAGTAGCGATCGTGAAGGGATGAGCTTTCTGGTGATACTGGCTATGGCATGGTTATTGGGATTTGAGTGTTCTTTTCTGGTTGTTATGATTCCACTACATATGTATTTAATCATGTCTCTATCTGCTGCGTGTGTAATTTTATAATGGCTTTTAGTATTTTTCCAACCCGTGTATACTTTCTAAATGCCCTTTTGGCATCTTTGCCTTGTGCTTTCAAATGGTATTTTCTGACGGTAATTGGGAACAAAGTTTGGAAAATATTTGAGTATTTAAAACATTACCGTCATCGGCCTTTTGGCATTTTTAAATGTTTGTGAAAATAATTTTAGCCTTGTGGGTTCCAATACGGGACCCATGGTGTTGTAATATTTCCGGTTGGCTTTGGGGGTGTTAAAGGTAGGCTTGTCAGTGAGACGCGTGAGAGAAGCTATGAAGTGGGTTAAAGCTTCACCAAAGAGGAGCGATGAATTCAGCAAGGTAGTGAAAGCATTTGTCTCCCCTGACTGCGAGAAATCATTGTGTTTGGATGTGCCAACGAGGTGGAACTCGACCTATTTGATGCTTGAGGCTGTCGAGCCTTTTGAACCGACATTCAAGGTATATTCGTCCATGCAAAGTGGTCCATTTGTGAGTGATTTGAATCAGAAAAAGTTTAAGGATCAGCCTATTGGAGCGCCTCAAGATGAAGATTGGGTCAATGTAAGGAAGTTGATGGAGTATTTGAAGGTGTTTTATGACTTTACCCTTCTCTTCCCTGGTACCAATTATGTCACTGCCCATTTATTTTTCAAAGAAATGTGTGCCATATTTGAGATTATTTCTGATCTCGAGATGAGTGATGATGATGAAGTTTGTGCTATGGCGAGGAAGATGAAGGATAAGGTTGGGAAATATTAGCTGGAGGAGAAGGAGCTGAATCCAAAGTTGAACAAGCTTCTTTACATCGCTGCATTGTTGGATCCTCAATAGAAGATGAAACACGTAGAAATGTATTTGGATCAAGTCTATCGAAGTGGTCGTGGCAGCGAGTTGATCACACATGTGCAACGTTCGATGAGTGAGTTGTTCGAGTTGTATAAGAATCAGTTGGCGTCAACTTCCACTAAGACAATTACACCACAAGCCACCTCAGCTACATCTCAATCACACACCCCTTCTATTGCCCCGCACCGTCAACGCCTCAAATACCGACGTGCTCTTGGTTCTCTTGCTAACATTCCAAGAAAAAATATTTGGCGAGAACCCGACAATATTTCAGAGTTGACTATCTACTTAGGTGAGAAGTAGTATGTTGATAATATTGGCATAAATAGTCAAGGGGAGAATGATGACGAGATTGACTCATTTGACATTCTTCAGTGGTGGATGAAGAACGGTGCACACTTTCCTATTCTATCAGAGATGGCTAGGGATATTTTAGCTACTCCGATATCAACCGTAGCTTCTGAGTCAGCATTTAGCACAGGAGGACGAGTTCTTGATCAGTTTAGAAGCTCATTGACTCCGAAGATGATTGAGGCTCTGATTTGCTCATCAAATTGGTTGAGATCAAGCACAATTACCGTGACCGATGAAGAAGATGGAGCCGAAGAAGAAGAAAGTGTTTTTGGATCGGGTAAGCAAGTGCATTTCTAAATGATAAATAGTTGCAGTTATTGATTCATTGAAGTACTAGCATAATATTTATAAATTTATTTTGCAGTTATGACTTCACTTGGTATTCATCCTGTTGTTGGAGACGAGGGTCGTGCCGCGGCGAGTGCGGCTACTACGTACTTGTTTATTTTATATTGTCTTTTAGGATTGATGGTGGTTGTTTTGATTTGTTGGTAAATTATGAATTGATGTTATGCTTTTTTATCTTTTGAACTTGTGTTTTGTTGTGACTTGTGTTGTGATGATGGTTGGGCGATCGCCTCGATGAACTTGTGATAAATTTTCATTTGAATTGTTGGGTGTTTGTTAAATGTTTGATATTAGTTAATTATTTGTATGACTTGCGTTGTGATGATGGTTTTTTTTTGCTGTTGTATGTTGCTGTTCAAACAGGTAAAGTGCTGCTGTTGTATTGTATGTTGCTATTTCAATATTTGGTGGTGCTTGCTGTGCTGTTACAGCCTGTTACAGGAGCACTGGTTTCTTTTAGTCTATTTTTAATTTTTTGTTGCTTGCTGTTGCCTGTTACAGGAGCCTTTAGGGTAATAACAGGAGAAAAAAAACTGATTGTTACATACAGGTAATAACAGCCTGTTGCTGTGTTGCAGGCAATATAAGATTATAGGTGTTGCCTGTTACTGTTACAGGTAATTAACAGGAGGAAAACGATTTTTACGGGTTACCCGAACCGGAACCGAATTAATTCGGTGCGGTTTCGGTTAACCGAAAGTGTAAAACGGTCCGGTTTACGGTTCCACCTTTTTGGCTAAAATGGTTCCGGTTAACCGATTTTTTCGATCCGGTTAACTAGAACCGAACCGTTCGACAGGCCTAATCAGAGCGGCTCTGTATACGTGCGAGCCCAACGACCCACGATATTCTAGCTCCGCGCCACCCGAATTAAAAAGTCCACACGCTGTAAGCCTTGACTCCGGCTATGCGTGAGAAGGCGTGTTGAAGAATAATACCACATCGGATTGTGAGGAGTAGCACATGATCTTTATATATAAAAACCTTGCATTTAATATATAAAGATCCTGAGCTACTCCTCTTATTGTCAATTGATTTTCTGATGAAATCTCATACTTACTTACTCCTTTGGTTGAGCAAGTCATGTGTAACATATTCGACTTAATAGTGCAAACAAGGAGCTTCAAACTTCATACCCGAGGTCTCGAGAATCCATGCATCCTATTTCATTTTTTCCCCACCGAGATTTCACGTTAATTCTTGATTAATTCTAGGCGCAACAACTCTAACATCTCAAAATAGTTCTTAGTTAAATCACGAGATATGTATTCGGCTCTCAAGTTCTCTAATACCTCAACTATCGAGCACAAAAATCCGGTCCCGATAGAGATGGATCTACAGTCTAAAATTTGGGAAAAACATCTTTTTAGTATTTTTGTTACCCGTTGTAAAAATTTGGGAATATAATTCTAGGAAAAAAAAAAAATGGATTAGAGCTTAATCCAGGAAAGCATGGAGACTTTGAATCCATGTTCAACTGATCATTGGACACATATGGATAATTATTTTTTCTGACAATAAGAACATGTATATTTTATTACTCAACCAACCATACATGGATATAAGATATAGTTATCAACCTTTCAGAATAAGAGAAAATGAGAGATACAAACAAAAACTAGATGGCTACTAGCTAGAGAACATGGAAACACCAAATCATGGAGAAGATTAGAGAGAAGAAAAACAATTTATGGCTAATCCCAAACCAGAAGATTTGTCATTGAATTAGAGCTTAGTTTCTCGTTATGTGAAGAAATTTTTTAATTTTTGTATATAAATCTTTTTGAACAAGGGGGTAAGGAATATATAAAAATTAGTTAAAACTCGCATAATACATGAGGACTACAAAAAATAAATATATTAGTTCATCATCGTCAGCGGTTATCAACCGCCAACGATGACTGAAAAAAGAAGTCGGCGGTTAATTAGTGGCGGCCGATTGTTGATGATGAGCAAAAATAAAATTAAATAACAAGTCTGCCGGCTGGAAGTGACTGCAACTGCTTGCCGGAATTTTGTTTCCAGTCGCCATTTGTTTGACAATCATTAGAGAAACAAAGATCTGCGATTAGTGTACTGCTCGGTCGGTGTACCTGATTTTGTGACTACTCCGACGTGATATCGGTCGGTGTTCGTGACTTGGTGACTATTCCGACGTGATATTTTGGACATTAATTTGAACTATAAATGATAAAGAGAAAACAAAGCTAATAAAATAAATCTACTGATTAAAAACAATGGTGAGAGCTAAGATGCAAGCAAGCTGGAAGATAGAATCTAGGACAAATTTTAGTTCAATTAATGTTTATGATATTCAATCATAATTAAATCTCATTGAAAAAAAAAAATCAAACCGTTCCAAACGAGATTTGTTAGATCTAAATATAAAAAATACCCATAATAATATCGCTTTATGTACTAATTACTTCACAACCAAATAATAAATTAGACTGCCATAATTTTTTTCAACCCATAAAAAAATATCCAGTGATTTTTTTGTAATTTATGCATTGTTCCCATACCAATTAATAATCTATGCACTGATATACGTTGTTTCCATATAAATTAGATTATTTTCACATGTATTATATATTCACTAAACTTTTTGAAAATTTTTAATTCTTTATTCTGACATGAAAACTTAGTTAAATGTGTTGTACTCAAAATTAAATTAAATATGTTCTATTTTATTTTATACTGACAATGTAAAAATTCGACTTTAATAACCTCTTAGTATATTGGTTATCTCATAATAATAAAAAAGATACTCTCTTCGTCCCACTTTAAATGACACATTTTGACTTTTTGTGGTCAACAATTTTTAAGTTTGACTACTAATTAATTTCAAACTATGATGATAAAATGTTTAATGAAATTATATTATGAAACTTTAAATTGTGAAACTTCATAATATAATTTTGTTAAATATTTTACCATTACAGTTTAAGATTAATTCGTAGTCAAATTTGAAAATTATTAACTGCGAAAAATAAAAATGTGTCAATATTAGTGGGACGGAGGGTGTACATTTTAAAGGGGAAAACAAGAGTGGAAAATGTTCTAATTTTCGTAAGATTCAAGCATCATGGCTGGTCTGATGGATCACCGAATTCCTTAACAAGCCGCCTCGGGTATGACTTGTTACCTGTTAGTGACACCCAATACACCCGATCCGTCTGTAAATACCCGATTCATATCTTAAGTTGATTGAACCCCGAGTATTGATAGTCATTATTTACCCGGTTTATTTCTTGAGTGGATTGCATTCCACAACCGAAGTACCGAACAAATCTCCACTCTAGACGACTATACTTTCCTAGGTCATATAACACATAATTTCAAATACTCGGTCCGATATCTACTCGATTCCTTAGTGATCCGATCCCAGTCCTAGCAGTGCTACCGCATTCCATAAAGAGACCGCTTGATACTCGATCGACACTATATCGAGCCGAATCGGGTATGACGATATTCAACTCGACCTCACTGGTTAACAGCATTACTCAAGGTGAAAAGGTGTAATATATCAATATATATGTGTTTTGAAAGGCCTGAGATCAAGTTGGGGAGTTGAGAGTTCGAAATTGGAGGCCAATAATCACACAAGTGGGTGGGTCCGGCCCAACCATTAATGAAGCCCAAAGCGAGTTCAAAAATAAGTCCCTTTAATATTTTAACAATAATTTTTGTAAAGATTTATATTTTATCTAATTTTTTTCGATCTTCTTGTAATAAAAAGTCATCTATCAAATTATATTAAAAATTGAATATTGTGGGAAAATTTAAATAATATACTATTTTTCGAGCTTTTTGTGATGCGCAAAATATCATCGTCGTGAGTAAATTTGAATAATAAACTATTTTTATATATAGAATTTTAAAAGAATTTTTTACTAGAAAAAGAATTTCAATTGCATTTTATACGAATAAAATCATCTTAATATAATTATTTAAAAAAAGAAAATATTTTTTGGATAGTAAAAAAGAAGAAAGATTAGAAACTAAACTAATATATATTGTCGTTTTTTATGGACCAATGTAAATAATGAATGCTATATTTCATTTGACAAAATAATCAGTGACATATAATGGGCCAATAAGTAATCGAATAATTAAGAAAGAATATAAAAAATGTTGCTTTCAAAGATTGAACACATGCCATTATGGAAAATGAGGCACTTACCTAAAGCTACCTTAACTTTAGTGATGTAATCCATTTTTTTTACGTGACAATTAATTTGAGGTTCTTTTTTGTAAAATAAAATGTCAGGCCCAAAGCCCTTACTTTGGTGGCTTGGGCCTTGGGTCGGCCCTGCAAGTGGCTGAAAGCGGGTGTCCCAGATTAAAATTTTTAACGGTCCTTAATGCATTCAACCTCATGCTAACGTCCTTTTTTAGAACAACTGGACCACATCTAGGTGTCTTAACATACATTAAGCACTTCGTTGACGTATACTAACGCAACCGATGTGGTAGTCTCCACTATTTTGATCACACCTCTTTCGTTTGGACTCCAAATGACTCGTCATTCAAACTTAGAAAGCTAACTCGATTTCTTATTACACGGTCAAGTTTCCAGAATATTCAGAAAGCTAAGTCAGATTTGTATTAAACCCTTGTGCACAAAACATTGCAAAGTGACCAAATTACCGATCGCACCTCGTTTGCGCCTTTTGGTATACTTCTGTATCCTAAAATGTCGAAACAGACAATTGTATCTCAAGTCCATCCATTACGAAATAAAAGCTGTTGAGTTTGGTGCCACCACTAGAAAGAGAATTGAATAGTGCGGTGAAGAGTAATGAACTCTATTTGTGTGCGGAAGCGATATATAAGTGCGCAAATTAAATAACAGAGATTCATAGAGGTTCGGCCCTAACTGGCTTACGTCCTCTCTTCTTCATTATTTTTTTCTTAGGTTCAAGATAAATTCTTCCTCAATTCGAGGTAAACCGTTACAATCTTGTCTTCTACCGGTCCATTATAAATCATTACAATCTTGTCTTCAATCGGTCAAAGATAAACCATTTTTTCTTTTCTATTAGATAAGAAAACAACCTTTCTAGCTTTCTATCGGTATAAGAAGAACCTCACCGAATTTAGATTATGATTATAACAATGCCGGATCCACGATTCTAATAACACCGAATCAAATCTACAATCCTTTCTTTTCTCTCGTGTATAGATGAGTGAATCAAACACTCAAATTATCATCAATTTAAGCTCAATTACAACAATAATGATGTATATAAGTATCTCATATGTATATGAATTACTCTTGAAGTTGTTGTGTGTTGAATACCAAATGAAGTGGTATTTATAAGCTTTGGGGCCAGAATAGCCGTTACGGCCAGATGTAACTAGCGTGCGCTAATGTTGCTCCTTAGCGCGCGCTAACGAGCTTTGCCAATTTTGAAACGTGGTATTGACAATCTTGTCCAACGGTTATAATTCGAATCTAGCGTGCGTTAATAAGTACCATAGTGTGCGCAAATAGTAGTCAATCCTTGAATGTCCAGATTCAGAAAGGTATGCGATCTCCATATTGAAACGTGTGCAACAGTCATCTGATCAACGATCATAGTTTGGACTTAGCGTGCGCTAATATATCAATTAGCATACGCTAACTGTGCTTACCGACTTACTTCCGTAGCGTGCATTAATTCATATGCTAACGTGCGTTTAACTGCTTTCATTTGATACTGACAGACCTTAGTGTCTTGATCCATAACGTGCGTTACATGTTCCTTTGACGCGCGTTAGTGTTGTCCTGCTTTTGATTTGCTGTCCAGCTCTTCCATTTTCGATTCTTGTTATCTTAATTGTTGTTTTACTAAGTTATTATCCACATCATCAAAATCCTTTAATATATTTGTATGGAATAAAATATTCCAACAAAAATAATTTAATAAGTGCAGTTTTGGCGCCCGCCGAGCACGGGCAGATTTAAAAAGGTGTTCCTGGCATTCAAAGGAACACCCTAGGGGTGTAAATGATGCGAGTCGAGCTCGAGTATTGGTATACTCAACTCGAACTCGATAGCCATTTCTCAAGCTCGAACTCGACTCGAAAACACTCGAGTAGTTAAAATCCAAACTCGACTCGACTCGTTAGTATGTCGAGTCGAGCTCGAGTTTGAGTCGAGTCTACTTGAGTCGAGTGTTGACCGAGTTTTGACCGATTCGATTTCGAGTAGCTCGCGAGTTGTCTCGTCTCATTTACACAACTACATAATATCCTTGGACGAGGGCCCATAGCCAGATATATTAAAGGAGAGCCTTCCAACCTCCTTTAATAGTCTCATTTGAGTCACAATCATAATTACATGGGCGATATCGGACAAGGAATTTGGCTTAAATTTACTACCCACTTGTGAGCCAAAATAAACAGCACCCAACCGATGTGGGAGAAGCTATTTTGCTTTTAACTTGTGTGAACACTTCAAACACCCTTAATCAATATAGAAAATATCTAATTTTTTATTATATAGCTAGTAATCTTAATTTTTGACAATAAAATTATTATTTCTTTTATTTAGAATAGAAAGCTAGTATGTATTAATATTTTTTTACTTTTTGTCCAATTAATAATTTTTTATGTTATTACAAATTATATTATAAAACTAATTATATATATGTAAAAAAATTCGAGTATCTCACGAGCTTATCGAGTCGAGTATTGTGTAGCTCGACTCAACTCGTTAGTATGGCGATTCGAGCCCGAGTTCGACTCGAGCCTACTCGAGTCGAGTGTTGACGGAGTCGATCTCGAATAGCTCGCGAGTTGTCTCGTCTAGTTTACACCCCTAGAACACCCAAACATCTTGGCCTTAGTGGTAATATATCCAAATATTATACAAAGGTCATACACCAAGGAAACACAGTCACAGTTAGATCATTTAAGAAAAAAAGACCCTATTCTAAAATTCAGGATCTGCCACTGCTGCCGAGGGCACCATCACCGGGACATAAATCTTAAAAAAAATATCTATAGAAAAATAAGGTATTGATTTAGGGTTGAATTATTAATTAACTCTATCTTATTAATAACACACTCATGTTCCACTTTTATTATTTCTAAACTCACTTTTTATTTAATAAATTAAGAAAATCTATTTACAAATATAATTAAAAAAGTAGTAAAAGTGGGTCAGGTTGTGTTATTAACAAAATAGGGGTGTGTTAATAACATAATTATTAATCTACTCACTTGTGTTACTTACCAATTTTTTTAAAAAAATCTAGAATATTTTTTAGTTGTGGTTGTAAATTAAAACTAATGTTTGAGACCAATTATTTTCGATACCATTGGGTAAGAGGAAAAAATTAAAATTATTTATTTAGGGGGATTTTTGTTCTGTCCAGAGTATTGAATTTTTCAGGATCGGCCTTGATTGTGATACCACGACCTAGACAAATATGATAGTGACGTACATGTAATTAGTTTTTTAGGAGCTTTTCTACCGTTAGACCAGGAAAAATTGGGCTAATGTTAGGACGATACTAAAATAATTTATTTGTTCATATTTGTTGATTCTAAATCGTATATTCTTCTCGTTAGAATTGAATTGTGCGATTTAGGTGCTACCAATTAGTATAATTAAGATGGAGTTGATGTTAGGGCAGTACTAAAATTATATATTTGTTCATATTTTTTTATATTACACAATCCAACTCTAACATTAAGAATATACAAATTAGAACCAACAAATATGAACAATCGACCTAATATTAGGTCAAATGTTTCTGATATGACAGTAGCAAAAATTTAATTTTAATTCTATAACAATTCCGATTACAATCATTATATCTCCCACGACAAGTGCAGTATGCATAAAGTAGTTAAATGCTTCATGCATGAAGTAGTTAAATGCTTCTTCTATTGGTCCAATTAGTTTTAGTCCTACTCATTCTGATTGTAATCATTTCCAAGCTGAAGCAATGATTGAAAATGATTGATTTATGTAATATTTCGCTATTCAAAGTTGGTCATATGATTAAAAGGAACCTCAGAATGTGTAATAATGGAAACAAGTTGACAAATATTTTAAAGTCTTCTCCCATACATTTATAGTATATTATATATAGGGGTGGGTTCAGCTGAGAACGCAATTTAAGTTAAGAAATAAGAATGAATTTCATTCATAGATCTTGATAAATGGATGAACTAGATTTATTCTCACAAAAATTTTGATTCATATAATGCAATATTTTAATGCATCGATATTTTGATACATGTATATTTTAATGCATTGCAATTTTGATGCACGAAATGCATGAATTTCATGCACAATTAGTACAAAACTTATGCATATTCACAATTCGCAGGATAATAACCATTCTCATTTGTTCCTATATATAAACAGGATAATAACCATTCTCATTTGATCCTATACATATATACAGGATAATAACTGTAGGGTACGGGGTCGGATATTGCGCCGTGTTGCGGAAGCGTAAATATCAAGTGCGGAAATATAAATGACGCAAGGATTTATAGAGGTTCGGCTATAAACTAGCATACATCCTCTCTCGGTATCTTTTTTAATAGGCTAAAGAAAAACCTCTTCTCCTCTCTTCTATTGGTCGAGGTATAACCATTTACAATCACGTCTTCTATTGGTCCGTGATAAACCACTCGTACTTGTCTTTGTGTCGGTCCAAGTTAAACCGTTTTCCTTTTCGTAGGACAAGGAATCAACCTCTCTAACTTTCTATGGGTACTAGATAAACCTCATGTAACACCCCCAATCCGCTCAGGGATATTACACGCCGTAGAACCTTTCCTCAAGGATCTACCAGGCTGGTAACAACAAACGAACAACTCGACAATGCCTTTAAGGCTAAAAAGACTCAGTAGACCGATTTGGCCTTTCAATAATAACATACTACTCAATTCCGAACACATACCCACGCAGGGGTCAAAATACAATAAACTCCCGTACAACGGGGAAAATATACTGCAGCGGAAAAGAAAATACAACTAGACCAATGCGACATCAACGGATCCTCGTGTGATTAGTATCGTTCATCTTTTATCATCCTTCGTGCCGACCCTGTGCTATGCTCCAAAACCTGAATGCAAAAATAGACATCCACCCCCCGAATACTCGGGGGTTAGCAAAACTCCATTGTTTTGCTAGTGCAAGTACAAGTGCAAAAATACGAGCCATACAATTCATATCCCACGAATAACAATAACCAGGAATCATCAAAGATCCAAACATAATGAAAAGTACTTCCCGAGGCAAGAGTTTGGGTAAAACATTCCGAAGCCGAAAGGCCACAATTAAGGGGAACAATTTGTAAAACAGTTTAAAATGCCATCGAGAGTTTTAATAGAAAACAATTTAGGATTATCAAATCCTAATCTTTCCAAAAATCAACAGTCACAAAGACAAAGGTTTTGTTTTCACAAATAGAAAACCGACAATAATTCACAGGGCCAGAGCCCAACATCACGTGTCCTCGACGGACATAAAATCAACAAAACATAATCACACACGCGCATCGCCTAGGACCGGGACGAAGCCACAAATCCCACTCGAGGCCTCGAAGGACCCTCCCGAGATGGCTAGCGAAACAAAATCACACACATCTCACGGTTGGATCAATCGCTTGTTGCATCCTGGCCACATGATCGCATGCCATGTGCCACCGTAGATTATCTCAGGCTCTCACGGTTGGATCAATCACTTGTTGCATCCTGACCACATGATCACGTGCCATGTGTCACCGTAGACCTTCAACCATATCCACACATTCACACAAATAACATATCACATCAAGGATATTCAAACAATTCGCCAAGAGGCATCAAACACTTAGCAAAACACCACGTCCAACCACAACGCACGGAAATGAAATAATATACGCCCACACGCAATACCAAGTGCAACATCAACACCAAACATATCCATAGAGTTCACATAGTCATTCTCAAACCACACCATTCACAAAACACACACGTTTTGAAAGCAAGCCTTTAACAAGGCTAAACCGAATCTTTTGAAAACACATTTCAAACGAACAAACAAATACACCAAGACGATCACTAATTATCATTTCCACAAAACAAGAATAGTATGGGCAAGGTACTTGCCTCGAATAACCACAACGCGGAGAATCGGCCGAAGTAGGTTGGCACGAACCGACTACGAACTCGCCGACTCCACCGAACGATAATCCACAACAATGAACTACGAACGAAAAACAATAACAACGAAAATGAATTTCAATGTACGACCCAAAGCCGCTGAATTCAAAGAACAAATTACGAAGGTTCAAGGATTTCCCCCAAAACGGCCAAGAACATGATTCATCCCGTTAAAACCCGAAAACGGAATTCCAAGTTGAAATATGGATATACAATCCATAGAATATGTTTAACAACATCATTTAACCATAATCGATCCATCGAAAACGGATGAAAAACGAGATCGAGGACAAATCCCCCAAAAAGTCAATTCGAAGGAAATCAAGAAATATACTTCGATTCGACGAAGAACAATGGATTAAATGATGTTAAACACAAGAATACCACCAAGATTAATTATGCCCATCATGAATTAATCAAAAACACGGAACGAATCGGACAAAAATGCGAAAACCCCCAAATTCACGAAATTAGGGTTCTAAGGGAGATTACCTTGATTCGCTGGATCAAAGGATGATAACGGATGATTGATTGATGTTATGAACTCAAGAACTTCATGGATTTGTTGTTAAACAACATGGCTTCCTCGCCCATGAATCGCCAGCCGCGGACGGAGAAGGAAGGAAATGAAAAACGAAGGGAAAAGTGGCTGGTCTGTCATATATATACTGGGCCGGAACTAGCGTGCGCTAGCCTTCCCGGACTAGCGTGCGCTATCGGCCAGTACCGGCCGAGCACTCTCGGCCATGGCCCGCATGACCCGGCACCACCGACCAATTCTGCCGACCATAAATGTCCGCCCGACTCCCGCTAGCGTGCGCTACGGCCGGAAGCCTGCGTGCGCTAGCCGACACATCGAGAGCCTGCAGATCGAATCGCCGGCAGTGTAACGTCGCTAGCCTGCCGACAGCGTGCGCTTCGTCTGCAGTCTAGCGCGCGCTTCGCTCAGCGTAGCGTGCGCTACCTGCCGATCCTTCGATTCGAACCCCGAAACCCCACTGGTCGGCCGATGGCGTGCGTTGGTCGACCAGCTAGCGTCGCTACACTGCCGGTTAAGCGCGGCCTTCCGGCGATAGCGTGCGCTACGCCGGTTCTGCCGCATCTGTCCGGCGGTGCCGCAATCGTCCCGGTCGATCCAACCGTCCGCGATGCAGACCACCAGGGCTCGACGACCCGATTTCCGAAAACGTACGGAACGAACACGACGAAAAGTTCGCGGACAACATCAACGGCCCGAAATGAAAATATAATACCATATTCAATCATACGCGACCAAGAAACGGGTCGAGACAACAATTACAGATACGGATACCCGTAACTTTTAAGAAATTACAAAATGGCCCAAAATGCCCGGAAATCACGATACATGATCGAATAACCAAACCGAAGTTCACAACACGTCTAGCAAAGTTAAACGTACTTACGGGAAACTCGAAACAGCAGTTTCTAACGAGATTCGCAAGAATCGAACTCAAGTGCGGAAAAGTCACTAAAAGGCACGGAACTCAACAAAACGACACTGAAACGAACTCGGATGACAAAAAGTGCAGAATTAATCATTCTCAGAATGACGAAACGGTCATGAGCGAGTCGTCAAAACAGACTCCGACCAAAAAAGAAATTTACCAAAAATCGAAAATTGCGGATATTACATTCTACCCTCCTTAAAAGAAGTTTCGTCCCGAAACTTAAAACAAGTAGGGGAAGAAATATTCCGCCAGGAAAACTCAACGAGATACGTAAGAAACGTGTAACTAACGCCCAACGGCGAAACGTTACAAACAACACAACGGAATATATGGTGTGAAAACACGCTCCACGACGACCAACACAACGCCGCCGTTAGGGATATAATAAAACCAACAAATGACAAGCGTCATCAAATGGATAATATAGCCAAGTCAATTATCCGACAATCACAAAACACAACGAACGAAAATCAATATGATTTACCAACCCAACGGTACATCAATCAAAACGCGAGCCAACCGCTGAACAAATACGGAATCCCACCGCCCAAGGGTTGGAAGATCGAGAACGAGACTAATTTCCCGAGCTTAAGGGAATTAGGAAGGAGCCTGAACGCTCAACAATCACGAAATGAGAACAAAAACCGAACAAACAAACGATCGAGACAACAAAAATCGAACAATCATGTCCGAAACACGAAGGATAATAAAACTCAAACAACAACTCCCAGGATGATCTGGTGAGAACTACAAGACATGCATTCCCATAAGATCCACAGGAAAGGGAATAGCGATTGAAAAGTTACGACGACAAACGAGTTATTCCGAAACAACACCACACTCGTTCGATCAACAAAAGCAAGGGGCAGGACAAGCTCACAAATGTCAACAAACATAAATGAGTTGACAAAGTAGAATATACAGAAGTTCAAAATCCGATCCACTTCGAATAAAAGAACTAGTAGAACCAAATGATGTCACTTCCGAACAAGGTTCACAAGAATCGAACCGAACTCGGAAAAGTCACAGCGATACGGATCGACCCAAAACAAGATCACAGTTCATTCGAACGATGAAACTAAAATACGTAACAAGTTCGAAGGTATCAACGAACACGAGCGAGTCGATAGACTCGAGAACAGGGAATGCAGAGGCCAAAATAATACGGGTATTATATTCGACCTCTTCAAAAAGAGTGTCGTCCCGAAACTCACAACAATGAAACCAAGGTGACGACACAACAAGCGACCGACAAAACATCCTTCAAGGCTTCTCAAAGACGATTCGATAAGCGTCTTTGAAGCGCGAACTCCGAAAGTCTCAGTAGCCAATTCGCAAATCTGAATTCGTTGTCACTCGAGTACACACTCGAAATGTGTTACTGACGAGAAGGACAAAATGCACGTACATTCCCCCGACACATCACGGTTGAAATGCCTCGGCTCGGCATACCGAAAATACAAATGCTAGGTACAATGGAACATAACATCACAAAACAACAAACCGGAGATGCCAACTCAGCGCAACAAAGAATCATAACACATATCATACACAACGATTACCATCGTAAAGTAATACACACAAACACTACAATAACGACGGTATCGTTCAGCGACCTCAACGACCCGAACGATAACCAGCACCTAATTACAACCATCATAAAACAATCACACATGTACGCAAACGTACAAACTCAAGCTTTAACAACTCACACAGGTGCGATAACACGCAAGCCCCCACGAAATGACAACATTAATGATCGTCATCCCACCTTCCCCGACCACAAGCAGGAAATGATGGGTTTTAAAAACGAAAACCACCTTATGAAAACAGTTTGGAAACATCAGTTGATCTTGAGTATCATTTTACAAAAAGTTGAACAAAATCATTGTCGAGACTTTGAAAACCATCTTGCGTTTGATAAAACGAGGACACTTTCCTTTTTGTGAAAACTTTCAGAAATATCCGACCCTCGGGTCTAAGTATAAGTGTTTCTAAAACATTGAAAATATCTCAAAACATTTTGGTCCTCGAGGTAGAAGGATTTGGAAACATATTGTGGCACCTTGGATGTACCATGAGAAAATTATTCATTTTAAAAGTACGTCTCGAAATTTATTTTCTAAGATACTCAAGGTTTTCAAAAAATAATTCAATGGGCTAGAATGCCCAAAAAAATTTCAAGTAATTACACAAAACTTTATAGCGCCGTGGATCCCGCGTCGGAACCCACCAGGCTAAAAACCATTTACAAAAACGCCAAAAAGGCCGATGACGGTAATGTTTCAAAAACTTACAAAATCCATTTACAAAATGTTAAATACCGTCATAAGAATTTCGCTAAAATGATCAAGACCATAACATCAAAACTCGGTTAATGGAATCGATTTTCGAAATAAAACTCAGTCGGTAAAATACCGAAAACCATTACAAAGGAACTCACGCAGCGGATAAAAGAAATAAAGTCAAACATGCACAATCCATCAACACTACTCCTCATATGAACGAAATATGAGGGTCAAATAACCGCATATCAAGAAATCAAAATCATTAAGAGGATTCCGTCACTTAACAAATAATCATAAAAATAGCTTGTGTCACACGAGGCACAACACAAAGAAGGGAGACTTACAGCCACAGGTCGCACGAAGATGATGATCGCCCACGATACTAATCACGACCAACAAACTCAGACGACGCGTCGCGACACGACTCAGTCAGATAAAATCCGACGAGACAAAAACTCAATAGACACCACTGACCCGACAGCCTAGGTTTCCACAACCTAAGCTCCGATACCATTCTGTAACACCCCCAATCCGCTCAGGGATATTACACGCTGTAGAACCTTTCCTCAAGGATCTACGAGGCTAGTAACAACAAACGAACAACTCGACAATGCCTTTAAGGCTAAAAAGACTCAGTAGACCGATTTGGCCTTTCAATAATAACATACTACTCAATTCCGAACACATACCCACGCAGGGGTCAAAATACAATAAACTCCCGTACAACGGGGAAAAGATACTGCAGCGGAAAAGAAAATACAACTAGACCAATGCGACATCAACGGATCCTCGTGTGATTAGTATCGTTCATCTTTCATCATCCTCCGTGCCGACCATGTGCTATGCTCCAAAACCTGAATGCAAAAATAGACATCCACCCCCCGAATACTCGGGGGTTAGCAAAACTCCACTGTTTTGCTAGTGCAAGTACAAGTGCAAAAATACGAGCCATACAATTCATATCCCACGAATAACAATAACCAGGAATCATCAAAGATCCAAACATAATGAAAAGTACTTCCCGAGGCAAGAGTTTGGGTAAAACATTCCGAAACCGAAAGGCCACAATTAAGGGGAACAATTTGTAAAACAGTTTAAAATGCCATCGAGAGTTTTAATAGAAAACAATTTAGGATTATCAAATCCTAATCTTTCCAAAAATCAACAGGTTAACAGACCAAAGGTTTTGTTTTCACAAATAGAAAACCGACAATAATTCACAGGGCCAGAGCCCAACATCACGTGTCCTCGACGGACATAAAATCAACAAAACATAATCACACATGCGCATCGCCTAGGACCGGGACGAAGCCACAAATCCCACTCGAGGCCTCGAAGGACCCTCCCGAGATGGCTAGAGAAACAAAATCACACACATCTCACGGTTGGATCAATCGCTTGTTGCATCCTGGCCACATGATCGCATGCCATGTGCCACCGTAGATTATCTCAGGCTCTCACGGTTGGATCAATCACTTGTTGCATCCTGACCACATGATCACGTGCCATGTGTCACCGTAGACCTTCAACCATATCCACACATTCACACAAATAACATATCACATCAAGGATATTCAAACAATTCGCCAAGAGGCATCAAACACTTAGCAAAACACCACGTCCAACCACAACGCACGGAAATGAAATAATATACGCCCACACGCAATACCAAGTGCAACATCAACACCAAACATATCCATAGAGTTCACATAGTCATTCTCAAACCACACCATTCACAAAACACACACGTTTTGAAAGCAAGCCTTTAACAAGGCTAAACCGAATCTTTTGAAAACACATTTCAAACAAACAAACAAATACACCAAGACGATCACTAATTATCATTTCCACAAAACAAGAATAGTATGGGCAAGGTACTTGCCTCGAATAACCACAACGCGGAGAATCGACCGAAGTAGGTTGGCACGAACCGACTACGAACTTGCCGACTCCACCGAACGATAATCCACAACAATGAACTACGAACGAAAAACAATAACAACGAAAATGAATTTCAATGTACGACCCAAAGCCGCTGAATTCAAAGAACAAATGACGAAGGTTCAAGGATTTCCCCCAAAACGGCCAAGAACACGATTCGTCCCGTCAAAACCCGAAAACGGAATTCCAAGTTGAAATATGGATATACAATCCATAGAATATGTTTAACAACATCATTTAACCATAATCGATCCATCGAAAATGGATGAAAAACGAGATCGAGGACAAATCCCCCAAAAAGTCAATTCGAAGGAAATCAAGAAATACACTTCGATTCGACGAAGAACAATGGATTAAATGATGTTAAACACAAGAATACCACCAAGATTAATCATGCCCATCATGAATTAATCAAAAACACGGAACGAATCGGACAAAAATGCGAAAACCCCCAAATTCACGAAATTAGGGTTCTAAGGGAGATTACCTTGATTCGCTGGATCAAAGGATGATAACGGATGATTGATTGATGTTATGAACTCAAGAACTTCATGGATTTGTTGTTAAACAACATGGCTTCGTCGCCCATGAATCGCCAAACATGGACGGAGAAGGAAGGAAATGAAAAACGAAGGGAAAAGTGGTCAGTCATATATATATCGGGCGGAACTAGCGTGCGCTAGCCTTCCGGACTAGCGTGCGCTATCGGCCGATCGGCCGAGCACTCTCGGCCATGGCCCGCATGACCCGGCACCACCGACCAATTGCCGACCATAATCGTCGCCCGACTCATTAGCGTGCGCTACGGCCGGAAGCTGCGCGCGCTAGCCGACTGTCCGATAGCCTCTGATCAATCGCCCGGCCGTAACGTCGCTAGCCGGCCCGACGGCGTGCGCTTACGCTGCCGACTAGCGTGCGCTACGCTCGGCGTAGCGTGCGCTACTGCCGATCCTTCCCGATTCCGTAACCCCGAAACCCCACCGTCCGGCCCGATAAGCGTCGTTGGTCGACCAGCTAGCGTCGCTACACACGGCGGTTAGCGCGCAGCCTTCCGGCGATAGCGTGCGCTCGCCGGTTCTGCCGCATCTATACGGCGGTGCCGCAATCGTCCGGCCGATCCATAACCGTCCGGCCCGATGCAGACCACCGTGGCTCGGCGACTGATTTCCGAAAACGTACGGAACGAACACGACGAAAAGTTCGCGGACAACATCAACGGCCCGAAATGAAAACATAATACCATATTCAATCATACGCGACCAAGAAATGGGTCGAGACAACAATTACAGATACGGATACCCGTAACTTTTAAGAAATTACAAAATGGCCCAAAACGCCCGGAAATCACGATACATAATCGAATAACCAAACCGAAGTTCACAACACGTCTAGCAAAGTTAAACGGACTTACGGGAAACTCGAAACAGCAGTTTCGAACGAGATTCGCAAGAATCGAACTCAAGTGCGGAAAAGTCACTAAAAGGCACGGAACTCAACAAAACGACACCAAAACGAACTCGGATGACAAAAAGTGCAGAATTAATCATTCTCAGAATGACGAAACAGTCATGAGCGAGTCGTCAAAACAGACTCCGACTAAAAAATAAATTTACCGAAAATCGAAAATTGCGGATATTACACCTCACTCGATAGCGATTGCGATTCTAATAATATCGGATCCTTGATCCTAATAACACCAAATCCAATCGTATATTTTCTTTTACCACTCGTGTACGTTTTCATGAATTCTCACTCAAACACTTACAATTAAGCTCAATATCAACAACAAGAATGTGTATAATAATATCACAAGTATAGACTATTTGCTCAAGGTTGTTGTGCTCAAAACAATACCATAGGGATGGTATTTATAGTCTCCATCATCAAACTAGTTGTTAGCTGCCAGGACCATCATTACGTACGCTATATGATCTCCATTACGTACGTAAGATCCTTTACGTATGTTAACCTTCATTGGTTACGTATGTTAGCCTCTTCACAATCCAGTCCAGTGAGTTTCGTCATTTGAGTTACGTACGCTAGCATAGACTTTGTTACGTACGTTAACATTACATCACTGATGATGTCATATATCCGTTGCATGCTTTTCTGACTTTGACTCCTCCAACGTTCACTTGTTTGAACTGTGTTACGTACGTTATATTACATCCATTACGTACGTAAAACTTCCAATGTTACGTACGTTAAGCTGGCTTCGTTAGGTACGGTAAGCTTGCACAGAACACCATTTTGAGTCTTCGTTTTCTTCGATTCTTGGCTTCGCCTCTTTGTTGTTTTGTTTTGTTTAGCAACTTTAATCATCAAAACATTATTAAATATATGTATGGAATAAAATGTTCCAACAATCTCTCCCTTTTGATGATTGCAAAACAACAATATGCCAATGGGATTTACCTGCAAAAATACAAATACATGTATATCTTTACAGACCAAAGTTTTCGACTTTGTCCGTTTCGTTAGAATCTTCTCCCATTTCTTTTGCGACTCCTTCTTTTCTTTTCTCCTTTTTTTTTTCATTTTTAATTTTTTTTGTATGCTATCGAATTTCTTCGATTTTTCTCCCCCTTTCACGGTTAATCACATTTTCGACTTATTTCTCCATTTTCCTATCTCTCCTCCTTTTTGTATTCATCAAAAAAATGCCAAAAAAATTCAATAAATAATGAAATATGCAAAAATAAATACAAGGGTATTAACTCCCCCTGAAAATATTATCGTTTTAAAAAAATTACTCCCCCTGAATAAAATACCAAAAATCAATGTTTGGGGATCCAACCTATAGTTGGTTTTTGTTTAGAAACATAGACGATATTTGAAACGATTGTTCCTTTAGGGACCCAAATTTTCTTAATTTTTATCGTCCGTCTCGGGCTTTTGCAACTTGAAATATGATGCCCGATTTTTAAACACTTTTCGCAATGGGGTATCTTGAAATTAACGGATTCGTTTTTCAAACGAGTTTTGAATCCTAACCCCTCTTTATTCAAAGTAAATTTTTGAACACCAAGCATTTGTTCAAATTTCTCGTTTCCGCGCGAGAATTTCTTTGTCAAAGATTTAAGCTCGGTTTGGATTTTAGCGAGATCATTCTTCAAAATATTTTCATTATCAATACACTTTGAATGATCGATTTCAACAAATTTTCTCTTTTCGATAATTTTGGAATTTTCAATTTCCAAAGATTTAATTTTAGACTTAAGGGATTTAATTTCGGATAAAGCATTTTGAAAATCGGTATGAAGTAATTCGAATGCTTCAAATAATTCGTCATTAGAATTACTTACTTGACTTTCGACGTCGCTGTCATCGAACGAACTCCGGGCCATGAGAGCGAGATTATTTTGATTGATGAAATCATCGTCTTCGTCTTCATCGCTCCAAGTTGCCACGAGAACCTCCTTCTTGGGTTTGGCTCGGCAATGCTTAGCGAAGTGGCCTGGTTTTCCACATAGTCGACAAGAATTATCGAATTTCTTCGTTTCGCTCGAGATATCCTTCTTCCTCCAGTTTAATAATCTTTGGAATTTATTAATATTCTTGGCATAATATGCCGCTTCTTCGTCGCTTTCCTCCACCAGGATTTCTTCTTTCTTTCTCGATATCTTAGCCTTCATGGATAACGTTCGTTCCTTTGGCTTTGGCTTGACACTACGTGATTTTAACACGATCTCATAATTAATTAGCGAATCAACAAGGGCACAAAAATCGAGCGTGTTGAGATCTTTGGATTCCATAATCGCAGTCACGGTGCCGTCCCATTCGCTAGGTAGTGATCGTAAAATTTTCTTAACTCTTTCACTGCTAGATAATGGTTTTCCGAACGAGGCAAGTCCATTGGTGATGACCGAAAATCGGTCGAGCATTTTGGTGATGGACTCGTCACCCTTCATCATGAATAACTCGTAGTCATGGAGAAGCATATTGATCTTCGTCTCCTTGACTTGAGTTGTCCCTTCGTGTGTGATTTCAAGAATTTTCTATATTTCTTTCGCACTTTCACACAACGAGATTCGATTGACCTCTTCGGGATTTAAGGCACAAAATAAAAGTTGGGTGGCCTTACAATTTAGATGGTCATTTTTCCAATCGGCATCGTCGTATTCTTCGAAAGATTTGAGCGTACCGTCGGATTTGAGAGGAATTTTCGGGCCAAGGCAAATAATCTTCCAAATCTCTATATCGTATGCACGAATAAAGATCGACATCTTTTTATTCCATGTCAAATAATTTGAGCCATCAAAGAATGGTGGTCGGTTGAGAGCAAGGCCTTCGACAGGAGCAAATTGAAATGCCATTGGATCTTTTTCTCCTCGAATTTTAAGCCACGTATTGGAGTACTGCTCCGATACCAATTGTAGGGTACGGGGTCGGATATTGCACCGTGATGCGGAAGCATAAATATAAAGTGCGGAAATATAAATGACTCAAGGATTTATAGAGGTTCGGCTATAAACGAGCCTACATCCTCTCTCGGTATCTTTTTTAATAGGCTAAAGAAAAACCTCTTCTCCTCTCTTCTATCGGTCGAGGTATAACCATTTACAATCACATCTTCTATTGGTCCGTGATAAACCACTCGTACTTGTCTTTGTGTCGGTCCAAGTTAAAACGTTTTCCTTTTCGTAGGACAAGGAATCAACCTCTCTAGCTTTCTATGGGTACTAGATAAACCTCACTCGATAGCGATTGCGATTCTAATAATTCCGGATCCTTGATCCTAATAACACCGAATCCAATCGTATATTTTCTTTTACCATTCGTGTATGTTTTCGTGAATTCTCACTCAAGCACTTACAATTAAGCTCAATATCAACAACAAGAATGTGTATAATAATATCACAAGTATAGACTATTTGCTCAAGGTTGTTGTTCTCAACAATACCATAGGGATGGTATTTATAGGCTCCATCATCAAACTAGCTGTTAGCTGCCAGGACCATCATTACGTACGCTATATGATCTCCATTACGTACGTAAGCTCCTTTACGTATGTTAACCTTCATTGGTTACGTACGTTAGCCTCTTCACAATCCAGTCCAGTAAGTTTCGTCATTTGAGTTACGTACGCTAGCATAGACTTCGTTACGTACATTAACATTACATCACTGATGACGTCATAT
Source organism: Orobanche coerulescens (assembly GCA_033398695.1). NCBI lineage: Eukaryota > Viridiplantae > Streptophyta > Magnoliopsida > Lamiales > Orobanchaceae > Orobanche > Orobanche coerulescens. Next base: position 24,170,684 of record CM065812.1, read on the forward strand.
ATCCGTTGCATGCTTTTCTGACTTTGACTCCTCCAACGTTCACTTGTTTGAACTGTGTTACGTACGTTATATTACATCCATTACGTACGTAAAACTTCCAATGTTACGTACGTTAAGCTGGCTTCGTTAGGTACGTTAAGCTTGCACAGAACACCATTTTGAGTCTTCGTTTTCTTCGATTCTTGGCTTCGCCTCTTCGTTGTTTTGTTTTGTTTAGCAACTTTAATCATCAAAACATTATTAAATATATGTATGGAACAAAATGTTCCAACAATAACCATTCTCATTTGATCACACATATATATATATATAGATATATATATATATAGGGGTGGATTATGGTGAGAAAGGAATATAGAAAAAGATACGTCTGTCTAGCATATCTTTTGTATGTTTGTAGTACAATCAGAATTATTATGCTGCACAGATTTTAAATATGTGAGTTTAGTACATATTTCATTATTTCGTAGCACGGATTTTACTAGGTTAAGTCTAGCACATCTTCCACCGCATCGTAGCAGAAAGAGAACAAATACGTAGCACAACCTCACCACGATACGGAAACGAACAACCGCGCCAAAGCTCACAACATGACTTATAACATTAAAGGAATTTGCATAAAACTCAAAACGACAGTTTCGCACAACAAACGCACCAAACGATCGACAAGCGGGAAAAATCATAACTAAACACGAAATCGGGTAAAACAATCTCGAAACATGCTCGGATGCCAAAATATGCAGAATTAGATATTCTCAAAATGTTAAAACGGTTACAAGCGAGTCGCTAAAATGGAAAATACACCAAAATGGAAACTTCCTAAAATAGAAAAAGTGCGGATATTACATTCTCCCCCTCTAGAAATAAGTTTCGTCCCGAAACTTAAGAAGTAAATAATTCTGAATTTTTAGCGCACATGCTATCCTCAGTTTCCCAAGTCGCCTCCTAAACTCCATGCCTCGACCACTGAACCTTGACCAACTGAATGGTTTTATTTCGGAGTTGTTTTTCACGATGCTCAAGGATCTTCACCGGCCTTTATTCAAACGTGACATCTTCCGTTACTTCAATATCCCCATAATTGATGATATGACTCGAGTCCGGAACGTACTTTCTCAATTGAGAAACGTGAAACACACTATGAACGTGACTAAGGACTGGAGGTAACGCCAACCGATAAGCCAACTTGCCGACTCTATCTAGAATCTCAAACGGCCCAATATATCTCGGGCTAAGCTTTCCATTCTTCCCGAAACGGTAAACCTCTCTCGTCGGCGATACCTTGAATAAAACATGATCTCCTACTTCAAACTCCAAGGGCCGACGATGGATATCCGTATAGGATTTTTGTCGACTCTGAGCAGTCAACAGTCTGTATCGAATGATAGAAATCTTCTCTCCGGTTTCCATCAACATGTCTGGCTACGTTCCCACTAGCTCCGAGGCTTCATCCCAATAGAGTGGAGACCTGAACCGTCTACCATATAATGCTTCGAAAGGTGCCATTCTGATTGATACGTGCCAACTATTATTGTAAGTAAACTCGATCAACGGCAGATGCAACTCTCAATCACTACTCCAGTCTAGGGCACATGCACGCAATATATCTTCCAACGTATGAATCTTTCACTCCGTATGACCGTCTGACTGCGGATGAAAAGATGTACTTAACTCAATTCGGTACCCAAATCCTGATGGACCGACTGCCAAAATTCCAAATGAAACGACCATCCTAATCAGATACGATAGTCTTAGGTGTATCGTGTAGCCGTACTATTTCCACTATGAATATCCGAGCCAACCCCTCCGGTCCCCAAGTATCCTTAATACTAAGAAAATGTGCCGACTTGGTTAGTCGGTCGACAATCACCCAAACCATATTCATTCCGATTTCCATTCTCGGCATACCGGTGATAAAATCAATAGAAATATCTTACCACTTCTACTCGGGTATAGGAAGTGACTTCAACAGCCCGACTGGTCTCTGATGCTCAATCTTGACTTGTTGGAATGTCAAACACCATGCTATGAACTCAGTGACATCTTTCTTCATATTGTTCCATCAGAAGTTCCTCTAAAGGTCTTTATACATCTTACTCGTCCCGAGATGGATAGAGTAAGGAGTAGCATGAGCTTCTCGAAGTATTTTCTACCTCAAGTCTAAATCATTCGGAACGCAGAGTCTCCCTTGAAATCTCAAACTGCCGTCCTTATGAATCATAAAGCCGGAGGCTTTCCCTTTTTCTGCATTCGCCTTCAGCTGACTGATCATCGGGTCATTCATTTGCTACCCTTTGATGTCATCAATCAAAGATGAACAACTGACTCTGCACATGCTGAATCCATACTTCGATTCTCTGCTCAATAAACTCCTGTCGAATCTTTACTTGTGGTGTGAGAACCTAAGCATTTAAAGCGATGTTGGCTTCTGACTCAACGTGTCCGCCACAACATTGGCTTTTTCCGGATGATAAAGGATCTCCAAGTCGTAGTCCTTTATTAACTCTAACCAATGACGCTGTCTCATATTCAGTTCCTTCTGGCTGAAAATGTATTTCAAGCTCTTATGATCTGTATAAATCCGGCACGGAGAACCGTCTAGATAGTGGCGCCAGATCTTCAGTGCAAACACCACTGCAGCCAACTCTAGGTCGTGAGTAGGGTAATTCATTTCATACGGCTTCAACTGCCGTGACACAAAAGCTATAGTCCTATCGTGTTGCATGAGAACGCACATGAGTCCTTGGCCTGATGCAACACTATAAACGGAAAACCCATCGTTCCCTTGAGGCAAGGCTAACACCAGCGCTGTAGTCAAACGCCTTTTCAGTTCCTCAAAACGCTGTTGCCTCTCGTCATTAAATTCGAACTTCTCGGACTTCTGGAGTAACTAAGTAAGCGGTCGAGCAAGTTTAGAGAATCCCTCGACGAACCGTCTATAATACCAGCAAGTCCCAAAACGCTACGAACCTCTTTCACGTTCTTAGGCAGTGCCCAGTCTAACACTGCCTTGATTTTCTGGGGATCTACAAAGACCCCTTCAGCTGAAACCACAAGCCCAAGAAACATAACTTCCTTCAGCTAAAACTCACACTTCGAGAAATTCGCATCGAGACGCTAAGCTCTCAAAATCTCCAACACTAGTTGCAAATGCTGAGCGTGTTCCTCGTCATCACAAGAATAGACTAGGATATCGTCTATAAAAATGACTACACACTTATCAAGATGTTCGATAAATATCTTATTCATCAGTTGGGATGTTATCGGACCGGTCCGGCCCAGTTTTTGACAGACCCGGAACCGGTCTGGTAAGGTACCGGATAGATCCGCTCCGGACCGATAAGAAAACCGGGTCATATTTAAGATCCGGAACCGGTCCGAAATAGGTACCGGGTAGACCCGGTCCGAATCCGAAACCCGAATCCAAAACCCGAATCCGGAACCCAGAAACCCGAATCGAGAAATGAGAGAGTAGTGGAAGGGAGAAGGCATATTTATAGTTGATACCAAGGCTTTTAGATGGTTTATCCCACCAATGTGGGATGAAACCTTAAGCAAAATGGTGATGGAACTCAAGGTGAATCAAGGTTCAATCCATGCTCAAGCTCAAGCCAATAAAGCTTAGACCATCGGGTTCAAACTGGAAGACTCAAACCACAAGGAACCAAAAAAAAGAACTCGTTATGAACCCAAATCCGCAAGGCAAGGCTCAAGCCAATGGGCTTGAACCACCATTGATGGCTTAAGGTTTGATGTGTTAAAAAATGAAAGGGTGAGCATCTATTTATAGCAGTGGATGGGAGCTAGATTTGTTGCTCCAAGCAATGTGGGATGGGAAAAAAATCCCAATTCCGTGATGGTTTTAAACAAGGGAATTATTTTGTTATTAATTATTTTGTTATTAATTAGATCTATATTACATTGTATTGTTATTAATTATTTTGTATTAATTAGATCTATTATTATCAAGTTATTAATTAATTTTTTTATTACTATAATTAATATATATAATAACAAGTAATAAAAATTTTATATACCAAAGGCCTTAGGCCTTGTTTGGTGTGTGTGTGTGTGAGTGTGTATATATATATATATATATATATTTTACCGGGTCTTTTTCCGTTTTTCTCGGTCCGAGTCTTATCGGTTTCGGTTCAATATATAGAACTCGAATCCAAACTCATTAATTGTCGGATGAGTTTCGGTCCCGGGTTTTTCGGTCCGATTCTTGACCGGGTTTCGGGTTCACTCGGACCGCTAACAGCCCTATTCATCAGCTGCATAAATACTGCCGACGCGTTGGTTAGGCCGAACGGCAGAACCACAAACTCGTAATGCCCATACCTCATACGAAAAGCGGTCTTAGGGATATCAGACTCCCTCACTCGAAGTTGGTAGTACCCAGATCTCAAATCGATCTTTGAAAACACCGTAGCTCCCTGTAACTGATCAAAAAAATCGTCGATACGAGGTAAAGGATATATATTTTTAATGGTCACTTTGTCTAGTTCCTGGTAATCGATACATAAACATAGTGAACTGTCTTTCTTTCTCACAAACAAGACTGGTGCACCCCAAGGCTAGGCGCTAGGTCTGATATATCCCTTCTCTAACAATTCCCCTAACTGACTCTCCAGTTCCTGCATTTCTGAAGGTTCCATAAGGTACGGCACCTTAGAAATTAGGGCTGCACTCGATTCTAAATCAACCGTAAACTCAATCTCCCGCTCCGGTGGTAGTCCTGGCAAATCATCTGGAAACTCATTTACCACTGGAATCGATGAAAATTCAACCTCCTTATTCTCTACTCTCATAGCATAACACCAGTATCCCATACAACCATCCCTAATGAGTTTCATCACCTTCATAACACTGATTAATAGTTTCTGGCCCTTCTTCTGGTGTCCCACAAGTAAATGCTCGGTACCATCCTCGGCCAACATCGATATACTCCTCGTGCGATGATTCATTACCGCTGTGTCTATCAAGCCAGTCGTCCCCGAGGATCAAATCATCATCGACAATATCGACAACGATTAAATTTGAAGGCGACACTCTATCTGCGATCATCATAGGATAATCTCTAACCTCTCTATCTCCCATAATTCTATCCCCACTAGGCAATTTAACCACAAACGGTTCACAAGCAGACAAACATACAATATTCGATCGACGCACACAATCCAAAGAGATGAATAAATGAGAAGCACCAGAATCGAAAAGCACTCTAACTGGATGGGAGAGAATGTGAATGGTACCTGTAGCCACAGTAGCTTCTAGATCGTACGCTCTCCACATCTCATAAACACGTGGCTGAACTGAACCAGCACTGGAGGCTCCCCCTCTAATGGACTTACCCCGTCCTCATCCTTGACCGAATCCCTGAGATGGCTGATCAGCTGATGATTTCTGATTAACACTTGGTTCTCCAGACATAGGGATAGTGTAATATCCGCACTTTCTATTTTTAGCAATTTCTATTTTTAGTGTATTTTCATTTCGGACGACTCGCTTGTTATTGTTTTGGAATTCTGAAACTATTTTGTTCTGTATCCACGACCATCCTGACGAGTTTCAGAGTTGTTTTTATGAGATTTTACTTATTATGTAACTTTTCCGCATAGAGGCTCGATTTTCGTAAATCTCGTTCTATACTAGCGTGTTATTACTTCTTCAAGTTCCTTTAATGATTCTGGATATGTTACAACTTTCTGAGTTGTCGTTCAGGTCTCGAGTTTAGATTTTCGAATGTTTGAGTCATTTTTTGTAAATTCTTATTATCTTGGGCGTTGATGATAATATTCGTTTATTCCGACCTTCGGATGACCGGAGGCTTGTGATGGTGTTTATGTTTATCTCGTCTATAAAAGATCTTCGTATATCTGTGGTTTCATTCCTCGTACTTTCATTCCGGTAGTTGGCAAATCGTTGTTTTCAGACCAGTCTGACCTACTGCCAGGTATGCATTACGGCCGTAAGATGGTATACAATATGGCCGTAAGGCTTCATACATTACGGCCGTAATGTCCCTTTCGTCGCGGCCATAATGGGATTGAGCATATTGGACAGTAAGGTCGTGAACACCATTACGGTCGTAATGGTGTAGGTGTTACGTCCGTAACGACAACCAGTATTTAAAACTGGCAGCGGGCGATTTTAGCCATTTTCCATCTTTTCTTCTTCCTTCCACGACGAAAACACTCCCTTGAGTTAGGTCTTGGCCAATCTTCATCTAAACTTCAGTTGAAAAGCATTTTGGGGCATCATATCATCACTCTAACCCCAAATCATCCGTGGTTCACCTTCAATCGAGGTATATCCTTAGAACCCTAGCTTTTAGGATTTGTGGGTTTTCTTTTGATTTTCATCCTTCTAGTCCGATTTGGCTTATATGATTGTTAGATTACGATAGCGTAATCATAATCCCTTACTTCTCTTATAGTTTTGCGGATTAGAATTCAAGGTTTTCTCCGTTAATAGGTTGGGATCGTTTATGACCTCGTATTGTACGATGAAATGTCCCAACGGGTATAACTAGGATGATTCTTACGTTTCCGCAATATTGAGATTGTTTGTATATCATTATTGTGATAGGAGCGTTATTGTGAAGATTATTCGGACCGAAACCTTCTCTTTCGCCATTTCCTTCACATCATATTATTCAAGGCAAGTACATGTATTACATTTCATTATGTGGTTTACGGCTTCGATACGATTATGAATTGTGATACCGTGTGTGTGTTGATGTTCTTCCACCCAGGGATGGTCCGACGGGGCCTTTGGGGGCCGATACTAATGGGTACGGCCGCAGAAATGGTTTCCCACCCAGGGACGGTCTGACGGGGCCTCTAGGGGTCGATACTAATAGGTACGGCTGCAGGTTACCAAGTATGGATAATGTTGTGATGAAATGAGTTGATGTAATGTCATAAAAATTATGTTTGACGCAATACGTGATATTCCGGAATATTGTTTTCAAATGCTTTCTAAATGAGTAACTGTGTTGAATCGTGTCTGTATATAATGTAGTGTAATTGTGTACTTGCACTAGCTATTCGAATGCTAACCTCTTAAATAGGGGAAATGCATCTCATGCATTTTAGGTATCGGTCGAGCTGAGGAGCCGGTGCGGGACACACATGCAAAGAATGGCCCAGCATGATGATGAGGCTCGAGTCTATGTTGGATGTTTTGTTACCATATTACTTGGGTGTTGGAGTTAGACTGGTTGTTTTACAAATATGGTTAAAGTCCCCTGCGTGGGCAATGAACTTGTGTTAACTTATGCTTTATGATGTTTGATTAAAATGTTTTGACCGAGGCCACGACCCTATTTTACTATTATTAATGTGTCCTATGGGATTTCTTTTGTAGATTATGTGTCATGTGTTAGCCTGATAGACCTCTTGAAGGTTCTATGGCGTGTAATGTCCCTTACGAGATTTGGGGTGTTACAGACAGATGCCTGAACCGCAAGCGTCTTTTCTCCTTCACTACAATACGCAGCTTTGTGGACCAACTGGCCGCAACTATAGCATTTCAGATGAGGCATGTAACACCCGAACCACCATAGGGCTGTTACACGCCGTAGGACCTTCACAAGGTCTACCAGGCTAAACACAAACATGACTACCGACATGACAATGACATAAAAACGCATCAAAAGAAATATCAAGTCGTGGCCTCGGCCAAAACATTTTAACTCCAATACATAACACAACGTAAATCCGTTGCCCATGCAGGGGACTTAAACCATAAAACAAGAACCATTTATTCCAACCTCAAAACAACATGTAACAAAACAACTTCCAAAACCCGAGCCTCAACATGTTTGTCCATCCTTCGGGTGCGCCTCTCGTGCTTGCTCCTCGGGTCGTACGGTACTCGAAATGTAAAAACATTTCACCCCATACCAGGGGTTAGTATACCAAATGCTAGTACAAGTACATAATTACACAACGTTACATACAACCATATCAACATTCCGTCATAGTTCGAAAATATTTATGAAAAGGTCATATTCCGGAATACCATATTTTTCTCAAAAACATTTTCCATTCAAAAACATTTCGTCATAAAGCCATGGCAACACAACTCGTCATCACAAAACCATACCTGGTAACCCGCCACCGTACCCCTTAGTATCGACCCCTAGAGGCCCCGTCGAGCCGTCCCTAGGTGTAAAACCACTTCCGCAGCTGTACTCCTTAGTATCGTCCCCCAAAGTCCTCGTCAGACCATCCTTAGGTGGAAGAACCATAATGCACGCATGCATGCCCCCTTCCACAGCCGTATCCCTTAGTACCGACCCCCAGAGGCCACACATGCCATCCCTTGTCGGAAGAGCGACACCACACAACACACCAAAAATCACGTTCACAAAGAAACATTCATGCCGAATATGCATCATACGCAATAAAATGAGGTCGGTAAAAACTCGGACAGGAAGCTATCTATCCCCAATATCCAAACCTAAGATGATCAATATAGCAAGACTCGTATCAGGACCGCTGATTCTAATCACAATAACATTTGGAATTCGAATCCATACTATTGGGATAAACAATCCTGTACTTTGTTTTGATAAAGTGCCAACATACAGCAAGATGTCAAGTGCCATCATACAGCAAGTCTTTGCGCTGCCATCATACATCAAAAGAATAAATGTTCATCATACAACAAGAAGTCCATTAGTCGATGACGCCAAGTACGGAAGCTATCCGGAAACATTCATACAGCTCTTTCCATACAGCATCACTAAGATAGCCTACAGTGTTGGAACCTACGGCAACAGCATTAAAGACGCAACATGTTGGTTACAGCAAACAAGTTGTAAAGTGTTAGAATAATCAAACACTCATCCAAAAGACTGAAGACCATTGGAACGGAATATTCTTAACTCGCTAAATCCAAGCCACCATTCGAATAAAAGTATTTAAATACTGATTGGATAAAGTATTTAAATACCAGCCGACAAAAATCTCGAGACAAGGAGAAAAATCCGGATCTTGTATTTTGCAGGTCAATCAACACGTTGGAACAGACTCTTTGCTCAACGGATCTATTCACAGTGGATCTATCCAAAGGCTATATATACCCCGAAGTTTGAAGATCAAAAACAACCAAGATAACAACGATATAAGATCAAGAACTGAAAACTGAGCAAACCGAATATACTGAGATACACTCGTGAACATCTCAAGAACAGTATATCTAGAGCAAACATATTTCTTCAAGCTTACTGCCATTCTTGAGAGAAGAAATACTCAAGTGCTCAACCTTGAACAACACATCATCAGCTCAAGCTCAAGAAGTCAAGTTGTTGTTCAAACCCTTGTTCTTACATTTGAAGAAAACTATTAGCCCTGTGTGGACTGAAGAAAGCCTTTCTTTTCCAGAACTGTGTGTGATGGATCTGCATTGTATACGAAGCTTTGGAACTGTGTGTGAAGAAGCAAGTCAAGTGAAAGCTTCAGTCAAGCTGTGTGAACAGTTGAAAGCGACAGTCTTTGTATCAATCTGTGTGAATGATACAAGGATAGGTTTAATTATAGACACGTAGTTGTGTACGTAGTGTTTATAATAAATATTTTTAGTCGTGTGTGGAGGACCAGTGGACGTAGAGGGGTTTACCTCGAACCACTTTAAATACCGTGTTATTTACCTTCTGCATTTATTGTTTTCATAAACTGATTTGTTTAAGATACTCTAAAAACCATATACGCACCAAGCTAACAGGAGACAAGCCTAGTTGCTGTATTTATAGCAACTTACTTTAACAAACTTCCGCTATGCACTCTTATTTGAAAAACGTACAGCTTGTAGTACTAACACTTTTCCAAGCTATATCTGTATACTTAGTGGCCAACAAGTGATATCGGAGCGGTTGATTCTAAAAATAATCAATCGTATCTTTAACCGAATCAGATCCTAAAATCACTTATTTTTTAAAACAGTTTTACCTTTCCCATTTTCTCATATGGATACCTCTATGATAAATAAGGTTCCTATGTTCTCGATTAATGAATTTGATGATTGGAGAATCAGGATGGAAGCTCATCTTGCAGCCATGCACGAAGAAATGATTTTTGTCATTCAAGATGGCCCCATAAAGACCATGAAGGTAAATCCTGCTGCAAGGATTAAAGGCCAAGCTCATGCCGAGATGCTCGAGAAAGAGTGCGAGCAGTGGACAACTGACGAGCGCAAGCGTGCCAACCTCGACAATGTTGCTAAGAATGCGCTATTTGTCACTCTCGACAAAGGCACATTCTCAAAGTTAAAAAGCTATAAGACAACCAAGGAAATCTGGGATAAACTCAAGATGACTTGTGAGGGAACTGAGCTCTCAAAAGAAAATAAGATTTCAAAACTAACTGCAATTTAAATCTTTCGAAATGAAACCAACTGAAACTCTTGAGGAACTTAACCTCAGATTCACTGGCATTGTCGGTGAACTTGAAGCGTTGGGCAAAATTTATACCCAAAAGGAGAAGAACTTAAAAAATTTCAGATCTTTTCCTGCCCGATGGGACATAAAAACCACAGCTATGCGTGTATCATGTAATCTCAATGACATTTCTACTTTTAACCTATTCTCTGACCCAAAAGCTTTCGAGTATGACATTGACAGGAGAGAGAAGGCAGAAGAATCACCTGCTAGGACTACAACTTTAGCCAATGTATCCAACAGGAGATACAGCATGCCCAACACATCCAAATCTGCCTACAAAAATGCTGACAATGACGATGATATCCTGTCACAAGATGAAATGGCCCTGCTCATGCACAAATTTAAGAAATTTATCAAACATTCTGGAAAGACTGCATACAGGCCCAAGCCTTTCCACAAGGTAAGTTCTGAAACTTCCCCATCCGGTGATTCTAATTTATGTTATAACTGTAGGAAACCGGGACATTATGCGAATAAATGTCCGCATCCTAAAGTCGAAAAGTTGCCGGAAGCCAAGCAACAAGAAAAGGACGAAAGAAGGCGTGCTTGGAAGAACAAGCTCAAGGCCCTGATCGGCGAATCAGAAGCCTCCCCCGCTCAAACCAAAACCCAAGAATATCTTCAGGCGGTTACTGACAGTGACTCGTCTGATGATGAACTCGAAGATAAAGCATACATGTGCTTTATGGCTAAGGATATTGAAGAAGATGAAGATAGCGATGATGAGGTAAGCTCAACATCCAATATTCCCATTAATGCATCTCATACTTTCAAAAATATGATGAATAAATTTAAAAACATTCAAAAGGCCCATGATACATTGAAAAGAGAAAACATACAGCTCTAAATTTCTAACTTAGAGCTGAAAGAAGAAAATAATTTGCTGAGAAATAATTATGAAAATATGTCTATCAATTGCGAAAACAACAAGATCACAGTGGAAAAACTCATGGAGAGCATGTTGGGATTCGGTGCCTAAAACGAAAGTCGCAGCGGAAGCGGTAAAATGAAAATTAATTCGATCTGAATCCCTACGAGGATCGATCGAGCTACATATATATGAATATAAAATGAACAAAGAAGATACGAGAAACACATACCTCGAAGTCCGTTGATTGAATGGTAATCTTCTCTCAAGCTATTCCCCAAGCTTTAGGCGATCTCCCTGCAATTCAATCCGCTCCAAGCTCTTGAATGATCCAACGCCGAAAGCACCGCGTCTCTACTTGCCACGCGCCGGAGAAACGACCGGAACGACGACCACCTTGCTATCCTCCGAGGATACGGCTAGAGATAAGCGATGAAGCTTCCGATATGAAATTATAACACTCTAAGTGTATAACTCACAATCTCTCTTTGAATTCTTGATTTTTCTCTAAGAACTACCACGAACAAAAATGAAGAAAATAAAGAAGAAGACTAGAGAATTATGAAATGAACTCAAAGTTCTTTCTCTCTCTCTTTATCTCAATGAACCGTATGATTGATCAAGTGAGTGAGATGAAGTCTTTGTTCCTTTATTCAATTCCTTTTCACATGATACAACTCATCACATGAGTGATCAACCCCACCATGAAAATAATATCATGACCCCAATATATTTATCACTCAATAAAGAATGAAACAAAGACAAAGTGAAGGTGGGTGGAAAAAGAGGGGGGCAGCTATGTGGATGAATTGGATGAGTTCAGTTCGTTTCGGACTCCCGTGAGTCCAAACAGATAAACTCCGATTCTGTTCCGATGTATTTATATCGATTAATTAATCCAATTAATTTTATCATATCAAATACATTATGATATAATTAATTTCTCCAAGAAATAATTATATCCATGAATTAAATTAATCACCCAGTAATTTATTTAATTCATTAGGCCGTAATTAATTTATCCAATAAATCAATTTAAACATCCAATGTCCCAAATTTAGATATCCAATATCTAATATTCATAATGAGAGAATTAATCTTGATTCATTCCGTCGTCAATCTTAATGCGCGACTCAGTAGGTCAGTGTCAGTCAGCAATGGGATGAACCAAAGAGTAGTAGCACCACCTAGCCAGTCTGGCGGCCGACACCGTACCCCAACTGAGAATGAATGATTTTGGGATCATTCAAGAACCATTCTGTCGTGAATACCAGTATACGTATAAACCCTTCTTTTAAATGTCCCGATCAAGTTATAGGGTCACGGTCAGTCAAAACCTATTTGTACTTGATGCTATGCATGCGTTATTGCAAATCGAGATCATCAAGCTCTCGTGTATCTAATACAACTAGCTCCAATGCTTTAGCCAAAGACTTATGATCTCATCTACCAATAACCGCATAGGACATATAACCCGCTCACTAAGGGGAGAAAGAATTCTATCTTGGTATTCAGTAGGACCTGCTACTTGCACCTCAAGATGCACGTCGAGGTTGACCCTCGCCTCCCGGTTTACAGGGTTGAACTACTGTAATGAAAATCTTGACGTCACAAGCACATCCCTACTAAATCCTCAAGTCGAAGGTTTGCGAATACCTATCACAACCTTTCGATTGCGTCATTGACTGTCCCGGAGTGAAATCCGTATGACGAATCGAGGGTGAGTCGGTTCGAGTATACTAATCCAATTATAATACCTATAACGTGTGCTCCCACTAACCATTAGTGTTCGACAGGCACTCTCCATTTCAAAGAACACGTCATACAAGTCTTCACATAAACTTAATGCCCAGTCAAGTTTCATCGACTTGCGAACGATTAAGTATTTGAGCTATAACCTTTCCATTGCCGACCCCCTTATCCAATAAGGAGTGGAACGTTTTGCTCTCAAATACACGGACTAGTTTCTATATGTATATTTACGAGTTAGGAATGTCAGTAACTACCAGTAAATAAAGAAACATTCATTTGCCTTATAATAATGATATACATAATTACAAGTACAATGCCCTCACTCAACAACCTCTCAGTGGCATTCGAGGGCATACTGCTAACAGAGCAATCATCAACTTGCTCACTACCTAAATGAAATCAAGTCTCATAGTGATAGCAAGACAAATGATTTCGCTCTGCTCGAAGCCAAAGTAAAAACTCTTGAGAAACGAGAAGGAGAACTTGAGACCATCTTGAAATCTTTCTAGAAATCATCTAAAAGGATAGAAGAAATTCTAAGCACCGGGCAACATGCTCATGATAAAAGTGGCTTAGAATACAACTCATACTCCAATAAAGGGAAAACTAGTACCGTATTCGTCATGGGTGTAGAACCCATTCCTGTACCTGAGGAGACTCCAAGTCCAGTCAAGGTACCTGCTGCACTGCGTACAACAAAGGTTGCCATTCCTCCACCAAAGTCATATCACAGATAGCGAAATCCTCAGCCATCCAGACCTGTAAGGCATAACCAACAACATGCTCCCCGAGCATATCAAAAGCGCCAGTAGCCGTTCAGAAAGAAGGTTGTACCCACATATCAAAGGCCTGCACGGCAGTACTTCCAACAATACAGCGCGCCTAGATATTGGATACAGGAGCCTCGTTATCCATCGTGAAAGCAGGTCGCCGCACAGTATCAGCAACAGCTTTGGGAATCCAACTGGAGACCCAGGAGGCAAGCTGTAAGATCGAAGAAAATGGTCCTCCTCCAAGACGGCATTCGTACTGGATTAATAATAATAACCCTGAATTTTACATGCATAATAATTATTAAGGTTACAGCGACTACGTGCCTGCCCCACGTAAACATTGAAAAAACGGACCTAAAGCAACCTACAACAAGCCAATTGTTGTCAAGCAAATCTGGGTACCTAAAGGCACTAACATCCATGGACCCAACATCCAAAGTGGACATAAATCTACTTAATTTCTTTGCCTACAGGACATCTTAGAGAAAGACATCTGGTACTTCGACAACGGATGTTCTCAGCACATGACAGGAGATAGAAGCAAGTTGTCAGATTTTGTAGAAGGTCGCGGTCCAAAAGTGCGCTTCGGTGATAAGTCCAAAGGAAGAACAAGAGGCAAGGGAACCCTGCTTATAGGAAAATTCAAAGTCACCGATGTAGATTATGTTGAAGGCTTACAGTTTAATCTACTTAGTATTAGCCAGTTCTGTGACAAATAATTCTCGATGAAATTCTATATAGATCACTGTAGAGTCAAGAACATTCTGACCAAAGAAGTTTTGCTCACAGGAAGCAGATCAGGTAACATGTATATTGCTGACTGGATGCCTATGAGCTCCACAATCCCTTGTTTTGTTGCCAAAGGCATTGCAGATCAAAGCTGGCTATGGCACAAGAGAATGTCTCACGTCAAATTCAAGACGATCAACAAGCTCGCCAGACAGGGAATGATTAGACGCTTTCCCGATATGTCATTCCAAAAAGACAGCGTTTGTGGACCCTGTCAGAAAGGCAAACAAATCAGGACCACCCTGAAAAGCAAATCCTACCTTTCCACTCAGAGTTCTAGAAATGCTACACATAGATCTCCACGGCCCTGTAGACCCAGTAAGTTTGGGAGGTAAGAAATACTGTCTCGTTGTTGTTGATGATTTTTCCAGGTATGCTTGGACAATCTTCCCGAGCAAGAAGAAGAAAACCACATCAAAGCTGCTCGAGCACCTGAGAAAGCTTCAAAATGAGAAAGGGTTGAGTATCGTGCCCATTCATTCCAATAGAGGTACTGGATTCACTAACCGCTTTATAGAGCAATACTATTCAGAAAATGGGATACAACACGAATACTCAGTTGCCCGAACACCTCAACAAAATGGTATTGCCGAGCAAAAGAACATGACGCTCAAGGAAGCAACAAGGACCATGATTGCCGCAAGCAAGTTGCCACAATGTTTCTGGGGTGAAGCCACCAATACAGCGTGCTATACATAAAATCGTTGTATCATCAACAAACATCACAACAAAATAGCATAGAGGTATGGAACAACAAAACTCCATTAGTTTCGTACTTTCACATATTCAGGTGCAGGTGTTATGTTTTGAACAACAGGAATGATCAACTTAGAACCTTCGATGAGAAGTCGGATGAAGGGATATTTGTAGGATATTCCTCTGTCAGCAAAGCTTTTAGGATCTTTAACAAATAGAAGCTAACAGTTGAGGAATCAGTAGATGTAATGTTCGACGAAGCTCACCATAATCCTACATGAGTAGAAGATCTTACTCAGGATATCCAACAACTCTTCATTAATGACCCCCTAACTCCTATAGAGCCTGTCGTTGACTTAGAAATCAACCCCGCAGTTGTAAGAATAGAGGTAGATGAAGCTGATGTTGTACAAGCTGAAACTACAGCAACCCAAGATACAGTACGAGACGCCGAATTAGAACCCGACAGAAGATGGTTGAGAGATCATCCATAGGATTTGATCATAGGAAATATTGATGCTGGAGTATCTACCCGTTGGATAATACAGAGTACACAAAGAAATGTACTATGTGTGCAAGAGGAACCCGAATATGAGCAATATCCATTTTCTGTATGGAAATCTCAAGCTGAACTTAGAAGACTTAATATGTGCACTATTGTTGTATTCTTAGCTCAATCCGAACCTGTTTCTACCAAAGAATTTCTAGACAATTCTCACTGGATTACATATATGGAAAAAGAGCTTAATTGTTTCGAAAGAAACAATGTATGGTATCCAATACCCAGACCTGAGCATCAAGCCGTGAGTGGAAAAAAATGGGTATTTAGAAACAAGAAGGATGAGAATGAATTTGTTATCAAAAACAATTCCTGTCTAGTCGCACAAGGCTACTGATAGGAAGAAGGCATAGACTACGATGAAACATTTGCCCCTGTAGCCAGACTAGAAGCCATTAGGATATTTCTAGCCTTTGTCGCCCATAAGAGCTTTATTGTATATCAAATGGACGTCAAGAGCGGATTCCTGAATGAAGACCTCGCCGAATAAGTCTATGTTGAACAACCACCAGGGTTTGTCAACACAGAAGCCGATTTAGTTAGTCGATCAACAACGACCCAAATCATGTTCATTCCAGTACGGGTTTTCGGCATGCTAGCGATAAAATCCATAGAAATATCTTCCCACTTCCATTCGAGAATAGGAAGTGGTCTCACTAATCCCGCGGTTTGCTGGTGTTTGATCTTAACTTGTTGACATGTCAAGCACTTCGATACAAAATCACTAACATCCTTTTTTTAGTTTCTCCACCAAAAGTTACTCTTTACATCCATATATATTTTGCTAGTACCACGATGCATAGAGTAGGGTGTAGTATGAGCTTCTTTCAGAATTTTCTGTCTCAACTCGCCGTCACATGGTACACACAATCTTCCTTGAAATTTAAAAACTCCATCATCTTGAATTATGAATCCCGGAGCTTTCCCCTTTATTACGTCTTCCTTCAAATTGAACCAAGAATGGATCCTCAACTTGCTTTGCCTTGATATCATCAATAATGGATGAAGTGATTTCTAATGTACTTAACTGGCCCTGAACTCTCTGAAGCCAAACTTCTATACCTTGCCCGATCAAATCCCTTCGAATTCTTTGTTGAGGTGTAAGTACCTCCAACATTTGAAGTGATATCAGTTTGCGACTCAAGGCATCCGCCAGAACATTCGCCTTGCCCGGATGGTATAGAATTTCAAGATCATAATCTTTGATTAATTATAACCATCTTCGTTGCCTCATATTCAATTCCTTCTGGCTAAAAATATACTTCAAACTCTTGTGGTCCGTATAAATTTTACAAGACGACCCATAGAGATAATGCCTCCAAATATTCAAAGCAAACACGACCGCAGCCAATTCTAAATCATGTGTAGCATAATTCTCTTCGTACGGCTTCAATTACCAAGATGCATAAGCAATCACTATATCCCTATGCATCAAAACACATCCTAGTCCAAGTCTCGAAGCATCACTGTACACTACAAAATCATCAATCCCATGTGGTAAGGCTAAGACCGGTGCGATAGTCAATTGTCTCTTCAACTCTTCAAAACTATTTTGCATATATCTTGTCCACTCAAATTTCTGAGTTTTCTGAAGCAACTGGGTGAGTGGTCGAGCAATCTTGGAAAATCCATCGACGAACCTATGGTAATAACCCACAAGTCCTAATAAACTTCTCACTTCTT
This sequence comes from Orobanche coerulescens, assembly GCA_033398695.1. Lineage (NCBI taxonomy): Eukaryota > Viridiplantae > Streptophyta > Magnoliopsida > Lamiales > Orobanchaceae > Orobanche > Orobanche coerulescens. The sequence continues at coordinate 24,188,257 of CM065812.1, forward strand.
TCACGTTTTTAGGCGGTTCCCATGCCAGTACCGCCTCTATCTTCTGAGGATCAACTCGGACTCCTTCCGCCGAAATCACATGTACGATAAATGTCACTTCCTTGAGCCAAAACTGACACTTGGAAAATTTTGCATATAGCTATTCAGTTCTCAAAGTGTCCAGAACAATACGAATGTGCTCCGCTACTCTTCCCGATTCTTGGAATAAATAAGAATATCGTCAATGAATACAACCATGAACTTGTCCAAGTATTCAATAAATACTTTGTTCATTAATTGCATAAATATGGCTGGGGCACTGGTTAGACCAAAAGGCATAACCTCAAACCCATAATGGCCATATCTCGTCTGAAAATGAGTCTTCGAAATATCATTATCCCAATTCCTCAACTGATAATAACCCGATCGGAGGTCAATCTTCGAGAAAACAGTCGCGCCTTGAAGTTGATCAAACAGATCGTCGATCCGAGGTAACATATATTGATTTTTTGATGGTCAACTTGTTTAATTCTCGGTAATCGATACATAAACGAAGCGACTGATCCTTCTTCTTAACAAAAAGTACAGGTGCACCCCAAAGCGATGCACTGGGTCGGATGTACCTTATCTAATAATTATCGCAATTGTTTCTTCAAATCCAACATTACCGATGGTACGATCCGATACGGTGCCTGAGTAACCGGAGTGGCACTAGGTTCTAAATCAATAGGAAATTCGACTTTCCGCTGCGGTGGCAATCCCGGTAAATCATCTGGAAATACATTGGGGTATTCATTAACAATTGGTATCGACGACATCTCGACTCCTCCATCTTCTTATTTCAAGGCATAGCACTAATAACCTACAACAACATCCCATACCATGAGATAGGCTCCATCGACGATAGAGTCATCTCGAACGCTAGATCCCCCCAACATGGACATTATCTCCAGCTACTAGCCTCTGATCACGTGACTGGTCTTCACGACCATGTGCACTAGGCTATTTGGTGCTCCATAATGAATGAGTCACCTCACTACGCTCATGGCTATGATCACGACCACAACCTCATTTCCTTGACATACCGAACATACAACCGTTAGGTACAATGGAACATAACATTGCAAAACAACATAATGGAGACACCAACTCAGCACAATATATTAACATGATGCAACAAATTAGCAACACGACAAGGTATCCGCTCCGGGTAATCACACGTATACAAGAACTACCACTACAACAAATGGAATTTATGGTCGTAACGAATCGCAAGACCATATCAATAGAAATCTTACAACCATTACCGATATGAACACGGCCATAACAAACTACACATCATTGCAGTCAACCATTGTAACATTCTTTTAAAATTCCATGAGGTATTCATTCAATTGATAATATTTTAAAATCCTTGAGTTCGTATGATTTTCCAAAATAAAATTTCAAAATACTTTTAATACCTCGGTTGTTTTACCAAAATTGTATACCATTTATCATAACCATTTCGTTTTGAAATCATTTGCAAAGCAACATTATGGAATATCACATTTCCTTGAAACAGTATCACCAAAATAACCCTATCACTACATCTCGGCCCATAATCGAAATTCTACAACGAGAATGGTAACACGACAAGTATACCAAAACTTGACCTCACACACAATCACATTAGTCACAACTGTAGCCTCTCGCCTTAAGCGATAAACACATATCATGCACGCACCGTAACATAACGCGTGATAGACCAACGGTTAGCGTGTGCTTAATTCAGAAAATTTTCCAAGTTTGAATTTAGAGTTCAAATCGAGTGAGATTTTTCATCCTTCACTATTTATTTCTCGAAAATAAAAATCACATTTTGCTTCGAAGTATAAAAATTTTATGGTGTGAAAGATTTTTAAAATCGTATACTTGAGTTATTTGAAAATAAAACCGATAAGTTAAAATCATCTTCAAAATTCTCACGATAATGGATTAACGACGGTAACATTTTATAAAATGTCCCAAAACGCTTTAAAACACAACTTTCAAATACCGTCGCAAGGTTTAATTCGAAAATACAAGGTCGGCTCGCCAAAATTCATACCACTTTTAAAAATCCACATTAAGCCGCCCTTTGATCATACCGTCAAAATATTTCGAAACTAATTTTTTTCATAATATACTCAGGTCTAGGAAATTTTAGGAAATCATTTTCAAGCACGCAGCAGATATAATTATTAATAGGAACACATTGGTTGTAAATAACAATAATTAGTCAAATACCATCAATTCTCAAACACATGCCTATACGGCATTCAAAATCACCAATTCAACAAGCACAACTTGGAAACACTAATTTCAACAAACGTCAAACCATGCCCTCATGGTTTTTGTTTTTAACTCGACCTCTCAACATACTGGAGAATAAGAAACGAAACGGAACACGATTAGCACAATTCATAAGTTCACTATACCCAGTATCTCAATGCACAATTACGAATTAGAACAGAGCATAATGATTTGAGGAGACTTACAGCCACGGGTCACACAGAGGGATGACAGCGCGATGATGTTAGGATCAACAACTGACTCTTATGACACACTAACGGGCCCGACTCAACCATAGCCTAGGTATTCACAACCTAAGCTTCGATTCCATACTTGTAACACCACGAACCACCCTAGGGCTGTTACACGATGTAGGACTTCACAAGGACTACCAGGCTAAACACACACATGACTACCGACATGACAATGACACAAAAACGCATCAAAAGAAATATAAGGTCGTGGCCTCGGCCAAAACATTTTAACTCCAATACATAACACAACGTAAATCCGTTGCCCACGCAAGGGACTTACACCATAAAACAAGAACCATTTATTCCAACCTCAAAACAACATGTAAACAAAACAACTTCCAAGACTCGGCCTCAACATGCCTTTCCATCATTTAGGTGTGCCTCCCGTGCTTGCTCCTCGGGTCATACGGTACCTGAAATGTAAAAACATTTCACCCCATACCAGGGGTTAGCATACAAAATGCTAGTACAAGTACATAATTACACAATGATACATACAACCATATCAACATTCCTGTCACAGTTCGAAAACATTCATGAAAGGGTCATACTCCGGAATACCATATTTTTGTCAAAAACATTTTCCAATTAAAAACATTTCGTCATCAAGCCATGGCAACACAACTCATCATCACAGAACCATACCTGGTAACCCGCCACCGTACCCCATAGTATCGACCCCTAGAGGGCCCGTCGAGCCGCCCCTAGGTGGGAAACCATTTCCGCGGCCGTACCCCATAGTTTTGGCCCCCGTCCTCGTCAGACCATCCCTTGGTGGGAGAACCACAACACACGCACACATGACCCCTTCCGCGGCCGTACCCCTTAGTAGCGACCCCCAGAGACCACACATGCCATCCCTGGATGGAAGAGCGACACCAAACAACACACCAAAAATCACGTTCATAAAGAAAACATTCATGCCGAATACGCATCATACGCAACAAAATGTAATTCATGTACTTGCCTCGATTATTACGATGATAAAATGAGGTCGGTAAAACTCGGACAGGAAGCTATCAATCCCCAATATCCGAACCTAAGATGATCAATATAGCAAGACTCGTATCAGGACCGCTGATTCTAATCACAATAACATTTGGAATTCGAATCCATACTCTAAGGGGATTTTTACCGAACATCTAGCGGGCATTTTGTCTATAAGAATGTTATAGTTGAAGAATCCGATCTCTACCCCGCTAGAATCGATGAAAACCACTCAAGAATATCTAAGAATCCAAGAACATCTAAGAACCATCCTAGAAACAAGAACTAATAAGAATCTATTGAAGGAACTTGAAGAACTTCATCACATACCTTGATTTGACCCAGAAAAATGGATGATTCTTCGAGAAAAACCTTGATATCCAGATTCTACGATGATATGAACAAGTTTATGGCTTGATTTTGGAGCACAAAACTTAAAATATTCGTGGAGAATGGGGTTGGGTCGAAAGAATGCCCTAGAACACTTCTGAAATGAGTGAGATAACTATTTATCCTCACCCAGTTGGATTTTTCTAGAATTTATGGTGATTGATAAAAGTCAGTTCTTACACATATCACTATCCAGAAATATCTACTCGTATTTCTATTAACACCCTTTTGGTAATCCACTCATATATTGTTGCTCGTAAATTCGATCAGCGGTAAATGTGTCTCCCAATTGTCCTTCTAGTCTAGCGCACAGGCTCTCAACATATCCTCAAGCGCCTAAATCATACGCTCTGACTGTCCGTCTATCTGAGAATGATATGATGTACTGAATTTTAACTCGGTTTCCAAGACTCGATGAATAGCCTGCCAAAATGCAAAATAAAACGACCATCTCGATCTGAAATTATGCTATTGGGGGTTCCATGCAGTCTCACAATTTCCGCAATAAACACGTGAGCTAGCCTCTCTGGTCCCCAAGTGTCTTTAATACCTAGAAAATGAGCCGATTTAGTTAGTCGATCAATAAAGACCCAAATCATGTTCATTCTAGTACGGGTTCTCGGCATGCCAGCTATAAAATCCATCGAAATATCTTCTCACTTCCATTCGGGAATAGGAAGTGGTCTCACTAATCCCGCGGGTCGCTGGTGTTCGATCTTAACTTGTTGACAGGTCAAGCACTTCGATACAAAATTACTAACATCGTTTTTTAAGTTACTCCACCAAAAGTTACTCTTTACATCCTTATACATTTTGCTAGTACCATGATGCAGAGAGTAGGGTGTAGTAGGAGCTTCTTTCAGAGTTTTCTGTCTCAACTCGTCGTCGCACAGAACACACAATCTTCCTTGAAGTTTCAAAACTCCATCATCTTGAATTACTAATCCCGGAGCTTTCCCCTTTGTTACGTCTTCCTTCAATTGAACCAAGAATGGATCCTCAACTTGCTTTGCCTTGATATCATCAATCAGGGATGAAGTGATTTCTAATATATTTAACTGGCCCTGAACTCTCTGAAGCTAAACTTCTATACCTTGCCCGATCAAATCCCTTTGAATTCTTTGTTGAGGTGTAAGTACCTTCAACATCTAAACAGTGTTCTAAAAATCGGCCTGGGCGGCCGCCTAGGCGGCGCCTAGGCGCTAGGCGGCCCCCAGGCGCTCCGATTATGCCCTAGGCGTTTGTCATGGGCGGTCGGGTGATTAATCGGCCGCCTAGGCGGGCTGGGCGGGCGCCTAGGCGGGGCCAAGGCGCCTAGGCGGCGGCGGCGACGCCAGATGGCAAGATGGGCGGGCGCCTGGCGGTGGCGGGCGCCTAGGCGGCTAGGCGGGCGCTAGCGGCAAGCGGGCGCCTAGGCGGATAAACATTTTATTTTTTTATTTTTTTATATTAGCGGTACTATAAATTCCTGAATTGAGATACCATGGACTATGTTATGCTTATGTCAATATTTAACAATTTAATATATGATCTATTATATGTTTGTTTAAATTTTTAAATATTAGATGTTTTTTATTCTTTATATATATAATTATTTATATATAAAAATAATTATTATAATAATAATAAATAAATCCACCTAATCCGATTAATCCCCGACTAATCCCCGATTAATCCTCTGGGCGCTAGGCGTTAGCAATCCGAACGCCTAGCGCCTAGCGTTTTTTAGAACCTTGCATCTAAAGTGATATCGGTTTGCGACTCAAGGCATCCGCCACAACATTCGCCTTGCCCGGATAGTATAGAATTTCAAGATCATCATATTTGATTAATTATAACCATCTTCGTTGCCTCATATTCAATTCCTTCTAGCTAAAAATATACTTCAAACTCCTATGGTCCGTATAAATTTTACAAGACGAACCATAGAAATAATACCTCCAAATCTTCAAAGCAAACACGACCGTAGCCAATTCCAAATCATATGTAGCATAATTCTCTTTGTACGGCTTCAATTTCCGAGACGCATAAGCAATCACTGTATCCCTATGCATCAAAACACATCCTAGTCCAAGTCTTAAAGCATCACTGTACACTACAAAATCATCGGTCCCCTATGGTAAGGCTAAGACCGGTGCGATAGTCAATCGTCTCTTCAACTCTTCAAAACTATTTTGTGTATCTCTGGTCCACTCAAATTTCTGAGTTTTATGAAGCAACTGGGCGAGTGGTCGAGTAATCTTGGAAAATCCATCGACGAACCTACGGTAATAACCCACAAGTGCTAAGAAACTCCTCATTTCTTTCACGTTTTTAGGCGGTTCCCATGCCAGTACCGCCTCTATCTTCTAAGGATCAACTCGGACTCCTTCCGCCGAAATCATATGTCCGAGAAACGTCACTTCCTTGAGCCAAAACTCGTACTTGGAAAATTTCGCATATAACTGTTCAGTTCTCAAAGTTCCAGAATAATGCGAAGGTGCTCCGCATACTCTTCCTGATTCTTGGAATAAATAAGAATATCATCAATGAATATAACCACGAACTTGTTCAAGTATTCAATAAATACTTTGTTCATTAATTGCATAAATACGGCTGGGGCATTGGTTAGCCCAAAAGGCATAACCACAAACCCATAATGGTCATATCTCGTTCGAAAAGCAGTCATCGAAATATCAGTATCCCAAATCCTCAACTGATAATAACCCGATCGGAGGTCAATCTTCGAGAAAACATTCGCGCCCTGAAGTTGATTAAACAGATCGTCGATCCGAGGTAACGGATATTTATTTTTGATGGGCAACTTGTTTAATTCTCGGTAATCGATACATAAACGAAGCGACCCATCCTTCTTCTTAACAAAAAGTACAGGTGCACCCCAAAGTGATGCACTCGGTCAGATGTACCTTTTATCTTATAATTCTCCCAACTGTCTCTTCAACTCCAATACAACATCCCATACCACGACATAGGCTCCATCGATGATAGAGCCATCTCGAACGCTAGATCCCCGCCAACATTGACATTATCTCCAGCTACTAGCCTCTGATCACGTGACTAGTCTTCACGACCATGTGCACTAGGGTATTTGGTTCTCTATAACGAATGAGTCAACTCACTATGCTCATGGATATGATCACTACCACAACCTCATTTCCTTGACATAGCGAACATACTACTGTTGGGTTTTCCATGCATCGAATACATAAATCAAGAGTAAAACGCAGCGGAAGAAAAATATGAAAACCCAATTTAGGATCTCATGCAGTAATTTAATTGTATGATCAAAGGGTTAATCGAATTACCTTAATCTGACGAACAAATCTAGATCCGGACTAGAAGCAGATGAATATCTCCTTCCTCTTTGGGTGATCCACACACGAACAATTCAACTAAGGGAAGACGACTAGATGACCGACCCACAACTTCTACTGTAGATAGGGATGGCCGGAATTCTTTATTCTTGAGAAAGGGGGGGCGATTTTTAGGTGTAGGTTTCTTATGACAACTCCTTGTCATAGACTCCCTATTTATACTAAGTAACCCTAGATTCAAGAATATAGTATTTGCTTAGTTACCCATCATGTTATTAAATAATACAATATATAATATCCAATATTATATATATTACTTATTATTTAATCTCCATATAAATATAATATCCAATATTGTATTTATTATTCCCAGTTGATATTTATTCCTACTTGTTTATAATTGTCGTACGTGCGACCCAGAAATACTTATATTATGTTGGTAATTATTTAATACCTTATTAAATAATAAATCATAAGCGGCCTCTAGCAAGACGTTCTGATTACCCAAATAATATAAGTTAATAGTCCATTAAACCTTTTAACGTGTCAAATCCCTTTGTCACACGATATCATATTTGAACTAAGTCATGGAGTATGTCATACTTATTTATGTTCAAATGCTTTCTCGATCTTAAGTAGACTGATCGAATCAAATGACTCTTCATTTGAGCATGACCATGCATTTCCTTCGGTTCTACTTATCCAGGGGCCCAACAGATATCTCTCTCACTAAAGAGAGGGACAAATCCCCATCTTGATTATTCATTGCCTTCTACATGACTTCCACTAATCCTGATCGCTAAACTTTATGATCACCATGTTTCAGATGACGTTGGATTACGTCAAGGCATAGCAGTTATCATGTTGGACTCTATGATAATATCAGGTTCAAGGATTTATTGACATACTATTATATTGTGATTCGCTTATGATATTTTCATGCAGTGATCTCAATGTGGGTCTGTCCAGTATTAGTTCTCCAACCAATACCCATAAGATTGATCCGTACCATACGCATAATCATTCGATGATTATTAATCAACTTATACTAGTATATTAATCACCTGAGTCTCTACTCAACGTGATTGTAAATAATCGTATTATTCATGAATAACTATTATTCAATTATTATAATATTAAAACATGCACACATTATAATAATCATTGAGAAATAAATGATATCAAATAACTTTATTTTAAATGTGACAATTACAAATCTAGGCAGATCGGATGTCATAGGGCACTATTCCCAACAATCTCCCACTTTGCACTAGGACCATTCATTCATGACTTTTGGTTTTATTGCTCTAGCATGCTCAACATGCTTTCCTTGTGAGAGAGGCTTGGTAAGTGGATCTGCAACATTCTCTTCCGTTGCTACTTTGCATATTGTAATATCTCCTCGTCTGACAATCTCTCTGGCTAGGTGATATTTTCTGAGTATATGTTTGGAATTATGATGGGACCTAGGCTCTTTAGCTTGTGCAATAGCACCATTATTGTCACAATAAAGGCTTATGGGACCATGGATGGTCGGCACCACTCCTAGTTCGGTAACGAACTTCTTGATCCATACGGCTTCCTTAGCTGAATTCGATGCTGCCAGGTACTCAGCTTCTATAACAGAATCAGCAACTGTGCTTTGCTTGGAACTCTTCCAACTCACTGCACCTCCATTCAATACAAACACATAACCAGTTTGCGATTTAAAATCGTCTCTGTCGGTTTCAAAACTTGCATCGGCGTAACCATTTACAGCCAACTCGTTTCCCACCCTCCATAAACTAGGAAATCATCCTTAGTTCTACTCAAGTACTTTAGGATGGTTTTCACTGCTGTCCAGTGACTTTCACCTGGATTCGATTGGTATCGACTTATCATGCTAAGGGCAATCGATACATCTGATCGAGTACAAATCATGGCATACATGATCAATCTAATGGCCGAAGCGTATGGTATATTGCTCATGCGGGCTCGCTCATCAGGAGTCAAAGAACTCTTTCTCACTCAGATGAATGCCGTGTGACATTGGCTAGAGTCCCTCTTGGAGTCTTGCATATTGAACCTCTTTAATATTTTATTAATATAGGTACATTGACTCAGACCAATCAATCTCTTTGATCTATCTCTATATATTTTTATCCCAAGAATGTAAGCAGCTTCTCCTAAGTCTTTCATTGAGAAACAACTTCCCAACCAATATATGTCTTAGGAGTATTCCTCCGAATGCCACTCAGGGGATGTTTGAGTGAGGGCATTGTACTTGTTATTATGTAATTCATTATCATAAGGCAAATGGATGTTTCTTTATTTACTGGTAGTTACTGCATTCCTAACTCGTAAATATATATAGAAACTAGTCAGTGTATTTAAGAGCAAAACATTCCACTCCTTATTGGATAGGGGGATCGGCACTCGAAAGGTTATAGCTCAAATACTTAATCGTTCGCAAGTCGATGAAACTTGATTAGGCGTTAAGTTTATGTGAAGAATTGTATGACGTGTTCTTTGACGTGGAGAGTGCCTGTCGAACACTAATGGTTAGTGGGAGCACACGTTATAGGTATGCCAATTGGATTAGTATACTCGAACCGACTCATCCTCGATTCGTCACACGGATTTCACTCCGGGACAGTCAATGACGGAATCGAAAGGTTATGATAGGTATTCGTGAACCTTCGACTTGAGGATTTGGTAGGGATGTGCTTGTGATGTTAAAATTTTCATTAGAGTAGTTTGACCTAGAAAACCGGAAGGTTGGGGTCAACCTCGACGTGCATCTTGATGGGCAAGTAGCAGGTTCTACTGAATACCAAGATAGAATTCTTTCTCCTGTTAGTGAACGGGTTATATGTCATATGCGGTTATTGGCAGATGAAATCATAAGTCTTTGGCCAAAGGATTGGATCTAGTTGTATTGGATACACGAGAGCTCAATGATCTCTATTTGCATTAACTCATGCATAGCGTCAAGTACAGATAGGGTTTGACTGACTGTGACACTATAACTTGATCGGGACATTTGATAGAAGGGTTTATATGTATACTGGTATTCACGACAGAATGGTTCTTGAATGATCCCAATCATTCGTTCTCAGTTGGGGTACAGTGTAGGCCGCCAGGCTGGCTAGGTGGTGCTACTACTCTTTGGTTCCTCCCATTGCTAACTGAGACGGACCTACCGAGTCGCGCAATAGGATTGACGACGGAATGAATCGATCTTATTCTCTCATTATGAATATTAGATATTGGATATCTAATTTATTGGGATATTAGATGTCTAAATTAATTTATTGGATAAATTAATTTACGGCCTAATAAATTAAATAAATTACTGGGAGATTAATTTAATTCATAAATATAATTATTTCTTGGAGAAATTAATTATGTTATTATGTATTTGATATGATTAATTAATTGGATTAATGAATTAATATATATACATCGGAACGAGATTGGAGTTTATCTGTTTGGACTCACAGGAGTCCGAAACGAACCGAACTCGTCCGATTTCTTCATGATGTCCCCCCTCATCCATGTGAGTTTTGACTTGTCCTCATCATGATGAATGGAATCTCATGATTTTAGGGGACAAGTAACATAATCTTTATATGGTGGGGTTATCTCTCATTTGGGAGGAGTATTATATGAAGAGAAGACTTGTCTCTATACACAACACTTGGTTGTTTCATCCGTGAAAAGAGAGTATAGAAAGAGAGAAAAACATTTTTCTCAAAGTCTTCATCTTCTTCATTTCATATCTTGAGTTCTTCTTGGAGAAAATTCAATATGTTGAGAGATTTTGAGTTATACACTTGGAGTGTTATAATCACATTTTAGATTGGCTCATATAACCTTGTTCTAGCCGTATCCTTAGAGGATAATGAGGTATAGTTGTTCCGGTCTTTCTCCGGCGCGTGGCAAGTAGAGACGCGGTACTTTCGGCGTTGGATCATCCAAGAGCTTGGAGTGGATTGGAATCGTAGGGAGATTGCCTAAGGCTTGGGGAAACGCTTTATCGTATATCACCATTTAATCAACGGACTACGAGGGTATGATTTCTTATCTTTCTTGTTTTTATTATTATATTCGTATATACGTAGCTCGATCGATCCTCGTAGGAATTCGTATCGAATTAATTTTCGTTTTACCGCTTCCGCTGGGCCTTCGTTTTAGGCACCGAATCCCAACAGTCTTGACTATCTGCAAGGTGGGAATGTCATTTCCAATGAGTAATATGTCATCTACATATAAGACTAAGAAAACAACTATGCTCCCACTAACCTTCTTGTACACACATGGGTCATCTTTATTTTGAATAAACCCAAACTCTTTAACAGTTTCATTAAAACAAAGATTCCAGCCCCGAGAAGCCTGCTTCAACCCATAAATGGATCTTTGAAGCTTGCAAACCCTTTTAGAATTTTCTGGATGAACAAAACCTTTAGGTTGTGTTATGTACACATCCTCGAGCTAGTTTCCATTAAAGAATGTTGTTTGACATCCATTTGCTATATTTCATAACCATAGTATGCGGCAATGGCAAATAAAATTCTAATTGATTTAAGCATGACTACTGACGAAAAAGTCTCATCATAGTCAACACCATAAATCTATCTATAACCTTTTGCCACTAGTTTAGCTTTATAGGCTTGCTGATTATCATCTATCTCTTTCTTCTTTTTATAGACCCATTTGCACCCAATAGTTTTAACACCCTCATGTGGATCTATCAAGTTCCAAATTTGATTGTTATATATGGACTGCATCTCTGACTTCATGGCTTCTAGCCATTCCTCGGACTCTGGCCCTGAAGCAGCTTCTGTCTAGCTACTAGGCTCATCATCTATGAGTGATGCGTCATTATCCTCTGTTACGAGATAACCATATCTCTCAGGTTCATGTCGCATCCTATCAGATCTGCAAGGGACTTGTATACTTTGAACGGGCTCTTCAACTGATTGTTGATCCTGTTCGATTTCCATCGGTGAAGCGATGTCTTCCTGTGGTTCTCGAGTTTCCTCGAGAATTACTCTTCTCCCACTGTCTCTTTTGGGAATAAATTCCCTTTCTAAGAATACAGCATTTCGAGCAACAAACATTTTGTTCTCTGTGGGCTTATAAAAGTAATATCCTTTAGTTTCCTTAGGATACCCCATAAATAAACATCTTTCAGATATGGCTGCCACTTTGTCAAACACTTGGCGCCTGACGAACACTTCGCAACCCTAGATCTTTAGAATTACAAGTTTGGTCTCTTACCAGTCCATTTCTCAAATGGTGTCTTTTCAACTATTTTAGATGGAACACGGATATAGGTGAATGCTATTGTTTCTAAGGCGTGGCCCCAAAATGATAATGGAAGCTCTGTTCGACTCATCATGGATCGAACCATATCTAATAAAGTTCGATTCCTCCTCTCGGACAGTCCGTTATGCTGAGTTGTTCCGGGAGGAGTAAGTTGTGAAACAATTCCACAACTTCTAAGATGATCATCGAATTCTTGGCCCAAGTATTCTCCACCTCGATCCGATCGAAGGGCTTTAATTGTCTTGCCAAGTTGATTTTGTACTTCATTCTGGAATATTTTGAACATTTCAAAAGATTCATGTTTATACTTCATAAGATAAACATATCCATATCGGCTATAATCATCGGTAAATGTAATGAAGTATTGGTATCCGCCTCTGGCATGAGTGCTAAGAGGTCTGCATACATCAGTATATATTAGGCCTAATATATCACTAGACCTTTCTCCATGACCGGTGAAAGGATTCTTCGTCATCTTGCCTAGTAAACAAGATTTGCATGTCCTATATGATTCATAGTCAAAAGAGTTTAAAAGTCCATCATTATGGAGCTTAGAAATGCATTTCCCGTTTATGTGACCAAGTCGACAATGCCATAAGTAAGTCAGATTAGAATCATTGAGCTTAGGTTTCTTGGATGCAATGTTATAGACTTGCAAAGTGTCAGACTCATCTAGATCAATATTGTAGAGGCCAGTATATAACTTTACAGTACCATAAAGCAAGTCATCAAAGAAAATACAAATAATCTTATTCTTAATAAGAAAACTGTAACCTTCACAATTTAATGTGGAAACTGAAATAATATTCTTATTCTCGAGGTGTTTTTTTGTTTTGGGAAGAGGGGCAAGTTGAGTCCGAGATATATTGGGCCGTTTGAGGTTTTGGAACGAGTAGGCTGTAATATCCGGGGGTAATATTTTTTTCGTTTCACTATGGAGTTGTACGTATTCGTTTGGAATTGTACAAGTGTTGTTGTTTTGAACTGATACAATGTATATTGTATTAGGATACTTCGGGATCGAAATATTTGTGCTTTTCATCGGTATTGTTCCGTCGTTTGGATGTTACTTGGAGAGTTTGGATTTTTGGCTAAGTATACTAGCCATAGCGTACGCTACATGGGTAGCATTACGTACGCTATGTGATGGACATTACGTCATCCGTGTTGAAATCCAAACCTTATAATCTTGAAAACCAATTTTGACAAATTTCGGGGTATAATTGTAATTTCAGAAATATCAATCTCGAAACTGAAATTCTGAAAACTCTCCTGATTTTGGGATCGGATAATCATACTTGATGTTCCCATAAAATCTTATGATCGATCGAACTCAATTAGAAACGATCTAAACAATATTAGAGGAAAGATTCTCCTTCGCGAAAATGTCTAATCCAAACAGTATGTCTTCAACCAAGTCCATAATCTCATAATGCTCGTGGCACAAATAAATTTCCAATCCCATTGTACAATCAAATTATACTAAGGGTTGCTGCTAATTGACTACGTAACCATAATTGTACGTTTGTGCATACATCGTGATGCGTTTAATTGATAAGTGTGAGTGTCCGGGAACTAAGTGGTATACAAGCAAAGTGCCACGGACAAGATTGCCATCTAACTCTATCAGGACAAAGTGCAAGTCGACAGATAGGGGCCACCTCTTGAACCTATACGAAATAGAGCGTCTGACCTAATATCCGAGGGACACCTCTTGAACTTGTAGGAGCCACCGCTAGAATCCCAAATCGAGTCAGGATGGTTAGACCGAGTCTTGGATCGATCAGCGCAGCGGCGGTTTATGAGCGAGGCTACCGTTGTTGCCTATTCCCATAATCGAGGAATGGAGTGTTCCGAGGGACCTGGGTCGTAGACTGTGGGATAATCACGATTATGACATGATCTGGGAGAGAGACCCACGATGAGGACATGTCTTACCCATATCAGAAATAAGGAATCATGGCTAACGTGAAGAGCACAAGCTCGATAAGTGAGGTTATGACCAACGTTGTGAGTCACAAGGAAGAGCAAGGTTCCTAGTCTAAATCGGCAGGTTACGAGGCTAACTGATTGATTCATTGATTGATTGATTATTTGATTGTTAGCATGATTGAACGTTTGAAAAGTTAATTTTATCCACGGGGTTGGATAATTCTTGTTATTATAGAAATGAGTAAAGTCTACTTCTAAAATTTTACAGATTATTTTGATAAAACTAACACAAAACTTATTTCATCGTTTACAAATCGATAGACATGCATCACTCAAAGCTACAAGTCACACTTGCACACAATCACCCACTCACTAAGAACTTTTGTCTCACTCAACCATTTTCCTTTAAACCAGACGGTGAGCAGATTGATGAAGGCGAAGAAGACCTTGAGAGAGAGAATGATTAGTTCATCCCGCTGCCAAGACTTAGATTTATGTTGTTATATTGAATGTAATAAGCAAGTTGTATTCCTCACTTTAAATTATTATGCTATTTTAACTTCATTTTTGTAATCGATGTACATCAGATATTATCCTTTGGTATTAATGAATATTAGGTTCAACAAGCTAAGATCGTTACTTTGAATTTTTATTGAGCTTCCATTATTTATTACCGTGTACTTAGTCCAATAAATGTGTCGTGCCCTCATCCTTCCCGATGTTTGAGGGCGTGACAGAAGTGATATCAGAGCCCGATTTGTAAGAAGGATACTTATAACGGGCTAACCAGGATAAGATTCTTCGAGCTTAGATGGAATTTCCACTTAGGACGAAGTGAACATATAGAATCGAGACTTAGAGGTCTATGTAATTCTTTTCGAACTCTCCGCTATTTACTTGGAAAGCAAAATTCATTCAGATCTCAAATTTTTCGCCAGCTACTTAAGTCGCTATGGCATTCTCAAATCATATCAATTGTCGACATTCGTCATAATGAATGGGAATCGTTCCATTCCGTTGTTCAAATCACGTCAATATTCACTTGGAATAGACGAAATTGAGTAATTCCTTTAAACTCCACTAAACATCATTCTTTCTTTATATGGAGTATTAGTGTCTTTGTCACTTATATGTCATGAACATATTCATTGAGTCATTAAGTTCACAATCTTGATTATTAATCATGCTTGGTTGTCTTTATATTTGGCTAGGATGGACCGTGACTGGTACTGACTTAGTTATTTTGTTGTTTAGATGGCTGATAAACGTAGAGGATGTCCACGAGTTAACCGTGATGAACAGCCAAATCAACAAGCTAACAATCACAATCCATCACCATCGTGAGGCAAGGCCGTAAATGATGTTATTGCCCAAGCCTTAACTTAACTAACAAACTTTCTACAGCAACAAGCAGCCAATAACCAAACTACTGGTGGGGCGCAAGATCTCATGCTTGAAAGATTCTTACGCTTCGGTCCACCAACATTTAACAGAGAACCTGATGAAATTAAGACGGAATCATGGGTGGAGAAAATGGAGAACATATTTAATGCATCACAGTATACTGATGAACAATGCATATCATTGGCCACATTCAGACTTGAGGCTGCCGCGCATGACTGGTGGAAGGTCGTTAGTGCACGCTGGATAAGAGAGAATCATGTCAGAACATGGACCAACTTCCTAACTGATTTTCGAACCCAATATGTTTCAGCAGCAGCTAGAGAGGCTCGGCGAGATGAGTTTTACCATCTGAAGCAAGGGTCTTTAACTGTCGTGCAATACAAAGCTCGATTCAATAGGTCATCCGAATATGTGCCAGGATTAGTGACGACTGAGGAAGATAAGCTTTATAAGTTTACACGAGGACTGAGATTCAAACTTAAGCAAAGTCTCTTGACTGTTCACCTTACTACGTTTGCTGACGCAATTGAAGCAGCAACACAAATTGAGAATGGAACAGCAAGACTGGCACAACAGCAAAACCGATTTTCTGGAAATTCTAAGAGACGTGCGACTGGATCAACAATAAAATCTCCTCAGAAATTTCGCAAGACAAGAGCGAAGGGAAACTCGAACGGAATGAAAACACATTTCCCTAACAAAGCAGCACCTCTCTGCCCACACTGCGAGAAGAAAGGGCACAAAGCTAGTGAATGCTGGAAGATGTTGGGAAAGTGCTTGAGATGTGGCAGCACAGAACATCAAATCAAGGACTGCCCGAAAACAGAAAACCAAATGAATAAACCAGCTACTATGGCAAAGCCTATGAATAATAAGGAAAAGGCTCTGGCTTGTGTGTTTTCCCCGGCCGGACAAGAGGCTCCTGTAAGGAATGATGTGGTGGAAGGTACACTTCTTATATCAACCACTCAGCACATACACTCATTGATCTAGGATCATCACATTCATTCATTACACCACAATTTTCTGAAAAACTAAACGTACCATTAGACTATCTGCTTATATGCCTTGAAGTGTCTACCCCATTGGGTACTAGTCAATTAGCTGATAGAGTGCACAACTCATGCAATATAATGATCAATGGTAACTGCTTTTTCGCCTTGAAAACCGGCATAGTAGGGTCTTTAGATTTGGCAACTTTTGCCTTACCCTTGCCCTTTCCTTTGTTCTTAAAGGACTTCCCTTTGCTGACCATCAGCACGCGGCTTGGTTTCTTCTTAATATTCTGCTCAATCGTTTTAAGCATCCCATGCAGCCCAGCAATGGACTTCTCTATCTCATTCATATTATAGTTCATAATGAACTGACCGAAACTATCGGGCGATGGGTTTAGGATCACATCCGTAGAGTGCTCCTTAAAAAGTGGAAAACCAAGCCTCTCAAGATGATCAATATATCCTTTCATCTTGAGCACATGAGTATTGACAGATGTCCGCTCAACCATCTTGCAAGCATATAAGGCTTGAAAAGTCTCATACCTCTCTTGCCTAGCATGCTTCGAGAAAGTTTCCTTGAGGTGAGCATTTAGCTCATAAGCTTCCATTTCCTCCGTTCTTACAAGTTACGGACAAATGGTAGCCAACATAAGACAACTGACATCAATGGAATCATCACAATGTTTCTTCTATTTGTCTTTTGTTGCTTTGTTTGCATTGTCAGCTGGCTCATCGGGAATTTCTTCCTCAAGAACACACAGGTTTCTTTCTTGCTTAAGAACTATTCTCAAGTTCCGGATCCAATCCAGATAGTTGATGTCGTTTTCTTTGAGCTTCTCCTTCTCAAGGACTGATCGCGGTGAAATGATGGACGTGTTGTTGATGCCATTCTATATTATCTACAAAATTCAATATGCAAAGTATCTAGCACATTATTTTATTTCTCGAAAAATACTCCCACTAAAACAAAGTACCCTCAGTTTTACAACATTTATAATTTTAGTGGGCTAAGATCCCATTTTGCACGATCCTAAACTCAGCTTTGGCAAGACGCCTAGAATTGAGCTATTTTAGGTGGATAATTCTTTATCGATTACATCCTATGTAACTCTTAGATTATATTCATGGGAGTTGGTATCTTATGCCCAAGCATGTTATAATCCCATCTTATGCCTTAAGGTTCAAAACTCTTTTGAATTCTTAGTTCAGTAAAACACATAGGCATCACCATTACCCATACTACCTTACTAAGATAATCCGAGCGCCAGCTTTGGCATGACCCACTCAAAATGATCGAAGTCTTGATAGGTGTTTTTCAAATGAACGGCATTTAAAATTTAACGAGGGATTTTAGCATATGTTAATGTCTATGTTTGCTAACATACATCTAAACATACATAGCATCACATACATGCATAAATTTAAACATACATCGCATCACATGACAAATAAAAGCATAGGACCGTGTATAGCATGACCATAATTCCTAACGTGATTTCCATGAGCCAACATGAAAATCAAAAGGGTCAATCTAAAAAGTTGCAATTGGTCTTCATTGATATTCCCAACTCCTTGGAACGTCATACGCGATCAATTGGCTCCTCGAGTCCGTCCGTCTCATCCTTCTTGTCTTCATTACATTAATGAAATTTAACACTATACTAGTAAATTAAATTACAAGAGGTGCAAACGACACGCAGGACGTAAATAATAAATAATTTAAATAAACGACACGCAGGCCGTAAAACCAATTATAATTAAACGACACGCAGGTCGTAAAACCAATCCATAAGAAAATAAAGTATCCAATCACATTGGTCAGTTTATGGTCATGCCATACACCATACACATACCATAAATAATTATCAATAATTAATAAAAACATGTAATTTACTAAACAATAAATCTGTCTAACAATCAGACAATAAATAAAATCCGTGTCATAAATCAAAAATATAGAACAATAGCCGAGATGGCTGGTAGTATGCCCAGTGCACGGTTCCGTCCGGGTTCGAAACCCGGTGGTAGCAGTTTCAACATTTTGAAACTATTATTTGAAAATTTCCCTTTATATTAAACCACGCTTATAAAATTGGACTACCTAGAAAACTACCAAAATAGGTCCCAGCCGAGATGGTAACTTGCACCACTCAATGGCAGTGACGCGGGATCGAATCCCGAATCTCGCAAAAATGATTTTTCTTCATATTTGAAAACAGATTTCATCCGTGTATTATTTCCAAAAAAAAAAAATGCAGCCCAGTTGGTAAGTCGGCGGAGGGTCCTGGGCGGACGACTAGGGATCGAACCCCTGGTAATGCAAAAACATTTTTGCTATTTAAAACGGCCCGCGGATCCAGGACCTGACCCGACCCATCTCGGACCAGACCTATTCCAGAACAGTTCTGGAACAGATTATTGTGAAAACAGTCCAGAAAATTAATTTTTGACGATCCGATTTAATCAAATTAAAACAGAAAAATTATTTTATAAAATCTATATTTTATAAACATAATCAAGAACATAGTTTACACATAAACATGTTCTACATAAATAATTTAATTACTTGCAAGTTGGCTCCGATACCACTGTTGGGTTTTCCATGCATCGAATACATAAATCAAGAGTAAAACGCAGCGAAAGAAATATATGAAAACCTAATTTAGGACATGCAGTAATTTAATTGTTTGATTAAAGGGTTAATCGAATTACCTTAATCCGATGAACAAATCTAGATCCGGACTAGAAGCAGATGAACATCTCCTTCCTCTTTGGGTGATCCACACACGAACAATTCCACAAGCCGGATTTCTAGATCCTTATGAATAATTTTGATAAATAGTACAACACAAATTCCTTACTAGAAGGATTGTACTACTGACCAAGATCAACTAAGGGAAGGCGACTAGATGACCGACCCGCAACTTCTACTGTAGAGAGGGATGGCCGAAATTCTTTAGTCTTGAGAATGGGGGGCGATTTTTAGGTGTAGGTTTCTTAATGCAACTCCTTGTCATAGACTCCCTATTTATACTAAGTAACCCTAGATTCAAGAATCTAGTATATTTGCTTAGTTACCCCTCGTGTTATTAAATAATACAATATATATAATATCCAATATTATATATTACTTATTATTTAATCTCCACATAAATATAATATCCAATATTTTAATTGTTATTCTCAGTTGATATTTATTCCTACTTGTCTATAATTGTCGTACGTGCGACCCAAAAGGCTTATATTATGTTGGCAATTATTTAATACCTTATTAAATAATAAATCATAAGTGGTCTCTAGCAAGACATTATGATTACCCAAATAATATAAGTTAATAGTCCATTAAACCTTTTAACGTGTCAAATGCCTTGTCACGCGATATCATATTTGAACTAAGTCATGGAGTCTGTCATACTTATTTATGTTCAAATGATTTCTCGATCTTAAGTAGACTGATTGAATCAAATGACTCTTTATTTGAGCATGGCCATGCATTTCCTTCGGTCTTCCTTATCGAGGGGCCCAACAGATATCTCTCTCACTAAAGAGAGGGCCAAATCTCCATCTTGATTATTCATTGCCCTCTACATGACTCCCACTAATCCCGATCGCTAACCTTTATGATCACCATGTTTCATATGACGTTGGATTACATCAAGGCATAGCAGTTGTCATGTTGGACTCTATGATAATATCAGGTTCAAGGATTTATTGACATACTGTTATATTGTGATTCGCTTATGATATTTTCATGCAGTGATCTCAATGCGGGTCTGTCCAGTATTAGTTCTCCAACCAATATCCATAAGATTGATCCGTACCATACGCATAATCATCCGATGATTATCAATCAACTTATACTAGTATATTAATCACCTGGGTCTCTACTCAACGTGATTGTACCGGGGATATTTGAATAATCTTATTATTCATGAAAAACTATTATTCGATTATTATAATATTAAAACATGCACACATTATAATAATCAACGAGAAATAAATGATATCAAATAACTTTATTTTAAATGTGACAATTACAAATCTAGGCACACCGAATGTCCTGGGGCACTATTCCCAACAACAACCGCTAGGTACAATGGAACATAACATCACAAAACAACATAACGGAGACACCAACTCAGCGCAATATATTAAGGCGATGCAACAAATTAGCAATACGACAAGATATCCGCTCCGGGTACTTACACGAATACAAGAACTATCGCTCCAACAAATTGGAACTTATGGTCGTAACGAATCACAAGACCATATCAACATAAATCTTAACACCATTACCGATATCAACACTGTCGTAACAAACTACACATCATTGCAGTCAACCATTGTAACATTCTTTTAAAATTCCACGAGGTATTCATTCAATTGATAATATTATAAAATCCTTGAGTTCATATGATTTTCCGCAATAAAATTTGAAAATACTTTTAATACCTCGGTTATTTTACCAAAACTGTAAACCATTTATAATAACCATTTCCTTTTGAAATCATTTGCATAGCAACATTCTAGAATATCGTATTTCCTTGAAACAGTATCACCAAAATAACCCTATCACTACATCTCGGCACATAATCGAAATTCTACAACGAGAATGGTAACAAGACAAGTATACCAAAACAACTTGACCTCACACACAATCACATTAGTCACAACTCTAGCCTATTGCCTTAAGCGATAAACCCATATCATGCACGCACAGTAACATAACGCGTGTTAGACCTACGGTTAGCGTGTGCTTAATTCAGAAAATTTTCCAAGTTTGAATTCAGAGTTCAAATTGAGTAAGAGTTTTCATCTTTCACTATTTATTTTTCGAAAATAAAAATCATGTTTTGCTTCGAAGTATAAAAATTTTATGGTGTGAAAGATTTTTAAAATCATATACTCGAGTTATTTGAAAATAAAATCGATAAGTTAAAATCATCTTCAAAATTATCATGACAATGGATTAACGACAGTAACATTTAATAAAATGTCCCAAAACGCTTTGAACACACAACTTTCAAATACCGTCACAAGATTTGATTCGAAAATACAAGGTCGGCTCGACAAAATTCATACCACTTTTAAAAATCCACATTAAGCCGCCCTTTGATCCTACCGTCAAAATATTTTCGAAAACTAATTTTTTTCATAATATACTCATGGCTGAGAAATTTTAGGAAATCATTTTCAAGTACGCTAGCATCGGACATAATTATTAATAGGAACACATTGGTTGTAAATAACAATAATTAGTCAAATACCATCAATTCTCAATCACATGCCTATACGGCATTCAAAATCACCAATTCAACAAGCGCAACTCGGAAACACTAATTTCAACATACGTCAAACCATGCCCTCATGGTTTTTGTTTCTACCTTGACCTCTCAACATACTGGAGAATAAGAAGCGAAACGGAACACGATCAGCATAGTTCATAAGTTCACTATACCCAGTATCTCAATGCACAATTACGAATTAGAACAGAGCATAATGATTTGAGGAGACTTACAGCCACGGGTCACATGGAGGGATGACAACGCGATGATGTTAGGCTCAACAACTGATTCTTATGACATACTAACGGGCCCGACTCAACCATAGCCAAGGTATTCACAACATAAGCTCTGGTACCATACTTGTAACACCCCGAACCACCCTAGGGCTGTTACACGTCGTAGGACCTTGACAATGCCTACCTGTAACACCCCCAAGATATTCAGAGAATATTACAGCGTCGTGGACCCCTACATAGGACCCACCAGGCTAATTAAGAAGTACTAGTTGTCTAACTATCATAGTTAGCGAGAAAACACATGTCGCCAGAGCGAAAATAAATGAAACACCCGGTATAACTGGCAAGACAGACATCACTGACAATCATAATTAACGTATAAAAATACAAACCATAATCCCAGTAGAAATGCCTAAGTACTCGCGAGCACTTTCTATAAGTTCACAAGTTTAAAGAAAACAATCCGCATTTAGAAGGACAACAGAAATAAAGAGGCTCGGTTGCACACGTCATCAACCCTGGCCAACATCCTCGTAATGCCCCAATGTACGATCGTCTGGCTGAACATGACCTGAAATTCATAACAAGAATTTCCCCAAAATGGGTCCCCAAAGGGGTTAGCAATACAAATGAACAATTTACACCTTACACATATAGTCAAAGCATACAAATGATAAAACATCAGTTTGAAACACACATTTCCGGAAATGCCATAACCCAAAACACATTTATAAAATGCACCACAATTAACCGTCGATCCACGTCTCTATGGACCCCTAACGAGACCCCGTCGGATCTAACCCGTAGTGGTTAAAGGCAAAGCTCGTCGACCTACGCCTCTGTGGACCCCTATCGAGACCCCGTCGGATCTAACCCATAGTGAGCATACACACACACGTTACTCATGCAGTACTACCATGCTAAGAGTGTAAGTTCATCAGAGTACTTGCCCCGATTATCATGACGAAAGGACGGAATGAAACAATTTCGGTTGTGAGAAATTAGACACACCGAACCTAGACGATTCGTCAAACACCATTACAACCAATTCGACAAGAATAACGATAGCGGAAGACACCCGAAACCCCACCTACGATTCATGTAAGTTCGTACAAAACAACGACGAGGATGGATCGCAACCGAACCCTCTCGATTCCACAAATATCACGAAACTTACCATGAACTCGTAGGGAAAACAAGAATAGTGCCAAGATTAATCATATACATCATGGATTAATCAATAATACGGAACAAATCGGACGAAAACTCAAAAACCCCTAAATTTCCCAAAATAGGATTCTATGAGATTACCTTAGATTAAGGATTAAGAACAAGTGTTGGTGTTCTTGATCTTACACCAAGATCTCAAGTAAAATGAAGCTTGAAGTTATAAGACTTAGAATCGCTCGAAAATCGCCCAAGAATCGCCCCGGATCGGAAAGAGAATGAGAAATGAAGAAATGAAGAATCTGGGTCAACTCTCTAGTTTTTATAATTAGGGAGCTGTAGCGTGCGCTAACGATAAAAGTTAGCGTGCGCTACCCAGCCAAAAGCCAGGCCAGAACCTACGGTTCTGGCCCGTTAGCGTGCGCTACTAGAGAATAGCGTGCGCTAACGGCCCCTCGATAGCGCGCGCTATCGGGCCATAGCATGCGCTACCTGGGCAACAAACCAATTCCCGAAACATTCTGCCCAGTCTGGACTGCCGAGTTAGTGCGCGCTACCGGTCACTCAGCGTGCGCTAAGTCTAAATCGTTGCGTGCGCTAATATACAAATGTAGCGTGCGCTAAGCTGCTCGTCCATAGAGCAGAGAGCAGAAACAACCCACTGTCATTACTGTGTTCGAGCCGTTAGCGGGCACTACTAAAAGGTCGTAGCGTGCGCTACAATACAATGATAGCGTGCGCTACACAACAACAGTAGCGTGCGCTATCAAGTGTAAACAGCAGCACAGATAGCACTCAAGGATGGAAAACAGCGAATTCCATCTCGGATGAAAACAACGCGCATCCGACACCAAACAACGGACCAAAGGAGACACACGAACAACAAGATTGATTCAGAACCAAAGCACTAAAGAAAACACGATTCCGACTACCCGAAGGAACGAAAAACTACAACATTAGTAATCACCTCAAAACTTTGGGAAATTACAAAACGTCCCAAAACATCCGAAACACACGATACATGATTGAAACAACAAATAAAAGCTCACAACATGCATAACAACATGAGACGGACCTGTGGCAACCCCGAAACGGCGGTTCCGAACAACGGTTACGAGAATTGAATGAAATAGCGACAGAAATGATATTAAACACGGAAATGAGTAAAACAAGTCTGAAACAAGCTCGGATGACAAAAAGTCTAGTATCAAATATTCTCGAAATATCAATATGGTTACAAGCGAGTCGCTAAAAACGAAAAATACACCAAAAATGAAAATACCGAAAAAGAAAAAAAAATGTGGATATTACATTCTACCCCTCTAAAAATAAGTTTCGTCCCGAAACTTAAGAAACAAACAACTCGGGGTACCTAGCACGTATGTTATCCTTAGTTTCCCAAGTCACCTCCTCGACACCATGCCTCGACCGCTGCACCTTGACCAAAGGAATGGTCTTATGCCTCAGTCGCTTCTGACAGTGCTCCAAAATCTTCAAGGGGCGCTCCTCGAAGGTAATATCCTCGGCGACATCAATATCACCATAGTCTATGACGTGACTAGGTTCCAGAACATATTTCCTGAGCTAGGAAACATGGAAAATGCTATGAACGTGACTCAAGGCCGGAGGAAACGCCAAATGGTATGTCAACTCACCAGCTCTCTCGATAATCTCAAAGGGCCCAATAAATCTCGGACTCAACTTTCCCTTCTTCCCGAAGCGGAAAACTCCCCTCGTCGGCGACACCTTTAGCAGAATGTGGTATCCCACCTCGAATTCCAAAGGTCGAAGATGGACGTCAGGATATGACTTCTATCGACTCTGAGCAGTCAACATCCTCTCCCGAATCAATTCCACCTTCCGCCTCGTCTCTACAGCGATATCTGGTTCGGTCCCAACCAAATCGGATGCCTCGTTCAAGCAAATCGTCGATCGACATCCCCGCCCATAAAATGCCTCATACGTTGCCATACGGCAAATGCTCCTCCCGATCACTGCTCTAATCGAGAGCACAAGCACGCAACATATCCTCAAATGTCTAAATAGTGCGCTTCGACTGTTCATCCGTCTGAGGATGAAAAGAAGTGCTCATACGCAAACGAGTGCCCAACGCCTTATGTACCTCCTTGCAAAAGTGCGATACAAAACGTCCATCACGATCCGAAACAATAGACTTCGGAGTACCGTGAAGCCTCACAATCTGCGCAATAAACACACGAGCCAACTTCTCCGGACCCCAAGTATCCTTGATGCCCAGAAAGTGTGCTGACTTGGTCAGACGATCCACAATCACCCAAACCATATTCAAACCAGACTTCAATCTCGGCAAGCTCGTGATTAAGTCCATCGAAATATCTTCCCATTTCCATTCCAGAACGGGAAGCGACTGCAATAACCCGGCCAGTCGCTGATGCTCGATTTTGTCCTGCTGACAAGTCAAACATCTCGCTACCAACGGTGCAACCTCCTCCTTCATGTCGTTCCACCAAAACTTCCTCCTTAGGTCCTTGTACATCTTACTCGAACCAGGATGAACTAAGTAAGGCGTAGCATGGGCCTCACGCAAAATACTCTGCCTCAATTCCAAGTCGTTCGGTACATAAATCCGGATCTAAAATGTCAACACACCATCCTCGTGAATCACAAACCCAAGAGACTTTCCCTTAAGAACATTCTCTCGGATTTGAGCAATCATCGGATCCTTTAACTCCTTTAGTTTAATTTCACCGATCAGCAATGACGAAACCTCCAAAGCACAAAGCTGCCCGACAGCTCCTGGCAACAAAATCTCCACACTCAACTCGATCAAATACCACTGAAGCTCAGATCGAGACGTAAGGATCTCAAGCGTCCACAACGCAACCGGTTTCCAACTCAAGGCATCCGCCACGGCGTTCGCTTTGCCCGGATGATAAAGGATCTCGAGGTCATAATCCTTAACAACTCCAAGCACCTCCTCTGCCTCATATTAAACTCCCACTGAGTGAATATGTACTTCAGACTTTTATGATTCGGTAAAAATATGACATGTAGGGCCAAAAAGATAGTGACGCCAAATATTGAGCGTAAAAACAACTGTCGCTAACTCCAAATCATGAGCAGTGTAGTTGAGCTCATACGACCTCAACTGTCTCGGCGCATACACAATAGTCTTTCCGTGCTGCATCAACACGCACCCAAGGCCCTGGCCCGAAGCATCGCTATAAACAACAAAACCCTCATTGCCAGATGGCAATGCTAGAATCGGGGCTGAACTCAAACACCTCTTTAGCTCCTCAAAACTCGACTGTCTTTCGTCATTCCAGACAAACTTCTCATATTCTGAAGCAACTGTGTAAGTGGCCGAGCCAGTTTCGAGAACCCCTCAACGAACCTACGATAGTATCCAACCAAACCCAAGAAACTACGGACCTCCTTCACATTCTTAGGCGGTGCCCAATCCAACACTGCCTCAATCTTATGTGGATCCACACGGACCCCCTCGGCTGAAATCACGTGACCCAGAAACATCACCTCCCTCATACAGAACTCACATTTCGAGAACTTCACATAGAGTCGCTCGGTCCTCAAAACGTCTAACACCACACACAGATGATGCGCATGCTCCTCCTCATTCCTCGAATAGATAAGGATATCGTCAATGAAGACGACGACACACTTATCCAAATACTCTATGAAAATTGTGTTCATCAACTGCATGAACACTGCTGGTGCGCTGGTTAGCCCAAAGGGCATAACCACAAACTCATAATGTCCGTATCTCGTCCGAAAAGCTGTTTTCGGAATATCGGACTCCTTCACCCGAAGCTGATAGTACCCCGATCTCAAGTCGATCTTCGAGAATACCGCAGCTCCCTGCAACTGATCAAACAAATCATGAATCCTCGGCAAGGGATACTTGTTCTTGATGGTCACCTTGTTTAGCTCGCGGTAGTCGATACATAAACGTAATGAACCATCCTTCTTCCGCACAAATAGAACCGGTGCGCCCCAAGGTGAAGCGTTCGGTCGAATATACCCTAACTCAAGAAGCTCACTCAACTGCTTCTTCAACTCAGCCATCTCTGAAGGTGCCATGAGATACGGCGCCTTCGAAATCGGAGCTGCACCCGACTCTAACTCAATAGCGAACTCAACTTCACGGTCCGGTGGTAACCCTGGTACTCATTAGGAAATACATCAGGGAACTCACTAACGACTGGGATCGATGAAAACTCAACCCCACCATCCTCCGCCTTCAAGGCATAGCAGCAGTAACCAGTACACCCCTTCCGCAGGAGTTTCATCGCCTTCAAGGAGTTAATCACGAACTTATGGTTTACCCTCTTTCGCCCCGCGAAAGAGTGCTCGGTGCCATCCTCGGCTAACATGGTGATGATTCTCATGCGGTAGTTCATGACTGCACCATGCCGCTCGAGCCAATCATCCCCGAGAATCAAATCCTCACCCTCAATACTCACAACAATAAGATTAGAGAGCCAGTCCCTCTCACAAATAAACACAGAACAGTCTCGGACCTCCTGATCACCAACGATCCTATCACCGCTGGGAAGCTTAACGATGAAAGGCTCACAAGGCGTCAAACAGTCGAGACTCATACGGCGCACACACTCCAGAGATATGATTGAATGCATAGCACCCAAATCAAAAAGCATACTGACATGATGAGACTGGATATGAACAGTACCTGTGGCCACGGTGGCTGCTGGATCATCGTCCCTCCTCATCTCATAAACTCGCAGATGAGCGGAGCCGACACTGAAAGCTCCCCCTCTAGCAGACTGACCCCGACCTCTTCCTCGACTGGCACTCAGCGGAGGCTATGGAGCAAACGACCCCTGGTTCACACTCGGTTCCCTAGGCGCTGGGAAGGAAGCCTGGGCACCAAGAGTTCTCTCTCTCTCTCAGCACAGAAAGCAGCCTTGTATCCCAGCTGGCCACACCGATTACACGTCAGCAAAGGACTCAGACAAGTACGACTGACGTGGCCCGGTCGGCTACAGTTAAAACACTTCACATCACGGGAGGGAGTACTAGAATCCCCGAAGAAATCCCCAGTAGAACGAGCTGGACTACCACCAGCGGCAAAGTTAGTAGACTGAGATTTCTGCTAAACTCCACCTTTGTGGGGCCCGAAAAATTTCCGACGGACTTCTGTTTATTGCTCTCATGAGCTGCCTCACTGGTCGTCAGAAACATATCGTATGCAAGAGCTCTACTCTGATAATCCTTCAAGGTGGTGCAGGCGAGCCCAGACATATAGTCACGAATCTTCAGTTTCATCCGTCTGGAAAAGTGGAAAATCTTGTCACTCTCCTCTCTAACTTGGGCCTTCACGAAGCCCAACTCTCGATTGTAGTCTGCAATAGCCTGGGAAACAGGAATATCCCGAGGCTGAGCATCATAGAAAGCATGGACTCGAGCCTGTTTAACTGGCCACGGGCAATACTCGGTCTCCATTAGGTCTTTGAACTCAACCCACGAAGCAATATGGTCCTTAGGCTCAACAGCTTCCCACCAGTCGGTAGCATCCCCAGTGAGAAAGTACTGGGCAATAGGGACCTTGCGATCCTCGGGACAGTTGGTGGCAACAAAGACCTTGGATATCTCCTTGATCCAACCCTCCCAACCAATCGGGTCTGAAACCCCTGAGAACTGAGGAGGATGCATCTTGATGACATCCTGAAGCCAACGGTCTGCTCCGCCCCGAGTAGCATGGGCCGGAGTCGGGTTCTGAACCGCCTGAGCTATCGTATCCATTTGGTTCACCATTTGTTGCATCACAGCTGCAACACCAAGATCGGCGCCACCACCGGTTGCGCCCTCTTGAGTAGCACTGCGGCTCTGATGACCATCAGTACTACCAGCCCCAGAATTATGTGACATGGCCGCCTCATTGGCAGCCCCACGTCCCCGACCGCATCCACGACCACGGCCGCGACCTCTACCTCGGCCTCTCCCAGCATCCATACTGAAGATAAGAGGTATCAATTGCAATTTGATGGTAAGTACGAGAGGAAAAACAGTCACAATTCAAGAATTGAAAGTACGATACAAGGAAACAAGGAATCGAGTAAGGAAAACTTACGAGCACTGGAACTACCGAGATGATGGCAGCGGGGTGATAATATGTAAAACAAAACACAACTAGACCCAATTAATCGACAAGCCTAGGTATCCATAAACCTTGCTCTGATACCATTTTCTGTAACACCCCCAGATATTCAAGGAATATTACAGCGCCGTGGACTAGGCTAATTAAGAAGTACCACTCGTCTAACTATCTTAGTTAGCGAGAAAACACACGTCGCCAGAGCGAAAATAAATGAAACACCCGGTATAACCGACAAGACAGACATCACTGACAATCATAATTAACGTATAAAAATACAAACCATAATCCCAGTAGAAATGCCTAAGTACTCGCGAGTACTTTCTATAAGTTAACAAGTTTAAACAAAACAATCCGCATTAAAAAGGACAACGGAAATAAAGAGACTCAGTTGCACACGTCATCAACCCTGGCCAACATCCTCGTACTGCCCCAGTGCAGGATCATCCGGCTGAACATGACCTGAAATTCATAACAAGAGTTTCCCCAAAACGGGTCCCCAAAGGGCTTAGCAATTACGCTAGTACAAGTAACCAAATGAACAACTTACATCTTACACATATAGTCAAAGCATGCAAATGATAAAACATCAGTTTGAAACACACATTTCTGGAAACGCCATAACCCAAAACACATTTATAAAATGCACCACAATTAACCATCGATCCACGTCTCTGTGGACCCCTACCAAGACCCCGTCGGATCTAACTCGTAGTGATTAAAAGCAAAGATCATCGATCCACGCCTCTGTGGACCCCTACCGAGACCCCATCAGATCTAACCCGTAGTGAGCATACACACACACGTTACTCATGAAATAATACCATGCTAAGAGTGTAAGTTCATAAGAGTACTTGCCTCGATTATCACGACAAAAGGACGGAATAAAACAATCGCGGTTGCAAGAAATTGGACACACCAAACCTAGACGATTCGTCAAACACCATTACAACCAATTCGACAAGAATAACAATAACGGAAGACACCCGAAACCCCACCTACGATTCATGTAAGTTCGTACAAAACAACGATGAGGACGGATCGCAACCGAACCCTCTCGATTCCACAAACATCACGAAACTTACCATGAAGTCGTAGGGAAAACAAGAATATTACCAAGATTAATCATATACATCATGGATTAATCAACGATACGGAATAAATCGGACGAAAACTCAAAAACCCCCAAATTTTCCAAAATAGGGTTCTAGGAGATTACCTTGGATTAAGGATGAAGAACAAGTGTTGGTGTTGTTAATCTTACACCAAGATCTCAAGGAAAATGATAGCTTGAAGTTACAAGACTTCGAATCGCTCGAAAATCGCCCAAGAATCGCCCCGGATCGGAAAGAGAATGAGAAATGAAGAAATGAAGAATCTGGGTCAACTCTGTGGTTTTTATAACCAAGGAGCTGTAACGTGCGCTAACGATAAATGTTAGCATGCACTACCCAGCCAAAAGCCAGTCCAGGACCTACGGTTCTGGCCCATTAGCGTGCGCTATTAGCGAATAGCGTGCGCTAATGGCCCCTCGATAGCGCGCGCTATCGGGCCATAGCGTGCACTACCTGGGCACCAAATCGAGTCCAGAAACATTCTGCCCAGTCTGGACTTCCGAGTTAGCGCACGCTACCGGTCACTCAGTGTGCGCTAAGTCCAAACCATAGCGTGCGCTAATATACAAATGTAGCGTGCGCTAAGCTGCTCGTCCAGAGAGCAGGGAGCAGAAACAACCCACTGTCACTGTTGTGTTCGAGCCGTTAGCACACGCTACTAAACGGTCGTAGTGTGCGCTACAAGACAACGATAGCGTGTGCTACACAACAACAGTAGCGTGCGCTATCGAGTGCAGACAGCAGCACAAATAGCACTCAAGGATGGAAAACAACGAATTCCATCTCGGATGAAAACAACGCGCATCCGACACCAAACAATGGACCGAAGGAGGCACACGAACAACAAGATTGAGTCAGAACCAAAGCGCTAAGAGAAAACACGATTTCGACTATCCGAGGATACGGAAAACTACAACGTTGGTAATCACCCCAAAACTTTGGTAAATTACAAAACGGCCCAAAACATCTGAAACACACGATACATGATAGAAACAACAAACGAAAGCTCACAACATGCATAACAACATGAGACGGGCCAGCGGCAACCCCGAAACGGTGGTTCCGGACAACGGTTACGAGAATCGAACGAAATAGCGACGGAAATGACATTAAACACGGAATTGAGTAAAATAAGTCTGAAACAAGCTCGGATGACAAGTCCAGTATCAAATATTCTCGAAATATCAATACGGTTACAAGCGAGTCGCTAAAAACGAAAAATACACCAAAAGTTAAAATACCGGAAAAGAAAAAAATGTGGATATTACACTACCAGGCTAAACACACATGACTACCGACATGACAATGACATAAAAACGCATCAAAAGAAATATCAGGCCGTGGCCTCGGCCAAAACATTTTGACTCCAATGCATAACACAACATAAATTTGTTGCCAACGCATGGGACTTACACCATAAAACAAGAACCATTCATTCCAACCTCAAAAAAACAACATGTAAACAAAACAACTTCCAAGACTCGAGCCTCATCATGCCTGGCCATCCTTCGGGTGCGCCTCCCGTGCTTGCTCCTCGGGTCGTACGGTACCTGAAATGTAAAAACATTTCATCCCATACCAGGGTTAGCATACGAAATGCTAGTACAAGTACATAATTACAAAACGTTACATACAACCATATCAACATTCCTGTCACAGTTCGAAAATATTTATGAAAGGGTCATATTCCGGAATACCATATTTTTGTCAAAAACATTTTCCATTCAAAAACATTTCGTCATCAATCCATGGAAACACAACTCGTCATCACAAAACCATACCTGGTAACCCGCGGCCTTACCCCCTTAGTATGGACCTCTAGAGGCCCCGTCGATCCGTCCCTAGGTGGGAAACCACTTCCGCGGTCGTACCCCTTAGTATCGGCCCCCGGATTCCTCGTCAGACCATCCCTGGATGGAAGAACCACAACGCACGCACACATGCCCCCTTCCGCAGTCGTACCCATTAGTACCGACCCCCAGAGGCCACACATGCCATCCCTTGGTGGAAGAGTGACACCACACAACACACCAAAAATCACGTTCACAAAGCAACATTCATGCCGAATTTGCATCACACGCAACAAAATGTAATATTCATGTACTTGCCTCGATTATTACGACGATTAAATGAGGTCGGTAAAACTCGGACAGGAAGATATTAATCCCCAACATCCAAACCTAAGATGATCAATATAGCAAGACTCGTATCAGGACCGCTGATTCTAATCACAATAACATTTAGAATTCGAATCCATACTCTAAGGGGATTTTTATCGACCACCTAGCGGGCATTTTGTCTATAAGAAATGTTATAGTTGAAGAATACGATCTCTACCCCGCTAGAATCGATGAAAATCACTCAATAATATCTAAGAATCGAGAACATCTAAAAACCATCCTAGAAACAAGAGCCAATAAGAATCTATTGGAGGAACTTGAAGAACTTCATCACATACCTTGATTTAACCCAGAAAAATGGATGATTTGTCAAGAACAACCTTGATATCCGGATTCTACGATGATAGGAACATGTTTATGGCTTGATTTTGGAGCACAAGACTGAAAATATTCATGGAGAATGAGGTTGGGTTGAAATAATGCCCTAGAACACTTCAGAAATGAGTGAGATAGCTATTTATACTCATCCGGTCGGATTTTCTAGACTTCAGCATTTCTGACCGTGTCAAATGACACGGTCGAGTCACGGGTCGTGTCAACTGTCCAGAGAGTTTTGCTTAACCACAATAGTTCGACACGGTCGTGTCACTGCACCAGAGTATGCTATTTCGACCATAACTCCTTCGTCCGGGCTCCGATTGACTCACTGTTTGAACCATTGGAAAGCTAATTTAATATTCTATAATTCTTTAAAAATTTTGAATTTTTGGATTTCTTATAGAATTTATGGTTATTGATCAAAAGATAGTCCTTGCGCATATCACTATCCAAAAATATCTACTCGTATTTCTATTAACACCCTTTTGGTAATCCACTCATATCTTGAATGGTACAACGCTATAATGCTTGAGACAATAATTTTACATGAAGGTTCCAAAAACCCTAAGTTTATACAAGTATAAAAATCTCGGATATTACAAGGCAGGTCACAATCACGACTGATATGACCATGCTCGCCACAGTTAAAGCATGTCACACCCCGGCTGGATACATTAGGACCAGTTCTGAAATTTTTGTTGCCTCCAGATGCACGGTGAGACTTTCCGGATGGGTAGTTCGTCGATTGAGATTTCTGCTGGTTGTTGTTCTTACTACCCAAAAAGTTTCCTGAGGTCTTCTGCTTCTTACCCTCACTAGCAGTCCCCGTAGCTGCAAAGGACATATCATAGGCCAATGTTTTGCCCTGATACTCTTTCAGTGTAGTACAATCGAACACAACCATGTAATGTCGATGTCTGGGCTTCATCCGCATGTCAAAATGTCGGATCTTATCTCTCTCTTCTCTTACTTGCCACTTGACATGGTTAAGTTACTGGTTATATTCGATGATCGCCTGAGATACAGGGATGTCATGGGGTTTAGCCTCATAAAAGGCTCGGATTCTGGCCTCCTGAACAGGCCACGGGCAATACTCAGCCTCCATTAGTTCCTTAAACTTGTCCCACGAAACCTCACGGTCCTGAGTTGCAACCGCCTGTCACCAGCTCGCAGCGTCCCTCGTCAGAAAGTACTACGCAATCGCCACCTTCCGTGCCTCCGAGCAATTCATCGCCACAAAAACTTTGTTCATCTCGTTGATCCAGTCTTCCCAGCCGATCGGATCCGTAGGACTAAGGAACTGAAAAGGGCACATACGAATCACATCCTGTAGCCATCTCTCTGTCCCAGCATTCACCAGAGGAGGTGGATTGTTGAGTTGAACTGGCCCACTGGTCCTGCTGACCATCGGTACTAGGATGGACTGAATTCGACAAAGTAGGAGTAGTCGATCCAGCATCTGAATCGAGAGACATGGCCGCCCCACCGGCTGCGCCACGTCCTCGACCGCATCCGCGTCCTCTACCGGCTGACATTCTAAATGATAGAAAAAGAGGAAGACATAAGTACAGTTCAGAAAAAATAACCGTCACGGTGACCGGTTCCCCACATTACGAAATCGGAAGATGAGACAGTAAGAACGATAAAAAGGTAAGAGATCTTACGAGTACCAGTCGCACTAAGATAATGGCAGTGCGATGATACTGTGTTTTCTACAACATGACTAGACCCAAAAGACCAACAATCTAGGCATCCATAAATCTTGGCTCTGAAATATTAAGGTCATGTCACATCGTCGTGAATCCCATATGGAATTCAGAAGGATATATTTATATGACATCCATAACAAAACACATCAAAACCATCCATCATTTATCGGATTAACCGATGAAATTTTCATGACAACATTTAAACCACAATAAAACAACAATTTAACGTAACTGACAACTGAAAAACAACTCTCGTATAGTACTCGAGTATTATCTAACAAACTTGTGACAAAAACCAAAATCCCAATAACCGATCTCAAAATAAATAAATACAACGACCCCATCACAGTATCACGCCTAGACTTCATCCTCGTGCTGTCCCGACACACTTCCGATCGCATTCTTCACACCTGAAATACATGAAACATATTTTCCCCAAAAAGGGGTTAGCCGTGGAATAGCTAGTACAAGTAACGCAAACGAATTCTTACATCTTACAATGTCAAAGCACGTGCGTCAATGGTTTTCAAAAATAGGTAAGATGATGATTTTTCGGAAATGCAAGATCTACAATGTATCACCAAAAATGCAGTTCCTTCCGATTAACCATGGACCCGACTATGCGTGAATCCCTTTGAGGCCCCGATAGACCCTCCCGGAGTGGTTAACCCAAAAATTCGTGGACCCAACCATGTGTGGATCCCTCTGAGGCCCCCTCGGACCGTCCCGGATTGAACATAAACACTCAATCACTCAAGTACACCACTTTGCACATTTAAGATAGTAAGTTCGTAAGAATTACTTGCCTTTGAGACATGATGGATTGATTTGAAGTGGTAAACAACCACCGCCGAAGGAACTCGGGAACTTCGAACCTAAACGATTCGTAAAACGACTATCAACAATAGTATAATTGGAAATTAAATGGAAATACGCCCGAAAATCCTGCCTATGATACATGTAATCCAACCATATTCTCAACGAGGGCGGATCGCCGCCAAAACCCTCTCGATTCTCAACAATTCCAAAAACACGCCAATAATCTCGTAGGAAAAACATGTATCGACGTAGATAATCCATACTCTACACAATTGTACTATAATCACGACTAAATCGGAGAATTTATGAAGAAATCCCCAAATCTCGAAAAGTCTAGGGTTCCAAAAGATTACCTTGATTCACAGACAAGGAGGATGGATTGGTGTTGTTAATCTGCACCAAAACTCCAAGGGAGATGATAGCTAGATGATTGAAGACTCAAAAACGCTCCAATATTGCCTATGAATCGCCCAAGTTGCGGAAAAGAAAAAGAAGGAAGAAAAATGGACGATTCTCGGTCAACTCCGGAGTATATAAACTCGCGCCCACTAACGTACGTTAGACTCTTAACGTACGCAATGCCCCCCTCCCTTACGTACGTAATGAGCTGGCAGAGCCCTCTGCCCGATTTCCTGAAGACCCTAATGTACGCTACAAAAAGGACTAATGTACGTTAGGTATACTGCATAACACGTTATGCATTGCAAATAGCGTACGTAAGACTTCCGGTGCAGAAACACGGTTAGTCAACAATTGTGCAGAAATGATACGAAAAAACGAAACGTGCAGACACCAATACAAGGAGTTCGAAGCGACAAACTTAAGCGCTAAGAGAAAACACGATTCCGACTATCCGAAGGTTCGGAATACGACCATGAAAGTAATTACTCTAAACTCTTAAGAAATTACAAAATGATCCAAAACGACCGAAAATCACGATGCGGAAACGAACAACCGCGCTGAAGCTCACAACATGACTAATAACATTAAACGAATTTCCATAAAACTCGAAACGACAGTTTCGCACAACAAACGCACCAAACGAGTCGACAAGCGGGAAAAATCATAACTAAACACGAAATTGGGTAAAACAATCTCGAAACATGCTCGGATGCCAAAATATGCAGAATTACATATTCTCAAAATGTTAAAACGGTTACAAACGATTCGATAAAATGGAAAATACATCAAAATAAAAACTACCTAAAATAGAAAAAGTGCGGATATTTTATATATATATATATATATATATATATATATATATATATATAGAGAGAGAGAGAGAGAGAGAGAGAGAGAGATAGAGAGAGAGAGAGAGAGAGTAGATGATATATATAAATCTCAACCATATGTTGCATGTGATGGATGGTCCGAGTTGTGTGAATATTTCGATTGTTACTCAATTAATAATTGATTCCTCATTTGATAAATTGTCCACCCTCCACCCCGACGATCTTGAGGCGTAATGACTTTTTGCGATCAACAATTTTCAAGTTTAACTCCGAATTAATCTCAAACTGTAATGGTAAAATATTTAATAAATTATATTATTAAACTTTACAATAAAAGTTTCATAATAAAATTTTGTTGCACATTTTACCATTAGAGTTTGAGATTAATTTGTGGTCAAACTTGAAAATTGTCAACCGTAAACAATACGCCTCAAGATCGTCGGGACAGAGGGAGCAACTAATATATTGAAAGAATCTTCCCTCATTTCAAGCATTTAATCTGGATCATTAAAAATAGTTAAATCAATATTATGGATGTATTCTTATTTTTTAACTTCAAAATCCAATCTCACCGGAATCGGCATATATATATATATATATGTGTGTGTGTGGGGGGGGGGGGGGGGTAGTTCTCGTAATGAGATTTAAGTTAAAAAATATGAATGAATTTGATCCATAGCTCTTAATTAAATGGATCGCCAAGATTTATTCTCACAAAAACGTATGCATGGAATGCAATATTTTAGTACATCGATATTTTGGCGCATATAATCATAGTTTAAATGCATTGCAATTTTAATGCACAAAATGCATATACTGAATATAAGTCAATCTGTATTGTACATCATATAAAGATTAATGATTCAAATTTATTCTTAATTCTACTCAAAAAGTTATTTTCATTTGATCCCCCTCCCCCCCCCCTCTCCCCCTTAGAGGTGTTCACGATTACGGTTCGAACCGACGAACCGGCAGTTTTGAACCGTTGACAGCTGTTCGGTTAA
The DNA here is from genome assembly GCA_033398695.1 of Orobanche coerulescens. NCBI lineage: Eukaryota > Viridiplantae > Streptophyta > Magnoliopsida > Lamiales > Orobanchaceae > Orobanche > Orobanche coerulescens. Next base: position 24,226,312 of record CM065812.1, read on the forward strand.
CCGTTGAACACGGTTTGGTTCATAACCGGAGCCGTCAACTGTTTTAAGATGATTCGGTGTCGGTTCGGCATTTTGACGAACTGCGAACCGGCGGTTCAACCAGCGATTTTTTTTTTAAATCGAATTTTTGAATTTTATATACGTTGCTCCGAACCGCCGGTTCAAATCGGAACTGGCGGTTCCCAACAGTCACAAGGCTTATTTTTTTTAATACATTTTAACATATATAGATACCCCCCTCTCACCCTCTATTTTCTCACACCAAGTCTAATTATGTATCTACTTTCTTTCTACATTCATTCTAATTTCTATTCTCTCAACTCTCAAGTATTACACTTTTAATTGAAAAAATATGTCAAGTAGCCAATTCAACCGGGAAAAGGGAAAGGCTATCACCGGCATTCCTCGACGAGGAAGAGGTGGTGCTAGTGGTCGTGGTAGAAATCCGAATCTGCTATCACCGGCATTCCAAGTCCGAATTCTGGAGATTATGTTCCCGGAGAATTAACCAAGGAACAAATCCATTCCGAGTCCGTATTTTGGAGATTATGTTCCCGAAGAATTAACCGAAGAACAAATCAACCAAATGTTTGAAGCCTCAAAATCGATTCATAATATCGAAGATTATGAAGATGATGAGCAACCAGCAAAACCAAAACAAAGAAAACCACCCGAGCTCAAATCTCCATTTTTTGCGGTGCATTATACAAAAATGGACGATGTTGCCTCCGGTCCCGGTCATTTCTTGGCCAAGTGCAACTATTGCGAGAAAACTTACAAGTAAAAAGGAGGAGGTTACGGGACACTAAATGACCATATACAAAGACAACATCCCGACAAAGTTGGCATAGAGTCTAATCAAACCCAACTCCGAGGCAAGGCGACGTGTCTAATGCCCCTAATCAAGGTATTAGTTCTTTATTTAAATTTAATCCAATTACCGCTAGAAAAGAATTAGCTAGATTTGTTTGTGGTAAATCTCTTCCTTTTAACTTTGTCGATGACCAAATGTATGAAAATTTTACTCATGTTTTAATCCTGCTAGTAAAAAAATTTCACGCTCTATCGTAACTCGTGACGTTCGAAAAACTACTAGCGAGGCAAAATTAATTTTAGCTAATATATTTTTAAAACTAGACCATAAAGTTTGTATATGCTCCGATGCTTGGAGTGATCATTGGGAAGCAAATTCATATATGGAAATAACTTGTACTTGGATTGATGATTCTTCGACTATGCAAAAACGTCTAATTGGTTTCAGAGAGTATAATACCACACATATCGTCCAAAATATTTCGCATAAAATTCATACAATTTTATCTGAAAAATTAGTACAGAAAAAAAATTTCATCTCTTTTGATAATGCTAGCTCCAATACAGCTAGTTCAGAATCACTTATTTCAATATGTGAGTCATCTCTTGGCGGTAATTTTTTTCGTTTTAGGTGCATTTGTCATGTTCTTAGTTTATGTGTTCAAGATGGTTTAGCTGTCTTACAAGAAGCATATGCTCCTATCCGTGAAGCAATAATATATTTAATTAGACATTCTTTTCTAGGTGAAAAATGGAGGAGATATTGCATAGAAAATAAAATGCATCCAAAGAAATTTTCAAAAGATGTGCCAAATCGTTGGAATTCTTCTTACAATTTGTTAAATGATGGTTATGAATATCGTATTGCATTGTGCAATTTTGATAATGAAGAACAAGTACTTGTTTGCTTATTGCAGTCAATGGGATAAGTGCTCTAGTTTAATGGCACTTTTAAAAAAAAATTAAAGAGGCAACTGAGTCTTTGTTCAATGTTTATTGTCCCACTTCTACACTTTTTGTTGAACATTGTGTTAAAATTGTACTTGTATTCAAGTCTTTAATTAAGTTCCCAATTTATTTAATTATATAAAAGAAATGAGAGACAAATGGATAAAATATTTCGCCTACATTCTTCCGATTTTTTTAGTTACTAAACTTTTAGATCCTCAAGTTAGAGAGGAAAGTTTGCTAAAATTACTTACACTTTACTATAATTCTTTATTTCCTAATCATATTGCTAATTTTATTCCTCCAAATCCTAGCGAATGTGTTCAAAGTGGAAAAAATTCTTTATCGGCTCTTTATCGCGAATATGCTTGTAGTTATAGTGGTAGTCTTGATCTTGGTACGAGTTCTTCTTCTCCTGTTCACATTGCTTCTAGTAGTAGTAGTATATCTTATTTTGGTTTTGCCGTTCCGGACCTTGGTGGGTGGAATGCCTATTAAGAAAGATTTATCCAGAAAAAGAACAAGGTACCAAAATAATGCTTATCAAGAACTTGGAAATTATTTAACTACTTTTGATTTAGGAGCTTTAGAAAGTGGACCAGATGGTAGCAACAATTTTCTTAAGTGGTGGGCGAAAAAGTCTACAATCTTTCCTGTTGTTGTCACAATCGCAAAGGAAATATTAGTTGTCCCCACCTCAACAGTCTCTGTTGAACAAGTATTCAGTGTAGGAGGATACATTCTGGATGAACAACGATCTCGATTGACGCCTCAAAATCTTGAAGCCCCAACATTATTGCATGATTGGATGAAAGTCGAGTTACGCCAACAAGAACCAAATTATAATGAATAAGAAGACAGTGATACATATAATACCGGATCTAGCAATGATTCGGTTGACTTGGGTGATTGAACCATCTCCTTTACGCGTCCGCTCCCTAAGGTAAGTATATGATAAACGAACTACGAGGACTTTAAATCCTAAGGTAAGGGGATACATGAGCAACTTAATCCAAATATTCAAAGTGGAAATTTTTAATTTTAACTTTAAATATTTGAATTAAGTTCAAGTCTATTTTTGTTTTTTTCCTTTCCCCCCAAAATTTAAAAATGAACTACGAGGACTTTGATTTTAATTCCTAAACTCTAAAGTTATGGATATCGAATACGTAGGCGCTTAATTCAAATATTCAAAATTAAAAAATTCAAGTTTAAACTTTGAATATTTGAATTAAACTCACCAATTTTTACTCAATATTTTTTTAAATTAAAATTTAAAATATTCAAAAAATAGTAAATAAAAACTTTGAACTGTCGGTTCAATTCAGATTCGGCAGTTCACGGTTCAAAACCGTAACCATGAACCGCCATAAGGCGGATCAATTCCGGTTTTGATTTTCGGCTAACCGGAACCGGCAGTTCATGAACCGGCGATTTTGAACCGCAGAACGCCTCTCCCTCTCCCTCTCCCTCTCCTTCTCCCTCTCGTGTGCATTAGCTTTCATAAATTCTCGGCAGACATCAAGATGCCAGTAAATAGCAATAAATGAGACATGAAAAGAACCTTGTTACTCCATATTCAACTCAAACTGTCAGAAACCCGTCAGGAAACCAAATTGCACAAGATTTAGGAAATCCGCCATCTATTAGACTGCAACACCTTACAATTATAAGAATTCTCTCTCAAGTACTTTTTTTTCAAAAAAAAAAAATCAATTTCTACCTTTCGACAAATGAGCTTCTTTCTCCCTCAATTGCACTGCCCTTGTTACCTTGTACCATTCCCTACACGGCTACACTCCATACCATTTGCTAACTCAATTTCTTTTTTTTTTTCTTTTTCTTACACTTCATATGGGTCACTATTCAAGTCCAAAAAAGTACCAACAAAATATCACCTTCACAAAGTATCATAAATAAATAAATACAAGTGTTCGTCGGTTTTTAGCCGGAAAAACAGGGAACATACTCATTTTCCAGGCTATACGAAGTTAAGAATAGCTCGATTTAGAAGTTTGCAAACACTACCATAATGTAGCATTATATAATGAATATCAACAACTATTTCAAGAAAAAATACAACAGATAACTCGTAGAATAGTAGTTGCAATAGGACAAAGATCACTCAAGAAATATAGTTAATTACACAGTTAAACTGCAAATCTAACCATGAGAGACCTTCAATCTTCAAGTTCACTATATAGGACTTAATTTAATAACGTCGTGAGTGAGACAACTCCACATGATGATCAATTTACTTCGAGTTTGCTGTGTGTTTATGGTACCCATATCAATATTGTTCATCATTTGATATTCTCCTGGAAAATTCGTTTCGCAGTATGTAAGAATAAGTCTCTTTCTTCTGATCCGGGTACGTGAAACCCTGTGATGGCAGCAGCACCTATAGACATGAAATTCTGGGCATTACTGCATACACATGGAAACATACCATGGAACCAAAAACATTTCGAGAGGTCTAGAAAAATTTATGCACGCAAGGCGTGTTTGAGGCGTTCTGCTCCTGCCCAGCGAGGCGACGCATAAGACTCGAGACGCTGAAGCATAAGCCTCATTTTTTTCGTCCTAATTATATATCTCGCAAAAATAATTGATATAAATCATCTAAATTTGATTAATAATTCATGAATTATATTGCATTTTAGACCAAAATTTTAACTAAATGTTCGAAATACTTTTTTGTTGGTATAATAATGTTAAAACATTTTATATGTTTCTTTTCTAAATATATTAAAAATGTTAATTTTTGAATAATTGTTTAAGAATATTTAACTGTTATTTAAAATTAATTAAATATAAAACTTGTAAGATATATTATGTGTAAAAAAAAAGTTTATAAAATTGAATAAAATAGTTCAATTCTATTTATTAGAACGACACTGAAATTTAGCCTGCAGGCGTGTGCCTCGCTTACGCCTCAACCCAAAGAGGCGTAAGTCTCAGATTTCATACAAGTTTCAGTGCCTGAAAATCTTTTCTCCGTGCCCCGCCTCCACCTCGAGGCACGCCTCATTTCGCCTTTTAAAACATCGAATAAAGTTAGCATTAAGTTCCATATATATATATATATGTGTGTGTGTGTGTGTGTGAGAGAATCCAACCCCATCCAAACAAGGAGCAGACTTCCAGTGAGCCCATATTAATTATACAAACAAAAATCTGAAGTTCCAAACCCTTCAACACTGAGAGAGAGAGAGAGAGAGAGAGAGAGAGAGAGAGAGAGAGAGAGAGAGAGAGAGAGAGAGAGAGAGAGAGAGAGAGAGAGAGAGAGAGAGAGAGAGAGAGAGAGTAGTTTATATGTAAAAATATTAAATATTAATATTAAAAATATATTGAGAAATATTAATATTGAAAATATTAAATATTAAATATTAATATTAAAAATATTAAGAATATTACCTATTTACGTATTTTATGTATTTTAAAAATATTAATTATTGAGAAATAGTATGTATAAATAATATTAAAAATATTAAATATTAATATTAATATTAAAAATATATTGAGAAATATTAATATTAAAAATATTAAATATTAAGTATTCCTATTAATATTAATATTAAAAATATTAAAAATATTACATATTTACATATTTTACATATTTTAAAAATATTAACTTTAGTATTAATATTAATATTGAGAAATTTTCCGTATAAATATTAATATTAAAAATATTAACATTAATATTAAAAGTATATCGAGAAATATTAATATTAAAAATTAAATATTAATATATTAATATTCAAAATATTACATATTTACATATTTTTAAAATATTAATTTTAGAATTAATATTAATATTGAGAAATTTTACATATAAATATTAATACTAGAAATATTAATATTAATATTATATATATTTTTTTCAGATGAAATATTAATTTTATTATAACTATACGTAAAAAATAAATAAAATATTTATCAAAGAAAGGGCATTTTTGTCAATATTCATTATTTCACGAGTAAAGTGCACTGTGTGTACTCGTAGTTTGATTGTCAGACCACTTGCAATACTAACTTTCAAAAACTACCACTTGCTATACTGAACTTCCTAGCTTTTTACGGTTTGTGTACGTCCGTCAAATTCGTATAACTTCGTCTGTCTGAACGAGAGTAAATTTGTCTTTGTACAGTTATCTTCTTCCAGAAACTCATTTCCACCATTGTCAATCTTTATGAGAACTTGAAACTCGAAAATATCATCCATTTCATAACGAAATGTACTCATTTAAATTGCATTAAACCCACCTCTTTCTCCTCTACGATAGGATATCAATTACAACTATCAAAGATTTACTTTCAAGAATTTGTATATTTAACAAATTTCAATTAATGAGTCATGTTCCATGATGTATGTGTTGATTTTACAATATCAATCACGTATTGTGACATGACAATAGCAATTATCTCAAACTCATCGCCGTCTCATGATATTTTCCATATAAATGGAAAAACCTATGATGTTGACGGTTTTGGAATTTCGTTCTATTTCTCCTTCATATGAAGGTTGCGACAGGAAGGGCATCCGGCGTAAAACTTTGCCACTTTGTTATTTGCATGAGTTATGGTGTTAACTAATTTTAGACAATTAAATGACACTATAATCTTCATGCCACCGACCCCAACATAGTTGGGATTAAGGTGCTGTTGATGATGATGAACAAATTTCAATTAATATATAGTTTTTTTAGTTATGTCCATTTAAATTTCTTTCACTAAATTAAAATATCAATAGGGAAAATCAATATCAAATTGTAGAGAAGAAGAAGATGATTGTTTTGCAACTTGAAGTTCTTGATTTCGTTAAGAAATGAATGAGATATTCTAATTTTAATTCATCACAAGCTTCAACAATGGTGGAAATGGGTTTGAAGAAGAAGATGATAACAAAAAGACTGAAATGTCCTTCAAAATATTAACGGAGTTAACCAGATTTGACGATAGTACACACATAAAAAAGTTAGAAGTTCAGTACAGCAAGTGGTAGTTTCTGAAAGTCAGTATCGCAGGTGGTCTGACAGCCAAACTACGTGTACACAAAGTGCACTTTACTCTTATTTCATTCTAATTCCTTGGTTTACCAAAAAGACAGATTCCAATTCATTTGACAAGTTAAATTCCGTTTCGTGTCAACCAAACGCTTGGTCAAACTTATAACATTCCATTCCAATTCCTTTGACAGATTCCATTCCTTCAAAAATCATTCTGCGAACCAAACGCCCCCTAAATATAGCTCCTCAAAACATTCCATAAATTCTACAGTTTTCAAATATGTTAAAACATTTAGTTGCATATTTTTTTTGGGGGGTGGGGATGGAGGACGTTCTACAATTGATTAGGGTATCTTTGAAATAATTTGCGGAGACGTAAAATGTTTTTTATGGACATTATTCATAAATATGATGTTCCAAACCCTTCAACACAAAAAAGGGGAAGGACAGGTCAAATAAATACTAAATATAGCTCCTCGAAACAGTCCATAAATTCTTCGGTTTACAAATATTTTACAAACATTTAGTTGCATAATTTTTTTTTTTTTTTTGGGGGGGGGGGGGGGGGTGTTTTGCAATTGTTTAGGGTATTTTTGAAATAATTCGCAGAGACGTAAATTGTTTTTGATGGTCATTATTTGGATAATGGATTAGTATTTTTGGTTTTATTTTGGGAGTATGAAAATGAAACCAAAGAAAAACTGAAGCTTTTACATAAATGATCTAATTATAGTAATTTACGATCTCAATCGAATGAAGTTGATATCGTCTAGAAAGTCAAGGCACAAAGCACCAAAAAGAAAGAAATAAAATGACAAAATATAATGGAAACCGCGTGGAAACATACAAGTATACAACAAATTCATGATAAAATGATTGAGAAAGGGAGACGGATCATCCATAGTAAGACTCATTAACAAGCTTTGGAAGAAGAATTACCTATGGAAAATGTATGCTGTGGGCCAAATTTCAACTGTGATCTTTTCTCCTTTTCTTGGCCTTCTTAACATGCTCGTCATTTTTTAGTGAAAATGTTTCCTCCTTCATTAATCTCTCATTCTGTGGCTTTTCATCTTCTTGCTTTCCGCTTTTCCTCTTTTTAGTACTGCAGTTTGAAGAAGAGAATAATTCAATTACAATGTACAGAACCCAAATGATAATACTTTCTAGATGAATATAACCAGTAAAAAGTTCAATGAGAAACCTATCAGCTTGGCACCATTCATCCACATTTTTATCCAACCATTGAGCACATCCAGTATGGTCAGCAACCAAAGATCCTGATATATGAAGTATCTCTTCGTCGAATCTGCAGCGTGTATTCAAAAAAAAAATGAAACAAGAAAGACAATAAATGGTTTTCAAAACTATTTATTTCCTTTTCATTTGAGAAACAAAAATCTCAGTCTGAAATCTGAATAAAGTCAATACAATGCAATTAATGGAAAACATACGAAAATTTAAAGCAACCAAGCTTCAAAGAAGATACTTGCCTACGCAGAGTCCAGTTACATAAGCAACGAAAAAAATTTTTTTTTTTTTTGGGGGGGGTGGGGGGGGGTGAGAGATTAGAACCATTTTCTGTAAGGACGTCTAAGAAAAAAACGGTTTGGTTGGTTAATGTATCCCAAATAGGATAGTTGAGAAATAGGAATTAAACCAAACATGTTCACAAACAGTCTAATTTGACAGTCATACAAATTAGTCCATTAAATGACTCATATCCTACACGAAAAAAACTTAAGGGCCTTCTTTCCCCATTTCATGTAGTGGGATATCAATATTAGAACACTACAATCTTGCCTCAATCTAAATTCGGTTACAAACAACGATTCACCTAAATCTGTTTCAGAAAGAAACGAGCCAAAAGTCATGGCTTGAACATATCATTCAGATAATCTTTAAATAAAGTTTTCATTCAATGATCAACTACTATGGTCTGCATAAATTGTGACCTTGAAAACAGTCTATATGAACTAAAAACAAGAACGGCGAAATTACATAGGCTTATTTAAACAAACAAAAGTGCTTCACCTCTTCACAACAAATCGCAGAATGGCTCCAATTTTTATCTTGTGTTTCTTATTAGATTGACTAACGTATACTTCCTTTCCATGTTTCTGCAGCAGAATGAGCATACACACAAATACTGATTAGAACTTCTCAAAACTCAGTGGTAACTAATGCATTATTTTTCCAGACAAGACACCTACAACTTTATGCTTCAAATTATCGCGAATATCTTCACCAGCAATACAAGCGGATGAAAAACCAAGAACCACAGCATGAATTGAATGCGGAGTAATTTTAACCACCACTCCCTCTGTCAAGAAAATGAAGGGGAAAATCAATATAATTTATGAACATAATGCTTTCTTTCTTTTTTTTAAAAATGAAGAGGAACCGAGGAATTCACTTGCTCTTAGGTAGTGAATGCCCTTTACCACTTGGGCCAACCCACTTCATTTAGTTAAGAGGTTTCGATTCTTCTAACCAAAATCAAAACATAACAAACAAGCCAAAACGTAATACATTAACTTAAACTACCTACAAACATGCCAGGTTTTGGATTGAAGAGCAATAACTTAGCTTTCAATTTCACTCCAACGTATGGCTGAACTCCTGGCAGAACCTTCGCCAACTTATTGACAATATTCAGGTCGTATGCTAACACAACTCCTTCAAAAGGCTCACTGTAACTATAAGTAAAGAAACACATCATTGCAATTAAAACTCCAGAAACAAAAAAAAAAAAAAAAAAAGATACACGCAGAAAGTAGATGGCGCAGTGTTCATTCTATGTCACAAAAGCGGGAAAAAAGAAAAAGGCAAGAAGATTAGCGCCTAGCGTCATAAAAATAACAAAACTGAGAGAATTTACATTAGAACATACGTATAGAGCAGCGAGCTGAGCTCGTTGAGTAAGGAGTCGCTAGCGCATTTAACCTTGGACGGGTGTAGATACACAACTAAACTTGCTTCGCCTTCTTTCAGTGCCTCCATTCTACTGCTAAATGTGTTCGATTTTGAGAGTTATTTAGAGTTCCAAAATTTCAGGTAAATTGAAAGATGAAATTGAGGATCTACACTAGGGCTCGGCCGAGCTACAGCAAGCCCGGAGTGAGAAAAAAAAAAAAAACTGGAGGAGGAGTTCGGTGACGATGTTGGTCGGATCGGAGATCAGGTGGCCGAGTAGAAACAAAAGCGAGAAGGCAGGCGAATAATAAAAGCGAGAAGGCAGGCGACTAATTTATACCAGACCACAACTTTAGGTTTATTAATTTGGGCTTATTTCATCTCACGAACTCGAGCTGTAGCCCAATTTTCGGTTAGCAAAAGCCCAATCTTGTAGAAAAAGTGAAAAACCCCGGCCCTACCCGTTAGGGATCGGTGGAGGATTTAAATTATTGTGATTCAACGGCCCACTAGATGGGAGGAACAGTGCCTCTTGCCCACAAGGAGCTATTCCCCACAGGGCCATATTGGAGGGATAAAACTCCCACACTGCGACTGTCAAGAATCGAACCTTCGTCCTTGTAGCAATCTGCCACCCAAGAACCAATTGAGCTGCCCACGCGGAGAAGCCAAATCTTATTTTGCTTTCGCTTTTATGTTAATAATAATTAAACCTACACAAAAACCCCAAATTGAAATTTATGTCAAATGCCATTGTTTTGTATTTTTAGGAATCAAATAAGAAATTATGGGTTTTTAATTTTTTTATTTGATTTAAATGGGTAAGGGTAAAAAAAATGTGGCAAAATACATATATAAAGAATTTATGTGAGAGTAATGTATTATATTCTATGTTTATAGGTAATAATGAACTGGGTGTTGAGTTGAATAAAAAGTAGGGTTTGGACTTTTGAAACCGAGAACGGAATCGATCCGAACCGCATCGGAACCGACGGTTCGGTTCGGTTCTTAGCAACAATTTTTGTTTTTTTCGTCGGTTCGGTTCGCTGTTCATGTCCATTTTAAAGAGGAACCGTCTAAACCACAAGGAACCGTCTGAATCGCACCGAACAGGGAAACCTACCTGTTTGAATAAAATATAATATAATATGTTCTTATTAAATATAATTAATATAATATAATACAATATAATAGATTCTTAGTAAAATAAAATATAATATAATATATTCCGTACCACACGAAATCAGTTCCGATTTGGTTTCAGTTCGGATCGATTTCTACGCGACGCGAAAAAACTATGCGGTTCGATTCTGATTCATGTATTTTTATCTCTGGAACCAAAAAATCCCCAGGCATAATAAAAAAGAATTGAGTTGGTTTGCATTCTCAACGGAACACAATCTCTTTTTAGATATAAATTCCAAAGATAATGAAAGAATGTATACTATGACTCCATCATTATTTTAGATCTATAACCTTCTTTATGACATTTTTTTAGATAAATTCAAGTTTTAAGTAAATATTATTCAAGTGCGAAATTGGAGTTTTATATAATCTTTCCACGAAATATAATATTCAGTCTTAATGCATTGATCTTCCGGAAATAAACAAGATAAAAGAAGTAAAATTTGATGGGTGGAATATTATATTATTATTGCTATTATATATATATATATATATGTGTGTGTGTGCGAGTGAGAATGATTTTTATAAGAATAAATCTGAATCATTGATATTTGTGTGATGTACGGTCTCGATTGATTTATGCATGCAATATATGCATTTCGTGCATCAAAATTACAATGCACTAAAACTATGCATTATATGCATCAAAATATCGATACACTAAAATATTGCATTTCATTCATATGTTTTTGTGAAAATAAATTTAGATCGTTTATTTAATCAAGATCTATGGATTAAATTCATTCTAATTTCTTAACATAAATCTCATTCTCACCCGAACCAGCTTCTATAATTTGGTTCAAATGGGATCGAGTCTTATAATAGGAACATAGGGCTTAATCTTAATCCTTAATAGCAAAATTTAACGATCATGATTGATTTGAATTCTTAATATTATATTACATAAATTGAAGAGATAATGGGTATTAACGTAAAAACTATTCTCAATAAACCACCGTCTAAAATTATCTCCACCATCACTTTCCTTCCAAATCTTTTCTCTTTTTTTCACCCTCCTCTGCAACTTTTCTTTCGAAATTTCGATTCGGATTTCGGGTTGACCAAAACGTGGTCCGAATTTTCAAATTAATTTGAAATTCGAATCCACAGTTTCACCCGATGCATACCCCTAGAGTCATCACGATATTATTTATTAAAAACGTGCCCATAAAAATCTAATTTGGAGTATTCTGGTGTATCATTTTTTTAAAATCAATTGACTAATGCATTAAAAATAACTAACAAATCTAAAAACTACTACCGCTGAGGACCTAAAATTGTTAAAACTGGTCGGTTGCTGGCCATACTATCGAACCGACGGAGCATTTCATAACAATGCATTAACTCGAAGAACATAACTTTCCATTATAATTTTCTGTCCAATCACTTAGGTTATCGAATACTTATGTATCGGTACGTCGCTCACTCAGACTACCCACCAAAACAGGTGGCTGAAATCTCGATCGTAAAATTGCCAAGAATACTTTCAGGGTGTGCGTGTGTTAGGGTCTGTCCTGACAAAACTGGTGCCCCGTGCGAAGAAACAAATCAATCACCTAAAACAAACAATTTAATTATTCTCTTATTCAAAGAGACTGGTGTAATATCTTGAATTCCTTCAATTACCTTATCTTTCGTATATTTTCATCTATTTTTTGAACAAAATGAGTTTCTTCATTCTCACTTACATCTTCAACTCTATTGCTTAACTCATCATCTTGATTTTCTCCAAAAATATTTTTATAGTAAAATATTTATCTAGAGAACCTCTTTGAGAATCTATAAATTCCTCACGCTGTCTTTTTAATTTTCTTTTTTTTTTACTATCAGAAGTTTGTTTGTCCATAATAATAATAATAATAATAATAATGATAATAATAATAATAATAAAACCCGAAATATACGAGAGAATCAACAATGAAAATTCTAATTATTAAATTATTTAGTATTCCACAAAATAATCAATCAAATATCTTAAAATCTAATCATGATTTAAATATAACGATTAACAAAAATAACAAATCTAACATGATTAAAATTTCATTTAACAAAATAGATTGATACACAAGGGAGAAAGAAAGATGCAAAGCTTATGCAACTTAACGGCTGACAGCCGAATTTCTATCTTCTAACTTGTGTTTCTAAAAGTTTCTCACAGATACAGAACTTTAAGAAGATAAATTGGCTTTTAAATTTATTTTTTTACTGATGTCAAAAAAAAATATTTTTTTTCTAGTGCAAAGCCGGTGTATTACATGGGAATTCACAAAATTTAAATTTTTTCAAAGTTTTATAACATAATAACAATTGATGGTAGATAAATTGAGTCGATATTGGATGATATTTGGAAGGAGTGATTTAAGTTGAAGAAAAAGAAGAGAAACATTTGGAATAAATAATTTGATTCTTAACAAAAGGATATGGAGAATATTATTTATAGGAATAAGAAATAATTTTAACTAGATAATAAATTATTAATAGTCTAATCTCTCTCTCTATACAGAATAACATTATGAATTGGAAACACCACATTAATTCTCTCTTCTACGTGGCATTTCTTAAATTTGAATTCCTATTAATCTAAAATTTTGAATTCCACATCGATTTAAAATTGTACAGTCGATTGATAACCTAAATAATTAAAACTTAATGTATTGAATCCCCCACCGATTTAAAATAGAACTCCACTGATGGATAACATAATTAAATACTTATATTTCAATGTGTATTTTTCAAATTCATATTTATTTCAAACCACGCTTAAAATTTTTATTTTTATTGTGTTTAATTTGGATAATTATTAAGTTGGACAAATAAATAGTTTAATTTTTTAGTCCAAATTTAATTTGGCCAATTATTAAATTAATATTAATTCTATTTATCTAAAATTTTAAATCTCACATCTTTTTTATTTAGTTGTTTTATTTTGATTGGAAAAAATTAGTTTGGTCAATATTAATAATATCACTTATTAAGTTAGACAAATAAATTACTTTATTTTTTATTGGAGAATTTAATTGGTCAATTATTGAATTTGTATCAATTATATCTATTATATATAAAGCTTGTCCCCCTTAATTTAATGTGCAAGGGGGGTTGTGCACAAAAATTAGTACTGTACAACTAATGCATTGCACACCAAAAATAATTTCGTTTTTTATAAACTCACGAATTTACATCTACATATTAAACTCCAAGGAATACAAACAATCGTGTAATGATGGAGTGAACACAAAAGGGTTCCTGGAACCATGCTCTCATAATTGATGAATATGAAGCGTTGCTGAAGTATTAATGCTTGAAGCACTATATAAATCATCCAAAGACGAGAAAACAACATAGCAAAAAACCACACCAGTATTGCAGTTTGCCATATAAGCCTCCTGTTACGTTTTCTATATATATGTAGATAAGAGGTTGTCACTATTTTTTAATCTTGGCCTACCTTTTCGAATATGGAATTAAAGACTTGTTGTGGTATTCTTTAAAGATGTTTGTGTGTGCTTCTGACATTAAAGGGTTTGATGTTTGTATGGAGTTAAAGACTTGCTGTGGTATTTTTTCGAATATGGAGATATGTGATTTGATGTTACTTTCTTTTCTTTGTTCGTTAAAAAACACAGAAACTAAATCGAATGATTTTGAGCAGAAACATTAAAGGGTTTGATGTTGTGTTTGATTATTTCGGGTAAGAAGTTACAACGACGGTAGTTTGTGTGTGAAGCTGTGTTCATGTTTGGTGGTTGATCTGCAAAACCAGAGAAAAAGATGGATGGGAGGCAGATGTTTTTAGGATAGTGATAAAAAATTAGATGTATATCTTGGAATGGATTGGATCCCATCTTACCCGAATTTTTTTACCCCATTGGTTTTGGATTTTAATCTGTTGGACTGGATCCAACCGTAGCAAAATAATCTCAAAACACAATGAATTGATGTCAATAATCAATCGGTTGGTGTTTGCTAAAAGAAATGAAACAAAATGGATTGAAATAAAATGATTGTTTTAAAGTGTACAACTCATGAAAAGCTAATGAATGAATATATGCATGTAATAATGGGAAGCTTATGTGAATACTGAGTCGGACCTCCAGCAGTTGGTAAATTTGACACATACATACATTAATCAATGTATACATAAACACGTATCACATATGTGTGCAGACACATAGGTACGGTATTGGTATACATTGAATAAAGAAGCTGAAAAATATTATAGATACAACATGGCTGCATGGGTATTTTACTTTATAGGTGGCATTCTTCATTGGAAATTTACCTCATATTAATGATTTACATAATCAATATGCACGCTTTCTCTCTATCTCATGATGATGCTACTAATAGTCTCCTACAATATAATGAAGACTCTTCATGTCCATTCCTTTTGTATTATTCACTTTTACTTTTTGCTTGGGGGGATGGTAAGTTGGTAACCGTTGTGAATTAAAAAGGAAATCATGTCGTAGTTTCAAGATTGCATAAAATTGTAGAATGTTAAAACAAAAGCTGTTAGTATTTAAAGATTACATGTGAAGAGACTCTTTTAAATGTAACGTTTTAGAATAAGTCTTTTTACATGTACTCTTTTAATGTGAATAAACTATTTTAAGTACTGGAAACTTAATTAGTACCGACCATTACACTATGAATATTTAGATGCAATGGGTGCAACGCACGGGTTGATAAAACATTACACTATGTACATTTAAAACAAATACAATACATTACATATAACTAATTACATAGACTAAAAGAATTCTACACGAAAAAAGCGTTACTGATGAGTCCTTATTCATATTAAAATACTACATGTGAAAAGACTATTTTAATTGTAACTTTTATTTTAAATAAACTAATTTAAATACAAAAGTTATGATAACATCACAATTAAATCCTCTAAAATAAATACAATACAAATTCTCTAATAGGCATCTAAATACCGTCATATGCTCATTCAAGCGTCTGCAATCAATGCTCATTCAAGAGTCTGCAACCAAAGACCGTGCATCGCACGAGTTGGATCAAGCCTCGTTTATCTAAAATTTTGAATCTCACACCAATCTTAAATGAGACTCTACCAATTAAGGAACCTAAATAAATACTTAAAATCAATGTATATTTTTACCCCACGCTTTATTTGCACCACGATTTGATAGTTTTATTTTTGTTCAAATAATTAATTTGGTGAATATAAATATGGTTGTTTATTAAGCCAAAGAAATAGTTTTATTTTTATTGAAAAATTATTGTGGCCAATTATTAGGTTTATATTAATACTATTTATATATAATTTTGAATACCACATCAATTTTAAACGAGACTCCGTCGACTGATAACAAATTTGGTCAATATTTCCCGGAATAACAAATTTGAATAATATTAATTAGGCTAATTTCTATGTTAAAAAATAATTTTACTTATATATATATAATAGAAAAACCTATTCGGAACACCACTTTATCTCTCTCTCTCTCTCTCTCTCATGTGGTATTTTCTAATTTTTAGGTGTTCTGTGAATTATTATTCCCGTGATGTGTCTTACCTAATACTGATTGTAAATACATAGATGGAAGGTTCTAGATCCTTCTAGAGGTAGTAGGATCCTATTAGATGTCTTACCTTATTTAGGAATCATATGTATGGAAGGACTCTCATTGTAATGTCTATATAAAGGCCCCTCTATCAGTGTTATGAATACAATTGATTGACTCTATTTACAGTCTTTTACTTTCTCCTGAAACACGTTATCAGCACGTAGTCCCCAATTGAGTAAGAATTTTTTTTCTCCTGTTTTTCTTTTTTCTGAAAATCCCGAAGAAAAAAAACAGAAATTCCGAAAAAAAAATGAAAAATCGGCTGCCAGAAACCCTAGCCGCCACCTCCCTGCTCTGAAACCGCCGCCTACCTGCATCTCCTTCCCCGACCGGTCATTTCCTTCACTGTCCGAACTCGATTGAAACAGATCGCCGCCCGTCCGCCTCTCGCACCAGCCCCGCCGGATTCCAGTCGTCGCGAACCACCGTCTCCTGCCCGACCCGCCGCGACTCATCCCCCCCCCGTCTACAGATTTCACTGACAACCGCCGCGACTGGAAAATCGGTTGTCATATTCACAAGACGTCCGCACGCGACGCAACACCTCGCGACACACCCGTCTGCCTCACTCTCGCGACTCGTCTCCATCTTTACTACATGTTTCTGGTGCCAGTCCCGATCCTATCCTTCTAGCCACGGATCTGAGGTCTCTACACCTTCACAGATGACAAGACATGATAAGGAACATAGTCTATGGGATAGAAATGTAATCCGTGGCCTTGGCGATCATCGTCGGGCGTTCTATGTACAGATTTGACCGTTGATGAGCCGCTTGACCATCGTCGGGCGTTCCTATGTACAAATCATATTTTTTACCCTCTCAACTATGTAGCAAGAACTACAAATTTAACGGTGAAGATCTGATTCGGAACAATATTTCTCGATAAAACTGTACGCAAAAGAAAAAAACGAGAGACGAGAATTTCCGGGCGTAAATTTTCTGCACAGCGCAGTCATACCAAAATCATGTTTCCCGATTCGTTAACCGTCGGATCGGTATGAAATTTTAACAGCAACTTCCAACATAAATATCTGTATATTCAACGGTGAGATCGGATATTGAATAATATTGATTACTAGATCTGTCGCCGAATAGAAGCAGATTTTTACGAGAAAATTTGGAGATCCACCCTCATCCAATACCGAGCTGCTGTACCGCTGCGCTCGAGTCCTTTTTCGGCCAATTATCGAGCCCAGTAGCCCTTTCCGGGCGTTTCTCAACTCTTTATCTTTTCCTAATTAATGATTCATTTATTCATTGATTTGTACACTTATGAATCTTACCATGTTTATATTTTATGTGCATATAGGAAAATATGTTGCTCATGATAATATGCAAAATATGGAGAGAAGCCATATTTATTATCTCGTCCAAGGATCAAATATGGAATTGAGTACCCACGAAAATATGTTACTCATATGGAGAGAAGCCAAATTTATCCCGTTCAAGGATCAAAGTAAATATGGAACCAAGTACCCACGTAAGACTTTATTAAAGTTCCCGTCTTTCAATTCCTCTCTTTTAGGATTTTTTTTTTGGGGAATTGGGTATTTGAGTTCTTTATCTCCCACACTATTTTGCGATGGATGAGACTATGAGAGGTGGTATCACTCTCATATGTTGAAGTAAACTGTGTGACGGTCCTGGGGGAGTCACGGATAATTGTTGAAAGTCGATATTTGTGGTTGTCGCATACACCACAGTTTGGGTGTGATTTGACATTGCCGTTTTGTCGATTTTAAACCAACAATTAAATAAAATGAACATTGTCAGTAACAGTAAAGTTATGACTTATTCATGATTAGTCACGGATTTGTGACGTACAAATGGGACAAACATCGATTGCGACAGATATGTCGTGGTTAAAATCGATTTGTGACAGATTTGTCATGTTGAATTGAGCAACCACCACGTTGTTCTTGACCCAATCCCATACTTGGAAAACTCCATCTTTCATCCTATTAAAATAAAATATTACATGTGGGTGTAGTCATCCACCGTCTCCTTGCAATATGATATATGAAAGAATGTATGAGTAATTCTCATGAATTTCAACATGTAAAGCAATGACATATTGCGGTAAGTACATGAATTCGTTGACCTCGATTATAGTTCGTGGGACTATAGGTCCGAATACTTTTCTAAGTATTTGTAAAGGCATGTGCCTTATACATTTGACTATGTTTAGTCGAACTTATTGGATGGTCAAGACGAGTTGGTTATGGTATATTCATTATGTCTCATGGTTCAAAATGCTTAATATTGATGCACCGTGTTGCATCCATATAACATGGCTATTATGACGTATACTTGCAAATTGAGAATTAAAATTCTTGGTTGATTTGATGCACTTTGGTGGATTTTGTCTACACTTTTGATCATGACTAGGCGCATCCTCCTTGGTATTTGTTTATGCTTTGAAAGTTCAAACGGAATCAGTGGTTTTTAAACAGCCTTAACTGTACCGACATTCCTACTTTCTCTGCAAGTCTACCAAGTTGGAGTTACCGAAAGGATCATTAGTCGAGATAAGAAATCGAACACACTGCTGCGTTTAAACGCACCTATGGCTGTCATTGCCTTATTTTTGCATCAACACTTATGTCATTGGATATGGTCTCAACCTTGTTTTCTCACTATACTTGGGAAAATACTAAAGCATCCAATTAAAACATGCACTGTGATCTGAGTTTAATGATCCGTGTGGTGCACAATATATGAATAGACAGATACGGAAGTCTAGTTTCCAGAACATCTTACCGTTCGCCCATAACCTTCCTAACAAGGGAGTTATTAGTGTTTTAGTGAACAAAGGTCAAGCTGCACGGAATTTTATTTCCAGCGATTGTGCTAACTTTTGTCCCAATCAACTTGGTTCCCATCTTGAATTTGCAAGTGGTCTTATGACACATGTTTTTCAACCTCTTTTTGGCCGAATTTACCATAGATGATGCAATTTTTGGTATACATTGTACGCTAAAATATCAAATTTCAAATGTTGTAAAACAGTTTCCTTGGGGAAGCCCAAAATATGCACCCTTATAAGAAGGTCGAGCGTGTGCATGGTAGTTTCACACTATGCTTGTGTCGTAACTTTTCCTTTTAGGCATATAACCTTGTCATGTTATGCACTCAATATGATAGATCATTTTGATCGTATCAGGCATAAAATCTCTATGTTGTTAGAGTGTTCGCTATGCTCATGTTTGTAAAATTTTGCAAGCGAAATTGAGTACATATTAAGCTATTTCCAAGAAATGCAATATTTTTGGATTTCGTGTTATAAATACATTGTGACTATGATGATTAGGTCATCACAATCAATGAGTAGTATAATGCTCAAGTTGTTGAACGCCGAATGGTATTTCCTAGTCACAAATGTTCTGTAACAATTGAACCATGTTATGACTCGGTGACATATATGCCAAAGTGTATCACTCATAGCATCTCATTGTGATTTGTGAGAATAAAATCTTATGCATCCCTTGTATTGGATATGTGAAAAGGAAAAATATTCACGAGTCAATATAGTCCGGCTTGCATCGATTTTGTAACCAGAAGATGCATTGGGACATTGACACATTTAGGCTTTAATAGTCCGGATTTTGGATAGTTTGATAATCCATACACCAAGATATTTCCATGGACATTATTTTTTATTTGAACAAATAAGCTAACTGGATCAAAGACACCAAAGTACGTTGGTGGAGTCATGAGCATGGCTCATGACCGATGATGATATTTATGTCACCCGCGTCTTGCTTTCATAAGCATGTGTGACGCCAAAGACCCTCCAATGATCCTTCTTAGCCATGTTCATTGATTAAATCCTATTCTTTGGCACGATTAGGAGATGACACCCTCCTATGCTAAAGAGAATAATGTAGCGACTCGCATAAGCATGGTGCCGAGTCCTCCCTTTTCACCGAGTCCTTATACATGCATGATCATAAGTATTAGCCTGGGTGGCTTATGATGCTATGATGGTGTTCACAAATGGTCGTACTCAAGTAATAATATGTAACACCCTCAATATATTCGAGGTATATTACAGCGCCGTGAATCCCTATATGGGACCCACCAGGCTGAACAGCATCATACTCATCGACTCACATAAACGACAGAACAATACCATGTCATAAAGACGTAAAACAGAACAATCCACGCGGTTCAACCGGTCAATATAACATCATCGTCCAACACAACATAATAAGCAACAATACAATCCAATCGAACAAGAACCCCTTAAGTACTCGAGTACAACTATTAGTTCAAAACCACAAAAGGCGAAAAGGTAAAAGACACTAAAACGTCACTCGTGCACAATCATCACGCACGGCCATCATCCGTGTACTGGTCCAGCGCCCGCTCGTCTCGATGAACCTGACCTGAAATTCATAAAACGAATTTCCCCAAAACGGGTCCCCAGAGGGGTTAGCAATTACGCTAGTACAAGTAACCAAATGAACAATTTACATCTTACACATATAGTAGTGCATGCCATCAAGAAATCTTAGTTTCCAAAACACTCATTTCCGGAAATGCCAATGATCAAATCACAGTTGTAAAAATGCACCACAATTAACCGTGGATCCACCCCTCCGTGGACCCCTACCGAGACCCCATCGGATCTAACCCGTAGTGGTTAAAAGCAAGCTCGCGGATCCACCCCTTCGTGAACCCCTACCGAGACCCCGTCGAGTCTAACCCGTAGTGAGCATACACACACACACAATTTCTCATACAAAACTACTATGTCAAGATTGTAAGTTCATAAGGATACTTGCCTCGATTAAATAGACGATGACACGAACGAAACGGAGAATCAAGCGCGACCGCGAGGAACCGACGAAAATGAACCTAACGATTTGAATAGCACAATCACAACCACTTCTAAACGATTATGGAAATGGAATACGCCCGAAAACCCGCCTACGATTCATGTATATTCGTATATAAACAACAACGAGGGCGGACCACAACCAAACCCTCCCGATTCCGTAAAAAAAATCACGAAATATACCATGAATCCGTAGGGAAACTAAGAATACCAACAAGATTAATCATATTCATCTTGAATCCATCAACAAAACGAAATGGATCGGAAGAAAATCCCAAAACCCCCAAATTACCCAAAAGTAGGGTTCTAAGAGATTTACCGTGGATTAGGACGAATGATTCGTGTTGATGTTGATATAATACTCCAAGAACTCAAGAAGGATGATGGATGAGATGATTGGAGGAAGAAGTCGCCAAGAAAACGCCTCGGAATCGCCTTCGCCATGAGAGAGGAAGAAAAGAGGAATTATGATTATCTCGGTCAACTCCCCGGTTTATATAGTTGGGAGTGTTAGCGCACGCTAAAACCTCAAGGTTAGCGTGCGCTAACGGATAGGATAACAAACCCTCCTGTTAGCGTCCCAGTCCGAGTCGTTTTGGCCGTTAGCGTGCGCTACCATACATGCGTAGCGTGCGCTAATAACCTCTCGGTAGCGCGCTATCGACCAATAGCGTGTGCTACCCGAACATCGGCCGAGTCCAAGAGCGGATGCCTAAAACTCACGACCCGTTAGCGTGCGCTACCTATACCAGCGTAGCGTGCGCTAACTAGCATCTCGATGGAGTTCGGAGTAAACCGCCCGATCGACAGTCACACTAGCGCGCGCCATGAACAACTTAATGTGCGCTAGTCTCCGACATTAGCGTGCGCTAGACGAAATAGCGTGCGCTATTCCGATAGTCCGCAGGCCTCGAGCCGAACCGCCACTCCCGGGGCTAAATCGTTAGCGTGCGCTATTTAATTAAACGTAGCGTGCGCTACTAATGGATTTCTAGCGTGCGCTATACAGAAATTTAGCGTGCGCTAGATATAGAATATAAACGACCCCAAAATACCTAATATGAACGAAACATCAAACTAACACCTTAAAACGCATCATAGCATAGAATGAATCCACGGCAACCCCGAAACGGCGGTTCCGCACAACAATTACGAGAATCGGATCAAAAGATAACGGAAAAGTTACACTGAAGGATACACGAGGGTCACTAAATTCGAGAATTACACCGAAAATACAATTACAAGGGAAAGAAAAATGCGGATATTACATTCTACCCCTCTAAAAATAAGTTTCGTCCCGAAACTTAAGAAACAAACAACTCGGGGTACCTAGCACGCATGCTATCCTCGGTTTCCCAAGTCGCCTCCTCGACACCGTGTCTCGACCACTGCACCTTGACCAAAGGTATGGTCTTATGCCTCAATCGTTTCTCACGATGCTCCAAAATCTTCAAAGGGCGCTCTTCGAAAGTAACATCTTCGGCGACATCAATCTCACCATAATCGATGATGTGGCTAGGATCCGGGACATATTTCCTCAACTGGGAAACATGGAAAACACTATGAACATGACTCAAGGCCGGAGGTAACGCCAAACGGTATGCCAGCCCACCTACTCGCTCGAGGATCTCAAAGGGGCCGATAAATCGCGGACTCAACTTCCCTTTCTTCCCGAACCGAAAAACTCCCTTCGTCGGCGACACCTTTAGCAAAACGTGATCTCCCACCTTGAATTCCAAAGGTCGACGACAGACGTCGGCATACGACTGGCCGACTGGGGCCAACATCCGTTCCCGAATTAATTCTATCTTCCGCCTCGTCTCTAAAACGACATCCGGCTCGGTCCCGACCAAATCGGACGCCTCATTCCAACAAATAGGTGATCGGCATCGTCGCCCATAAAGTGCCTCGTACGGTGCCATCCGAATCGACGCGTGCCAACTGTTGTTGTACGTGAATTCGATCAGCGGCAAATGTTCCTCCCAGTCACTACTCCAATCGAGAGCACAGGCACGCAACAAGTCCTCGAACGTCTGGATAGTGCGTTCCGACTGTCCATCTGTCTGGGGATGAAAAGAGGTACTCAAACGCAACCGGGTACCCAACGCCTTATGCACCGCCTGCCAGAAGTGCGATACAAAACGGCCGTCACGATCCGAAACAATAGACTTCGGAGTACCGTGAAGTCTCACGATCTGTGCAATAAACACACGAGCTAACTTCTCCGGGCCCCAAGTGTCCTTGATGCCCAGAAAATGTGCCGACTTGGTCAGGCGATCAACAATCACCCATACCATATTCATGCCCGACCTCGATCTCGGCAAACTCGTAACGAAATCCATCGATATATCTTCCCATTTCCATTCCTAACGGAAGTGACCGCAATAACCAATAGGTCTCGATGCTCGATTTTGACTGCGACAAGTCAAACATCTCGCTACAACCGTGCGACCTCATCCTTCATATCATTCCACGAAATTTCTTCTCGTGTCCTTGTACATCTTACTCGAACCGGGATGAACGGAATAAGGCGTAGCATGGGCCTCCCGTAAAATACTCTGCCTCAACTCGAGTCGTTCGGCACACAAAGCCGACTCTGGAATCTCAAAATACCATCCTCGTGAATCACAAACCCAGGAGACTTTCCTTAAGAACGTTCTCTCGGATTTGAGTAATCATCGGATCCTCCGATTGCTTGACTTAATTTCGTCGATCAAGGATGACGAAATCTCTAAAGCACAAAGTTGCCCGACGACTCCGGAACGAGACCTCAACATCTAACTAGATCAAGGCCCTCCGAAGCTCGGGATCGAGATGTAAGGATCTCAAGCGTCGCAACGCAATCGGTTCCGACTCAAGGCGTCGGCCACGACGTTCGCCTTGCCGGATGATAAAGGATTTCGAGGTCATAATCCTTAATCAACTCTAACCACCTCCTCTGCCTCATATTCAACTCCCCCGAGTAAATATGTATTTCGACTTTTATGGTCGGTAAAAATCGACATGTGGAGCCGAAAAGGTAGTGACGCCAAATCTTGAGCGCAAAAACGATCGCCGCTAACTCCAAATCATGAGTAGGGTAGTTCACTCATACGGCCTCAACTGTCTCGACGCATAGGCAATGGTCTTGCCGTCTTTGCATTAATACACACCCAAGACCACGACCAAGCATCGCTATAAACGGCAAAACCCTCGTTGCCACATGGCAACGCCAAAATCGGCTGAAGTCAAACGCTTCTTGATTCCTCAAAACTCGATCGCCTCGTCATTCCGCATTTAACTTCTGATTACGGAGCAAGCTGCGTAAGTGGCCGAGCTAGTTTCGAGAAACCCTCGGCGAACCTACGATAGTAGCTACTAAACCCAAGAAACTACGGAGCTCCTTCACATTCTTGGCGGTGTCCAATCCAATACGGCCTCAATCTTCTCGCGGATCCACACGAACCCCTCGATCAAATCACGTGACCTAAAAACATCACTTCCTTCAGCCAGAACTCACATTTCGAGAACTTTGCATAGAGTTGCTCGGCCCTCAAAATGTCTAACACTGTCCGCAAATGATGGGCATGCTCTTCCTCGTTCCTCGAATAAATAAGAATATCGTCAATGAAGACGATGACACACCTATCCAAATACTCGATAAAGACTTTGTTCATCAACTGCATGAACACCGCCGACGCATTAGTTAACCCGAAGGGCATAACTACAAACTCATAATGTCCGTATCTCGTCCGAAAAGCTGTCTTCGGCACATCGGACTCTCTCACCCGGAGCTGATAGTACCCCGATTTCAAATCAATTTTCGAGAATACCGCAGCCTCCTCGCAATCGATCGAACAAGTCATCAATTCTCGGCAAAGGATACTTGTTCTTGATGGTCACCTTGTTTAGTTCGCGATAGTCGATACACAAACGTAGTGAACCATCCTTCTTCCGCACAAACAGGACCGGTGCGCCCCAAGGCGAGGCGCTCGGTCGAACATACCCCGACTCAAGAAGCTCACTCAACTGCTTCTTCAACTCGCCATCTCTCGAAGGTGCCATGCGGTAGGGCGCCTTGAAATAGGAGCCGCACCCGGCTCTAACTCTATAGTGAACTCGACCTCACGATCCGGTGGCAATCCCGAACTCGTTAGGAAAGACATCAGAAACTCATTAACGATTGGAATCGACGAAAGCTCGACTCCACCCCTCTCCGCCTCCAACGAGTAGCCCCAATCGCCGCTACACCCCTTTCGCAGGAGTCTCATCGCCTTCACCGCGTTAATAACGACTGGTTTCCCTCTTTCGCCCGCGAAAGAGTGCTCAATGCCGTCCTCGGCTAACATAGTGATGATTCTCGTGCGGTAGTTCATGATCGCACCATGCCGCTCGAGCCAATCATCACCAAGAATCAAATCCTCACCCTCGATATTCACAACAATAAGATTAGAGGGCCAAGTCCTCTCACAAATAACTACGTAGCAGTCTCGAACCTCCCGATCGCCAACGATCCTATCACCGCTAGGAAGCTTAACGATGAAGGGTTCACAAGGCATCAAACAATGAGACTCAAACGGCGTACAATCCAAGGATATGAACGAATGCGTAGCACCGGAATCGAAAAGCACACCGACAGGATGAGAAAGAATATAAACGGTACTGCCGCCACGGTGAGCCGGATCATCGGCTTTCCGCATCTCATAGACACGCGGTGGGCCGAGCCGACACCGAAGCTCCCCTTAGAGGGTGACCCGACCTCTCCCCGACTAGCACTCGGCGGAGACCGAGGAGCAAACGATCCCCGATTCACACTTGGTTCCTAGGCGCTGGAATGGAAGCCCGGCACCCACAACTCTCCCTCTCGGCACAGAAAGCGCCTTGTGGCCCGGTTGGCCACACCGATTACATATCAACAAAGGACTTGGGCAATACGGCCGATGTGGCCCGGCCGGCCACGCTTAAAACACTTCACCTCTCGAGAAGGGGCACCGAGCCTGGGAAACCCAATAGATCGAAATGGGCCACCACCGGTGGAAAAGTTAGCGATCAAATTTCTGCCGACCCCACCTTTGTGGCCCGAAAAATTCCCGTGGACTTCGCTTCTTACTCTCGCGGGCTGCCTCACTCGCCGTCACAGACATATCGTAAGCAAGGGCCCTACTCTGATAATCCTTCAATGTAGTGCATACGAGCCCCGACATATAGTCCCGAATCGACGACTTCATCCGTCTGGAAAAATGGAAAATTTTGTCGCTCTCTCGACAACTTGGGTCTTCACATAACCCAACTCTTTATTAAAATCGGCAATAGCTTGAGCTACGGGGATAAACCCCGGTTGAGCATCATAAAAGCATGTACCCGAGCCTCGGCCCGACGCCACGGCAATATTCGCCTCCATCAATTCTTGAAACTCACCACGAAGCAAAGATGGTCTTTGGGCCCAACGGCCTCCCACCAGTCCGTAGCGTCCCCGGTGAGAAAGTACTGAGCAATAGGAACTCTACGGTCTTCGGGACAGTTAGTGGCAACGAAGACCTTAGACATCTCCTTGATCCACCCTTCCCAGCCAATCGGGTCTGAAGCTCCCGAAAACTGAGGAGGATGCATCTTGATGACATCTTGGAGCCAACGGTCCGCTCCGCCCCGATTAGCATGGGCTTGATCCGGGTTCTGAACCGCCTGAGCTATTGCCGCCATTTGGTTCACCATTTGTTGCATAACGGCCGCAATACCAAGATCGGCACGCTCCTGCGAAGAAGCATGGCTATGACGGTCGCCGGTACTGCCGGCTCCCGAAGACTGTGACGTGGCCGCCCCGCCGGCTGCCCCACGTCCCCGGCCGCGTCCACGACCACGACCGCGACCACGACCTCTTCCAGCATCCATACTGGAGTTAAATAAGTAGCAAAAGCCATACGAGGATCAGTACAAGAAAAGAACAATTACAAGTCGAGAATCAAGGGTACGATACAAGGAATTAATGAACAGAGGAAGGAAAACTTACGGACACTGGTAGTACCGGAATCATGGCAGCGTGACGATGATGTGCATAACAAAACACCACAAGACCCAATAAACCGACAAGCCTAGGTATCCATAAACCTAGCGCTCCGATACCATTTTCTGTAACACCCTCAATATATTCGAGGTATATTACAGCGCCGTGAATCCCTATATGGGACCCACCAGCCGAACAGATCATACTCATCGACTCACATAAACGACAGAACAATACCATGTCATAAAGACGTAAAACAGAACAATCCACGCGGTTCAACCGGTCAATATAACATCATCGTCCAACACAACATAATAAGCAACAATACAATCCAATCGAACAAGAACCCCTTAAGTACTCGAGTACAACTATTAGTTCAAAACCACAAAAGGCGAAAAGGTAAAAGACACTAAAACGTCACTCGTGCACAATCATCACGCACGGCCATCATCCGTAATCTTGGTCCAGCCCGCTGTCTCGATGAACTGACTGAAATTCATAAAACGAATTTCCCCAAAACGGGTCCCCAGAGGGGTTAGCAATTACGCTAGTACAAGTAACCAAATGAACAATTTACATCTTACACATATAGTAGTGCATACCATCAAGAAATCTTAGTTTCCAAAACACTCATTTCCGGAAATGCCAATGATCAAATCACATTTGTAAAAATGCACCACAATTAACCGTGGATCCACCCCTCCGTGGACCCCTACCGAGACCCCGTCGGATCTAACCCGTAGTGGTTAAAAGCAAGCTCGCGGATCCACCCCTTCGTGAACCCCTACCGAGACCCCGTCGAGTCTAACCCGTAGTGAGCATACACACACACAATTTCTCATACAAAACTACTATGTCAAGATTGTAAGTTCATAAGGATACTTGCCTCGATTAAATAGACGATGACACGAACGAAACGGAGAATCAAGCGCGACCGCGAGGAACCGACGAAAATGAACCTAACGATTTGAATAGCACAATCACAACCACTTCTAAACGATTATGGAAATGGAATACGCCCGAAAACCCGCCTACGATTCATGTATATTCGTATATAAACAACAACGAGGGCGGACCACAACCAAACCCTCCCGATTCCGTAAAAAAAATCACGAAATATACCATGAATCCGTAGGGAAACTAAGAATACCAACAAGATTAATCATATTCATCTTGAATCCATCAACAAAACGAAATGGATCGGAAGAAAATCCCAAAACCCCCAAATTACCCAAAAGTAGGGTTCTAAGAGATTTACCGTGGATTAGGACGAATGATTCGTGTTGATGTTGATATAATACTCCAAGAACTCAAGAAAGATGATGGATGAGATGATTGGAGGAAGAAATCGCCAAGAAAACGCCTCGGAATCGCCTTCGCCGCGGAGAGAGGAAGAAAAGAGGAATTATGATTATCTCGGTCAACTCCCTGGTTTATATAGCCAGGGAGTGTTAGCGCACGCTAAAACCTCAAGGTTAGCGTGCGCTAACGGATAGGATAACAAACCCTCCCGTTAGCGTCCCGATCCCGTAAGTCGGAGTTTTTGGCGTTAGCGTGCGCTACCATACATGCGTAGCGTGCGCTAATAACCTCTGAGCGCGCGCTATCGACCAATAGCGTGCGCTACCCGAACATCGCCGAGTCCAAGAGCGATGCCTAAAACTCACTCCGACCTTAGCGTGCGCTACCTATACCCAGAGCGTGCGCTAACTAGCATCCGATGGAGTTCGGTAGTAAACCGCCCGATCTTGGACAAACACTAGCGCGCGCGCCATCCGAACAACTTAACGTGCGCTAGTCTCCCGACATTAGCGTGCGCTAGACGAAATAGCGTGCGCTATTCCGATAGTCCGCAGGCACGGGAGCTGAATCGCCACTCCCGGCTAAATCGTTAGCGTGCGCTATTTAATTAAACGTAGCGTGCGCTACTAATGGATTTCTAGCGTGCGCTATACAGGAAATTTAGCGTGCGCTAGATATAGAATATAAACGACCCCAAAATACCGGAATATGAACGAAACATCAAACGGAACACCTTAAAACGCATCATAGCATAGAATGAATCCACGGCAACCCCGAAACGGCGGTTCCGCACAACAATTACGAGAATCGGATCAAAAGATAACGGAAAAGTTACACTGAAGGATACACGAGGGTCACTAAAATCGAGAATTACACCGGAAATACAATTACAAGGGAAAGAAAAATGCGGATATTACATAATATTTATATGTTATGTTGTTCCTTTGACAATGATTGATAAGTTGATGAAACCTGAGTTTATGGTTGTCCAACTTGCGGATCAGTCATTGTAACGGGCGGTTCACCCACTTTTAGACCAATTCTTAAAGTGAAATTTTAACGAGTACTTCCTAACATCCAAGGCTACCTTCTCATAAATTTTGGTGCCATTTGGAGACTTGGAAGGAGGTGAACCACTTAAATGAAGTTTTCACATACCACCAGTCGTCCCAACGACCAGTTCGATGTCATTTCGACCGTTTTTTTGGCCACAAGGTTGATGGTTTTGGAATTCCAACACCCATTTATACAGGCTCACAAAATTTTGAGGTGTTTGGGGCTGGTGAAGGGAGTGAACTCTTCAAGAAATCACTAGAGGTTCGATAAAACCAACGGCCTATCATTGGTTCAATTGTTTCTTCATGTTCAATCCCGATGGTGCATGGTGGCGGTTTTGTTGGATTCTCATGACCAGTAGCTACGGTTATGCAGCATAGGTCAACATGTCATATTCACCTATCCCTATCATCATTCAAATGCTTAGTTACAAGTGTAACAGTATGCATTTTGTTAACTAGATTGTGTTAACAATGAAAACCTTTAACGTCCACATGTTCATGTGCCAAATTGCGTCACCACAACGCATTATAACGGGTTATAAATGATGAATATGACATGCATTTTCACTCATAGTCCACTTAAAATATACCTTGACAGACAATCTCGTAAGTCACTTTGATGAGCCAGTCTTCCCGTCGTTAGGGGGAGATGCGAACGATTATGTTCGAGTAGAACGACTTGGAATTGTCGTAGTTTGTCCCTAGTGTGCCTCACCAAGTTCCCTAAAGTGACGAGATTAAATACATGCTGCAAACATGTCTGCAAGGATTGTGTCCGGTCATGGACGTTCGTCACCTATAAATGGTGATATGGTAATACCACAAATTGTGGTAGACGGTGTTACTAGGCCGTGGATCTCATCGAGTATTGGGATGTCACTTGGTTCGATAAATACTCTCGCTAAGAATGTATGCGAGTTTGGTACATGAAACTTGATCAAATGATCAAATGAACTCATCCGTCTCATGTGATTCTGGATTATAGTCATCATTGGGGGATGCCTCAATGAATGCCAATCTATAAAGAGTTCTCTATGAATAAAGCTGTTACATGAGGATGTGGAATGTGAGTTTAATCGAACCATACTTCGTTGAAAATCTACAACGTTGTATCCTTGGCCTAAAATGGAAATATATGCGACTCCAGTATGAACAAAGTGATAGCCCTTTGTTGAAGTGGTGCCGTCACTCCAAAGATAAGATCTATCTGTATACTTTATTAAGGCGAGTGAGAGAAGGAGTTAAACTCACCTCATGGCGCGAGGTTTCTCATGAACGCACTGGAATCGACTACGATGACACGAAACTTAGTTGTGCTATCGTAATGGATGTTATAGCATCCACTATCTTTTCAGTTAGATAGTTTCCCAAAAACTAACGTGCAGTTTGTGGTTAAATCTTATCTTAGTGGAGAACTAAGTTAAGTGATAAAAGGACATCGTGGTGGATCAGACTCAAATCAAGTGGCTCCTGACCACGGAGCGTGTCGACAAGTGATTGTCGGGAATGCATACTAAGTATATACTTGATTTGGAAGAGATATGAAGCTTTTGCGTGTAAAACTAAGGGTTTATAGTGATGTAATCTTGTGAGACTAAGAGATTCCGCTAAATCCAAAGTTAAGAATGAAAGGATCTTGGGGACATTTGATGATGCATATAAATCAATCGGTTTAAGGCAATATAAGGGACGGTTTCCCTAAGAGATAATAAAGTAATGCTTATATGATTCCCAATAACTAAATAAGACTTGGCTCACTTAATTGATGGTGCTGTCTTAAGAGAAAAGTACGGTATTATGTACTCATGTTTGACTCGATGTACTCATTCGTAAAAATCCGGTAAAGCCACTGTGATGATGGTCTAGGATGCGCTCACGCAATGTCTGTGATTGGCAAGAAGCTTGAAGCTCACTCTATATCGATAAAAGGACACTTGAAAACTGATACCCAAATTTGCCCTGAATGTATTGGTCTATCTCCCATATGACCTACATGGTAGCTCACTTGTTGGAAAATGGTGAAATTGGTACCATTGGAAAGACTTGTGTCTACTTTCCAAGGAAACCAACCATTTAATCACATCCATCATGCTGAGTGACATATGACCATTGTTGCAAAGTAGGACATGATATGTCCGATAATTTGTTGAGTCAACTTCGATAGAGCTTTGTGATCTGCTCAGGTTGATCTAGGTTACATACTGTATGTGAATGAAAAGCTATGGGTGTCTAGTTTTCATACGTTCTTACAGTTTCGTCGATACCTATTGAATCGAAGAATTTATGGCTGATTTAGTGTATGGAGGTCAAGACTTTAGAAAACTTGATAAGTCTTTAGTGACTCTGCACTTTGGATGTGTCGCGCTCTTTTTTTCCTTAGACCAAGGTTTGTTTTTTTCATTGGGTTTTCACTTGTTAAGGTTTTTAACGAGGCGACCTATGAGAACATCCATACAATGATGCGTTGTACTTCTTTTCAACTTAGACCAATAGGTATTTTTCCCACTGGGTTTTTCCTTGGTATAGTTGTGAGGACAACTTGGCATCCGATTCCTATGATTTGAGGTACTCATCAGGGGGAGTCGTTATGTATATATATCAGGGGGAGTATACATGGCATGTTATGTTGGTGCGTTGCAATCTTTTCCTCATCAAGCCTTTATTTTTTCCATGGGGTTTTGTTTTGGCTTCGAATAGATTTTTACGAAGGCAACATCTTCTGCACCATTGTTGCATTAGTGCTCGACACAGGGGGAGTGTGTCGGGAATTATTATTCCCGTGATGTGTCTTACCTAATACTGATTGTAAATAGATAGATGAAAGGTTCTAGATCCTTCTAGAGGTAGTAGGATCCTATTAGATGTCTTACCTTATTTAGGAATCATATGTATGGAATGACTCTCATTGTAATGCCTATATAAAGGCCCCTCTATCAGTGTTATGAATACAATTGGTTGACTCTATTTACAGTCTTTTACTTTCTCCTGAAATATTATGTTCTTTTTATAGAAAATATTACATCACACATTTGCTTTAAATGAGACGCCACCAATTAGAGAACTAAATAAACACTTATAATCATCATATTTCTCATTGCAAATTAATTTGATCAATTATTGAAATGGCCAAATAAATAGTTTAATTTTTATTGCAAGTGAATTTGACCTATCAGATAACAATTTTAATTTTATTAGAAAATTTAATTTGACTAATTTTTCTATTTAATTTAATTTGTCCAATTTATCAATGTCTCACAATTTGAGCAAAATTGATTTTTATTGAGTCCGATGTAACAATCAATTATTGTAACAACTTATATTTGATTATGTAAATTCTATAAATTTTAAAAGATTTAGGTAATTAGTTCATATAATCGATGTATATTTAACATCATATTTTTCAACGGCAACTAGTCTAACCAATTGTCAAAATTGTAGTCAAGTCAACGTCCTTTGTATCCCTTCACGCTATCAAATTGTTGACATTACGGACGGGCGACCATCTATATATATATAATAGCGCTACGGATTCGAAGCATTAGATTAACTCTCTCTCATACGTGGCATTTTCTTAATTTTGGAATCCTATTTATCTAAAATCTAGAATCACACATCAATTTAAAATAATACTTAACTAGTGGACAATCCAAATAAATAGAATTCGATATCTTGAATCCCACATCGATTTAAAATAGGACTCCACCAATGAAAAACCTAAATAAGTACTTAGAATCAATGTGCTTTTTTTAATCACATAGTTATTTTACACAAGCTTAAAAATACTATTTTTATTGTGTTTAATTTGACTAATTATTAAGTTGGACAAATAAATAGTTTAAATTTTTAGTGAAACTTTAATTGGGCCAGTTATTAAATTTACATTAATAATAGCGTTACAGATTCGAAGCATTAGATTAATTCTCTCTCCTACGTGGCATTCTCTTAATTTTGTATTCCTATTTATCTAAAATCTTGAATTCCACATCAATTTAAAATAATACTTAACTGATAGACAATCCAAATAAATAGAATTCGATATCCTGAATCCCACATCGATTTAAAATATGACTCCACCAATGGAGAACCTAAATAAGTACTTAGAATCAATGTGTATTTTTCAACCACATAGTTATTTTACACACAAGCTTAAGAATATTATTTTTATTGTGTTTAATTTGGTTAATTATTAAGTAAGACAAATAAATAGTTTAAATTTTTAGTGAAAATTTAATTGGGCCAATTATTAAATTTACACTAATTTTAAATATTACTTAATCGTAGACAATCTAAATAAATAGAATTCATTGTCTTGACTCCCACATTGATTTAAAATAGAACTTCACCAATGAAGAGCCAAGATAAATACTTAGAACTCAATATGTATTTTTAAATTCCATATTTATATTTCACACACAAGTTTATGAATTTCATTTTTAGTGTGTTTAATTTGTCCAATTATTAAGTTGGACAAATAAATAGTTAAATATTTTAGTTAAAAATTAATTTGATCAATTATTACATTTATATTAATTTATTTATCTAAAATTTAAATATCACATCTGTTTTATTTAGTAGTTTTATTTTTATTAAAAAATTTAGTTTGGCTAATATTAATAATATCAGTTATTAAATAATTTAGTTTGTTTTTATTTAAAAAATCTAATTTGACCAATTATCAAATTTGTGTTAATCATATTTATCTAAAATTTTGAATACCACATCGATCTTAAATGAAGCTCTGTCAATTGGGGTACTAAATAAATATTTAAAATTAATGTTACTTTTTACTCCATAATTACTTTGCATGTTTAATAGTTTTAGGTTTATTGAGAAGAATAATTTGGCTAATATTAATTTGACTGATTCTTAAGCTAAATGAATAGTTTTATTTCTATTGAAATTTGAATTTGGCCAATTATTCTAGTTAATTCTCATAAAAGATTTTCAAGACTTTCAATGTGCCTAAGCCTCCTATTTCTACTTAGATGCCCAAAACGACACAACCCGCCGACCCGGAACCGACTGATGTAACACCCCCAGAGCCATCTAGGAATATTACAGCGCCATGGGCCCCGAGATGGAACCCACAAGGCTGAAGGAAATTTTCGCAAACATTTACAAACGTCCAGGAGGCTAACGACGGTATTATCTATTTAAAACATTCGAAGACTTTATAAAACTCGTTTATCAAGACCGTCGTAAAATCTCATTTGAAACCACAAGGCCCGAAATGCCAAAACTCAACAGTTTAAAAAAAACATACGTTAAGCTATCGCTTACACGTACCAACAGAATAGATTTAGAAAACGATTGCCAAAGTGACCTAAGTTACCAGATACCAAAAGGCCATTTAAAAATACTCACTCAGCGGATAAAGACAAACAATTAAACAAATACATGTCCTAGCCAGTATCCTCCGGGAAGCTCATCTCTTCACGACCGCTACAAGCTTGATAATCCAAGAACCTAAAAAGAAATCCCACGACGGGGTCAGTCATAATATCCAACAATGATAACCATCACATCACGTCAATAATTATATATCAATGGAAATACTAAGTAAGAATACGACCAATGTAATCTTACCGTCGTAACTTTACGAAAATCCACGATTCGTATCCTTAACAACACAAAAAGATAATACCGAAATATCTGTACGGTATCTCAACAATACACAAGGTTCTCAAAACATTATCATAACTCACGATACGGAAATTATACCAACTCTAGCCAATTCAATCCATCGGATAACGTCGACATTTCCAATACGATAATCGATTGTCCATCAAAGACAAGTACCAAGGAAATATGGAACATACCTCAAGATACAAAACACCATTACAATCACGTCAGTCTAATCCGAGATCAGATCAACACAACATACGGACATGGTCCTAACACAAGACCTACAAATGCATACTCATATGACAACGTCAATATGATCACAACAATAACGACAATGTATACTTATGGCAAACCCATAATATACATATGCACATCAACAATACATGGCAATCCGATGATCCAGCGTTCACTGCCTAGATCCCCCGATGATCCCGTCAGACCAACCCGAGGTGGAAAACCCGTCTGATGATCTAGCGCACGCTAGCATAGATCCGCCGATGATCCCATCAGACCAACACGAGGTGGACATATGACAACAATGCACAACTGCACAAAACAACAGTACACAATACACGACAACAACAATGTACAAATGCATGACAACAACGATATACGAATGTATCACGACATGATCGACATAAATGATAAAAATGATTAGAGTACTTGCCCCGAGTCCTTCGAGAACGATATCAATGTCTAAACCATCACGAACCATTATCCTCAATACTCGACGGTCCAAAGTATCACAGATTGCAGATAATTCGTATCTTCGTCTTTATCACAATATATCCTCGATATACAAGTATACCAATAACAAAAGTAAATCATATACATTATGATTTAGATTCCCAAAACTCGAATACGATTTATAATCCCAAATCTCCTGTGATTACGATTATAAACTTTGCTATACGAATTATACACGAATGAAACGGAAACCATTCATTAAATACTATAAACTGAGCAAGTAATAACTTACCTCGATACCGATGAAGCCGTTACCAATTCCATTGCCGTCATCTACAAGTCCCTTGGCCCTGATCAATGCAATTCACGAACATTCTCGAACACGACCGCAAAGCATGGTTCTAATCACCAATCAATAATCTCAACCTATTACAATAATCGATAGACAACAAGTTCGATAACAATCAACAATCGATAAAACCAAATCACAAACCCAACGGCTTGACAATATCTCGATTAAACACTAGTCGGATCAATCCAACTCAAACCAGCACGAATTCAGAACCACAACACGAAAATACTACACTTTCTGCCTTCTTAGCGCACGTTAATCACTTAACGTAGCGTGCGCTAAGTTGCTCCCATTAGCGAGCGCTAGGCCGTAAGCTTAGCGTGCGCTAATGCTGTACAGATGTATGTTTTTCAGATACCGATCAACATATGGTGATTATCAACAACACTAAGTGATTCTAAACCATGTTCATAGCTATCAAAACAACGAAATCCGATATCCTTTAACATATAAGTAATCATCCAACCCTTAATCCAATTCTTATATCCATATATCATCTTCTTCAATATCAACCTCATGAAACATTAAGAATGTAAGAACATTTCCATAATCTATCATTACAGGGAGTAATATCAACAATAACATCAACATTCGAAACTGAGGAGAAGAATTAACCAACTAATCTCAAGAAGACGAATCAACACGATTCAAACCATACGAATCACATTAATATCATCATACTCCGCTAATCCATCTCATAATCATGCTTATCAACTTGTTTATGTAATAATCATCAACTCAAGAACATCAACATTCAATCCAAAATGAAATCCAAAGATGAAGAGTGATTACCTTTTTGAATGAATGGATTGATTTCCAAGGTTGAATCCATTTCCAAGAATCGCCAATGATTTAAAGAACAAAGCTTTAATCCATGATTTCCATCTTTAATCTTGTTAAACAGGACCATCCCTCAGTGTTTAGGAACTCTGAATGTCCTCCCAAGGTTCTCTCTATCGGTTGCAAGAAGAGAATGCTCAAAAACAGTTCTTATATCTCAAAATGAACTAACATGACTACATGTTCTCTTGAACAATCCACAATATTTATCCCAAATGCATAACTCCGTTTCAAAGCTTAACCGACATATTGATTTCCAGAATCATAGTTTCTCAAATTATCAATCCTGTCCCAATTCCGTCACCTTATACTGTAACGCATAATATTCTGCTGAATCTCAAAGCATATCAACTTAGAACGGCTATAAATTTCAATGCAATTCAAAAATCCAAATACTTACAGATCGTGAAGCCGACGATTTCCTGTGATACTGGCACATGTCTCGACTCTAAAAAATACTCGATACTGATATTTTCAAAACGCACGTTTTGCATGTTAGGATTGTATACTGCAAACCATACTTTATGCTTGTATTACCTAAATTCCCTGTTACTACCTATGAGAATATTAATTACATTTAATCACATGTTTTGCATATTTATTCATGTTATGGTTATGCAAATGAAATGTCTAATTATTTTATATTGTAGATAATGTGGTGTGTTGGTGTCACACAGATGATCATATTATCGGTGCCTTATAAAATAATATAATAGTTCACAACCTATATAATTATTAGACAAATTATATAAAAGGTTGTAGTGTATGCTTGAGAATAGTTGGTCTTGACTATTAGCATACATTAGCGTATTTGCATACGTTGAACTGGATCGAGGTGAGATAGTGTCTTCTGTACTGACTGTAAGAAGAACGTAAATCTCGGATAAATATATTTCTTAATTCTATGTATATAATATTTAATTGTGTATTTATAATAATTATTGCTTTGATTTACCATAGGTGAGAGTCAAAATGATCGACTCAATAAGCCTCGTATCTTAGGCAATAATATTGTTTATACGACAGTTACTATTATTACTAGAAATCGTATCCCGACTCGTGCGGGTTGATGATGTCCCCTTGAGGAGCTCGATAATGATTATTATATTAAACCCTGCATGTGGATTTAATTCCGATATAATAATAAGGTTCGAGTGGTACTACTCTTGGATAAGATATTAATTAATTAAAGTCACAAGAGCTTATAATTAATTAATGGACATTCAATATCTTAAACACGGGAAATAATATATTTAATAAGGAGCCCAATTTCGTAATTTGGGATTTTGGTAGGAAGTGCAATATCAACCTTTTAGTGGACTAAGTTGATATTAATAGATTCATTATATTAGGAAGAGTCCTAATAAGGTAAGATGAATTTATTGGGAGTCCTTCCATAATCCTCCTTAAGATCCCTAGTAGTAGTCCAAGAGACTATATATAGGACTTATGGGTATTGGCCGATTTTATCATAATTCATACACAAGAAATTTCAATTTTTCTTCTAAGTGTTTAATTGTGGATCTTGACTTGTGTCTTTGATTCCACAATTGAGAGAACACTTTTATTCTTGCTACATATCGGAATAACTTGAAGAAAAGAAAATCGAGAGTTGTGAGGGATAGAAATCGGCCGATCCCAAGGTTGTCCAAACAAGATCCGGTAGCTCGTTGCCCACACAACGTCCGGGTTAAGGCGGATCACACTCTAGAAGGTCTAAAGGTAGAAATACAAGGTGATCAAGACGAAAGCAACCAATACTCTTCAAAAGGTAATATCCTATGATCTTGGATCTAGATTAGGATATTTTAATAATCAACATATTTAATTAATAAATAATGAATAATATTTAAATTGCTTATTAGTCTTAGAATTAGCATGCCTAAATAGATCTTATGCTCGTAGATGCGTAAAACGCGATTATCATCTTTCCCAAACTTCGCTTCCGCTGCATTTTACTTTCCAACAATTGGTATCGGAGACAGATTTTTAGGCTTTTGCTATTTTAGTTAATTTTGGTGATTAATTGATAGCAATTTAAATATTCATATATTTTGATGTTAAAATATTTTGCTAAATGTGTTCTTGCAGGTGATATGATCCAATTATCATGGTTTATATGAATGGTGTATTTATTTATTTTTATTAATTATGCAATTGTTGGTTTGGCCCATTTTTTGAGGCATGTAATGGTTTTTCCCGTGAGAAAATCCGCGGGTAGTTCTAGGTGTTTTCATTTTTCGTGTAATCTTGATGTAATTTCGATGTATTTTATTTTGTATAAAATTGTAATTGAATTCGGAAAAGACGGGATCACGAAGAAATAGACCAGAACCGGATCGCCGATCGGCAAGTACATGGGCGCTGCAAGCGTTAGCGCATCGCTGAGCAAAGACACGGCCGCCGCGAGCAACATGGCAGTACCGTGCCGCGGCACTGTCCAAGGCCATAGTTCGGGCCGGCCGTCAGCTTTAGTCGGTCAGCTTTTGTC
Organism: Orobanche coerulescens; assembly: GCA_033398695.1. Taxonomy (NCBI): domain Eukaryota; kingdom Viridiplantae; phylum Streptophyta; class Magnoliopsida; order Lamiales; family Orobanchaceae; genus Orobanche; species Orobanche coerulescens. The sequence goes on from CM065812.1 coordinate 24,265,956, forward strand.
CTATCTGCTTCGTTTGCGCCCATTGAGAGTCGGGATTTAAAATTAAATTTTTTATGTAATTAATTTTGCATAAAAGTGAAATTTTAATTTTGAAATCCACGGCCTACTGGGAGGAGCGACGAGATGCTTGATTCAGTGGGAGAGATCGAGTCGAAGATTTTCTCGGATTCAACTCAAGGAAGAAGACCATGATAATTGGATGATTTAATTATCCATGCTTTATTTTTGGTTTTTATTGTTTTGATGTATGGCATGTATGGATGTATGCGTGATATGTTTCCTTGCATGTTAGGACGAGAAAATTAAAAACCTTAAGGCTAAAATAACTAAGTGATTAAATTGATTTATTTATTTTTAAAATAAAATCAAATTGGCCTCCATAATTAACTTAAATTATGAAGTAATTAGCATGCGCGTTGACATTAGGGTCTTCCTCCATATCGGATGTGCTAATTATAGGTTCACTAGTTTTAAATTTCTAAATGATAACGTAAGGTAAATATTATTTTTTTATGATAGGACCTCTCCATCTATAGGACTATTATTTAAAAGATAATATTTTAAGAATTTTAAATTATGGTGTTCACTTAGGTGTATTAATTAATAAGCTTCCCATTAGAGTCTATGTTAATTAATACATGGCCAAGAGGAACCAACTATTAATTTTACTTGTCATAACGTAATTTGACTAGATAGTAAAATTAAAGACGTAAAACTCTACTTGGAAAATGTGTGTGTAAACGTCCACACGATCGTGGCTTGCATGTGCGGATTTTTCGAGGTGTTGGTTGCTAGCATATATATTGTGTTTTGAGGTTTTTCGATATATTTTGCTATGCATTATGTGATGGATGTTTTTAATTTTTATCTCAGATGTCTTTCAATCCACTAGCTGTTATTCTCAAAGAAAATAAACTTGATGGCACTAACTTTGCCGATTGGAAAAGAAATCTTGACATTGTCCTGACTGCTGAGGGGCATAAATTTGTCTTAATCGAGGAGAGCCCTCTAGAACCAGAACCGGATGCCACTCCCGAAGAGTTGGCTGAATTCCGAAAATGGAAAAAGTCTGATGAGATGGCTCGCTGTTACATTTTGGCTTCACTGACAAATGTATTGCAGCATCAGCATCAGACGATGGGCTCGGCCGCGGAAATGATGAAAAGTCTCACCGAGATGTTTGGTCATCAGAACCGGGCGGCTAGACAAAATGCAATGAGGGTATTGATGACAATCCAAATGTCTGAAGGGACCTTAGTAAGGGATCATGTTCTAAAAATGATGTCCCATTTGAACGAACTGAGCATACTGGGGGCTACTATCGATGCGGAAACGCAGGTCGATATTATCTTAGGCAGCTTACCTAGAAGCTTTGAGCAGTTCCGCCTTAACTACAATATGAACCGTAGGACATATAGTTTGGCAGAACTTCTGACAGAGCTTCAGTCTGCTGAAGGTCTCTTCAAACAAGGTTATCATCAGATTCTTGCGGCAACCGGTGCTACTTCTTCCAAACCCAAATGGGGAAAGAAGAAGAAGCAGGTTGGCCAGAAGAAAGTGGCAACCCTCAAGGTGAAAAGCAAGGCTCCTCACCCCGAGGCGAACAAAAATCCAAAGGGAAAGTGCTACAAGTGCGGTCAGAAAGGACATTTTAAAGCGGACTGCCCTGCTCTTAAGAAAGGTATGTCTCGTGCACTAGTAGTCAAAACATGTTTGGCAGCTTGTTCTTCCACTTCGTGGATAGTTGATTCAGGCTCCACTGATCATGTTTGCTTTGACTCGCATGGTTTTCATTTATCCTAGCAGCTTAGTGCGGGCGAGATTACCATCAACTGGGGCGATTATTCCAGGCTTATGGCTGTTGCAGTGGGAGTCGTGCAGTTGAAGATTAATGATAAATTATTAGTCCTCAATAATGTATTATTGGTACTGGATTTTAGAATGAATTTAATTTCGGTTTCTAAATTTAAAAACGATGGTTATTCAGTTTCTTTTGATGATGATGCCATTATTAAGAAAAGAAGCGGTGAATATATTTGCAAAGGTATTTTTAATGATGGACTATATGTCGTTAATACTGCACAAACTCCTATGCATAAATCACTTAACTCTTTGTCTAAACCTAAAAAGAGAAAAGAACCTTCAAGCATAAACCAAACATATCTGTGGCATTTACGGTTAGGACATGTAAACCTTGGAAGGATTCAAAGATTGGTAGATGATGGCCCATTGGATGATCTCCAAGTTGAGTTATTTCCAATTTGTGAATCTTGTCTGGAAGGTAAGATGACCAAAAGGGTTTTTAAAACTAAGGGAAACCGTGCTCAGAATGTGTTAGAATTGGTTCATACGGATGTATGTGGTCCAATGAATATCCAGGCTAGGGGTGGTTTCGAATACTTCATCACGTTCATAGATGATTATTCGAGATATGGATACATCTATTTGATGCGACGTAAGTCTGAAGCCTTTGACAAGTTCAGAGACTTCAAGGCTGAAATGGAGAAGCATCATGGGAAGAGTATCAAGTCAATACGATCTGATCGTGGTGGCGAATACCTTAGTGGAGAGTTTTTGGATTTCTTGGCGAATGAGGGGATTTCTTCCCAGCTCACCGCGCCGGGAACTCCACAACAAAATGGTGTGGCTTAAAGAAGGAATAGGACTCTTTTAGAAATGGTTAGATCAATGATGATTTATTCAGATTTACCTATTTCGTTTTGGGGATACGCCTTAAAAACAACAGCGTACATTCTAAACCTGGTGCCTTCGAAATCAGTTCCAAAAACACCCACAGAACTGTGGAGTGGGCGTAAGCCCAGTCTAGGACATGTTCGGATTTGGGGTACTCCATCACATGTGCTGAATAAGGAAGCTGATAAGTTGGCATCTCGTACAGAAGTACGAGTGTTTGTAGGATATCCTAAGGGAACGAAGGGTGGCTTGTTCTATAGTCCCCAGGATCAGAAGGTCATTGTTAGCACCAATGCCCGATTTCTGGATGAGGATTATATGATTAGTCACAAGCCCATGAGCGAGATAATTTTGGAAGAGCTGAGGGGCGAGACTTCATCTATACTAATCGTACAAGCGCCAACTAACACTGCACCACGTATCGATTTTGATACTTTTACACCAACTCAGGATTTGCCTCGTCGTAGTGGGAGGGCTGTTCGTCAGCCCGAATGATTCATAGGCGTGGGAAAGTCTTCGGACTCAATCCCAGGCGAAGATGAATCAGATCCCTGGACCTATAAGGAGGCAATCCAAGATAAAGATGCTGACTCCTGGCAAGTAGCAATGGAATCAGAAATGGGATCTATGGATTCCAATCAAGTGTGGGAGCTAGTAGAGCTACCCGATGGTGTACAAGCCATTGGGAGTAAATGGGTCTACAAGCAAAAAAAAGTACGTGACGGGAAGGTTGAAACCTTCAAAGAGAGGCTTGTTGCAAAAGGTTACACTCAGAAAGAGGGTATCGATTATGATGAAACCTTTTCACCGGTAGCCATGCTTAAGTCAATCCGGATTCTTTTAGCTATAGCTGCGTATTTGGATCTGGAGATTTGGCAGATGGATGTCAAGACTGCATTCTTGAATGGGAGTCTAGACAAGGAAATCTATATGCGCCAAGCAGAGGGATTCATTGCTGAAGGAGAAGAGCACTTGGTGTGCAAACTTAAGAAATCCATTTATGGACTTAAGCAAGCATCTGGATCTTGGAACACTCGTTTTGACGAAGTTGTCCAGTCATATAGATTCGTCCAATGTCCGAGTGAGAGTTGTGTGTATAAGAAATGCGATGGAAACGTGTTGGTGTTTCTTGTACTGTATGTAGACTATATCCTTCTGATTGGAAACAACGTGAAGGAATTATCGGACGTACGGGTATGGCTATTTGAGCAGTTCGATATGAAGGATATAGGAGAAGAAGGACACATCCTTGGAATCAGGATCTTTCGTGATCGGAAGAAAAGGATGTTGTGCTTATCCCATGCATCCTATATCGATACAGTGCTGAAGCGATTTAGCATGGAGAATTCCAAGAAAGGTTTTATACCTTACAGACATGGAATTCAACTATCTATAGATATGTGTCCTAAGACACAAAAGGATATAGATGACATGAAGATGGTCCCTTATGCATCTGCTGTGGGAAGTCTCATGTATGCTATGCTTTGCACTAGACCAGATATCTGTCATGCCGTGGGCATAGCTGCTAGATATCGGGCCAAACCTGTGACTGTGACACTGGATTCTTTGTCAAGCACATACTCAAGTACCTGAGAAGGACTAGGGAGTACATGCTTGTATATCAATCAGACGACCTGTTTCCGGTGGGTTACACTGACTCAGATTTTTCATCGGACAAAGAAAAGTCCAAGTCTACTTCGGGTTATGTGTTTAGCCTGGGAGGTGGAGCCATTAGTTGGAGGAGTGTGAAGCAGAAATGCATCTCGGACTCTACCATGGAAGCCGAGTACGTGGCAGCCTCTGAGGCGGCCAAAGAGGCAGTGTGGCTCAAGTACTTCCTGCAGGACTTAGATGTGATTCCCGATTTGCCAGAGGGTATACACTTTATTGTGATAATACTGGTGCAGTTGCAAATTCGAGGGAACCACGAGCCCACCAGGCAAGTAAACATATCAACTGCAAGTACCACATCATACAATACTTCATAAAGGAAGGAGACGTAGTTGTAGCCAGGGTTGCATCGGAAGATAATCTTGCTGACCCTTTCACGAAAGGCCTACCTTCAAAAGTTTTTGAAAGGCATGTGGAAGGAATGGGATTACGGTGTATGGCAGCATTGCTTTGAGTATAAGTGGGAGAAATGAGAGACTATGTAATAGAGTAGTATACTTAAAAGCATGTTTTGAGTATAAGTGGGAGATTGTTAGGATTGTATACTGCAAAACATACTTTATGCTTGTATTACCTAAATTCCCTGTTACTACCTATGAGAATATTAATTACATTTAATCACATGTTTTGCATATTTATTCACGTTATGGTTATGCAAATGAAATATCTAATTATTTTATATTGTAGATAATGTGGTGTGTTGGTGTCACACGGATGATCACATTATCGGTGCCTTATAAAATAATATAATAGTTCACAACCTATATAATTATTAGACAAATTATATAAAAGGTTGTAGTGTATGATTGAGAATAGTTGGTCTTGACTATTAGCATACATTAGCAAATTTGCATACGTTGAACTGGATCGAGGTGAGATAGTGTCTTCTGTACTGACTGTAAGAAGAACGTAAATCTCGGATAAATATTATTTCTTAATTCTATGTGTATAATATTTAATTGTGTATTTATAATAATTATTGCTTTGATTTACCATAGGTGACAGTCAAAATGATCGACTCAATAAGCCTCGTACTTGGGCAATAATATTGTTTATACGACAGTTACTATTATTACTAGAAATCGTGTCCCGACTCGTGCGGGTTGATGATGTCCCCTTGAGGAGCTCGAAAATGATTATTATATTAAACCCTGCATGTGGATTTAATTCCGATATAATAATAAGGTTCGAGTGGTAATACTCTTGGATAAGATATTAATTAATTAAAGCTGTCAGTAGCTTATAATTAATTAATGGACATTCGATATCTTAAATACGGGAAATAATATATTAATAAGGGGCCCAATTTCGTAATTTGGGATTTTAGTAGGAAGTGCAATATCAACCTTTTAGTGGACTAAGTTGATATTAATAGATTCATTATATTAGGAAAAGTCCTAATAAGGTAAGATGAATTTATTGGGAGTCCTTCCATAATCCTCCTTAAGATCCCTAGTAGTAGTCCAAGAGACTATATATAGGACTTATGGGTGTTGGCCGATTTTATCATAATTCATACACAAGGAATTTCAATTTTTCTTCTAAGTGTTTAATTGTGGATCTTGACTTGTGTCTTTGATTACACAATTGAGAGAACACTTTTATTATTGCTACATATCGGAATAACTCGAAAAAAAGAAAATCAAGAGTTGTGAGGGATAGAAATCGGCCGATCCCAAGGTTGTCCAAACAAGATCCGGTAGCTCGTTGCCCACACAACGTCCGGGTTAAGGCGGATCATACTCTAGAAGGTCTAAAGGTAGAAATACAAGGTGATCAAGACGAAAGCAACCAATACTCTTCAAAAGGTAATTTTCTAAATAGATCTTATGCCCGTAGATGCGTAAAACGCGATTATCATCTTTCCCAAACTTCGCTTACGCTGCGTTTTACTTTCCAACATTGCAAACTCAGTGCAACTCGAGAACACAACACAGCTCTATCTGAAGAAACACGTTGACACCATTTGAAAATGTTTACATCAACCCCAGTACTACACTGGTAAATCACATAACGCACAAGCCCGAGTGAACAACAAAACTCAGAGCTCTAATATTCGTCACTCGACAACTCGAATGACGCGACAAAAACACGACCTAACTCGACCCGACTGCCTAGGTTTCCTCAACCTAAGCTCCGATACCATATTCTGTAACACCGGCTGAGCCATCTAGGAATATTACAGCGCTGTGGGCCCCGAGATGGAACCCAAAAGACTGAAGGAAATTTTCGCAAACATTTACAAACGTCCAAGAGGCTAACGACGATATTATCTATTTAAAACATTCGAAGACTTTATAAAACTCGTTTATCAAGACCGTCGTAAAATCTTATTTGAAACCACAAGGCCCGAAATGCCAAAACTCAACAGTTTAAAAAAAACATACGTTAAGCTATCACTTACACGTACCGACAGAATAGATTTAGAAAACGATTGCCAAAGTGACCTAAGTTACCAGATACCAAAAGGCCATTTAAAAATACTCACACAACGGATAAAGATAAACAATTAAAATACTCTAGCAGCAGAATATAATAACTGATCAGAAACTCAATACACAAATACATGTCCTAGCCAGTATCCTCAGGGAAGCTCATCTCTTCACGACCGCTACAAGCTTGATAATCCAAGAACCTAAAAAGAAAGCCCACGACGGGGTCAGCCATAATATCTAACAATGATAACCATCACATCACGTCAATAATTACATATCAATGGAAATACTAAGTAAGAATACGACCAATGTAATCTTACCGTTGTAACTTTACGAAAATCCACGATTCGTATCCTTAACAACACAATAAGATAATACCGAAATATCTGTACGGTATCTCAACAATATCCAAGGTTCTCAAAACATTATCATAACTCGCGATACGAAAATTATACCAACTCTGGCCAATTCAATCCATCGGATAACGTCGACATTTCTAATACGATAATCGATTGTCCATCAAAGACAAGTACCAAGGAAATACGGAACATACCTCAAGATACGAAACACCATTACAATCACGTCAGTCTAATTCGAGATCAGATCAACACAACATACGGACATGGTCCTAATACAAGACCTACAAATGCATACTCATATGACAACGTCAATATGATCACAACAATAATGACAATGTATACTTATGGCAAACCCATAATATACATATGCACAACAACAATACATGGCAATCCGATGATCCAGCGTTCACTGCCTAGATTCCCCGATGATCCCGTCAGACCAACCCGAGGTGGAAAACCCGTTCGATGATCCAGCGCCGCTAGCACAGATCCCCCAATGATCCCGTCAGACCAACATGAGGTGGACATATGACAACAATGCACAACTGCACAAAACAACAGTACACAATACACGACAACAACAATGCACAAATGCATGACAACAACGATACACGAATGTATCACGACATGATCGACACAAATGATTAGAGTACTTGCCCCGAGTCCTTCGAGAACGATCTCAATGTCTAAACCATCACGAACCCTTATCCTCAATACTCGACGGTCCAAAGTATCACGGATTGCAGATGATTCATATCTTCATCTTTATCACAATATATCCTCGATATACAAGTATACCAATAACAAAAGTAAATCATATACATTATGATTTATATTCCCAAAACTCGAATACGATTTATAATCCCAAATCTCCTGTGATTACGATTATAAACATTGCTATACGAATTATACACGAATGAAATAAAAACCATTCATTAAATACTATAAACTGAGGAAGTAATAACTTACCTCGATACCGATGAAGCCGTTACCAATTCTATTGCCATCATCTACAAGTCCCTTGGCCCTGATCAATGCAATTCACGAACATTCTCGAACACGACCACAAAGCATGGTTCTAATCACCAATCAATAATCTCAACCTATTACAATAATCGATAGACAACAAGTTCGATAACAATCAACAATCGATAAAACCAAATCACAAACCCAACGGCTTGACAATATCTCGATTGAACACTAGTCGGATCAATCCAACTCAAACCATCACGAATTCAAAACCACAACACGAAAATACTGCACTTTCTGCCTTCTTAGCGAACGTTAATCACTTAGCATAGCGCGCGCTAAGTTGCTCCCGTTAGCGCGCGCTAGGCAGTAAGCTTAGCGTGCGCTAATGCTGTACAAACGCATTTTTTCCAGATACCGATCAACATATGGCGATTATCAAGAACACTAAGTTATTCTAAACCATGTTCATAGCTATCAAAACAACGAAATCCGATATCCTTTAACATATAAGTAATCATCCAACCCTTAATCCAATTCTTATATCCATATATCATCTTCCTCAATATCAACCTCATGAAACATTAAGAACGTAACAACATTTCCATAATATATCATTACAGGGAGTTATTATCAACAATAACATCAACATTCGAAACTGAGGAGAAGAATTAACCAACTAATCTCAAGAAGACGAATCAACACAATTAAAACCATACGAATCACATTAATATCATCATACTCCGGTAATCCATCTCATAATCATGCTTATCAACTTGTTTATGTAATAATCATCAACTCAAGAACATCAACATTCAATCCAAAATGAAATCCAAAGATGAAGAGTGATTACCTTTTTGAAGGAATGGATTGATTTCCAAGGTTGAATCCATTTCCAAGAATCGCCAATAATTTAAAGAACAAAGCTCTAATCCATGATTTCCATCTTTAATCTTGTTAAAGAGGACCATCCCTCAGTGTTTAGGAACTCCGAATGTCCTCCTAAGCTTCTCTCTATTGGTTGCAAGAAGAGAATGGACAAAATGAGGAATGACAACCAACTACTCATATATATACATTGTACATTATTAACGTACGCTAACCTCTTCATTTAACGTACGTTACCAGTTTAGCGTGCGCTAACATTCTTTGTTAGCGTGCGCTAACGAAGTCCAGAGGCTACTATCTTGCTTCATACAATGATTTACGTACGCAATGCCCATGCAATATCGTACGTAAATCGCTCTATTTAGCTAGCATACGCAACCCTTCAAACGTAGCGTGCGCTACTAATAGTTGACTTGCTACAGTCTGCACCTACCCCCATGTCCCCACATGCCGAAAGTGTACTATCCTAAATTTCTACTACTATGGTTTAATATTATTTTATCCGAGTTGTAATACCCGAGATCTTTGTTCCGGATTCATCGAGTTTTCTGGGTTTTACCGGATTGGTATTGTCCTCATCATTGGAATTTTGTGCCATGTTTGGTTGTGTCTTGTTGGGACATGTGTTTGGAGGCGTTTCGGATCACTTTGTGAGTTTTTGGGTTTTTGTGGTGTAATGCTTGTGGCATAGCGCACGCTACGGCATTGTGGTTAGCGCACGCTACCGAATGTGTAGCGCACGCTAACTGGCAGTCCAGGAGCTACTGGGCTGGGACTGGGGCTTTGTTAGCGCACGCTAAAGTTCGTTTCTAGCGCACGCTATCGACTTTTAGCGCACGCCATTTCTTCTTCCTAGCGCACGCTACCGGGTAGGTGCAGGTCTGTCGAGGAGCTACTGGGCTGTATCCGTGGCTCGTTAGCGCGCGCTACGTGTGTGTGTCTAGCGCACGCTAACCTTGTTATTTGCGGTAGTTATAAGAGTTGACCTCGTTAGCGCGCGCTAATGCTGTCTAGTTAGCGCATGCTAATAACTGTCCATTATAAATACTGGACAGCAGCGTTTAATCATCATTTCTCACCCTTTCTTCGTTTTTGTGACGGCTGGCGACGGGAGAAGTCGGGGAGCAATGTCTTTGGCCTACTCTACTATTTTCCAAGGTGGTTTGGAAGATCCTTGTCAATTCTATCATCGTCCAAACCTTGTTCTTCGTCGGATCGAGGTAATTCTTCCGCAGATCCCTAGTTATGTAATTTTGAGGGTTTCTTCGTGATTCTTCAATTTAATCCGTGGTGGATAAACTTATTATGATATTCTTGTTGTCTTGGCCATGATCTTCGGATTTTGTAACTCATATATCGATTTTTATCACCCGGGACTTGATTTCCGATTCCTTCGAAGGAACCCTCGGATCCTTGTTGTTTTTCCGGGATTCGGATTCCGTTTAACGCTATTTATCCGTGGTGATGTTATTTTCGTAGCGATCGTGAGGTTGTCGAATTCTTGGTCGTTCTCGGAAGTTCGAGGGCTATCCGACCGTGTTCGTTCGTGGTTCCGTTGCTCGCGGTACCGAGGCAAGTATCTTGCCCATATATTTCGTGTTTCGTAGACGTATTCGTTAGTATTGGAATCAAATTACAAATTGAATGTTTTAATGAACTTTTAAAAGGATCGGTATGTTCACGATAATTGTTGTCTTTCAAAAGATAACTCGTATGCTTCGTAGATTAATGTGCTTTCGGAATATGTGCGTTAGCTTCATATGTTGGAAGATGTTGATCATATTTAGTGATGTTAGTAGACCGAAATTATTTGCTGAGGATTGTGTACTTAATTGTTCGGCGAATATGGGACTTTTTGTGATATTTGCTGTTATTCCTTCGTAACGAGGTTGTGGCGCTTGGTGTTGTTTGGTATTGGTAATTGCTTGTGATTGTGTGACATTAGTTGTGAGTATACGTCGACTAAAGTGGCCATTCTAGCGAAGTACCTAGCATTTGTATGCATATTCTAGTATTCGAATTATGGCTTCTCGTGGCGTTGTGGATGATATGTGTATGTTCACCTAGGGACGGTCTGACGGGACCTCTAGGGATACGTATTGCCGTGAGTGTGCATATCACGAACTGTGGTTAACCACCCAGGGATGTCCGACGGGGCTCTGCGGGGTGCGACGGCTGTGAGTCTCGTACCAACGGTTAACTTTGAAATGTGTTGTCGGAGAACTGTGATTTTTGGCGCATATTTCGTCTGATTAGAATGGCAGTCCAAATGGTATCGTACTTGGCTGGAATGGCACCGATAAATGTGTTGTGTGTGATTTTTCCCTTGACTGTGATAATTTGGTAAGGGTACGTGAGTCCTGTGGTTGCTCTGTGTATTATAGCTCTGTGGTGTGTTGAGTTCGACCGTATTGTCAAGTTGCAAAGTTGTGTTCTCTGTTGTCGTTCTGTGAGACCGTCGTCATGGTAATGCTTGACACGGTGTAGTTTATGTCGGGTTATTCTTGTGAGTATGTGATGTGAATAAGTTGATTCACGGACCCCCGTGTTTGTGGTTGAAATGTTATGATTGGGTTGTGGACCCCGTATTTTGTTATCGGAATCGTATTTTGAAATAAATAATTTTTGGGTTGTGCCCCTAAGTGTTTCGAAAGGCTTCAGAATTCTTAAATCCCAAGTGTTTTCAAAAAAAAAAAAAAAAATCTCCCGAGATCGTAAAATGTTTTGTAAGATGTAAAAGGGTTTATTCCTATCTTTCATAATTCAAACTGTTTTGATCAAGTGAATTATCTCGGGAAGTATATTCACGATTTTCTATGTTCTTGGAGTATGATATGTATGGCTTGTCTTTGTATTTATACTTGCACTAGCAAAACAGTGGAGTTTTGCTAACCCCCGAGTATTCGGGGGGTGGATGTCTGTTTTGCGTCCAGGTACTTGCAGGTTGCTGGGGAGCAATTCACAGGATCGTTACGAAAGATGATGGAAGACGACGATACTAATCACATGTAGACCGATGTTGAGTATTTGGTGATGTCTTGTTTGTCCTTTTGTTGTGTTTATTTTTCCCTATGTGGGAACGTTGATTTATGTTAACCCCTGCGTGGGTATGAGTTTCGAGAAAGAGTAATGTATGGTTGATGTGTATGTTGTGTTAAAAGACCAAATCGGTCTAATGGTCTGTTGATTACCCATATCGGTATGTATTGTATTGTGGTGTTTCTGTATTTAGCCTGGTAGATCCTCATGGAGAGGGTCTACGGTGCTGTAATATTCCCGAGTGGTTTGGGGGTATTACAGAATATGGTATCGGAGCAAGGTTGCGTAAACCTAGGCTGTCGGGTCGAGTTGTGTGTTGTCGGGTCTTGTCTCGTCTTGTCTTGTCAGGTTTTGTCTGACTGAGTCGTGTCGCGACGCGTCGCCTGAGGTGTCGGTCGTGATTAGTATCGAGGTGCAGCCATCATCTTCGTGCGATCTGTGGATGTAAGTCTCCCTACTTTGTTGCGTCTCGTGTTATACGAGCTTGTGTGATTATGTGTTATTATGTGGAGTTTAAATGTGAATTGTGAATATGCAATCCATGTTCGTTGATTCTTGTGTTGTACTTGAATGAAAAGTGATGTCGGTGTATAAATGTGTATATATATTGTGTGAATCGTTTTACTGGAGTAACGGCTTGGTGTGATCCCGCAAGGAAGGTTTGTCAATGTGATATTTCAAAGTTTAATTATTTTTGGAGAGTCACATAAAATCTTATTTTAAAACACCCTTTAAGAAGGGAAAGAGTTTGATTTCTGCATGATGACCTCGAGACCGAAAATTTTTGGAGAACTCAAACTACTTATATTTTATTTTCATCTTACGTTGCAAATTTTCGAAATTCGATTTTTAAAACTCCAATGAGGTCTAACAAAAATTTACTTGAGACGTGACTTTCACTTCCAACTTTTCGATTTCATAAAATTCCAGTAAAAGGTATGTGGTAATGATGTTGTTGTCTTTTCGGATATAATGCCCCGAATTGTGATTAAAGTGATGGTGTGGACGCTGAGTCGTTCGGTACGCATTCGTCGAGGTAGTTCTCTGGACCAAGAGGTGGAAATTCGGTTTGGAATGTTAGCTAACTTTTGATAGTTATTTGTGTAATGTTATAAATATGTGAACTGTTGGCGTTTGGATTTATACGCTGTTGTTTGTTCGTAACCTCCGGTCTAGTACTGCTGGAAGGTGATTATGAATGTGTTACCAACCTTGCACAGTTAGCGCACGCCATCTCTTGTCATGGGGCGCGCATTCTAGCTGGGCAAAAGTTTTAGACTGCATTTTGCCGTTAGGCCTAACTTTTACAGTCAATCACGTGTGAGTGGATTTCATGTGTGCAGTAATATTGTCGTGTGTGATTATATGACTTTCGTTGCGTTAGGTTGTTGCTTGATTAATATGCCGATAGGCAGAGAGTGTGGTCGCAACTGTGGTACAGATGGCCACGGGGATCAGGAGCGGGATCGAGAGGATGTATCCGGGAACGATATCGGTATGGGTGTTGCAATTATATTGCAACAAGTGGCAGCACGGCTGACTCAGTTGACCCAGGCGGTTCAACGCAACACTGAAGCGATTCAGAAGATCGGGGCAAACTTATGGCTCCGAGAGGTAGTTAGTCTGAATCCTCCTCAATTTGTTGGTATGGCGGATGCATTGAGTTGGGATGGTTGGATCCTTCAGTTGGAAAAGATATTCGAGGCTATTGATTGTCCCGAAGATCAGAAGGTTCCTATTGCCCAGTACCTTCTTAGCGAAGATGCTGCTCATTGGTGGGAAGCGGTCAAACCTCGTAATCGTGTCATCATGTGGGTGGAGTTCCGAGAACTTTTGGAAGCTGGGTTTTGTCTGGAACCGGCTAGAAAGCGGAAGAAGTTGGATGATGTTATGGTTAGTAGTGGAGTTGGTATTTCTGGATTGCAACATCGTAGTCTTTCTGCTGTGAAACTGCATCACTCGATGCATGAGACTAAGAGTTCCAAGTCGCCTGCTTTGACTCCTGGTAAAGCCAGGAGATGTTTTAACTGTAATATGGCGGGACATGTTCGTGCACATTGTCCTTCCCCGCCAGTAACGTGTTACAGGTGTGGACTCGAGGGACACCGAGTTCAGTTTTGCGAGATGGTTACCGAGCCTTCCGGGGCACGGACTTGAGCACCGATATCTAGATCGACTCCGAGTAGTCCCGGAGGGGCGTGGTCTATCGGTTGTATGTTGAGTTATTTCCCTTGCTTTGTTGTTTCAAAATTCGGAGATTTATTTCTTTTTTTGAAGTGGATCGGATTTTGAACTCTGTACTTTCGACTTTGTCGACTCGTTTATGTTCGTTGACATTTTTTGAACTTGTCATGTCTTGTGTTTTTGTTGATCGAACGAGTTGTGATATTGTTTCAGAATAACCCGTTTGTCGTTGTGACCTTCTAATTGCTATTCCATTTCCTCTGAATCTTATGTGAATGCACATCTTGTTGTTTTTACCGGATCGTATATTATCTCGAGTCGAGCTTTGAACTATGGGGATGCTATTAGATTTTCGTTATTCGTTATGATTCGTATATGATTGTTCGACCATTGTTGTCTCGGTCATTATTGTTCGATCGTTTGTTTTCCGGTGTTCGTTGATCTCATATCATGATTTTTGAGCGTTCAGATCACTTCGTAATTTCCTTAAGTTCGGGAAATTAACTTCGTTTTCCATCTTCCAATCCTCATGTTGTGGAATTTCATATTTGTTCAGCGATTAACTTGCGTTTTGATTGTTGTACGGTTTGGGTTGTTCAACCATACTGATTTTTGTCCGTGCATTTTGTTATCATTCTGAAATGGCCATGTGGATGGTAGCAGCCACGTGCTGCATGTGATTCGTTGCAGGTCGTCCGCGGCGGATAGCGTATGTTATTTGAGACTCTTTTACGTTGATCGTTTTATGTTTTAAGTTTCGGGGATGAAACTTCTTTTAAGAGGGGTAGAATGTAATACCCGAGATCTTTGTTCCGGATTCATCGAGTTTTCTGGGTTTTACCGGATTGGTATTGTCCTCATCATTGGAATTTTGTGCCATGTTTGGTTGTGTCTTGTTGGGACATGTGTTTGGAGGCGTTTCGGATCACTTTGTGAGTTTTTGGGTTTTTGTG
Organism: Orobanche coerulescens; assembly: GCA_033398695.1. Lineage (NCBI taxonomy): Eukaryota > Viridiplantae > Streptophyta > Magnoliopsida > Lamiales > Orobanchaceae > Orobanche > Orobanche coerulescens. Next base: position 24,281,148 of record CM065812.1, read on the forward strand.
GTGTAGCGCACGCTAATGCTTGTGGCATAGCGCACGCTACGGCGTTGTGGTTAACGCACGCTACCGAATGTGTAGCGCACGCTAATCGGTCCCAGGCGATCCGAGAGCTACCGGGCCGATCGGGCTTTGTTAGCGCACGCTAAAGTTCGTTTCTAGCGCACGCTATCGATTTTTAGCGCACGCCATTTCTTCTTCCTAGCGCACGCTACCGGGTAGGTGCAGGTCTGTCTAGGAGCTACTGGGCTGTATCCGTGGCTCGTTAGCGCGCGCTAGGTGTGTGTGTCTAGCGCACGCTAACCTTGTTATTTGCGGTAGTTCTAAGAGTTGACCTCGTTAGCGCTCGCTAATGCTGTCTAGTTAGCGCACGCTAATAACTGTCCAGTATAAATACTGGACATCAGCGTTTAATCATCATTTCTCACCCTTTCTTCGTTTTTGTGATGGCTGGCGATGGGAGAAGTCGGGGAGCAACGTCTTTGGCCTACTCTACTCTTTTCCAAGGTGGTTTGGAAGATCCTTGTCAATTCTATCATCATCCAATCCTTGTTCTTCGTCGGATCGAGGTAATTCTTCCGCAGATCCCTAGTTATGTAATTTTGGGGGTTTCTTCGTGATTCTTCAATTTAATCCGTGGTGGATGAACTTATTATGGTATTCTTATTGTCTTGGACATGATCTTCGGATTTTGTAACTCATATATCGATTTTTATCACCCGGGACTTGATTTCCGATTCCTTCGAAGGAACCCTCGGATCCTTGTTGTTTTTCTGGGATTCGGATTCCGTTTAACGTTATTTATCCGTGGTGATGTTATTTTCGTAGCGATCGTGAGGTTGTCGAATTCTTGGTCGTTTTCGGAAGTTCGAGGGCTATCCGACCGTGTTCGTTCGTGGTTCCGTTGCTCGCGGTACCGAGGCAAGTATCTTGCCCATACATTTCGTGTTTCGTAGACGTATTCGTTAGTATTGGAATCAAATTACAAATTGAATGTTTTAATGAACTTTTAAAAGGGTCGGTATGTTCTCGATAATTGTTGTCTTTCAAAAGATAACTCGTATGCTTCGTAGATTAATGTGCTTTCGGAATATGTGCGTTAGCTTCATATGTTGGAAGATGTTGATCATATTTAGTGATGTTAGTAGACCGAAATTATTTGCCGAGTATTGTGTACTTAATTGTTCGGCGAATATGGGACTTTTTGTGATATTTGTTGTTATTCCTTCGTAACGAGGTTGTGGCGCTTGGTGTTGTTTGGTATTGGTAATTGCTTGTGATTGTGTGACATTAGTTGTGAGTATACGTCGACTAAAGTGGCCATTCTAGCGAAGTACCTAGCATTTGTATGCATATTCTAGTAATCGAATTATGGCTTCTCGTGGCGTTGTGGATGATATGTGTATGTTCACCTAGGGACGGTCTGACGGGACCTCTAGGGATACGTATTGCCGTGAGAGTGTGCATATCACGAACTGTGGTTAACCACCCAGGGATGTCCGACGGGGCTCTGCGGGGTGCGACGCCCGTGAGTCTCGTACCAACGGTTAACTTTGAAATGTGTTGTCGGAAAACTGTGATTTTTGGTGCATATTTCGTCTGATTAGAATGGCAGTCCAAATGGTATCGTACTTGGCTGGAATGGCACCGATAAATGTGTTGTGTGTGATTTTTCCCTTGACTGTGATAATTTGGTAAGGGTACGTGAGTCCTGTGGTTGCTCTGTGTATTATAGCTCTGTGGTGTGTTGAGTTCGACCGTATTGTCAAGTTGCAAAGTTGTGTTCTCTATTGTCGTTCTGTGAGACCGTCGTCATGGTAATGCTTGACACGGTGTAGTTTATGTCGGGTTATTCTTGTGAGTATGTGATGTGAATAAGTTGATTCACGGACCCCCGTGTTTGTGGTTGAAATGTTATGATTGGGTCGTGGACCCCATATTTTGTTATCGGAATCATATTTTGAAATAAATAATTTTTGGGTTGTGCCCCTAAGTGTTTCGAAAGGCTTCAGAATTCTTAAATCCCAAGTGTTTTCAAAAAAAAAAAAAAAAAAAAACTCCCGAGATCGTAAAATGTTTTGTAAGATGTAAAAGGGTTTATTCCTATCTTTCATAATTCAAACTGTTTTGATCAAGTGAATTATCTCGGGAAGTATATTCACGATTTTCTATGTTCTTGGAGTATGATATGTATGGCTTGTCTTTTTATTTATACTTGCACTAGCAAAACAGTGGAGTTTTGCTAACCCCCGAGTATTCGGGGGGTGGATGTCTGTTTTGCGTCCAGGTACTTGCAGGTTGCTGGGGAGCAATTCACAGGATCGTTACGAAAGATGATGGAAGACGACGATACTAATCACATGTAGACCGGTGTTGAGTATTTGGTGATGTCTTGTTTGTCCTTTTGTTGTGTTTATTTTTCCCTATGTGGGAACGTTGATTTATGTTAACCCCTGCGTGGGTATGAGTTTCGAGAAAGAGTAATGTATGGTTGATGTGTATGTTGTGTTAAAAGACCAAATCGGTCTAATGGTCTGTTGATTACCCATATCGGTATGTATTGTATTGTGGTGTTTCTGTATTTAGCCTGGTAGATCCTCATGGAGAGGATCTACGGCGCTGTAATATTCCCGAGTGGTTTGGGGGTGTTACACGAGTTATGTTGTACAACATGGAATCTGTACAATATGGATAAAATAAATGAAAGACTAAGACATCTGTATTAGTATTATTACCGCACTTGGCTGACAGTTGTATTGGAAGACATTGTGTGTCGGGCTTATCGTATGAGAATGTTGTTGGAAGATGTATATGTATTCAGTATGCCGTATGTTCGTATTCTGCATGTCGAGACGTTGGACAAGAGTAGCTGAAAATGACTAAGTATAGCCTTATTAGTGCACGCTACCGTGCATGTATAGCGCACGCCACGGGCATAGGTTAGCGTACGCTAGTGCGGAACAGCTCAGAGGGAATCTACGTATGGACCCGGCCACTTTTGGCGAATGTGCCGACGAGTCAACAGATGTTGTAATATAGTACTAACGCACGCTAAACCCTAAGGACTATCGCACGCTAACTGCAAATCGAACAAAAAGGAATTTTATCCTCGTCAGTACTTTCGGCATGTGGGGACACGGGGGTAGGTGCTGACTGTAGCAAGTCAACTACGATTAGCGCACGCTAAGGTCCAAGAAATTACGTGCGCTAGACAGTGTAATTTACGTACGTTATTGCATGGGCATTACGTACGTAAATCAGTGTACGAAGCAAAATAGTTGCCTCTGGACCACGATAGCGCACGCTACTAAGGAAAAGTAGCGCACGCTAATAACAGTCAGTATATATATGATTGCAGATGTGAATTATGTTCATTCGGCCATTCCTTCCTTTATTTTGAGAGAGAGTTTTTAGAGAGAAGTTTGAGGTTCCAAACACTGAGAGATGATGATCTTTAACAAGATTAAGCTGAGAAACAGGGATTAAAGTCTTGTTCTTGAAGTTATTGATGATTCTTGGAATGAAGTTGATTGTTCTCCTTCATGGTTTGTCTATACAAGGTAATCACTCTTCACCTTTAGAGTTCATTTTGGATTGAAGATTGATGTTCTTGAGTTAATGATTATCATATAAATAAGTTGATAAGTATGATTAGGAGATGGATTACCGGATTATGATGATGTTGTTATTGATATATTGATATTGATATGATTCGTGTGGTTTTGAATGGTGTTGTTTTCCTTCAAGAGATATGTTGGTTAATATCTCCCTTCATTTCGGGTCCTTAGTTTTGTTGTTATTGTTTACTTCATATGATGATGAACATGCAAGTGATTATGATTCTTGGTGTATATGATATGATTAAGAAGATCATATGTTGAAATGTGAGTGGAAATAAGATTTGGACACTTGTTTGGAGAGTAATGTGTATAAGGTTCGACTTTGGAAAAATCACCACCAATTCTTGAAAACTCCAAAAATTCTGAAACATAACAGTATGATAGAGCATCGAGTTATCTTTCTAGTGGTTCAAACGGTGAGTTAATCGGAGTCCGGATGAGTGAGTTATGCTCAAAATGGCAAAAACTATACTGTCTGTATTCTGAGAACATGTAGCGCACGCTATTGATGAAGTTAGCGTACGCTAACGTGTCTGGACATATAAAAACGTAAAGCAGTCGGGAATTTCATTTCCCAACCCTTCCTACACGATAACCTTTCGTCCCAAATCACCCAAACTTGGTCTTTAACCCCTAAACCTCAGATTTTGAGTTGGTTTATCAAGTGATAACATCTAGGAAAGCTTGGAACAAGGATTATAACATCATTCTTGATTCTTTCGCCGGATTGAAGGTAATTGGCTTGAACTCTAATATTTTGGGATGTTTGAGATTCTTGATATAATTGGGTTGTTTAGTTCGTATCGATGGCTAGAATCATATAATGTTGAAGGATATATATATATATATATGTTTGTGATTATGTTCTTCGTGTTCTTGATGTGGTTGGTGTTTATTGATTGATGATACGAATATACCTTTGAATTCCGCCTTCAAGGTGTTTGATTAAAGTTTTGAAAGAGAAATTGATTGGAATATTTTGGTTAAGTTTGTATACTCGCCTTATCGAATCGATATATGGACTTTGTGGAATCATGGGAATGAATTCGTAATTGTTTGAGTTAGATTGTACAGACTTGTGTTTAATCGAGATATTTTGGAATCGTTGGGTTTGTGGATTGGTTATATCGATTGTTGATTGTTATCGAATGTGTGTTAAATCGATTATTGTATAGGTTGAGATTATTGATCGATGTTTAGAACCATGCATTGCGGTCGTATTCAAGAGTGTTCGTAGATTGCTTTGATCAGGGCCGAGGGACTTGTAGACGACGGCAAGGAATTGGTAACGGCTTCATCGATATCGAGGCAAGTTATTACTTGCACAGTTTATAATATTTAATGAATAGTTTCCGTTTTATTCGTTTATAATTCGTATAAGCAATGTTTATAATCGTAATCACAGGAGATTTGTGATTATAAGTTATATTTGAGTTTTGGGAATTAAATCATAATGTATATGATTTACATTGTTGTTGGCATACTTGGTATCGAGGATACATCATGGTATAGACAAAGGCGTGAATTATTTACCGTCCGTGACATTTTGTATCGTCGAATATTTAGAATAATGGTTCGTGATGGTCTGGACATCGAGATTGCTCTCGAAAGACTCGGGGCAAGTACTCTAATCATTTTTGTCATTTCGTGTTGATCATGTTGTGATACATGCGTGTATCGTTGTTGTCATGCATTGTGTATCATTGTTATATGCATTTGTGCATTGTTGTTGTATGTCCACCTCGTTTGGTCCGACGGGATCATCGGGGGATCTATGCTAGCGTGCGCTGGATCATCGGACGGGTTTTCCACCTCGGGTTGGTCTGACGGGATTATCGGGGGATCTAGGCAGTGAACGCTGGATCATCGGATTGCCATGTATTGTTGTTTTGCATATGTATATTATGGGTTTGCCATAAGTATACATTATCGTTATTGTTGTGATCATATTGACATTGTCATATGAGTATGCATATGTAGGTCATGTGTTAGGACCATGTCCGTATGTTGTGTTGATCTAATCTCGGATTAGACTGGCGTGATTGTCATGGTATTTCGTATCTTGAGGTATGTTCCGTATTTCCTTGGTACTTATCTTTGATGGACAATCGATTATCGTATTGGAATTGTCGACGTTATCCGATGGATTGAATTGGCCAGAGTTGGTATAATTTCCGCATCGCGAGTTATGATAATGTTTTGAGAACCTTGGGTATTGTTGAGATACCGTACAGATATTTCAGTATTATCTTAATGTGTTGGTAAGGATACAAATCGTGGATTTAAAGTTACGATGGTAAGATTACATTGGTCGTACTCTTACCTAATATTTCCATTGATATGAAATTATTGACGTGATGTGATGGTTATCATTGTTGGATATTTTGGCTGACCCCGTCGTGGGCTTTCTTTTTAGGTTCTTGGATTATCAAGCTTGTAGCGGTCGTGGAGAGATGAGCTTCCCGGAGGATAATAGCTAGGGCATGTATTTGTGTATTGAGTTTCCTGATCAGTTCTTGTATTCCGCTGTTAGAGTATTTTAATTGTTTGTCTTTACCCACTGCGTGAGTATTTTTAAATGGTCTTTTGGTATCTGGTAACTTAGGTTACTTTGTAAATCGTTCTCTAAATCTATTCTGTCGGTACGTGTAAGCGATAGCTTAACGTATGTTCTTAAGCAATTGAGCTTTGGCATTTCGGGCCTTGTGGTTTCAAATGAGATTTTACGACGGTTTGATAAACGGATTTTATTAATTCTTCAAATGTTTTTAAAAGACAGTACCGTAGTTAGCCTCTTGGGCATTTGTAAATGTTTGCGAAAATTTCCTTCAGCCTTGTGGGTTCCATCTCGGGGCCCACGACGCTGTAATATTCCCGGTCGGATCTGGGGGTGTTACAGAAAGTAACCTGACACAGCCAAGATTCCTTTGGTCCGTTCTGATTAGCGTGCGCTATCGCTATACCTTAGCGTGCGCTAATCCTTCACAACAATCATCCGTTGACCTCGTCGGCACATGCGCCGAAAGTGGCCGGGTCCACACGTAGATTCCCTCTGAGTTGTTTTGCACTAGCGTACGCTAGCATATGAACGTAGCGTGCGCTAAACCTGCACGATAGCGTGCGCTATGCATGAATATTAGCGTGCGCTAATAAGGCTATACTTAGCCATTTTCAGCTATTCTTGTCCAACGTCTCAACATACAGAATACGAACATATGGCATACCAAATATACATACTCCTTCCAATAATATTCTCATACGATACACAATATCCGCAACTGCAATTGTCGACCAAGTACAGTAATTATACCAATACAGATGTCTTAGTCCTTCATTTATTTTATCCATACTGTACAGATTCCACGCTGTACAACATAACTCGGATAAAATAATATTAAACCACAGTAGTAGAAATTCTGGATATTACAACTGATCTGTGCAGGACCCGGACCCGGCTGACCCGTTGGACTCGTCGACCCGGACCCGTGGTATACACGGGTGGGGTCTGGGTCTAAGTTTTGCCTGTAACACCCCCAATCTGCTTAGGGATATTACACGCCGTAGAACCTTTCCTCAAGGATCTACCAGGGTGGTAAAAAAATCAAACAACTCAACAATGCCTTTAAGGTTAACAAGACTCAGTAGACCGATTTGGTCTTTCAGCAAATACATACAACTTAATCTCATTACATGCCCACACAGGGGTTAAAACATAAAGCACTCCCGTACAACGGGTAAAACACTGCAGCGGAAATAAAGTACAACAAAACCAATACGATATCGTATGGATCCTCATGTAATTAGTATCGATCATCTTTCATCATCCTTCATGCCGACCATGTGTCATGCTCCCCAAAACCTGAATGCAAAACTGACATCCACCCCCCGATTTCTCGGGGGTTAGCAAAATTCCACTATTTTGCTAGTACAAGTATGAAATCATACAAAATGTAACAAACAAATAGAAATCACGAATCGGGTAAGAAAAATAATTACAAAAGACTTCCCGAGAAGTTTTATTAATTAGATACCATCAAAGAAGTGTTTGAAAATAAATTCCTCATCTCGGGGATTCTAAAAATAGAAATTTTGTTAGACCTCAAGTCCTTAGTTGAAAAATAACCATTTCAAAATGAATGGGTCTCGGCCCAAAATCACTTTACATAAAATGACCTTTACAAACCATTGGGATCTCATCCCAAATCTTATCAAATCACAGTACACGAGAATAATATCAAGGTTCGTTTTCCAACATCAAAATCCACAACCCAAGGTTTAAACACAGACTGCAAATACTCTAGTGCCATCCTAGCCAAGTAAGCCAAACGAACAACTTACCTCTTACACACTTAGTCGATGCATGCAATCATGAAAACCGTTCAAAAGCACTCATTCCTGGAAATGCCATAATCAAATCACATTTGTAAAATGCACCACAATTAACCGTCGATCCACGTCTCTGTGGACCCCTACCGAGACCCCGTCGGATCTAACCCGTAGTGGTTAAAAGCAAGCTCTTCGATCCACGTCTCTGTGGACCCCTACCGAGACCTCGTCGGATCTAACCCGTAGTGAGCATACACATACACACACGTTACTGATGAAATACTAATATGCCAAGAATGTAAGTTCATTAAGAATACTTACTAGAGGTAGCCACTTATCCGACACCATTATCAAACTCTTTAAAACACAACAACACAATTAACACGGAATACACTATTCTACAACATTAAACCAATGGAAACATCATTAAAACCTTCAACATTCAAAATAATCAAATCAAAATCAACTCACACGAATCACAGTCATGAGGGTAAACCAACCATCATAAATCCAACATGTAAACTCTATTTGCAGGACACAACTCGTATAAGAAAATACTTGCCTCGAAACTATGATTGAAGCGAGACGATGAATGAGATACGGTCGGGCAGCCCCGAACTCCTGAACGTAACCAAGCACATGATGGCCCCGCGAAAACTACGAGGATAACAACGCACGAATTACCAACACAAAATGATGATCGACTCGGAATCCTCGAGCACCTATAATCCTTCAGAAGAAACAACAAAAACGAGATCACAATGAGGACCGAGACCAAGAACACTAGGAATTACATCAAGGCATTGAAAGAAACTCATTGAAACATTTAATCGAACATTAAATGTTCAATGATTTCCAAGAACACTCAAATCGTCAATCGAGTTAAACCAACTCGAAGTATGGATATACAATCCATAGAATACGATTAATAACATCATTAGACAACAATCGGTTTATCAAAACCGAATGGAAAAAGAAATCAAGAACAAAACTCCCAAAAAGTCAACTTGAAGGAAAATCAAGAAATATACCTTGATTCGACAAAGAATAATGGATTAAATGATGTTAAACACAAGAATACTACCAAGATTAATCATACCTATCATAGATTAATCAACAATACGGAACGAATCGGACAAAAACCCAAAACCCCCAAAATTTCCCAAAACAGGGTTCTAGGAAATCTAACCTTGATTCGCTGGATCAAAGGAGGTTATGGAGGGATTAATCGATGATATGAACTCCCAAACTTCGTGGATTAATTGCTTGACAACATATCTCCTTGATAACCAGGCCTCCAGTCGCGGAGAGGAAAAGATGGAAATGAAAAACGGGTGAAAATATGACTACTCTGTCATAGTTATACTGGCACGGCCTAGCGTGCTAGCCTTCCAGACTAGCGTGCGGTATCGGCCAGTATCGGCCCAGAACCCTCGGCCGGGGCCCGCACAACCCGGCACTGCTGACCCAGCCTGCCGATCGGGACCTGCCTGTCCGACCGCGATAGCCTTCGCTGCGCGGACGCTAGCGCTCGCTAGCCGACCTGTCCAGAACTCTCTGGACTAAACTGCTCGGCCAGATAATGTGCGCTAGTCGGCCGGCAGCATGCACTACACATGCCGATTAGCGCGCGTCACGACCTAAAGTAGCGTGCGCTACCTGCCGATCCTTTCCGAGCCCAGAACTCCAGAAACCCCACTGCCCAGTCTGATAGCGTGCGTTGGTCGGCCGATCTAGCGTGCGTAGTCTTCCGGCAGTAGCGTGCGCTACGACGGTTCTTGCCACGCCTGCCCGGCCATTTCCGGCATTTCAAGCGATTACTGCCGCTTTGTCGGCCGATCTTGACCGCCGTGCGACGATTCGATTTCCGAAAACGCATGAAACGAACACGACGAAATGCTCGCGGAGAACATCATCGATCCGAAATGAAATACCATGCAACAATTAATCACGCGCGTCCATAAAAAGGGTCAAGACAACAAATACGAAGGCGGATACCGACATTTTGGGAAATTACAAAATGGCCCAAAATGCCCGAAAATCACGATACATGATCCAATAACCAAACCAAAGTTCACAACACGTCTAACAAGGTTAAACGGACTTACGAGGAACACGAAACAACAATTTCGAATGAGATTCGTGAGAATCGAAATCAAATGTGGAAAAGTCGCCAAAAGCACGGAACTCAGCAAAACGACATCGAACGAACTCGAATGTCAAAAAGTGTAGAATGAATCATTCTCAGAATGGCGAAACGGTCATAGGCGAGCCGTTACAACAGACTCCTCCCAAAAAAAAGAAATTTACCGAAAATCGAAAATTGCAGATATTACATACTACCCTCCTTAAAAGAAGTTTCGTCCTGAATCTTAAAACAAGTAGGGAGAAGCAATATCCCACCAGGAACATCTCAACGAGGTACACAACAACCGTGCAACTTATGCCCACCAGCGAAATGTTACAAGAACGGAAGGAGGCATACAGCGTGAAAGTGTGCTCAACGACAATCATCACCACGTCACAAGCAAGGATAAAACACGATCACCAAGTGCCAAGCACCACCAACCGGATAACGCAATCAAGTCAATTATCCGAACCATCAAGTGACAAAAGGCGCCTATTACAGGAAAACATGCACAGTAGAATGAAGCGCACAGCAATCCGCAAAGGCAACCACGGAAATCTCCAACCGCGTCGACGTTCTCGAAAACCACACTAGGCATCTCTGTGTCCCTTCGGATCAGAGATGCAAACTCGATTCCCGAACCTCCCAGTTACTGTCTCGCAATGCACGGCTCGGTGTCCTAATTGACCACAAACGAAACAGTTGACTAACGGTGAACGGCCACTCTCCGTGGTACGAGATCAGGCAACAATAATCAGACAACCACGATGATCAAACAGAACGATCGAAAAACAAGGATCGAATAACAATGATCGAACAACAATGATCGAACAACGATGATCGAACAACACCGATCAAATCACAATGATTGAACAACAACGATAAAAAACAATGATCGAACAACAACGATCGAAAAACAATGGTCAAACAATAACGTTCGAACAATAATGATCGAACAACACCCCACAATTCGCACTTAACTCAAGGCATTAAAAGAGCCGGTAGAAACTAAAAGATGTTACTTTTGAGCAAGGTTCACAAGAATCGAACCGAACTCAGAAAAGTCACAGCAATAACCAGATCGATCCAACACAAGGTCACGGCTCTTTCGAACGATAAAAACCGAAATACATAATAAGTTCAGAAAGTATCAACGAACACGAGCGAGTCGAAAGAATGGAGAAAGAGAAAATACAGAAGTCAAAATAGTACGGGTATTACCTTCGACCTCATCCACGAAATTCACAAAAACGGAAGCAAGGTAACAATACATTAAACAACCGACACATAACGGAACAATCACCGATGTACACGGTATACCAACCCAAGCTCTAACAGCTCGCACATGTGCGATAACACAGAAATCACCACGAGGCGACAACATTCAATACCAACATCTCACCTCTCACAGAGGGCTAACACAACAAATGTGTGGAAAACGACTCAATGCTCACACCGCCAATTCGACTACAACTCACAGGGCCAACATCCTAACAACAACGCTAGCGTCACATATACATTCCTGGACCGCAAATAGGAATGATAGGTTTTAAAAACGAAAACCACCTTTGAGAATAATTTGAAAACACTAATTGATCTCGAGTATCATATATAAAAAGTAGTACAAACATCGTCATCGAGACTTTGAAAAACCACCTTGCGTTTGAAAAAAATGAGGACACCTTTCTTTAAATTAAAACTTTTCAGAAATATTCGACCTTCGGGTCTAAACAATTGCATTTATAAATCATTAAAAATATCTCAAAATATTTTTGGTCCTCAAAGTGGAATAAATTTAAAACACACAGTGGCGCTAGTAGGCACCTTGAAGGTACCGCGAGAAAACAATCCATTTTAAAAGTACGTCTCGAGATTTATTTTCTAAGATACTCAAGGTTTTCAAAAATCTAATAGGCCAGAATGCCCAAAACTCACACATATCGACGTACACTAAAACACATCCTAGTACACGCATCAAAACGTTTAAAATCAAGACAATACATGACTTTTGACAGAAAACAAACGGTAAAATACCACAGTCGAAAACCGCCTAGGATTCAGAACAAAACCACTGACCCCATTCGAGGCCTCTAAGGACCATCCCGCACTGGCTAGTGAACAAGTCGAACGCGTATAAGCACAAAGCTTCCATGAGAGGACTTGTAAAACGAGCAAATCAATTCGAAAATCATCAGCAACGGACAAAAGCAACAGTAAAAAAAAGTCATCATCCGCGATGACACTCCTCGAATAAACCAAATACGAGAGTCGACTAAATACATATCGTGAAATCAAAATCCACAGAAGGATTCCATCACTTAACAAATAATCATAAAAATAGCTCGTGTCACACGAGGCACAACACAAAGAAGGAAGACTTACATCCACAGGTCGCACGAAGATGATGATCGCCCCACGATACTAATCACGACCAACCAACTCGGACGACGCATCGCGACACGACTCAGTCAGATAAAATCTGACGAAACAAAACTCAGCAGACTCAACTTGACCCGACAGCCTAGGTTTCCACAACCTAAGCTCCGATACCATTTATGTAACACCCCCAATCCGCTTAGGGATATTACACGCCGTAGAACCTTTCCTCAAGGATATACGAGGCTGGTAACAAAATCAAACAACTCAACAATGCCTTTAAGGCTAACAAGACTCAGTAGACCGATTTGGTCTTTCAGCAAATACATACAACTCAATCTTATTACATGCCCACACAGGGGTTAAAATGTAACGCACTACCGTACAACGGGTAAAACACTGCAGCGGAAATAAGGTACAACAAAACCAATACGATATCGTATGGATCCTCATGTGATTAGTATCGATCATCTTTCATCATCCTTCATGCCGACCTTGTGTCATGCTCCCCAAAACCTGAATGCAAAATAGACATCCACCCCCCGATTTCTCGGGGGTTAGCAAAATTCCACTATTTTGCTAGTACAAGTATGAAATCATACGAAATGTAACAAACAAATAGAAATCACGAATCGGGCACGACAAATAATTACAAAAGACTTCCCGAGCAGTTTTATTAATTAGAAACCATCAAAGAAGTGTTTGAAAATAAATTCCCCATCTCGGGGATTCTAAAAATAGAAACTTTGTTAGACCTCAAGTCCTTAGTTGAAAAATAACCATTTCAAAATTAATGGGTCTCGGCCCAAAATCACTTTCCATAAAACGACCTTTACAAACCGTTGGGATCTCATCCCAAATCTCATCAAATCACAGTACACGAGAATAATATCAAGGTTCGTTTTCCAACATCAAAATCCACAACCCAAGGTTTAAACACAGACGACAAATACTCTAGTGCCATCCTAGCCAAGTAAGCCAAACGAACAACTTACCTCTTACACACTTAGTCGATGCATGCAATCATGAAAACCGTTCAAAAGCACTCATTCCCGGAAATGCCATAATCAAATCACATTTGTAAAATGCACCACAATTAATCGTCGATCCACGTCTCTGTGGACCCCTACCGAGACCCCGTCGGATCTAACCCGTAGTGGTTAAAAGCAAGCTCGTCGATCCACGTCTCTATGGACCCCTACCGAGACCCGTTGGATCTAACCAGTAGTGAGCATACACACACACGTTACTCATGCAATACTAATATGCTAAGAATGTAAGTTCATTAAGAATACTTACTAGAGATGACCACTTATCCGACACCATTATCAAACTCTTCAAAACACAACAACACAATTAACACGGAATACACGATTCCACAACGTTAAACCAATGGAAACATCATTAAAACCTTCAACATTCAAAATAATCAAATCAAAATCAACTCACACGGATCACAGTCATGAGGGTAAACCAACCATCGTAAATCCAACATGTAAACTCTATTTGCAGGATACAACTCGTATAAGAAAATACTTGCCTCGAAACTATGATTGAAGCGAGACGATGAATGAGATACGGTCGGACAGCCCCGAACTCCTGAACGTAACCAAGCACACGATAGCACCGATAAAACAACGAGGATAACAATGCACGAATTACCAACACAAAATGATGATCGACTCGGAATCCTCGAGCACTTATAATCCTACGGAAGAAACAACAAAAACAAGATCACAAAGAGGACCGAGACCAACAACACTATGAATTACATCAAGGCATTGAAAGAAACTCATTGAAACATTTAATCGATCATTAAATGTTCAATGATTTCCAAGAACACTCAAATCGTCAATCGAGTTAAACCAACTCGAAGTATGGATATACAATTCATAGAATACGATTAATAACATCATTAGACAACAATCGGTTTATCAAAACCGAATGGAAAACGAAATCAAGAACAAAACTCCCAAAAAGTCAACTTGAAGGAAAATCAAGAAATATACCTTGATTCGACAAAGAACAATGGATTAAATGATGTTAAACACAAGAATACTACTAAGATTAATCATACCCATCATGGATTAATCAACAATACGGAACGAATCGGACAAAAACCCCAAAACCGCAAAATTTCCCAAAATAGGGTTCTAGGAAATCTAACCTTGATTCGCTTGAGCAAAGGAGCTATGGAGGGATTAATCGATGATATGAACTCCCAAACTTTGTGGATTAATTGCTTGACAACATATCTCCTTGATAACCAGGCCTCCAGCCGCGGAGAGGAAAAGATGGAAATGAAAAACGGATGAAAATATGACTACTCTGTCATATTTATACTGGCACGGCCTAGCGTGCACTAGCCTTCCGGACTAGCGTGCGCTATCGGCCAGTATCGGCCCAGAACCCTCGGTCGGGGCCCGCACAACCCGGCACTACTGACCCAGCCTGCCGACCGGGACCTGCCTGTCCGACCGCAATAGCGTGCGCTGCGCGGATGCTAGCGCGCGCTAGCCGACCTGTCCCGAACTCTCTGGACTAAACTGCTCGGCCAGATAATGTGCGCTAGTCGGCCGGCAGCGTGCGCTACACATGCCGATTAGCACGCACCACGACCGACAGTAGCGTGCGCTACCTGCCGATCCTTCCCGAGCCCAGAACTCCAGAAACCTTACTGCCCAGTCCGATAACGTGCGTTGGTCGGCCGATCTAGCGTGCGCTATACCTGCCGAGCTAACGTGCGCAGTCTTCCGGCAATAGCGTGCGCTACGCCGGTTCTTGACGCGCCTGCCCGGCCATTTCCCAGCACTTTCGATAGTGCCTTCCGCACCTGTCGGCGGTGCCCGGACTTCCAGCAGTGCACTGCCGCTTTGTCCGGCTAGTGCCCGGCCGCCGTGCAGCGGTCGATTTCCGAAAACGCATGGAACGAACACGAAGAAATGCTCGCGGACAACATCATCGATCCGAAATGAAATACCATGCAACAATTAATCACGCGCGTCCATAAAAAGGGTTAAGACAACAAATACGAAGGCGGATACCGACATTTTGGGAAATTACAAAATGGCCCAAAATGCCCGAAAATCACTATACGTGATCCAATAACCAAACCAAAGTTCACAACACGTCTAACAAGGTTAAACGGACTTACGAAGAATACGAAACAACAGTTTCGAATGAGATACGTGAGTATCGAAATCAAATGTGGAAAAGTCGCCAAAAGCACGGAACTCAGCAAAACGACATCGAAACGAACTCGAATGTCAAAAAGTGTAGAATGAATCATTCTCAGAATGGAGAAACGGTCACAGGCAAGCCGTTACGACGGACTCCTGCAAAAAAAAAAAAAGAAATTTACCGAAAATCGAAAATTGCGGATATTACATTGCCTACCCGGCAACCCGCCGGGTCCGACCCATCGACCCGGTGGAAAATTAAAAAAAAATTGAAATATGGCCGTTAGACCCGGCGGGTCGGACCCGTGACCCGGCGGGTCTAACGACTAGTTCAGTATTTTAAAAAAAACAAATTCCTATCTATAAATACTTCACTACTCAACACATTTTTTTCACACCTTCAATATAATCTCTCTCTCAAACTCTCCTTGCTAATTTCTATGAATATAAAGAATTATTGTGTGAATTTTTTGATACGTATTTTCGCGTAGAAGGATTTTATTTATTGCCAACGTATTGGGATAAAACTAAAGATTTAATAAAACTATTAAGGGTTTTTGAAAATGCAACTAAAGATTTAAGTGGTTGTTATTATCCCACGTCTCCTAAAGTTTTATTTCATTGTTGTTTTATTGTATCTGAAATGGATTCTTGTAGTAAATCCGAAAGATTATCGAATACTATTTACAATATGTGTTTAAAATGGCTAAAATACTTTAATCGAAAGGTAAGTAAGGTAAGTCAAGTAAGTAAAAAGAACTACGTATGGCTTTGATTCCTCACGAGGATACGCAGGCAATTTAATTTTAATTGAAAACTTAAAATTAAATACAAGTCCATTTTTTTTAACTCTTCTCAAGTAAAGAACTACATGGAGCTTTGATTACTCACGAGGATACGTATGCAATTTAATTTTAAGTAAAAACTTAAAATTAAATACAAGCTCATTTTTTCAAATAATTTTCTTGTTCACTTATAGTTATTTTTCGTGTATAAAATAATAACAAATAAAAATTTTATATACTTCTAAAAAAAATGAGACGGGTCGGACCCGGACCCGGACCCATGGCCGACTCGTCGAACCGCCAACTCGTACATTTCATATGTACGGGTGGGGTTCGGGTCCTGGCCTGCCGACCCGGCGACCCGCGGGTCCGACCCGGCGACCCGCGGGTCCGACCCGGACCCGGCGATGGGCACGTCTATTTCGACTACGGCACTCTGTTAGAATATGTGAATGAATGTAATTTGTGAATATATTCTCGTTTCCTTGAATAGTGCTAGTAATACTTATAAATCCTATTAGTTATTACGAGTAATTAGGGTTGTTAACAAATCAAATTATTTTTTATATTCGAATTCGTTTAACTTGATTTGAATTTTGAATAAGAATTATATTTTATATTCGTATAATATTTGAATCCGAATATAAATATAACAGTATTCGATTCGAATATTCGATTCATTTATTTATATATATAATACCTTTATCTAATATATATATTTGTAATACCCGATTGTAATTCAGTTATTATCATTCAGTAATTATCGTTCAATAATTGTCACTCAGTAATTTTCACTCGTTAATGATCATTTGTCACTCTTATTCAATCATTGTATTCACCGTTCGGAGTATATTGGTATCACGTATCAGTTTTATTCATCACTCAACCCGGTTGGATAGTCGGGCCGAGCATATCATCATTGTCATCTTTGTTGTGGGCTGTGTGTGAGGAGTAGCGCACGCTACGTACTCTCTTTAGCGCGCGCTAATTGAGTACAGGTAGCGCACGCTACCACTCAGCATTAGCACACGCTAATGTTGTTCAGGCTGACAGTCCAAAAGGCACTGGACTGCAGGTGAGTTAAAAGTAGCGCACGCTACGAATGGTAAGTAGCGCGCGCTAGTGGGTTGTAGTAGCGCACGTTATACATTTAGGTGTAGCGCGCACTAAGGTCGGACAGGCAGAGTCCAGTAGGGTACTGGACTGAATTAGATTAATTTATAGCTCACGCTATGAGAAGTTTTTAGCGTACGCAAACGGTGTAGTAGCGCACGCTAAATATTGAATGTAGCGCACGCTATCGCGAGCAGGTCAGAGGACAGAAAGTCTGGATTTCAGTTACTGGGCATCAGATTTTTAAGTTAGCGCACACTAACATAGTGGGGTTAGCGCACGCTAAGTGTACAGCCGTAGCGCATGCTACAAAAAGTTACGTAGCGCACGCTACCGTTTTCGGACAGTGGGTACTAGACAACCCAAAATACCCGTTAGCGCACGCTAAGAACTGGGGCTAGCGCGCGCTAAACTGGGATTTCTATAAATATGACGGTTCAACCCTTTCGTCGTCATTTTCATTTCTCACTTCGTTTTTGGGCGATTCCAGCCGATTTTGGACGATTTGGAGAGTGTTCTTCGAGGTGCAATCATCAATCATCACCTTCAAGCTTACCATTCGGATTAATCATCATTTTATCATCCCCATCACATCAAATCAAGGTAATAATTTCTTGGATCTAGTATTTCGGATTTTTGGGTTTTTCTTCCGATTTTCTTCGTGTAAGCTTGGATTATTGTTGGAATATGTTAGAGATGGATTATCTACCTTGGATAAATGTATTCCTACGGATTTATTGTTGTATATTTCGGATTTCATGTATTGTTGAGGTTTGATTCAAGAACACTTTGGGGTTGACTTTGATATTTTTGGGGGGTTTTCGATTAGATGTTGTCGTTAACTCAAATTGTGGATTCCTATGGGATTATTGATATCATTTAAGTTGTTTTGTTGGTTTGAAATACTCATTTTGGAGTTGGTCTTGATATAATCGGGATTTGGATATTATCGAAGGTTGTGTGTTTGCTAAGTGTTCGCTAGAATGCCTCAATGAGTTGGATATTGTTGTATCGACGTTTGAGTCGGTTATAATCGTGTTTGATTCGTATATTGAGCATTGTTGGTAATTGTCATTCAAGGTTTTTCAAGCGACCGACATCTCATTGTAGGACGTTTGTTCGAGGAAGGACATTTTTCACCGGTTGAGTAAGTTAATTCTTACTCGGTTAAAAGGATATTCATTCCTTTCATTGTTGTTCATTCATAATCATAATTCATTCATAATGTATTAACCGCATTGAGACTTGTAATTTTCAATTAATCACTTCATTCACGAGGAACGACGGTTCCAATCATTTCATTGAGCTAGCATTCGTTTCACTATCGTTTCATCTCGGTGAGTCATTCTTGACTTTGTCAGATTGTATTTCATTATATTCATTGGTCACTTTTGATCGTGTGACCTTCTGGGTTCATATTGCGTAGCCGGGTAGGGATGTGTGGGATTTTTAGTCGGGCACACGATAGTCATGTGTTTGTAGGTCACAAGTCGTCCAGAAACAAGTCTAGAGGGGGTGAATAGACTTGTTGAAACTCTTGAACTCTTTTTCTCGAAGAGTGAGTTTCTTCAGCTGATGATCAAACAAATGACTAGGAGTCGTTTGTTCTTGGATATGTGCGGAAGTCAGCTGATGACGAATATAAATATTAACTTAATGAAACACTTAACAATGGATGCAGCAGTTAGAGTATGATGCAGTAAAACAGTAAATAACACAGGCAATTTTATAGTGGTCTCAGAGGTGGGGTAATCCTCTACTAATCCACTTTTCTCCAAACCAGTTGGAGATGAATTCACTATAATTCTCAACCAGTGATAAATATTACAGTGATTCACTACACACTACAACAGCTTCCAACCAGTGGAATTCCGTGCCGTTGTACACAAACTTGACTGCCTTGCACCTCTTGATCCGCGATCCTCGGATGCCTTTACAGTCTGCTACTTCAACCAGTGAAGTACCCCTTACTCAAGATTTAAAGACAAGAGTGTTTGTCTTCTCCAACTAAAGAGCTTCCTTGAATATGAACGTTTGGATCTGCTCTTTTTCTCGATGCTATTTGTTTGCTTAGGATTGCTTTGTTTGCTTTGATCGCTTAGAGTATAAGTTCGCACCGGTAGTTGCTCAGTTTCAAATCTCTGGATATATATAGATCACGATCTCTGAGCTTCTTCCTTGTAGCCGTTGCAAATATTAACAAATCCGTCCGTTGGAGAGAGACTTCATTGTTTAATATTTTCTGAACGTTGCAAGGCTGGATTCCCTTTATTTAATTTCATCTTCCGACCGTTGTGATGACTTACGCATGAGCGCCGAATCTTTTGAATATAAAAGGATTAACGTCTTCACGGTGGGTCAGGATGATTTAAATAAATCATATCTCTTGCGGGAATCACTCCAATTTGTCCCTTCACGTTGCATGTGAGCTTTCCGTAATATTTGACTTTTCAAAGCATGCTGACGTGGACTTGGAGTACTAGGCTGTAGTTGAGTAGACTGATGTGCAGCTTACTTCTCTGCAGTAAGTCGTCTCGGCCGTATAATGTTTGAGACTTGTCGATCGGGTGACTTCCGAGGTTCCTCAGTGCATCTGGTCAAACTTCTCGATAAATTTTAGTTGACCAGGCTACTCGATTGGAGTCACTGTACTTCTCTTGATAGACTAGACTGTACTTTAGTACTTAGCCGATTTTCACCTAACTAACTTTGGCCTACGTAAGATACTCATTTGGTTCTTCTTTACATTTTGCCAATTTTATACATAACACATTTTGGCCTATGGAAGATACTCATTTGGTTCTTCCTTACATTTCGCCAATAAATAAACATTTGATTTTAAATTAATGACATCATCAAAATCTAACAAGTATTCCTAACAAATTCCCCCTATTTTGATGATGGCAAAACTAAGTAAGCAATCAAATGGCCAAGTCGCACTTAAGTGCAAGACAAAGCGAAATCAGTCTAATATTGAGACAACTGGAAAATTGTCATTCAACAGACTGTTCATAAAAGTTTTCTGACTTATCATAGAAATTATACAAGAATGTTTAAGTACAGAAAAATAAAATTACAAGTAAGAAAAAAAAAAAAATTATATAAAAGGTCATCTGCCTCTTCCTCTGCCTCTGCGAGCAGTGCCGCTAAGTGTCCGAATGGTTTGGCTCAATGGGTCTTACCTTGACCGGAGCAAGGCCATACTTCCTTTTCACCACTAGAGCTGCGAAGTCTGCTCCTCTGCGATCTGAATTTGTTTTCAAGGCGGACTCGCTTGATTTCCTCTGGAGTTTTAGTTCATCAAGTTCACCATCCATGCGGTGGTGCTTCTTCACTACGAATTTAGGGATCATGGGAAAAGCTTTTGTTCTTTTGCATGCTTCTTTAGAATAGCCCAAAGCTTGGGATGAAGCTGCTTCCATCCAGTTGATGAAAATCTCCTGTGGGAGAGTTTGTCATCTGAAGAAGTTCCCAGGACATAAAAGTCTCGATGAACTTCTTCCTAGCAGCTCCCCAAAATTCAATAGCTTCAAGTGGGCAGAAATCTTCCACATACCACAGCTCCAGACCTTCCCACTCAAGAGTAGGTTCGAAGCCTCCTCTGGTCCTTCTGCGCTTCCCTTCCCTTGGTGAGTCGGCCTTGTCTTCTTCTTCTACAGTTCCTTCCTCTTCAGCTAGATGGTCCTTCAAGCCGGGAACATCCCGCTTTTTCTTACTTCAATTCTCTCCCTTCCCCCTGAATCCTCTCTTCCCCCTTTTTGCCAGCATCAATGAGGGTTGTTAATTGTTGCTCCATGCGGCTCATCCAGTCAGACATGCCAAAAGGCATTCCGCTGTTTGTAGGAGGAGGAGGTTGAGGGATCTGACTTTGCAGCAAGGTATCAATCTTGGCATTTATCTGTTGAAGGTCAGGAGTGACCTGTGTTGACAGCAGCTCCCCAAGGGTGTCTCTGACAATCTGCTTGATCAGCTCAGTCATGTTGGGAGATAACTGAGCTGATGGGGAGTGTTCTCCTGAGCCTTCAGCAAGGGAGCCACTCGACTGCAGGCTCCTGTCTGCAGCAGGGAGGTCAGATAGAGTCTTCTCTGGGGTGCCTGACCTTGAGTCCTCTGCCAGCTCTGCATCTAGGCTGGTGTACCGGGGAGGCACAACAATCCTATCTGCAGCTTCGTTGGTAGGCTCTGGCTTCTTCTCTGGCTCCTTTGCTCTTTCTTCCTTTTTCCCTTCTTCTTCATCAGATTTCTCTTTTTCTTTCTCCTCATCTTTTTCTCTCTCTTCTCCAGCCGCCACACCAGCTCCTCCTTCACCTCCATCATCATGATCATCATCATCATCATCCTTAGCATCATCTTTTTCCTTCTCTCCTTCATCATCATCATCATCATCCTTATTTTCTTCTTCTTGTTCTTGCTCCACTTCTTCTCCTTCTTCTTCATCTTCCTCATCTTCCACTTCTTCTGTTTTTTCAATTTCCTCTGTCTCCTTTTCAACTGGTATGTTTTCTTCTTGTTCTTCTTTTGCTTCTTCATCCTCCTCAACCAAGTTGATAATTTCATTCTCTTCATCAACTTCTTCTATTCTAATCTCCTTTTCTTCTTTCTCTTCCTCCTCTTCTCCAAAAGTACCATCAAAAACACTCAACATTATAGAATGGATAAAATGGTCCATGTTAGTCTCAAAGTGAGACATGAACCGATTATCTGGAGGAGTAAGGTTAAGTCGACTCCTTGCAAAAATCGGTCAGACATCCTCGTGGCTTGGGGGTAATCCCAACCACTAGTTTCAATAAAAATTTGAAAATTTGAAAAGGACATGGTTTTAAGAGTTTTCCACTCCTTAAAAATATTGACAAAAGAATGTTTTTACGCTTGTGGCTTGACAAGTCAGTAGTTGTTCTATGGAAAGATTAAAAGTGTTGTTTTCTAATGATTGAATGAGTAATGCCTTGTGGATAGATATGACAAGACCTGCTTCCTCTTCTTCGGTCATGTATACGGGAGGAGTAATGACAGTACAATTCTTGTTTCGGTGCACAGTGCAGGCAAGTCTGGGTAAGTGGGACTGAATCGTGGATGGCATGATGTTCAGCCGATCTCCTTCACCGACTGCGGCTTCCTTGGCCTCTTTGGAGAGGGTTCGGTGATGACCGCAGATTGGAAGGTCCTTCGGCTGGTCCCCTTCTCTTGAAACGGATGGCGATTGGAGTGTCATCAGACTCATGCTCGGACTCGACTGCAGTTCCGACCTCAGCTGCAGGTTGGTCCGAGTCTGTCAGATCGTACCTTGGGCAATAGCTCGAGTCTGGTAAGTCCTTCAATATCTGGGCTGCCCTCCCAGTGACTCCAACCTTTTTCTTATCATGGTCCATATGACCTAACCTCTTGTTCGGGTGGAAAGGGTCAATGTTTCCCTTGGCCACCCGATCTGCTCAAGAACCAACTAAGATGCGTTAGAACGCCAACTTAGTCTTGAACTTCTTCTCTCCTCGAGCCATTCGACCTTGTTCACTTCACGAACAAGTTGCCTGAAAATGTAATCGGCCCACTCAACTTCTTCTCGAATTAGCGCACCCAATACCATGAACTTTGAGGATGATAGTTGGTCATAGCTTCCTGCCATTCCCATGACTATTTTATTGGTGATGTCCAGAGCGACTCGGTAAACTCTTTTCAATTCATTTCTTTTCGCCGTAAACTTCAACTTCTCCGGACATTTTCAAGCTTAATCGTCTTCCATGTCTCGGCGGAGATTGTTTGAGTGCTTGACCGCCAAACCGCTATTTTTCATCCCGAATACGAGCGAATCTTCTCTGTATCTATGGTGACTTGTACTCCACCGACCGTGCTCGAATCAGTCTTTGAATCAGTGCAGCGTTGCGGTAAAATTCAACCACGTCTTCTTTGAACAAGTGTTGAGGGTTGATTTCAAGAAACGGGTAGATGCCGTTTAGTTTCATCGCTCGGATTAGGTCGAGCATATCAAAGTCGTCTAGATTTGCTTCTAGTAATCCCTCGAAATCGACGACCATGGAAAAGATAACCTGGTCCTTCATCGCCTTTAAGTTTGCTCCGTCAACAGATGCCATTTCTGCAAAAAGATTTTAGGATTTAATGTGTATTTTGCTCTGTGAATTTTTAGGGTTTCTGAAAGCGTAAAGAGGAAAGTGAAAGGGTTTTCTTCCTTATAAAGAAGATGAAGTGACGTTTGGATTAGTTTATTATAAGTTTACGCCTTTTCATATTCTTTTGAATTTCAAGTTTGAATCGGTGGCCCCATTTAAAAATTGACGGTTGATTCTGATTGGCCACCGTAGAGGTTAATTAAATGGGCGTGTGACGCGTGTATTTAAAATTGCCATTTGGCTTATAAAATGTATTTTTAAATGCTATTTCTTAAGCCAAAATAATATTATAAATATGGCAGATAAAATTAAAAATTAGAGATCAGTTTAGAGAACTTAGTAGTCCGATTCGTTGACCGTTGACCGCTCTGCTACAGTGAGTTTGACTTCTCGCCTGGTACTGCTGTCTGCCTAAGTTGCTTCGGCGCCTTCGTCTTCTACTTTGCATCGGCTTAGGTGATTCGGGGTTCGTCCTTCCTTCAACTTGCTTGTAACTAGATTCCCAATCTAGTAATCCAAGATCTCTGCTCGGCTCTAGGAATCTCTCTTCGCGGGGTTTGGTGAAGATGTCGGCTATTTGGTAGTCTGTGCTGACTCTTTCAACTCTAACCCTTTTGTTAAGCACGTGGTCTCGAATGAAATGGTGCTTAACGTCAATGTGCTTCGTCCTTGAGTGCAAAACCGGATTGTTGGTTATTGCAATAGCACTATTGTTGTCACACCATATTGGAACTTCGTTGGCAATAATATTGTAGTCCCTTAATTGTTGTCGATCCATAGGATCCGCATGCAACAGACTACTGCAGACTAGGTATTCGACTCTGTAGTGGAGATAGAGTTAGAAACCTGCTTCTTGCTAAACCAGTATATCAGTCTGGTTCCTAGGAATTGACACGTTCCACTAGTGCTCTTCCCGTTGATTTTGCATCGTGAAATCCGCATCTGAGTATCCTGATAGCTCGAAGTTGTCATCCTTGGGATACCATAGTCCAACATTAATGGTAGACTTTAGGTACTTAATTATTCTCTTAGCTGCATCTAGGTGTGATTGCTTCGGCTTGGACTGGAATCTTGCACAAACTCCAACTGCATATGATATGTCCGCTGCTTGCGCTAGGTACGAAGAGATCCGATGAGTCCTCTCAGTAGTGGGTTGAGTCAATCGATATTCTGCCTCGTCTGCATCCGGTGAGTACTTGTGCTCATTGGAATTCTTGCGAGTTTGGTGATTCCATTCCATATCTCTTGATGAGATCTCGGGTATACTTTGCCTGGTTGATGAAAATTCCTTTTTCCATCTCGCTTAACTTGTAATCCGAGAAAGAAGTTAAGCTTTCCCATCATACTCATCTCGAATTCTCCTTGCATGAGGTTGGAGAATTTCTCACATAGTTCTGGATTGGTTGACCCGAATATGATGTCATCCACATAAATCAACTATTAGAATGTGGCCTTCGTGCTCCACTCTGAATAGGGTCTTGTCCACTTTTCCTTTGCAAAATCCATTTTTATCAAGAAACACGACAGTGTTTCATACCATGCTCTCGGTGCTTGCTTGAGTCCATACAGAGCCTTCAACAGCTTATAGACTTTGTCTCCTTTGACAAAACACAGGGTTGCTCTACATAGACTTCTTCTTCTAGGATTCCATTTAGAAACGCACTTTTCACATCCATCTGGTAGACTTCAAAATCCTTGAATGCGGCATATGCGAGGAATAGTCGATGGCTTCTAATCTTGCAAGTGCATAAGTTTCATCAAAATCTATTCCCTCACATTGTGCATATCCTTTTGCTACGATGCGGCTTTATTCCTAACAACACTCCGTCTTCATCACTCTTGTTTTTATACACCCATTTGGTGCCAATAACTTTCTTGTGATTAGGTGCATGCATTAGTTCCCAAACATTGTTTCTCTCCATCTGCTCCACTTCCTCTTGCATGGCATTAATCCATGAATAATCTTCCAAGGCTTGTTCTGTTGTCTTGGGTTCAATTTGCGACATGAAACATGAGAACATCGCCATTCCTATTTGGTAGAGTTGGATCGTCTTGTCTTGACTCCATCGATCAACTTTCCGATAATTTGCTGAATTGGATGATCTTTGAGCCATTTGGGGATCTCGTCCTCTTAGGTTTGTTCCCCTGTTGGATTGCTCGGTGGTTATCTGCATCTGTGGATTACAGTGCAAGCAATCGATCGGCTACCGCCTTGTCATCTGCAGCTTGGTTGCAGGTGCAGATGAGTCTTTGTCGGCCTCATTTGGGTCTTCTTCGGCAAGCTGGATCGAGATAGGTTTGGTGATCTGTCGATCTGCGATTGGGTCTTCATCACCGCAGTTGGATCATCAGGTGATCTGCAGTGAGTCCACCATTCCAGTGTCATGTACAATGACTTCTTCAAGGGTTGCCGACTTGAGCTTGTTCTCAATTTGCTCAAGCATTTCTGTACTCAACAAGAGATTCATCAAAAACAACATGGGGTGTTTCCTCCACAACTAAGGTTCTTTTGTTGAAAACTCTATATGCCTTGCTTCTTTGGGAATATCCCATAAATAGACCATCATCGGTTTTAGCATCAAAGGCATTTAGTTGTGTTTTACCGTTGTTGTGGATGAAACACTTACAACCAAAAACATGAAAGTAAGCAACGGTAGGAGTTCTATTATTCCAAACCTCATAGGAGTTTTGCCATGTCTCCCTACTATCATACTCTGCTGCAGGTGTGACAGTGTGTTGGACTTGACCCGTAACCTCTTGGGTAGGTCCGCTTCGCAATCATGGACCTTCTTTGCTTCCTTCGAGTTACATTCCTTCTTTCGGCAACACCATTCTGCTGGGCGTCACAGGCCGCAGAGCTCATCTTTGGATCCCATTCGATCGGCCAAATCGGTTATCGCCTTGTTGAGAAACTCTCCTCCTCTATCGATCTGATCTTGATTATGGAGAGGGATTTCTCATTCGGATCCTTCTCAGCCTCGAGTAACTTGGTCAAGGTTTCACTTTTCTTGTATAGAAAAATGATCCAAGTGTACCTTGAATAATCATCTACAATCACAAGAGCATGCTTTACGCGCTCAAAGTCCTTGGCTTGATAGGACCAAATAGATCCATGTGGAGTAGATCTAAGATCCTTGTTGTGAGCGTTGTAGGGTGCCCGGCTTGAACGACGCCTTAGTCTGCTTTCCCTTCGACATGCATCACGAGTGCTTCCTTCTTGAATGCTTCATTTGGAAGTCCTCGACCGACTTCGAGAGCTAATCTTGTTGATGGCTTTGAAGTTCGGGTGACATAGTCTTTTGTGCCACACCCTGACCATTCTCATTTCTGAGTCTTGGATAGAAAACAGGAGTTAGGTGTTCTGTGTTCCAATCAATCATGTATACATCTCTTCTTCGGAAACCTTGTAGCTTTCTTTCTCCAGATAAGATGTCTATCACCATACACTTCAAGATGGTGAAGACTACTAGATTCTTCTCGTCGCAGAATCGGCTTATGCTCGGAGGTTGTATTTGAGACCTTTGACATAATGGACTTTGGATATTACAATGTTTCCTCGGTGCGGCTCTCCAAAGCCTTTTATGTCCTCTAGAGCTATCTCCAAAGGTTACATCGGGACCTCTTTCTTTGATATATTTGGTCAACATCTTCTTGTTCCCGGTCATGTGCCTTGAGCATCCAGTCTACAAACCACTCTTCACCTCCAAAATTTGAGCTTGAGGAGATGTGGTTGTAGTCCTTCCACCTCTTACGCAATTAAACAAGCAGAGATTTAGGTACCCAAATTTGTGTGGGTCCTTTGGGGTTAGTGGGTTTCTGGAGAATTGATTTCTCCTTGGATTATAGGAATTATTATTATTATTATAACCCTTATACGGTGCACGTGGTCGAGGTCTAAATCTCTGGTTGGATTGTATCTGGATATTCCTCAAAATAATGTGGGCCATTTCTAAATCTAGGTGGGACCATTTGTTAAACCTTTGTGGTCTCCACACTTGTTCGTTTTGGTAATTTGGATAACCTTGAGGTTTCCATGCCCCTCCCATTATGAAATCTATTTTTAGGGAGTTGTTGGTAATAGTGGGCATGTTGTGCAGAACTTGCTTTTGCACAGGCCCTTTGCTTAGTCGCTGTCTAGGTGGGTCATGCAGTGTAACATTGCGACTGACTAGACGTTTGACTTTTGTTGCTGCTTTTGAAACTCGGTTTATACACGTGCTCAGTGATCGAGACCATTGTTTCTCCTTGATGAAAGTGGTTTTAGAACTAGAGGGAGTGTGGGGATCATATCCAAGGCCTGATCTGGAATATAGTGGCCTCTTGTTAGTACACAATTCGTCCGGGGTTAACGACGCTTTCGGGAGGTTATTTCCTGCGCTGAGTTTTATTTATACATGCCCGACTTAGTAAACTCGGCTTTGGCATGAGCAAGTGCGGTGACTTTTCTTTAAGTAAAATATTTAGCCGGTCTATCTCAATTTGTATTGGCACTTGCACAGTTTTTAAAATCACCGTATTTGTCTCGGTCTTATTTAAATCTAGGAAGTTTTCAAAATCATTTTTAATTTTTATTCTCATCTTGCGGCTTAGTCTTCTCTCGTCTGACTTGATGTGCGATTTAAGTGTTTCAAAATCTTTGAATAATTGATTTACCGATTCATGTAAATCCATATCTTGCGACATGGTGAGCTATTATTAGAACCGGTAGGTTTAGAGGTTACCTCTTCATCGCCCAAGTTTGCCATCGTGCAATCATATTCCTCGTCGTCATCGTAAAAGAAGCCGCTTGATTCGACATGCTCTGGTCTTCTCCGATGAGAGCTTTTCTTGTCTTCCTTCGGCCACCTCCTTTTTGGTTTCGTCCTTCTTGAGCTCGGGACAATCCATTTGGATGTGTCCTATCTTGTGGCGATTGTAACATTCAACTTTCCAGACTTCCGACTTTCTGGTTTCTTCGGGATTCTCCTTGTAGTTTTTCTTATACTTGGAGTAGTTTTCTGAAGTTCTTGAATCTTTGCATGATGAAAGCCATTTCCTCCTCAAAGTCTAGCGGATTTGGAGGTTTCACATCGGACATGCTCTTAGCAGGGACTCGGCCGCAAATGCGATTCCCTTCTCTGCAGGCTCGATCGAGGATGAACTCGGAAGTTCGAACTCGTAAGCCTTCGGATCAGAGAATAGCTCCTGAATCTTTATCTTATTCAGGTCTTTGGACTCTCTCATAGCTACAGCCTTCATGCTCCATTACGGATTTAGAGATCCGAGGACCTTGAGTGCCATTTCCCTGTTGCCATAAGTCTTGCCCAGGAGTTGATTTCATTGATAATCTCAGTGAACCTTGTGTCCACTTGGTCTATTGATTCTCCATTTTTCATTTTAAAGTTGTCAAACTTTTGGATAGCTATTGACAACTTGTTCTCCTTGATCAGCTCCGTTCCTTCACACATTAGAGCTAATGTGTCCCATATCTCTTTGGCATTCTTACAATTTTTGATCTTGACCATTGTGGATTTGTCAAGAGTTTGGTACAAAGACATCTCCGGCCTGTTGTCAAGATTGGCCGACTTTCTCTCTTCGGGTCGACTCGGTTCTCTTCTTAGGAATTTTTTCGGGCCTCCCACCGCGATTTCCTCGGGCGTGTTGTCCTTCTCGAAAATGAATGGACCATCTTCAATGATGCACCACATGTCGTCATGGATTGAAGATAAATGTGCTGCATTCTTATCTTCCGAGAGATCATACTCGTCACCGAAAAGACGGGTAGTCTAGAGTGCATGTGTTCCATTATAACGTGAGAGATAAGATATATATCTTAATAGATCCGGTTCGTGAAAAAATGAACCAACCTCTCGATACCACTTGTAGGTCACAAGTCGTCCGAAACAAGTCTAGAGGGGGGGGTGAATAGACTTGTTGAAACTCTTGAACTCTTTTTCTCGAAGAGTGAGTTTCTTCAGCTGATGATCAAACAAATGACTAGGAGTCGTTTGTTCTTGGATATGTGCGGAAGTCAGCTGATGACGAATATAAATATTAACTTAATGAAACACTTAACAATGGATGCAGCAGTTAGAGTATGATGCAGTAAAACAGTAAATAACACAGGCAATTTTATAGTGGTCTCAGAGGTGGGGTAATCCTCTACTAATCCACTTTTCTCCAAACCAGTTGGAGATGAATTCACTATAATTCTCAACCAGTGATAAATATTACAGTGATTCACTACACACTACAACAGCTTCCAACCAGTGGAATTCCGTGCCGTTGTACACAAACTTGACTGCCTTGCACCTCTTGATCCGCGATCCTCGGATGCCTTTACAGTCTGCTACTTCAACCAGTGAAGTACCCCTTACTCAAGATTTAAAGACAAGAGTGTTTGTCTTCTCCAACTAAAGAGCTTCCTTGAATATGAACTTTTGGATCTGCTCTTTTTCTCGATGCTATTTGTTTGCTTAGGATTGCTTTGTTTGCTTTGATCGCTTAGAGTATAAGTTCGCACCGGTAGTTGCTCAGTTTCAAATCTCTGGATATATATAGATCACGATCTCTGAGCTTCTTCCTTGTAGCCGTTGCAAATCAACAAATCCGTCCGTTGGAGAGAGACTTCATTGTTTAATCTTTTCGAACGTTGCAAGGCCGGATTCCCATTATTTAATTTCATCTTCCGACCGTTGTGATGACTTCGCATGTGAGCGCCGAATCTTTTGAATATAAAAGGATTAACGTCTTCACGGTGGGTCAGGATGATTTAAATAAATCATATCTCTTGCGGGAATCACTCCAATTTGTCCCTTCACGTTGCATGTGAGCTTTCCGTAATATTTGACTTTTCAAAGCATGCTGACGTGGACTTGGAGTACTAGGCTGTAGTTGAGTAGACTGATGTGCAGCTTACTTCTCTGCAGTAAGTCGTCTCGGCAGTATCTTGTTTGAGACTTGTCTGATCAGTGACTTCCCGAGGTTCCTCGGCTGCATCTGGTCAAACTTCTCTGATAAATTTTAGTTGACCAGGGCTACTCGATTGGAGTCAACTGTACTTCTCTTGATAGACTAGACTGTACTTTAGTACTTAGCCGATTTTCATTTAACTAACTTTGGCCTACAGAAGATACTCATTTGGTTCTTCTTTACATTTTGCCAATTTTATACTTAACACATTTTGGCCTATGGAAGATACTCATTTGGTTCTTCCTTACATTTCGCCAATAAATAAACATTTGATTTTAAATTAATGACATCATCAAAATCTAACAAGTATTCCTAACAGTGTTGGGTTCACCGACACATTGGACTGTGCACACGGTAATGTACCTCCATGAGACTAATTAGGTACAAGGGCGGGTGTGTCCAGACACTCGTCTTGTGCACGTGCACATTCCATTACGGGTGTACTATGATGCCTCTCTTCAGCGTCATTTCATAATTAAGATATATCATGATTTGTGTTTATTCAACTCTTGAGGATTGTTGTTCTGTGTAACTGACCCCGTTGGGGGATATTATTTTCAGGTCATGGCAAGGCAAAGGCACGGAAAGAGAATGTTGACGGAGAGGAGTCCCAGTGATACTAGTATGGGGGCCCAACCCTTTCATTCACTCGTGTTTTCTTTATTTTATTTCCGCTGCAGACTTCCATTTGGATATTCATTTCATTCAGTGTTGTGTATTTTATCTTCACACAAAATATACATGTATTCGGTATTATCTTGGGTGTGTTGTAATGAAACTCCTCATCGGAGTAATCAATGATATACTGTGATTCGGTACTACAATTATATCGCTTAATTCATTCATTTTTATTCACCTGGTGGGTCCCAGTCGGGGGTCCACGGCACTGTAATATCCGCCTAGTTTAGGGTGTTACAGAGTTGGTATCGGAGCGTGGTTTTGAATACTACCTTCCGAGTCATGTCTCATTTGAAATCATCGTTCATCAGACTAGTATCATTGGACTTTCGCGTCACGTGTGACCTGTGCAAGAGTCGAGCCCCTCAGACCAAAGAACAGTAAGATTTCTGACGCCATGGTATAATTTCTAGCAATAAGAATCACTCATTCATCATTCAACAGCCAACAACCCTCTTTCATCATTTTCATTTTTGATCAAGTCGATCATGTTAATTCATTAATCACTCAGTTCATTTCATTGTTCAGATTGTTGATCTTGAGGATCATATCATTAATCTTTTTAACTTGTTCAAGATAATCATTTCAAGAATTTCATCAGATAATCAGGTCACTTCAGTTGATCATTCATGTAATCATCGTGTTTGAGCGCGTATGCTCATTTTCATCATTTCATAATATAATCATAATGTGATATTCATGCGAGATATATAATTATCATATGACTTTCCACTTCAGTATGGAAAGAGCTGGCAGAGGACGCGGGGGAAGAGGCCGTGGTGCGGTCCGAAACCCGAGAGCTCGTGTGAATACACGCGCTAATGCAAGGAATAATGCTAATTCATCGAGCAGTGACGCTGCCACTCATTCACCTGGACGTAATCATTCACTATCAGGGGGTCGTACCCGGGACACTGCTCAGTCAGAAGGTGTTCGGGTTGATCCACCCGCTTTTATGCAGGGCATGATGGCCCAAATGACTCAGATGGCCCAACTGATGGAGACGATGCATAGCTCAACTACTCAAAATCAACAGGCTCCTCTGCCTCCACCTCAGAGGCAAGAGAGGGGTGTGAGCAGTATCATTGGCGACATCTCTCGCCAGAGACCACCTACCTTCGAGGGCTAATCTAGACCGGCGGATATCATTCACTGGCTTGATCATTTCGAGAAACTCTTTGCTATGGTGAACTGTCCTGAGGGACACAAAGTTTCAGTTGCGGCTTACTATCTGGGTAAGGGCGCACATTCATGGTGGTTATCATTGAAGCCCACCGACGGATCTTATACATGGGATCAATTCAGGACTCTCATGATGGAGAGGTATTATACGGCCGCACTCAGGGAGGCCAAGTTGTCAGAATTACTCACTCCCGACCTCTCAGCGGACGATGATGTTCTCGCCATCGCCGAGAAATTTCAGGAGCTACTTCCTTTCGCCTCGTCCATTATTCACTCTGAGGCGGACAAGATCAAGTATTTCAGCAAGAGGTTGAAGCCTCGTTTGCGGATGCAGTTGCTTAATCACAATTGCACCACCCTGGCCGAATTCATTGAGAAAGTTCCTACTTATGAGCTTACTGCTAAAGAGATTGCTAAGCAACAACCTTCATCTGCTGGCAAGAAGTCAAAGAATCGTAATCAGTCTGACGGCAGTCAGGCCACTTTCAAGAAACCTCGTGCGGGCTCTACTTTTTCTGAGCGACCTCCTATGACGCCTAGACCCGCGGAATCTCAGTCACGAGCGGCCAGTTCGGCCATCACCTGTTTCAACTATGAAGAACAGGGTCATTTCAGCACCAAGTGCCTGAGGCAGACTGTTACGTGCCATAACTGTGGGATTGCTGGGCATAAGGCCCGTTTTTGCCGAAGAGACTCTAAACCTACTCCGGCGTCATCTCAGGCCCCGAGACATTCAGTGGTGCAGAATCAGGCCACTCAGTCCGCGTCGTTCAAGACGACAGGAGCAAATAAAGGCGGAGCCAAGAGCTATCAGACGGGAGCGTCCAGTTCGGGGGCCGGCAAGCCCCGAATTTATGAGATGAAGAAGACCGACGATCCAGAGGCCCGGATGATTTCAGGTACACTCGATATTCTATCTCAACCTGAGTGTACCCTATTTGATACTGGTGCATCACATTCATTCATTTCCGAGTCATGTTTGAGTACACTACGTTTGGGTAGTGCTACTAGTTGTGAGCCTTATGTCATTAGTCTACTTGATGGTAGAAGAATTATCGGGAATCGTGATATTAAGGATTGTTCGATTCAGCTTCATGGCCGTGATTGGTTAGCCGACCTAATCGTGGTAGATTTACTGAGAGACGACATCATTCTGGGTATTGATTGGATGGATCGTCACGATGCCGTCATTAGTGTCCGTAAACGTATGCTCACTATCATTTCAGACGATGGGGTCGAATGTGTATTTCAGGGAGGTAATCCCAGCTATTCTGGGAGATTCATCAACTTGATGAAAGCAGTGAAATTACTCAATCAGGGGTGTGTCGGTTATTGGTGCTATATGGCCAAGACCGAGAAACCATCAGTAATGTTGACGGATATTCCTGTAGTGAGAGAATATGCCGATGTATTTCCAGACGAGTTACCTGGTTTGCCTCCACAGAGAGATGTGGAATTCGCGATTGAGTTGGAGCCCGGTACGTCTCCAATATCGAAGGCACCGTACCAGATGGCCCCGACTGAAATGCAGGAGTTGAAGAGTCAATTAGAGGATTTGACCGAGAAGGGTTATATTCGACCGAGTGCGTCCCCGTGGGGAGCACCAGTGTTATTTGTCAAGAAGAAGGATGGTTCATTCCGCTTGTATATTGATTACCGGGAATTGAACCGGGTGACGATCAAGAATAAGTATCCTCTACCCCATATCGATGATCTTTTAGATCAACTTCAGGGAGCTTCAGTATTTTCCAAGATCGACTTAAGATCTCGATATCATCAATTGCGAATTCGAGAGTCGGATATCGCAAGGACGGCATTCCGAACACGCTATGGTCATTATGAGTTTGTGGTGATGCCGTTTGGGTTAACTAATGCACCTGCGGTATTCATGGAGTTAATGAATCGGGTTTCATCGACTATTTGGATCAGTTCTTGGTTATCTTTATTGATGACATTTTAATTTATTCTCGTGACCGGGAGGAGCACGAGTTTCACCTTCATCAGGTGCTCGACGTGTTGAGAAGAGAGCAACTTTTTGGAAAGTTTTCCAAATGTGAGTTCTGGATGTCCGAAGTGACATTTCTCGGACATGTAATTTCATCAGACGGAGTTCGTGTCGACCCTCAGAAGACGGAGGCTATCCGAGATTGGCTACCTCCGAAGAATGTTAAGGAAATCCGAAGTTTCCTTGGATTAGCTGGTTATTATCGGCGATTTGTGGAAGGATTTTCTAAAATTGCTCAACCCATGACGAACCTTTTAAGGAAAGATAAGAAATACACGTGGTCCTATGCATGTCAACAGAGTTTTGAGTAACTCAAGAGCCGGTTAATTTCAGCACCTGTCCTTTCTCTACCGCAAGGGACGGAAGGATTTGTGGTTTTTAGTGATGCGTCCGGACAGGGTCTCGGATGTGTACTACAGAACGGTAAAGTCATTGCTTATGCTTCACGACAGTTGAGACCTTACGAGGTTAATTATCCGACTCATGACCTGGAGCTAGTAGCCGTGGTATTCGCATTGAAGATTTGGCGACATTATCTTTATGGCGTTACCTGTCAGATATTCACCGATCATAAGAGTTTAAAGTATATATTTACTCAGAAGGAGTTAAATATGTGACAGAGACGGTGGTTGGAACCAATCAAAGATTATGATATTGAGATACTTTACCACCCGGGCAAGGCGAACGTTGTCGCCGATGCCTTGAGTCGTAAATCCGTTCAGGAGCAGATGCTTACTCGATTAACAGTTCAGAAGGAACTTCAGCAGGAATTTCTGAGACCCGAGATCGAGGTATGGTTACAGCGAGTACAAGGGCAACTTTGCACGTTAGAGATTTCATCGCCACTTGAGGAGGCGATCAGGGAGAATCAGGGTTCGGACCCATTTTTGTTACGCATTCGAGATGATGCGACTCAGGGGAAAGCCCCTGGGTTTGTGGTCCATGAGGATGGACTTTTGCGATTTAAGAATCGGTTGTGCGTACCGGCGAATGACGAGTTGAAAAACTCGATTTTGAGAGAAGCTCATGCTACCCCTTATTCCGTTCATCCGGGGTCTAGCAAGATGTATAAATACTTGAAATAAAATTACTGGTGGAGTAATATGAAGCGAGAAGTCGCAGATTTTGTTTCGAGATGTTTGACCTATCAGCAAGTCAAGATAGAGTATCAGCGACCGACGGGTATGCTGAAACCTCTCCCTATTCCAGAGTGGAAGTGGGAAGATATTTCAATGGACTTTATCACGAGTTTGCCGACGAGTCGTCGTGGCATGAATACAATCTGGGTAATTGTGGACCGCTTAACTAAATCAGCACATTTATTTGAGATTAAGGATACGTGGGGTCCCGAGAGACTTGCCCAGTTGTTCATCAAAGAGATAGTGAGACTACACGGTACTCCTAAAAGTATCGTTTCCGATCGTGACGGACGATTCATGTCTCATTTTTGGAAATCAGTTCATCGTGCTATGGGAACTCAGCTTAATCTCAGTACAGCTTTTCATCCTCAGTCCGACGGACAATCATAGAGGACTATTCATACTTTGGAAGACATGTTGAGGGCATGTGTTCTCGATTGGAAAGATGATTGGGAAGTCCAACTACCGTTGATCGAGTTCACGTACAATAATAGTTGGCATGCTTCGATTAAGATGGCACCTTACGAGGCCTTGTACGGTCGTCGTTGTCGATCTCCTTTGTGTTGGGATGACTTATCAGAATCAATCGGCACCGAGCTCGATATGCTTATAGCCGCCCGTGAGAAGGTAGCTTTGATCAGGAGTCGTTTGTTGACCGCTCAGAGTCGACAGAAATCATATGCAGATAATCGTCGTCGACCATTAGAGTTTGAGACAGGTGACCATGTTTTGGTCAAGGTATCCCCGAGTCGAGGTATCTTCCGTTTTGGGAAGAGGGGAAAGTTGAGTCCGAGATTCATTGGACCGTTTGAGATTTTGGATCGAGTAGGCGAGTTAGCTTATCGATTGGCCTTATCTCCGGCGTTGAGCCGAATTCATAATGTGTTTCACGTCTCTCAGTTATGAAAGTATGTTGCCGACCCGAGTCACATACTTCAGTTTGACAAAATCGAGATCGCCGATGATCATTCATATGAGGAGCATCCTATACGAGTCTTAGAACGGCGAATCAAACAGTTGAGGAACAAGACGATTCCTTTGGTTAAAATTCAGTGGTCTAGACAAGGAGTCGAAGAGGCTACTTGGGAAACCGAAGATAGTATGCGAGAGAGTCATCCCGAGTTGTTTGACCCTTAGTTTCGGGGACGAAACTCTTTTAGGGGGGGTGTATGTAATACCCAGTTGTAATTCAGTCATTATCATTCAGTAATTATTGTTCAGTAATTGTCACTCAGTAATTTTCACTCATTAATGATCATTTGTCACTCTTATTCAATCATTGTATTCACCGTTCGGAGTATATTGGTATCACGTATCAGTTTTATTCATCACTAAACCCGGTTGGATAGTCGGGCCGAGCGTATCATCATTGTCATCTTTGTTGTGAGCTATGTGTGAGGAGTAGCGACGCTACGTACTCTCTTTAGCGCGCTCTAATTGAGTACAGCTAGCGCACGCTACCACTCAGCATTAGCGCACACTAATGTACTCAGCATTAGCGCACACTAATGTTGTTCAGGCTGATAGTCCAGAAGGCACTGGACTGCAGGTGAGTTATAAGTAGCGCACGCTACGAATGGTAAGTAGCGCACGCTAGTGGGTTGTAGTAGCGCACGTTATACATTTAGGTGTAGCGCGCACTAAGGTCGGACAGGCAGAGTCCAGTAGGGTACTGGACTGAATTAGATTAATTCATAGCGCACGCTATGAGAGGTTTTTAGCGTACGCAAATGGTGTAGTAGCGCACGCTAAATATTGAATGTAGCGCACGCTATCGCGAGCAGGTCAGAGGACAGAAAGTATGGATTTCAGTTACTGGGCAACAGATTTTTAAGTTAGCGCACGCTAACATAGTGGGGTTAGCGCACGCTAAGTGTACAGCCGTAGCGCACGCTACAAAAAGTTACGTAGCGCACACTACCGTTTTCGGACAGTGGGTACTGGACTACCCAAAATACCTGTTAGCACACGCTAAGAACTGGGGCTAGCGCGCGCTAAACTGGGATTTCTATAAATAGGACAGTTCAGCCCTTTCGTCGTCATTTTCATTTCTCACTTCGTTTTTGGGCGATTCCGGGCGATTTTGGACGATTTGGAGAGTGTTCTTCGAGGTACAATCATCAATCATCACCTTCAAGCTTACCATTCGGATTAATCATCATTTCATCATCCCCATCACATCAAATCAAGGTAATAATCTCTTGGATCTAGAATTTCGGATTTTTGGGTTTTTCTTCCGATTTTCTTCGTGTAAGCTTGGATTGTTGTTGGAATATGTTAGATATGGATTATCTACCTTGGATAAATGTGTTCCTACGGATTTATTGTTGTATATTTCGGATTTCATGTATTGTTGAGGTTTGATTCAAGAACACTTTGGGGTTGACTTTGATATTTTTGGGGGGTTTTCGATTAGATGTTGTCGTTAACTCGAATTGTGGATTCCTATGGGATTATTGATATCATTGAAGTTATTTTGTTTGTTTGAAATACTCATTTTGGAGTTGGTCTTGATATAATCGGGATTTGGATATTATCGAAGGTTGTGTGTTT
This sequence comes from Orobanche coerulescens, assembly GCA_033398695.1. Lineage (NCBI taxonomy): Eukaryota > Viridiplantae > Streptophyta > Magnoliopsida > Lamiales > Orobanchaceae > Orobanche > Orobanche coerulescens. Next base: position 24,319,299 of record CM065812.1, read on the forward strand.
GCTAAGTGTTCGCTAGAATGCCTCAATGAGTTGGATATTGTTGTATCGACGTTTGAGTAGGTTATAATCGTGTTTAATTCGTATATTGAGCATTGTTGGTAATTGTCATTCAAGGTTGTTCGAGGAAGCACATTCTTCACTGGTTGAGTAAGTTAATTCTTACTCGGTTAAAAGGATATTCATTCCTTTAGTTGTTGTTCATTCATAATCATAATTCATTCATAATGTATTAACCGCATTGAGACTTGTAATTGTCAATTAATCACTTCATTCACGAGGAACGACAGTTCCAATCATTTCATTGAGCTAGCATTCGTTTCACTATCGTTTCATCTCGGTGAGTGATTCTTGACTTTGTCGGATTGTATTTCATTATATTCATTGGTCACTTTTGATCGTGTGACCTTCTGGGTTCATATTGCGTGGCTGGGTAGGGATGTGTGGGATTTTTAGTCGGGCACACGATAGTCATGTGTTGGGTTCACCGACACATTGGACTGTGCACACGGTAATGTACCTCCATAAGACTAATTAGGTACAAGGGCGGGTGTATCCGGACATTCGTCTTGTGCACGTGCACATTCCATTACGAGCGTACTATGATGTCTCTCTTCAGCGTCATTTCATAATTAAGATATATCATGATTTGTGCTTATTCAACTCTTGAGGATTGTTGTTCTGTGTAACTGACCCTGTTGGGGGATATTGTTTTCAGGTCATGGCAAGGCAAAGGCACGGGAAGAGAACGTTGACGGCGAGGAGTCCCAGTGATACTAGTAGGGGGGCCCAGTCCTTTCATTCACTCGTGTTTTCTTTATTTTATTTCCGCTGCAGACTTCCATTTGGATATTCATTTCATTCAGTGTTGTGTATTTTATCTTCACATAAAATATACATGTATTCGGTATTATCTTGGGTGTGTTGTAATGAAACTCCTCATCGGAGTAATCAATGATATACTGTCGTTCGGTACTACAATTATATCGCTTAATTCATTCATTTTTATTCGCCTGGTGGGTCCAAGTCGGGGGTCCACGGCACTGTAATATCCGCCTAGTTTGGGGTGTTACAATATATATATATATATATTGTAACACCCCCAAAACCATTCGGGATATTACAGCGCCGTGGGTCCCGCGCCGGAACCCACCAGGCTAAAAACCATCTCAAAAATGTTTAAAAACGCCAAAAGGCCGATGACGGTAATATTTTAGATACTCAATATTTTCAAAAGCATAGTGCTCAAATACCGTCATAAAATACCATTTGAAAATACAAGGCGAAATGCCAAATCTCGACAGTTCAAAGTGTACGTTAAGCCACCCCTTAAACGTACCGATAAAATAGTTAGGAAAAAGGGTTTGACGAAATAACCCAAGTTCGCAAAATGCCAAAAGACCATTTTAAAAGTACAAACGAGTTGGTAAAGATACCGAAAATCCATTTTAAAATACACACGGAGCAGATAAAAACACAGTTCAAAATACACATTTGCAGTGGAAATACAACCAGAAAAGAATACTCGATACTCAAATAAATGTCACAACCAGTATCACCCGGGAAGCTCACCCCTTCACGACCGCTACTAGCTCGATCTCCGAGTACCTAAAAATAAAGTCCACGACGGGATCAGCCACAATACTCAATAATGATATCGATCACATCATCATAAATAATTACATACCAATGTAATAATACTGTAAGAATACTACCAACGTAATCTTACCGTCAGAACCTTACCAATCCATAGCAATCCATAACAAATCAATGCTTACCATAATTCACATTTCGCATTCTCAAATGACGAAATGAACTCAACAAAAATTATCTGTACTGTATTCAAACAATACCAAGTGTCCTCAAATCGTCCTCATAACTCATAAGTGCGGAAATAATCCAATCTGTGCCAAATCCTGTCCGTCGGATTACACAATCAAATCTCAACCTGGATAAACCAGTAATACACAACATATCTGTAGACCATAATACACATGACAATGATAACAAATCCCGAAACATCGACGTACAGTCTGAATGCTCATACAATCTGTAACACCCCCAGAGCCATCCAGGAATATTACAGCGCCATGGGCCCCGATATGGAACCCACAAGGCTGAAGGAAATTTTTTTGCAAACATTTACAAACGTCCAAGAGGCTAACGACGGTATTATATTTAAAAATTCACAAAGACTTATAAAATCTATTTATCAAAAACCGTCGTAAAAACTTATTTGAAATCGCAAGGCCAAACAGCCGACACTCAAAAGTTTAGAAAATGATTTCCAAAGTAACCTCAGTTACCAGATACCAAAAGAGCGTTTCAAAATACTCACGCAGCGGAAAAAGACCAACCATAAGATACTCTAGCAGTAGAAATACAAGAACCAATCAAGAAACTCAATGCACAGAACATGTCCTAGCCAGTATCCTCCGGGAAGCTCATCTCTTCACGACCGCTACAAGCTCGATACTCCAAGAACCTAAAAAGAAATCCCACGACGGGGTCAGACATAATATCCAACAATGATAACCGTCACATCACATTAATAATTACATACCAATGAGAATACAACATAAGAATACGACCAACGTAATCTTACCGCCATAACTTTGCTTACTCAACTAATTCCCATCAGAATAATTATTATCACATTTCACATCCTGTACTCGATTAACCAATAAACTCGAACATAATATCTGTATTGTACCTCAAACAATACTCAAGATTCTTAAACTGTCATAACCAACTCACGATATGGAAATATACCAGTTCTGACCAATACGATCCCTCAAATAACATCATCAAATCCCAAGACGATAACCGATTGTCCATCAAAGACAAATACCAAAAGAAATATAGAACATACCTCGAGATACGAAATACCATTACCATCACGTCAGTCTAATCCGAGATCAGATCAACACAACATACGGACATGGTCCTAACACAAGACCTACACATGCATACTCATATGACAACGTCAATATGATCACAACAATAACGACAATGTATACTTATGGCAAACCCATAATATACATATGCACAACAACAATACATGGCAATCCGATGATCCAGCGTTCACTGCCTAGATCCCCCGATGATCCCGTCAGACCAACCCGAGGTGGAAAACCCGTCCGATGATCCGGTATGCGCTAGCATAGATCCCCCGATGATCCCGTCGGACCAACACGAGGTGGACATATGACAACAATGCATAACTGCACAAAACAACAGTACACAATACACGACAACAACAATGCACAAATGCATGACAACAACGATACACAAATGTATCACGACATGATCGACACAAATGATAAAAATGAATAGAGTACTTGTCCCGAGTCCTTCGAGAACGATCTCAATGTCTAAACCATCACGAACCATTATTCTGAATATTCAACGATCCGAAATGTCACGGATGGTAAATAATTCACGCCTTTGTCTATACCATGATGTATCCTCGATACCAAGTATGCCAACAAGAATGTAAATCATATACATTATGATTTAATTCCCGAAACTCAAATACAACCTATAATCTCAACTCTCCTGTGATTGCGATTTATAAACATTGCTATACGAATTATAAACGAATGAAACTGAAACCATTCATTAAATATTATAAACTGAGCAAGTAATAACTTGCCTCGATACCAATGAAGCCATTACCAATTCCTTGCCGTCGTCTACATGTCCCTCGGCCCTGATCAAAGCAATCTACGAACATTCTTGAATACGACCGCAAAGCATGGTTCTAAACATCGATCAATAATTTCAACCTATTACAATAATCGATTTAACATACATTCGATAACAATCAACAATCGATATAACTAATCCACAAACCCAACGATTCCAAAATATCTCGATTAAACACAAGTCCGAACAATCTAACTCAAACAATTACGAATTCATTCCCATGATTCCACAAAGCCCACATATCGATTCGATAAGGCGAGTATACAAACTTAACCGAAACATTCCAATCAATTTCTCCTTCAAAACTTCAATCAAACACCTTGAAGGCGGAATTCAAAGGTATATTCGAATCATTAATCAACAAACACCAACCACATCAAGAACACGAAGAACATAATCACAAATATATATATCTTTCAACATTACATGATTCTAGCCATCGATACGAACTAAACCACCAAAATATATCAAGAATCTCAATCATCCCAAAATATTAGAATTCAATCCAATTACCTTCAATCCGGCGAAAGAATCAATAATGATGTTATAATCCTTGTTCCAAGCTTTCCTAGATGTTATCACTTGATAAACCAACTCAAAAGCTGAGGTTTAGGGGTTAAAAACCGAGTTTGAGTGATTTGGGATGAAAAGGGATCGTGTAGGATGGGTTGGGAAATGAAATTCCCGACTGCTTTACGTTTTTATACGCCCAGGCATGTTAGCGTACGCTAAATTCATCAATAGCGTGCGCTACCTGTTCCCAGAATACAGACAGTATAGTTTTTGCCATTTTGAGCATAACTCACTCATCCGGACTCCGATTAACTCACCGTTTGAACCATTAGAAAGCTAACTCGATGCTCTATTATACTGTTATGTTTCAGAATTTTTGGAGTTTTCAAGAATCGGTGGTGATTTTCCAAAGTCGAACCTTATACACATTACTTTCCAAACAAGTGTCCAAATCTTATTTCCACTAACATTTCAACATATAGTCTTCTTAATCATATCATATACACCAAGAATTATAATCACTTGCATGTTCATCATCATACGAAGTAAACAATAACAACAACATTAAAAACTCGAAATGAAGGGAGATATTAACCAACATATCTCTTGAAGAAAAACAACACCGTTCAAAACCACACGAATCATATCAATATCCGCATATCAACCATATTATCAACATAACTCAGTAATCCATCTCATAACCATACTCATCAACTCATAAACATGACGATCATCAACTCAAGAACATCATATACACTCCAAAATAAAATCCCAAAGTGGAGAGTAATTACCTCTTTGAAGGAATGGATTGAATCCCAAGGTTGAATCCGTTTTCAATCACTTCCAAGCTTCAAATGTTGTTAGGAATGATCAACTCAAGTGTTTGGAACCTCAACTTCTCTCTAAGACCTCTCTCTATCGGTTCACATGAAGAAATGAACGGAAATGATGAATAATGGCCAACTGCACTTATATATATACTGTACATTACTAACGTACGCTAACATCTTTAATTAACGTACGTTACAAGCTTAGCGTGCGCTAACTGTCCTTTGTTAGCGTGCGCTATCGCAGTCCAGAGGCGACTGTTTTGCTTCGTAAACTAGTTTGCGTACGTAATGCCCATGTATTAACGTACGTAAAACATCCTGTCTAGCGTACGCAAGTCCTTAACCTTAGCGTGCGCTATGCGCAGTTGACTCGCTTGTTCTCCAAGACCGGTCCACATTAGAAAGTCTTGTGAGGATATGATTCCTTATTGTCCGTTATATGATTAGCGTGCGCTAACCTTTAGGGTTTAGCGTGCGCTAGTACTACATTACAAACGTCCGTTGACTTATCGAACGTGCGCGAAAGTGGCTCGGTCCACACGTAGATTCCTACGATCATGCATGCACTAGCGCGCGCTATTATTTTACCTTTAGCGTGCGCTACACCTGCACGTTAGCGTGCGCTATGAATGAGTATTAGCGTGCGCTAATAAGGCTATGTTTAGCCATTATCATCTACTCTTCTCCAACGTCTCGACATACAGAATACGAACATACGGCATACTGAATACATATACATATACCAACAACATTCCCATACGATAAGCCCGGTACACAATGTCTTCCAATACAACTGTCAGCCAAGTGCGGTAATAATACTAATACAGGTGTCTTGGTCCTTCATTTATTTTATCCATACTGTACAGATTCCACGTTGTACAACATAACTTGGATAAAATAATATTAAACAACAGTAGTAGAAATTCCGGATATTACATACTACACCACTTAAAATAAGTTTCGTCCTCGAAACTTGCAAGCCGTCATAGAAAAACAAACAAACTATTCAATTGAAATATTTCGACACCATCACGACAACGATCAATACAGAACCCCAAAGACAGATATACGGACGAATAAAATTCTCAAAACTTTACACAAATCATATACAGTGGATCTCAAAGAAACGCACCCGAATGTTGAACATACCCTTCGGCATACGAAAAACCAATCACAAACCGACGAACATACCCAATCATACCTGGAGTGGGAACGACCAATCAATATTCAAAGCAACCAGCATGGGGTCACCATCACCAATGTCTCAGTTTCACAAAACCCACAGTTCCAAAATTACATCCTGTGCATGAATTCTACATCCTGTAGTATATTCTTCTTATCCGATCAATCAACCGATCATCCCTATATAACCAACTACCATACTGAAGTTCGAATCTTTATTCATCGTACCGTACTGATGCCTTATCCGGTTTGTGAGTCACACTCATAACTCCATTATGATATGCATTATGCACTAAATGCGTATGTATATCAATCAAATTTTCAAAACCTGTTTGAAATCATATAGTCTCGTCAAGAAGACAATTTTCGAAAGTTCTTTCAAAAATTTCAAAACTCAAAACATAATTTTGGTAAGACCACAAAATCAATTTCCGAAAAATTAAATCGGCTCTCTGGTGCCCAGTATTAGATAATAATTCTTTTCGAATACGCATGATCAAATAAAATGAAATTATGCAGATGATTAACCACATCCATACTCCTGTATACCAATTCGGCTCGTCACCAATATCCACTGATATTCTATCGGAAGACCATACGATAGAGTTCCAAAATTTTCAATATATAAACTCCGACTAAAAACTCTTTTTCCACATATGACTCGCAACGTCAATCATTTTCCATCCTGGATCACCTCAATTATGCTATGACAATCCATTGAAACAAATCAACACAGTGAAAGACTTCCCGAAAAGTTTCTTTTGAACAAGTAATCCAGAACTCCGAAAGGCAGGAACGACATAGATAAACGATTGATAAAGTGTTTTACAAGTCTCGGGAGTTTTTAAGAAAACAGAAAAGTCTTTTGAAATATTAGGGTCTCAGCCCGTATCTCGTTCCGCATTACAAGAAGTTTAAAAAGTAGGAAACTTTTTTTTTTTTTTTTTCGGACCCCAAGTCCTGAGTTATAAAACAATTTCAAAAATCTATTGGGTCTCGGCCCAAAAATCATTTACGGTAAAACATCCGTAAAACATTCATTTTGAAAAGTATCATTTTCAAATGCTCAAAAGCATTCATATATCTCAAAATGAACTAACATGACTACATGTTCTCGAACAATCCACAATATTTCTCCCAAATGCACTCTGTTACAAAACTTAATCGACATATTGATTTCCAAAATCATAACTTCTCAAGATCATCAATCTGTCCCAACTCGTCATCTTATACCGTAACGTATAATATCTTTCAACCTCGTAACATATCAACTTAGAACGACAATAAATCTCAATGCAATTCAAAATCCAATACTTACGGATCGTGAAGCCGACGATTCCGGTGATCTTGGCACATGTCTCGACTCTCGAAAATACTCGACACAGATATTTTCAAAACACACATTTTGCAAACTCAGTTCAACTCGAGAAAACAACACAGCTCTATCTGAAGAAACACATTAACACCATTTGAAAAAGTTACAACAATCCCAGTAACACACTAGTAAATCACATAACGCACAAGCCCGAGTGAACAACAAAAACCCAGAGCTCAAACACTTGTCAACCGACAACTCGAATGACACGACAAAAGCAGGACCCAACTCGACCCGACTGCCTAGGTTTTCACAACCTAAGCTCCGATACCATATTCTGTAACACCCCCAGAGCCATCCAGGAATATTACAGCGCCATGGGCCCCGATATGGAACCCACAAGGCTGAAGGAAATTTTTTTTGCAAACATTTACAAACGTCCAAGAGGCTAACGACGGTATTATATTTAAAAATTCACAAAGACTTATAAAATCCATTTATCAAAAACCGTCGTAAAAACTTATTTGAAATCGCAAGGCCAAACAGCCGACACTCAAAAGTTTAGAAAATGATTTCCAAAGTAACCTCAGTTACCAGATACCAAAAGAGCGTTTCAAAATACTCACGCAGCGGAAAAAGACCAACCATAAAGATACTCTAGCAGCGGAATACAAGAACCAATCAAGAAACTCAATGCACAGAACATGTCCTAGCCAAGATCCTCAGAAGCTCATCTCTTCACGACCGCTACAAGCTCGATACTCCAAGAACCTAAAAAGAAATCCCACGACGGGGTCAGACATAATATCCAACAATGATAACCGTCACATCACATTAATAATTACATACCAATGAGAATACAACATAAGAATACGACCAACGTAATCTTACCGCCATAACTTTGCTTACTCAACTAATTCCCATCAGAATAACCATTATCACATTTCACATCCTGTACTCGATTAACCAATAAACTCGAACATAATATCGTATTGTACCTCAAACAATACTCAAGATTCTTAAACTGTCATAACCAACTCACGATATGGAAATATACCAGTTCTGACCAATACGATCCCTCAAATAACATCATCAAATCCCAAGACGATAACCGATTGTCCATCAAAGACAAATACCAAAAGAAATATAGAACATACCTCGAGATACGAAATACCATTACCATCACGTCGCCTAATCCGAGATCAGATCAACACAACATACGGACATGGTCCTAACACAAGACCTACAAATGCATACTCATATGACAACGTCAATATGATCACAACAATAACGACAATGTATACTTATGGCAAACCCATAATATACATATGCACAACAACAATACATGGCAATCCGATGATCCAGCTTCCGCCTAGATCCCCGATGATCCCGAGACCAACCCGAGGTGGAAAACCCGTCCGATGATCCAACAGACGCTAGCATAGATCCCCCGATGATCCCGTCGGACCAACACGAGGTGGACATATGACAACAATGCATAACTGCACAAAACAACAGTACACAATACACGACAACAACAATGCACAAATGCATGACAACAACGATACACGAATGTATCACGACATGATCGACACAAATGATAAAAATGAATAGAGTACTTGTCCCGAGTCCTTCGAGAACGATCTCAATGTCTAAACCATCACGAACCATTATTCTGAATATTCAACGATCCGAAATGTCACGGATGGTAAATAATTCACGCCTTTGTCTATACCATGATGTATCCTCGATACCAAGTATGCCAACAAGAATGTAAATCATATACATTATGATTTAATTCCCGAAACTCAAATACAACCTATAATCTCAACTCTCCTGTGATTGCGATTTATAAACATTGCTATACGAATTATAAACGAATGAAACTGAAACCATTCATTAAATATTATAAACTGAGCAAGTAATAACTTGCCTCGATACCAATGAAGCCATTACCAATTCCTTGCCGTCGTCTACATGTCCCTCGGCCCTGATCAAAGCAATCTACGAACATTCTTGAATACGACCGCAAAGCATGGTTCTAAACATCGATCAATAATTTCAACCTATTACAATAATCGATTTAACATACATTCGATAACAATCAACAATCGATATAACTAATCCACAAACCCAACGATTCCAAAATATCTCGATTAAACACAAGTCCGAACAATCTAACTCAAACAATTACGAATTCATTCCCATGATTCCACAAAGCCCACATATCGATTCGATAAGGCGAGTATACAAACTTAACCGAAATATTCCAATCAATTTCTCCTTCAAAACTTCAATCAAACACCTTGAAGGCGGAATTCAAAGGTATATTCGAATCATTAATCAACAAACACCAACCACATCAAGAACACGAAGAACATAATCACAAATATATATATATATCCTTCAACATTACATGATTCTAGCCATCGATACGAACTAAACCACCAAAATATATCAAGAATCTCAAACATCCCAAAATATTAGAGTTCAATCCAATTACCTTCAATCCGGCGAAAGAATCAATAATGATGTTATAATCCTTGTTCCAAGCTTTCCTAGATGTTATCACTTGATAAACCAACTCAAAAGCTGAGGTTTAGGGGTTAAAAACCGAGTTTGGGTGATTTGGGATGAAAGGGGATCGTGTAGGATGGGTTGGGAAATGAAATTCCCGACTGCTTTACGTTTTTATACGCCCAGGCATGTTAGCGTACGCTAAATTCATCAATAGCGTGCGCTACATTCCCGAATACAGACAGTATAGTTTTTGCCATTTTGAGCATAACTCACTCATCCGGACTCCGATTAACTCACCGTTTGAACCATTAGAAAGCTAACTCGATGCTCTATTATAATGTTATGTTTCAGAATTTTTGGAGTTTTCAAGAATCGGTGGTGATTTTCCAAAGTCGAACCTTATACACATTACTTTCCAAACAAGTGTCCAAATCTTATTTCCACTAACATTTCAACATATAGTCTTCTTAATCATATCATATACACCAAGAATCATAATCACTTGCATGTTCATCATCATACGAAGTAAACAATAACAACAACATTAAAAACCCGAAATGAAGGGAGATATTAACCAACATATCTCTTGAAGAAAAACAACACCGTTCAAAACCACACGAATCATATCAATATCCGCATATCAACCATATTATCAACATAACTCAGTAATCCATCTCATAACCATACTCATCAACTCATAAACATGACGATCATCAACTCAAGAACATCATATACACTCCAAAATAAAATCCCAAAGTGGAGAGTAATTACCTCTTTGAAGGAATGGATTGAATCCCAAGGTTGAATCCGTTTTCAATCACTTCCAAGCTTCAAATGTTGTTAGGAATGATCAACTCAAGTGTTTGGAACCTCAACTTCTCTCTAAGACCTCTCTCTATCGGTTCACATGAAGAAATGAACGGAAATGATGAATAATGGCCAACTGCACTTATATATATACTGTACATTACTAACGTACGCTAACATCTTTAATTAACGTACGTTACAAGCTTAGCGTGCGCTAACTGTCCTTTGTTAGCGTGCGCTATCGCAGTCGAGGCGATCGCTTTGCTTCGTAAACTAGTTTGCGTACGTAATGCCCATGTATTAACGTACGTAAAACATCCTGTCTAGCGTACGCAAGTCCTTAACCTTAGCGTGCGCTATGCGCAGTTGACTCGTTTGTTCTCCGAAGACTGGTCCACATTCCGAAAGTGCTGACGAGGATAAGATTCCTTTTTGTCCGATATATCATTAGCGTGCGCTAACCTTTAGGGTTTAGCGTGCGCTAGTACTACATTACAAACGTCCGTTGACTTATCAGAACGTGCGCCGAAAGTGGCCTGGTCCACACGTAGATTCCCTCTGATCTGTCTGCACTAGCGCGCGCTATTATTTTACCTTTAGCGTGCGCTACACCTGCACGTTAGCGTGCGCTATGAATGAGTATTAGCGTGCGCTAATAAGGCTATGTTTAGCCATTATCATCTACTCTTCTCCAACGTCTCGACATACAGAATACGAACATACGGCATACTGAATACATATACATATACCAACAACATTCCCATACGATAAGCCCGGTACACAATGTCTTCCAATACAACTGTCAGCCAAGTGCGGTGATAATACTAATACAGGTGTCTTGGTCCTTCATTTATTTTATCCATACTGTACAGATTCCACGTTGTACAACATAACTTGGATAAAATAATATTAAACAACAGTAGTAGAAATTCCGGATATTACACAATCAATAATAATGATCAACCAATACATCACTGAGAATATCATCGACATGATAACTCCAATACGATCAACAAAGGATCAACGATAATCGAGAATACCCTCAACAAGGTAAACTCCAAACACGATCAACAAAGATCAATAATAACCGATAATACCCTCAACAAGGTAAACTCCATACACGATTAATAAAGATCAATAATAACCGAGAATACCCTCAACAAGGTAAACTCCAAACACGATCAATAAAGGATCAACTATAGCCGAGAATACCCTCAACAAGGTAAACTCCAAATACGATCAAAAAAGGATCAACTATAACCGAGAATACCCTCAACAAGGTAAACTCCAAATGATCAACAAAGGACCAACAATAACCGAGAATACCCTCAACAAGGTAGACTCCAAATGATCAACAATAATGGATCTCAAAGAAATAACTCTGACTGTCGAACATACCCCTCGGGCGTATGAACAACCAGTTACAAACCGTCGAACATATCCGATCATACATGGCTATGAACGACACAACAATATGGCTCAAAAGATGGACGTCACAATACGCCCAATCCGGAAATGTGTCCGTGCACATGTCCACCCCGTATACGGAATCCAGGATATACGTGGGACATGTACCTAATTAGCCTCACGAACTACGTCTCGTATGCACGGTTCAATGTGGAAATATCAACACATAACCATATTGTGCCCAATTAAAAATCCTACACAATAACCAATCGGAACGCATATATGACTCCCGATATGTCACGATGCAACATGACAACGAAACTCAAAGAAACACATATCCAATAAGGATCACGAGACTCACCGAAGTGAACAACAACAGACTGACAGTGAAAAGTCAACACGACCAATCAATATTCAAAACAACAATCCTGGGATCACAATCCCCAAAGGATAATCAATACGATCAACAATCTCAGACAATAGTTCTGGGATCGACATCCCTCAACGAACAACCAATATGAATCTCAATACACGAAGTCTCAACGTACAACATATACAACAACTCAACATAATAATTATCTCATAACTGAACAATACATAAATTACCTCAAAGCCGGAGACAACATCCTTTCCACGAAACAACATCCCTGAACGAACACACAGTTATACGAATAATCCCGAAATAGGTATAGTCCATTTATACCAACAAACCACCGTCCCGACATCAATATCGACACAATAACTATCCTCGATATCCGATATTCTATATCCTTGACGAAAGATAACTCACGTCTTCCTTGAACATAATTAAATCATATACATTATGATTTAATCCAAACTAGAGCACGATATACAAACCATCATCCCGACAATTTATATTTCTAATAACATTGCTATATGAATTATAAATGAAATGAAAATGAAACCATTCATCAAATATTATAAACTGAACAAGTATAAACTTGCCTCGATACCGATACCACGAAGCTGTTACCAAATCCATTGCCTTCGTCTACGAGCTCCTCAGCCCCGACCAAAAGCAATCTACGAACTCTTTAATCTCAACCGCAACACAATAGTCATAATCCACAATCAAAACATCACAACCTATTGCCATAACCGATTGACACACATTCGATAAAAATCAATAACCGACATACCCAACCAACAAACTCAATGGTTCAACGAAACCTCGATCATATACATAAAACCAAATAATCCAACTCAACAAATACGAACTCATATCCACAATACAAGCCGTAACTCGATGATCACAAATAACAATCAATAACCGATCAACAAACACAACGGTTCTACAATATCCCGATTAAATACACATCCGAATAACCAAATCAATCAAACACGAATTCAAAACCACAATACGATTCCACAATCCGAAAATCATATCAATAATCAATTTAAACCAATAGCAAAAGGGTCTAAACATAACCGATTCCAAATTCAATCTTAAATACGATTACAAGTTTCCTCCTTGTAAATTTATAATAAAAACCAATTACCGATTATCATCATCGATCCGGACGATCTGATTAATTCAACATTATGGGTAATTATATTCCAAGGGTTTCAAATAATTCCATTATTCGAATTGAACACTTGTTCAATACGTATGAATTCTCAAACTCAAAAGTGAATCATAATCTTATCAAACCCGGAACCATATTCGTATTCCTATACGAATATTGTTCGAAAACACATAACTTAGTTTTAGATATGAATATTCCATATCCATATCCAAAACACCAACACCTCCTAAATATGTTCATCAATTCATATAATCCAAAGTTTCCTTAAGAACACAACTAATTCCGAAATCACATTCAAAATCTCCAATACGACATAATCCGATGTTTTCTAACATCTAAACAATCCTTATTCACAATTCAATATGTATATAATCATGTTCTTCAACATATACTTCTCATAACATTCATGAATCGCAAAAAACCACCAAGAACATCGAGAATACTACGATTCCATAATCATAACAACATAATCAAGGCATTTGATCATCAATTCATTATCTTCCTTTAACAAAATTCCCGTAAATACCAAGAATCATCACAACAATATCAATTCAATCACCATTCATACGAAAATGTATAGAACTTCCCAAGTTCTACCTCATTGAAGCATTTTATCGGATACTTTGAGGGCATAATCCAATTTAATCGATTTAACGGAGAAATTCTCGAATTTGTTCCACAAAACTTCAAGAGTAATGTATGATTTCGAGTATACAACCAAGTTCTATCAAAAATCTGAATTGAAACGAAGGAAATCGGCCAAAACATCAAGAAACTCCAAAAATATCCAAAATCAAGTGTTTAGGTGTTCTTACCTTCGATCCGGGCAAAAGATGATGTTATCCATGAATTAAATCTTCCAAAACATGTTGCTATATGATGATTCCATACAAATCCATCCACTTTTGCTGAAGAAATCGCAAAAAAACGAAGAAAAAATGAAAAATACCGAAGTGACCCGGTCCAGGCCTTAAATAGTGGACTGTTTGCATTTTACGGCCAGAATCCCGCGTGGCTTACGTACGTAACCGGCTGTGGCCTACCCTCCTGTCCATTTTGGCCGACACCCTTACAGCCGTAACCGGCACCTGCTTACGTACGTAACGGGCCCTTACCGGCCACAGCCTTACGTACGTTATCGGCCAGTCCTTGCCCCCAACGAGTCACTGCCGACCACGATCGGCCATCCATGCGAGTCACTGCCGACCATGCTCGGCCACTACAGGTCCTCTCGGTCACGACTCGGCCAGCCGCCCCGTAACGTACGTAACACTTAATCCGTTGCGTACGTAATACATACGTTTTGCTACAGTATTATACTCGTATTACGTACGTAATACACCCTGTATAGCGTACGTAAATCCATCTGTTGACTCACCTGTCCACATTCGCGCCAAAAGCCGCCGGCCACGGGCCCCACTATCCGATCACAACTCGATCCTGTCTGATTCCTCTTGTTACGTACGTAATACCTTATGCATAACGTACGTAAAATGTATAATTTAGCGTACGTAAGTCCTTAAACTTAGCGTACGTTAAGGGCTCTATACTTAGCCAAAATCCAACTGTTCCTGTCCGACGTCTCGACATACTGGATACGAACATACGGCATACTGAATACACATATACTCAACCCAAAAATATTCTCATACGATATACCTGATATCCAAATCAGTTCAACCCGATACAACAAATCCTCAATATAACTGTCAATCAAACACGTCAATTACACAAGAATAACTGTCTTGGTCCTCAATTTATTTTATCTATACTGTATAGACACCAAGCTATACAATATATCTCAGATAAAATAACGCGAAAAATTTATACTGAAAATTCTGGTATTACATATATATACTCATTAAATATAGTTTTATTATATATAATATATATATATATATATATATGTATAAGTTTATTTTATATATTTATCAAAAAATTTTTTCATATATTATGTATTTGTTATACTTATTATTAGTTATATATTTAAATAATTCAATTGGAAAAATGCGGGGGAAAAAACAATTGAATTTCGAATTTCGAATCGAATTGAGTATATTCGAATATCCATATCGAATCGAATTCGAATCAACTGTTAATATTCATAAATAATTTCGAATCGAATAGTTCGAATAGTTTCACGAATACGAATCGAATACAATGGTATTCGCTATGATTCGATTCGCTTACGACCATGTTAGTAATAAGTATTAATTTTGGTACGTATTGTGTATTTATATATATATGTAATTATTCACTTGAATCAAAAGGATTCACTTACTAAGACTCTGTTCTTTTGTACCGAATGAATCTGAACTGAACTGAATTGAATGGATCTGAACTGAATTGAATGGACCTGAACTAAACTGAAATATATATTAAGAGTAAATAATAATAAAAATAATAATAACACTAATAAGAATATAATAAATATTAAAAAATAAGAAATATAATAAAATAATAATAAATATAGTAAAATATTAAAATAATAAAAAATAATAATAATATATTGTATAATAATCATATAATTAATTATAATCATAATAAAAATAATAATAATAATACTAATAAATATGCCCCAAATGTCCCAAATGTCACAAAAGTATCAAATGTCAGAAATAATAATAATAATAGTAGTAGTAGTAATAATAATAATAATAATAATAGTAATAAAGAAAATGTGGAAGATGCTAAAAAAATATGCCCCAAATGTCACAAAAGTATCAAATGTCAATTATTGTTTCCACTTTCACATTACATAATTTCATAAGAATGCACACTTGGATACCAATTATACAACATGATGCAAATGGTCAAAGAATAGCAGATTCACTTATGTTTGAAGACGATCGTAAAGAAGCCATGTCCAAGGTCCGAAGTGCTTTAGCAAGATAATTTTGGCAAGGAAATCAAATGGAGAGTTATCATGAAGACGACGACGGAGATGGCGTGTAAAAAAATGATGAGGGTTTTTAATAGTGATTAAGACTGGTTTTCTTTGAGGTTTTTTAATTCTTTAACATTTTATAATATAATCTTTGATGTAATGATATGCCCTTGAGACTACTGATGACTTTTGATTCTCACTAGCAATGGACAATGTCAACTGATTATTCTTAGGACCACTAATGATTCTTGTAAATGCATTTTTTTTTGTAAAATGTCTATTATTACTAATACCACATTATCGTATTACACTAATATTAATGATATTAATAACAATAACGATAATAACGATAATAATAATAACAATGATAATAATAAATAATAATAATAATAATATTAATCAAGAACAAACAATAAATATTATTATTACTAATAGTAAATATTATTAGTAATAATAATAGTAATCAACAACAGCAACAATAATAATAACAATAATAATAATAATCAAGATTATTATTGTTAATAATAATAAATATTAATAATAATAATAATAATAAGAAGAAGAAGAAATGGTGACTAACTAGATCGAATTAATCGAATCAATTGATCGCGCACCAATCGAATCAGGCCAGAATGGACTCGAACTAAACTGGCCGAATCGAAAATTTAAAAAATAAGTTCAAAAAAATAGTGCCTAATTTATTCGGAAATGGAGGTAGTAGTAGGATTTAAATATACCAAACACTTCATATGCATTATACTTCCTCTTTTTGTCCTTGTGATAAGTTTTTTTAACCAACGCATCAATATTAAGGATTATTAATTAAATATATACAAATATTTTTAAAAAATTTAATTACCCACTTTACTTTTATCAATATAGTAATATTTTCGCCTTATATTTTCTTTACTGTTAATAGAAATTGAGTAATAAATATTTTTTAATAATTATGAATAACTATATAAATGAATTTATATTTTGAATTATTTTAATAACCTCAAATGAGTCTTATAATAAGGATCGAAGAAAATAAACCACTCATGAATTTCTTGACTTTTTCTTTTTCTAGACAAAGCAGGAAGATGATCATACATATGAAATATTGGAAACAAAGGAGATTGTACTCTTTCTTTTTGTGCATAAAAGAAAATAGCAGGTTATTAACCCATGTCTTTCTCCAAAAGAGCAACTAGCAGGGCTGGAGGAAAATCCCAAAATTCAATTCCACCCATTTTTCCATAGCCAAGCTGAGCTAACTTATTCGCACAACAATTGGCCGTTCTTGTAATCTTTCTAATTCGAACCTCCCATGGCCGATGTAACAAGCTTCGACACTGCTCGATAACTACTTGCAGCGGACCATCCACAGCTTCCATTTCTGTTACCAACTCGAAAATAGATTGTGAGTCTAATTCCACCATTATCTTAGGATGCCGCATCTCCCAAGCCATTTCCAGTCCTTTCAACAAAGCAGTAGCTCCCGTTTCATCAACAGTTGGTGCTGTTATTTCCATAGAAAATCCTTGGATCCAATCACCATTTTCATCCCTTAGTAGACCCCCAATTGAGCCCTGATTGGCTGCGGTTCTCACACTCCCATCGACATTCAATTTAATCCACGATGGATCCAGTTTGGCCCATTTCTCCACCGACTCTTCAATCGACGTAGCCGTTTTCCGGTACGCAAGCCCAGAACTCATTTGCTTAGTGAGAAATAAGGAAGTCCCCACCTTCTCAGGTTTGCCCCTAAAAGCTTTATTATTCCTTGACTTCCAAATTGCCCAGAGCACAGTGACAAAAATTTGCTGCCAAGAAGCTGGACACGAAAAATTAGCCTGAAGATTACCTTTCTGCAAATTCCAACGAATCCAATCGCCATCAGGAATTAGGTCCATTTTTTGTAATTCGTCGAGAGGAAGAAACTATATTCCAAATTTCTCTTGCAGTCGAGCAAATTCTGAGTAAATGAATGACCGTCTCAACCGTTTCGTTGCACTGTGGGCAGGTAATCTCATCAGTAAAACCTCTATCAAATCATAGAGTATTTGTTGCAATCTTTCCCTGTAACACAAGCCATAGGAAATGCTTAAGCTTATTATTTAACTTACTGGACCATAGCCACTTCCAATTAGTACCAATATTGACAAAAGGGGAGTATTGTTTAAGAAGTGTCTTATAGGCTGATTGGCATGAAAAGGATGCATTTGCTGTTTCTTTCCAAATGACCACATCCTCTTCAGAGCTAAGAGGCAAATGGGATTGCAATATCTTGTTAACCAACTCTATAGGCAGCTGAGTTTGAATAACATCTAGGTTCCAAGAACCGTCAATATTCCGCACATCACATAATTTCAGATTCCTATCTGATGCGTTTGTATTTGGGATTATATTGCATAATTTCAGGTCTTCCAACCATTGATCGTACCAAAGTGACACTCGCATCCCATTATCTATTCTCCATCGAAAATTATTCTTTAAGAGTTGAGCACATCGGATTATTCCTTTCCAAGCAGGACTATCTCCCGATTTACACGAACACTCCAACACACTGCATTTTTTTAGATATTTCTGTTGAATCAGACTCATCCAGATAGTATCTTCATTTTTTGGGATCTTCCAAACAATTTTGTCCAACATCGCTTCATTGTTGGTTCTGGTATCACGTAATCTAAGTCCTCTATTTGCTTTAGCTTGAGTAACTCTTTGCCATCCCACCAAATGTACTATTTTCTTCGTATGATCGTTAGACCACAAAGAGTTTCGATTCAACCGATCCAACTCCTTACAAACATTTTCAGGTAACTAATTAGATTGCATTTCATGTATTGGAATAGCAGAGGTGACCGCTTGAATTAACGTTGCCCTCCCTGCAATTGATAGAAATTTCTTTTTCCATCCACCAAACGAGCATTGATCCTGTCAAAAACTTTGCTATACATTTCCCTTGAAGCCCTGCCATGGTTCAATCGGATGCCAATATACTTTCCCAAGTTGGGTGTTTGTTGAAACCCCATAATATCTGAAATGGTTCTCTTCGTACTAGCTCCTCCCTGCTTAGAGAAAATCACTTTGCATTTCGACAGGTTAAGATTCAGCCCTGAAACTCCACAAATCTGAACTGGGGCCTTCTTTATTGTACGTGCGGTTGAAATCGTAGCCTTTCCCGTTAAGATAAGATCATCCGCAAAAAATAAATGCGAAAATCTTGGCCCATTTCTACAAGGAACAAGTGGCTGCCACTTTTTTTCCTCCACCATCTCATTTATCAAGTAAGAGAATCTCTCAATGCATAAGACAAACAGGTACGAAGACAATGGGTCTCCTTGCCTCAATCCACAACCATGTTGAAATTGTTCCAAATGTTCTCCATTCCAAAGTATACGGGTAGATGCTCCCCGGACACAAAACATTATTAGCTCGATCAAACTACTAGGGAAGTTGAAGGCATGCAAAGTGTAATATCCGGATTTATTATTGTGTATTTCATCTGTAGTTGAACCCTGTATTATTCGGAATTGTGATCTCGATAATTGGAGTATGATATTTCTCACATTGGTATCTTTGTACATAAGTATATCGTCATGCAAAATTTCTCATGCGAACTCGTGATAGCGCACGCTAAGAATGTAGCTTAACGCGCGCTATCGGCTACAACTAGCGCACACTACGAATGTAGGATTTGCGTGCGCTAGACAGTCAATTATTGAGCTAGGCGGCTAGCACATGCACCAGCCGGGACATGGGTCCGGATAAGATTCCCGCGGACGAACCTGGACAGATTTGGAGTCAACGTTTATTAGCGTGCGCTAAGAATTGTATGGTAGCGTGCGCTAATCAGCTAATGTACAGAAACTTTATTTAAAGGACAACACTCCATTTATACTTATTTTCCTTCATTTGTTCTTCGTTCCTTGGAAGTCCAGAGAGCCTTTCCTACTCCTTAAACACATACAAATCCGCCTTACTTGATCATTAAATATTAAAGAGTGCTTATACTTGATCATTGAAGAAGAATTCACTTTGAAGTGACACTCAAGCAACCGAAGCTGGATTCTACCTTTTTGGATCAGTGATTTCTTAATTAAAGGTATGTTAATTCTATCTCCAACTTTAGATTCGTGTTATGAAGAATAAGATGATCATGCTAGCAAGATATTGAGTTCCATTGGTGAATTATTCAACAAATATCATGTTTAGAAGATTGGAATAATTATACTTATGATATTGTCGTTGGAACCTCGTAGTTGGAATCCTAGTACGTCAAATGATGAGAGGAACATTCTGAAGTTGATTATCCGTATGATTTATGTTGTCTTATTGATCATAAAATTGGAAGTGATATCATTTTTGGTTATAAGGACTTAAGGAAAGAATCATCTTAGGAAGTATCCTTTCGTATAAGTTGGAATTGTTAGTTCACCTTCAAGATGAAGTCTGAATGTGAATAATGATAATAGAATCTAGTGCACCAACCGGAGATCAACGAAATTTGCATGAGAATGATAATCAAGTTCGAATATAAGAGTTGTGATGATATTCTTTTCCTTGAAACTCAAAGATGATTGGATTCGTAAGATCATTCATAAGTCTATGAACATGACATGTAGTCGGGTGACACACGTTAATCACTGAGGAATTCGTAAGTTTCATCACTGTTAGAACAAGTCTGCTGCCCAACAGTGAACTGTCATGCACACTTAGCGTGTGCTAAGCTATGTGAATTAACGTACACTAACGGGCATATTTAGCGTACGCTACGATTGAAACTTAGCATGCGTTAAGTCATCAGGTGAGTCAGTCGGCTCATCAGTGAGGTACTGACCGTGCATGGTTAGCGTACGTTAGGCTGTGTGTAATTGCGTGCGCTAACGAGTAACCTTAACATACGCTACACAGGATGTGTAGCGTGCGTTGAGCAAACCAGACAGATTTCTTTTAAGAACTTCCGACCGTATTTTGGATTGTTAGATGTTCGTTCGACGTGAGATGAATTCTATATTATTTCTTTTGTTAAGGTTCGAGCTTGCTACGTGATTGATCGAATGGGCGACCTTCGAGTATTTTATTTTTCGTGGAAGTATTGTTCTTGTCTTCGAATCGAGGCAAGTACCTTAATTGTTTTATATTGTGATGTTATACATATTGTCGTGCATATATGTCGTTGTTGTATGTCCACCTCATGTTGGTCCGACGGGATCATCGGGGGATTTATGCTAGCGTGCGCTGGATCATCGGACGGGTTTTTCCACCTCGGGTTGGTTTGACGGAATCATCGGGGGGTCTAGGCAGTGAACGCTGGATCATTGGAATTACCATGTGTATGTTGTGATATCATGTTGTGATTATCATGTGTGTATGTTATTATTGAGTTTCTCGCATGAGAAGACTCGTTGGTTCTTTTGTCATTTATGTTATTATTATTCTTCGTGAGATATTGAATAATATGTTGTGGTACTTGTACTAGCAATCGTTGTGCTAACCCCTTCGGGGGTGAACATTTGTTTATGTTCAGGATCCAGGAGAGCAGGGAAACAACCACTGGAGTTGCATGATGACGAGGGTGCAGAGTGATGTTCCGGCCGGGTTTATTTGTCTGTTGTTTGTACCGTTTTAATAAGTACTCGAGTACGTAGTCGTTTATGATGATTTAGATTTGGTGATGTATTAATACTTTTCCGTTGAACATTCGTATTTTCAGTATTTGGTCAGAACTGTTGTATCTTAATTCCGTTATTTTCATACGTTGGTACCTGTTAATGTCTTTTCAATTCTTCAGCCTTGTAAATCCTTATGTAAAGGATTTACGGCGCTGTAATATTCCTGAACATATCGGGGTGTTACACAAAGTATGTTGGAAATAAAGAGGAAATGAGCTGTTTTGAGCAGCCCACTTGAGAGGCAATTTTGAGTGGTCTCGACTATGAGTTAAAGTCGGGACTTAGTTGGAATACATAGTACTCCGTACGAGGTTTCCAAAACATATAAGAACACTCAAAATAATTGAGGTATGAATGAGATATAATGTTCCAAAGTGAACCCTTTGGAAATGGGTTTGGGATTCTATTCCATATTGGAAAAATATGAGAGAAATTGTGAGTATATAAGTTGATGTGAACAAACTCTTGTTCAAAGTGAGACATGAGTGGATGTGTGACTAGGCGCCCCTCGTGCACACACACACACGCGCGCGCGCGCCGCCGCCGCCGTCTGTCCGTCCGGCTCGGCTCGGTTAGGGTCGAAGGGCGATTTGGGCGAAATGTCACAGCGTCTCGAAGTTATCTTTTTACTGCAATTTTATTTGGCAAAAATCCATTTTTGCTAAACCGTCTCAATTATAAAATCCGAATTTTTCGGATCTCGATAAATATCAAATTTATTAGAAATTATCGGATTAATATATTAATAGATTAGGATAAGTATCAAAGATATCAATCCTAATCGGTTTAGAGTTCCTCCAGCACATGTCTTCCTCTCGTCCTCGCCTATAAATACCCAGCTTGAGGGGGTCCAATTTTCTTACCTCTTCCATACGATTTTCAGAGCACTTTTCTTCTTCATTTTTCTTCTCCTCTGTGTCGATGATAGTATAAGATTTTATTCTAGTTTGCTGAGGGTGCAGGGATCATTTATTCATTTCATCGGTGTGTTGTTTTATCCTGGGAGACAGACATTACACACCGTGGTGAGGGCGAATTTGCTTTAAGGAGACAGATCTTCTGGACTCAACATCGACTTATTTTTAGTTTCGGCATCAGCAAATATATTTGTTTTGCTAACACTTTTTGCAGGGTTTTCAAAAAATAAATTTGCGATTCTGTACTGTTTTTCAAGTGTTCGTTTTTTATTTTGCCAACAATCTTAAAGCAGATTTTCTTTACTTGATAAACAGATTATTTTCAAAGTTTAAGACATAATGGATGCTTCAATCCCTACTCAAAAACCAACTCTGTCTACGGACGTTTCTGGAGGTGCGCCTCTGATAACTGGATCGGCTTCAGCGAACCACTTTGCTTCGGTTCCGATAAGTAATTCGGTTTCGGTTCCGGTCAACCATGCTGACAAACTAGAGAAATTCAATGGGCTGAATTTCAAGAGATGGCAGTAGAAGATGATGTTCTATCTGACCACTAGGGTTGTTAGCGAATCGAATTTTTTTGATTCGATTCGTGATTCGAATTCGTTTAGGTCGATTTGTATTCGTTTTTTCGAATTCGAATTCAAATTCGAATTCTACTTTATATTCGCTGACATAACGAATCAGAATACAAATTTGATGGTATTCGATTCGTTTTGTTCACGAATATTCGATTCGAGTCAATTATTTATATATTAAGTATATTATATATATAATCAAAAGTGTTTCATTTCATTTCTCCGTCTTCTTCTACTGCTGGTCCTATTTTCATATCACATTGGTTTTTGGCTTATATTATTTTTTTTTGGTGAATTGTATTATTATTTTTAGGTTGTATTGCAACTTTTTTATGATAAAATTTTGAATCTTTCATTCAATTCTAAAAAAATAAAATCAAATCGAATACTCGAATCGAATCGAATAATTCGAATATCCATATCGAATCGAACTCGAATCAACTTTTAATATTCGAAAAAAAATCGAATCGAATCGAATAGTTCGAATAGTTTCACGAATACGAATCGAATGGTGGTATTCGCTTCGATTCGATTCGTTCACAACTCTACTGACCACTCTAGACTTGTCTCGATTCCTCAAGGAAGATGCGCCAAAATATGCTGAAGACAGTGACCAATAGACTTTGATGGCCATTGACGCTTGGAAAACTTCCAACTATCTATGTCGGAATTATGTAATGAATAGCATTGCTGATTCGCTATACAACGTGTATAGCACTGCTAAATCAGCCAAGGCATTTTGGGACTCACTAGATCATAAGTACAAGATCGAGGATGTCGGTGCCAAAAAGTGGATTGTTGGGCAGTTTCTTGATTATAAGATGGTGGATTCCAAGACTGTGGTCAGTCAAGTACAAGAGTTACAAGCGATCATTCACGAAATCCATGCTGAAGGAATGGTCATTAGCGAATCCTCCAAGTGGCTGATGTGATTGAAAAATTGCCCTCGACTTGAAAAGACTTCAAGAATTATCTCACAAGGAGATGAGCATGGAAGATCTGATTGTTAAACTTCGCATAGAGGAAGACAACAGAGGATCATAGAAGAAGGTAAATGCTACTGTGGCAAAGGCCAATGTTGTGGAAACTGCACAAACATCCAAAAAAGGCAACAATGGAAAGGGAACCAAGCTGGGACCTAAAGGAGGAATTATGAAAAATAAAGAGAAATTCCTTGGTAAGTGCTACAACTGTGAAAAGATGGGTCATAGGGCGGCTAACTGCAGGCTGCCAAAGAAACCAAAGAAAAAGGATGGTAATGCAGCACATGTGATTACCGAACAAGTGGGAAATCTTGACTTATGTGCTATGATATCCGAAGTGAACTTCGTTGGATCAAATACCAAGGAGTGGTGGGTTGACACTGGAGCAACTAGGCATATATGTGCTAACAAGACAATGTTATCCTCCTTGGAAGAAACATATGCCGGTGAAAAGCTGTATATGGGAAATTCTGCAACCTCAACTATCTCGGGTGAAGGCACTGTGATCTTGAAGATGACGTCTGGAAAGGAAATGACTCTTAAACGTGTGTTATATGTGCCTGATATTCGCAAGAACCTGATCTCTGGTTCCTTGTTGATGAAGCATGGCTTTAGATTAGTTTTTGAGTCTGATAAAGTTATTTTGTCAAAGAGTGGTGTGTTTATTGGCAAGGGCTATGAGTGTGATGGGCTGATTAAGCTCAATGTTATGACTATTATAAATAATGAAATGAGGAATTCTTCTGCTTACTTGCTTGAGTCTCCTAATTTATGGCATTCTAGATTAGGACACGTTAATTTTAATGCAATGCGTAGACAAATTGCATTAGATCACATACCAAAGTTTACAATTGATTTAAACCACAAGTGTGAAACTTGTGTAGAGGCAAAATTAACTCGATCTCCATTCCGACAAGTGGAAAGAAATACCAAACCTTTAGAATTAATACATAGCGACCTATATGACTTGAAATTTGTTCAAACTAGAGGTGGAAATAAATATTTTATTACTTTCGTGGATGATAGTACTAAATATTGTCATGTATATTTGCTTAAAATCAAAGACGAAGCTATAGAGAATTCATTCTTTATAAAATGGAAGTTTGAATCAATTGAATGCAAAATAAAAGTTTTGAGGAGTGACCGTGGAGGTGAATACGTGGGACTATTCGGCGAATATTGTTCGCAACATGGGATTATTCATAAGGTCACTGTCCCATATGCACCACAGTCAATGAAGTGGCGGAACATAAGAATCGCACTCTAAAAAAGATGATGAATGCGATATTGCTAAATTCATGCCTGCCGCAAAATATGTGGGGAGAAGCCATCTTAACGGCAAATTCGCTCTTAAACAAGATATGCCGTAAGAACGGGGATAAAACTCCTTATGAATTATGGAAGAGTGTCAAGCCTTCCTACAATTACATGAAAGTGTGGGGTGTATAGCAAAGGTGGTGATACCTACACCTAAGAAGGTCAAAATAGGCCTAAAAACAGTTGACTGCATTTTCATTGGATATACACATAACAACAATGCCTACCGATTTCTTGTACATGAATCTAAAGTGCCTGAGATTCATAAAAATACAATAATGGAATCAAGGAATGCGTCATTCTTTGAGAATATCTTTCTTTGTAAGACTGCAAGTGAACGTCTTATTGTTAGGAATACTTGTTAGATTTTGATGATGTCATCATTATACTTGTTTATTCAAATGTATGTTTATTACTTGGCAAAATGTAAGGAAGAACCAAATGAGTATCTTCCATAGGCCGAATTGAGTTAAGATAGATACTTGACAAAATGTAAAGAAGAACCAATATGAGTATCTTCTATAGGCCATTTAAGTTAGGCTGAAAATCGGCTAAGTACAAAAGTACATATAAATACATCAGAGAAGTTTCGGTCAGACAAGTATCATCAGAGAGGTCCTGACCAAACACTGCAGAAAGCCGAGTCACAGTCAAGTGAAAATCAGAGAAGTTCTGGTCAACAAATTTTATCAGAGAAGTTTGACCAGACTGCAGTCAAGTGATCAGGCGGAGCCCAAGTCATCTGAAGTTTTACCATCAGATCAGTCAAGATCATCAGGTCAGAAGACTTCAGACAAAGTCGTTAGATCAGAGAAGTCTTGGCAGGACATCAAAGAAGTCATCATCAGAGAAGTCCGACGATAGAGAAGTTTGACTGCATATCAGTCAGACTGACTTAATAAGATCAGATAAGTCATCAGCCAAGTAAGCATGTCCACCTCAGGATGCGTTGAATAGTCAATATTTACGGAAAGTCACATGCGGGCGATAAAGGACAGATTGGAGAGATTCTCGGAAGGACATGAATTAAATAAATCATCCAGACCCACCTCTGAAAACTTTAATCATATTAAAATCAAAACATTCGGTGCAATCACATGGAAGTCTTCACAACGGTCGGAAATGGATTAAAATAAGGGAATCCAGCCTGGCAACGTTCAAAAAAAAAATAAAGAAGTCTATTTCTCCAACGGACAGATTTGTTAAAGATTTGCAATGGCTATGAAGGAAGCTTAAAGATCTACATCTGTAAATATATGGAGATTTGAAGTTGAGCATAACGGTGCGAACTATACTTTCAAGCGATCAAAGCATTCAAAGCAATCAGAAATCTATAGCATCGTGAAGAGCAGTATTCTCAGTCATATACGAAGAAAGCTCTTAGTTGGAGAAGACAAAACACTCTTGTCTTAAAAAACCTGAGTAAGGGGTACTTCACTGGTTGAAGTTTCGCGACTGATAGGCATCCAAGGATTTGGAGATCGGGTGGTGCTAGGCAGTCAGAAAGGAGTTGCAACGACAGGATTTCCACTAGTTGGAAGTTGTTGTAGCTAAGTTGTAGAATCACTGTAATATTTATCACTGGTTGAGAATTATAGTGAATTCATCTCCAAGTGGTTTGGAGAAAAGTAGATTAGTAGAAGATTACCCCACCTCTGAGACCACTATAAATTTACTGCGTACTTTACTGTTTTCGCATCATACTTAACTGCTGCATTCATACTTAGTGTTTCATTGTTCATATTTGTGTATTTGTCATCAGCTGACTTCCGCACTTATATAGTCTATAGACGACTCTAAGTCATCTGTACCATCAGCTGAGAAACTCCTTCCTACTTGGAAAAAGAGTTTTAATAAGTCTATTCACCCCCCCTCTAGACTTATTTCTGACGACTTGTGACCTACAAGTGGTATCGGAGCGGTTGGTTCATTTATTTCCAGAACCAGATCCATATATCTTGGATATATTTTTATCTCTCATTTAGAATGGAACACATGCACTCTAGATTACCCGTGTTTTCAGTTGACGAGTATGATTTTTGGAAGATAAGGATGCATGCACACTTATCTTCTATCCATGACGACATGTGGTGCATTATCGAAGATGGTCCTTCATCTTTGAGAAGGACAACACACATGAGGACATTGTAGCCGGAAAGACAGAGAAGATCCCCAAGAAGAGGACGGAGCTGACCATTGAAGAAAGAAAGCTGGCCGACCTTGACAACCGGGCCAGAGATGAGCTATATCAAACTCTTGACAAATCAACCATGGTCAATATCAAGAATTGCCAGAATGCCAAGGAGATTTGGGATACCCTTGCCGTAATGTGTGAAGGTACATAGCTGATAAAAGAAAATAAGTTGTCAATCCCCACTCAGAAGTTTGACAACTTCAAGATGAAGACCGGAGAATCTATAGACCAGGTGGACATAAGGTTCATAGAGATCATCAAAGAAATCAACTCCTTTGGAAAAACTTATGGCAACAGGGAGATGGCCTTGGAGGTGTTAAAATCTCTTAGTCCAATGGAGTATGAAGGCGGTGGCCATGAGGGAAGCCAAATACCTCAATAAAATAAAGATTCAAGAACTATTCTCGACCTGAAGGCTTATGAATTCGAACTCCCAAGTTCATCATCAAATGAGCCTGCAGAGAAGGGAATAACATTTGTAGCCGAGTCCCCGCCAAGAGCTTATATGATGTCAAACCTCCAAATCCACTCGATTTCGAGGAAGAAATGGCATTTATAATGCAAAGATTCAGCAATTTCCGAAAGAATTACTCCAAATATAAGAAGAATTATCAGGAGAATCCAAGGAGAACTCAAAAAGCCGGAAGCTGGAAGGTGGAATGTTATAACTGTTATAAGACAGGACACATTCAAATCGACTATCCTGATCTTAAGAAGGGCGAGAGCAAGAAGGAGGTGAGCAGAAAAGAAGACCGAAGAAAAGCTCTCATTGGAGAAGACCAAGAGAAAGTGGAATCAAGCAGGGGATTCTTCTCTGATGACGATGAGGAATATGACTGTGTGATGGCCAACCTAACTGATGAAGAGGTAACATCAAAACCCTCTAATTCAAATAATAGTTCAGACATGTCACAAGATATGGACTTGCACGAATCTGTAAATCAGCTTCTCAAAGATTTTGAGAAATTAAAATGTGCACACCTATCTGTATCAGCCGAGAAGACCCATCTGCAAGATGAGAATAGGCAGCTGAAAAATGACTTTGAAAAACTCAGCCTAGAGTTGAATAAAACCAAATCTGATATTGAAAAACAGGCTGCAGACAACTTTAAAAACCAGGCTGACGTCACTACAGCTGAGATAAAACGATTAACTATTTTGAATAGTGAAAAATCAGTTGTACTTGCTCATGTCAAAGCCGAGTTTACTAAATTAACTCAGCTAAGTAAAACTCAGGCGAAGGAAATAACCTCCCTGAAGGCGTCTCTAACTTTGGACGAATTATGTATGAACAAAAGGCCACTATATTCCAGATCAGGCCTTGGATATGACCCGAACACTCCCTCTAGTTCTAAAACTACTTTCATCAGGGGAGAAACACTTGTCCCGTCTGCTGAGCCTAATTACAAACCTGTGTTTCAAAATAGGCAGCAGCCAAGTCACAGGTCTAGACTGCAGCCAAGGTATACAAGGCAGCCACCTAGACATGAGACTAGGCAATAGCCAAGACAGAAGCAGCAGCCCAGATAACATGCCCATTATTATCAAAGACTCCCCAAAAACAGATTTCAAAATGGGAGGGGCAAATGGAAAACTCAAGGTTATCCAAATTTTCAAAATGAACAGATGTGGAGAGCCCAAATATTTTATAAATGGTCTCAGCCTAGATTTAGAAATGGCACACATCAATTTTATGAGGCATATCCGATACACAATCCTAATAGAGGATACATGCCCAGACAACACACACCTTTTAGGGGTAATAACAGCAACTTTCACAATCCCAAGAGAAATCAGTTCTCCAGGAAACCAACTAACCCCCGAGGACCCACACAGATTTGGGTACCTAAATCTCTGCTTGTTTGATTGCTAAAAAGGTAGAAGGACTACTACCACATCTCCACAAATTCAAATATTGGAGGTGAAGAATGGTTTGTAGATTTTAGATTCTCAAGGCACATGACCGGTGTTGGGATAACAAATACCCTGTATCGAAATTGTTGGGATAACAATGCCCGGTATCGAAACAGCAAAACAATCCCTGTATCGAATAGTGGTGATAAGATGTTTTGACAATATGCCAATCCAGAATATAGTAAGGAAACTGTATCGAAAAGCTGATCAAAATATGTCAACCTGTATCGAAGACCTCTCGTAAGATCCAGCATACAGTACAACAAAGAAGTCTCATAAAAACTAAGTATGGAAGCTGTCTCGAATTGTCAATACGTAATCCTTCCATACAGCTCTCAACAAGACAAAGAAGGAATCTTCAGTATTTACTAGAAGTCAAGTCCCGTTAAAGAAGTATTTAAATACTAAAGGATAAATTATTTAAATACTGTAAGTCAACAGATCTTCAAATCCCGCAAAATTCGGATTGTGTTTTATTCAAACACATCATTCCCTTGGAACAGAATCTTGCTCAACGGATTTATCTCAACGGATATATTTCAGAAGACTATATATATCTCCTCAAGGCGTTGAAGATGATACACCAATACCAACGTTATCAAAAGCTTACGAAGTTATTATCATATACATCAGAGCAAAACATATCTCCAAAGCTCACTGCTATTCAGATCAAAGAGATATACAGTGCTCAACAACTTGAACAACACATCATCAGCTAGAAGCTCAGAAATTCAAAGCTGTTGTTCATACCCTGTTCTATCCTTGAACAAACCCAAATCAGCCCTGTGTGGACTGAGTAATCTTTGCTACTCCGAAACTATGTGTGAAGGAATTGCATCGAAGAAGACGAAGCTTCAGAACAATGTGTGAAGAAGCCAGTCAAGTGTTAGCTCAAACCAATCTGTGTGAACGGTTGAAGCTAAGATCTTTATATCAATCTGTGTGAACGATATATTGATTAAGTGTTGTTATAATTACGTAGTTGTGTACGCAGTAATTATAATAAACTTTTTACTCCTGTGTGGAGGACCAGTGGACGTAGATGGGTTTACCTCGAACCACTTTAAATATTGTGTTATTTACCTTCTGCCCTTTACTGTTTTAATTACTGTGATTATTTAAGTATACACTGCACATCGAGTTGCTGTATCCACAACAACTTACTATATTTAAGACTTCCGCTACGCACTCAGATTTAAAACCGTACAGCTTGTAGTTTAAAACACTTTCCAAGCTGTATCCAGTATACTTAGTGGCCAACAAGTGGGATCGGAGAGGTTGATTCTAAAAAGAATCAGTCGTATTTTTAACCGAATCGGATCCAAAATCACTTAATTTTCAAAACAGTCTTTTTCATTCCTTCATTCTCACATGGATACATCAATGATCAACAAAGTACCCATGTTCTCTATTAATGAATTTGATGATTG
The DNA here is from genome assembly GCA_033398695.1 of Orobanche coerulescens. Classification (NCBI taxonomy): domain Eukaryota; kingdom Viridiplantae; phylum Streptophyta; class Magnoliopsida; order Lamiales; family Orobanchaceae; genus Orobanche; species Orobanche coerulescens. The sequence goes on from CM065812.1 coordinate 24,351,002, forward strand.
GAGAATCAGGATGGAGGCTCATCTTGCAGCAATGCATGAAGAAATGATTTTTGTTATACAGGATGGCCCCATTAAGATCATGAAGGTAAACACGACCGCAAGGATTGAAGGCCAAGCCCATGCTAAGATACTAGAGAAGGAGCGCGAACAATGGACAATAGATGAAAGAAAGCGCGCCAATCTCGACAATGTGGCTAAGAACGCGTTATTTATCACTCTTGACAAAGGCACGTTCTCGAAGGTAAAGAGCTGTAAAATAGCCAAGGAAATCTGGGATAAACTCAAGTTGATTTGTGAGGGAACTGAGCTCTCAAAAGAAAACAAAATTTCAAAGCCCGGCTCAAGATTTGAATCTTTCGAAATAAAACAAACTGAGACACTTGAGGAACTTGACCTCAGATTCACTGGCATTGTTGGTGAACTTGAAGCTTTGGGCAAAATTTATACCCAAAAGGAGAAGAATTTAAAAATTTTCAGATCTCTCCCTGCCCGATGGGACATTAAGACCACATATATGCGTGTGTCGTGTAATCTAAATGAAATATCTACTTTTGATCTCTTCTCTGACCTCAAAGCTTTTGAGTATGATATTGACAGAAGAGAGAAAGCTGAAGAATCTCCTTCAAAGGTTACAACACTAGCCACTGTATCGAACCGTGGACACAGCATGCCGAGCTCGTCGAAGCCTAGTCACAAAAGTGCTGACAGTGACGACGACATCCTGTCTCAAGATGAAATGGCGCTTCTCATGCACAAATTCAAAAAGTTCATCAAGCAATCTGGAAAGACTCCCTACTGGCCCAAACATGTCCACAAGGTAAGTACCGAAACTTCATCCGGTGATGCTAACATGTGCTATAATTGCAGGAAACCGGGATATTATGCAAATAAATGTCCTCATCCCAAAGTTCAAAGGTTGCCGGAGGCCGAGCAACAAGAGAGAATGAAAGAAGACGTGCTTGGAAAAACAAGCTCAAGGCCCTGATTGGAGAATCAGAAGCCTCCCCCGCACCATCAAAATCCGAAGAATGTCTTCAGGTGGTCACTGAAAGTGATTCATCTGATGATGAGTTCGATGATAAAGCATATATGTGCTTTATGGCCAAGGACATTCTGGATGGTGAAGATAGCGACGATGAGGACATCCTAGAGGAGGACACCTGGTACTTTGATAGTGGATGCTCTTGGCACATGACTGGAGATAGAAGCAAGCTATCAGATTTCGTAGAAGGTCGCGGTCCAAAAGTTCGCTTCGGTGATAAATCTAAAGGAAGAACAAGAGGGAAAGGAAACCTTCTTGTAGGAAAATTCAAAGTCACTGATGTTGCATATGTTGAAGGCTTACAGTACAATCTACTTAGTATTAGCCAGTTCTGTGATAAACAGTTCTCGGTTAAATTCTATATAGATCGCTGTAGAGTCAAGAATATCCAGACCAAAGAAGTTGTGCTTACAGGAACCATATCAGGTAACATGTATATTGCTGACTGGAAGCCTATGAGCTCCTCAATTCCATGCTTTGTTTCCAAAGGCACTGCAGATCTAAGCCGGTTATGGCACAAGAGAATGTCTCACGTCAACTTCAAGACGATCAACAATATCTCAAGACAGGGACTCGTTAGAGGATTTCCGAACGTGTCATTCAAAAAGGACAGCTTCTGCGGACCATGTCAGAAAGGCAAGCAAATCAAATCAACCCTGAAGAGAAAATCCTACCTTTCAACCCAAAGAGTGTTGGAGATGCTACATATGGATCTCTATGGTACTGTAGACCCGGTAAGTTTGGGAGGTAAGAAATACTATCTTGTTGTTGTTGTTGATTACTCTAGGTATGCTTGGACAATTTTCCTAAGCAAGAAGAAGGAAACAACATCAAAGCTGCCCGAGCTCCTAAGAAAGCTTCAAAATGAAAAGGCATTGAGTATCGTGTCCATTCGCTCCGATAGAGGTACAGAATTTACTAACCGCTTTATAGAGCAATACTGTTCGGAGAATGGGATACAACACGAATACTCAGCTACCCGTACACCTCAAAAAAATGGTGTTTCCGAGCGAAAGAATAGGACGCTGAAAGAAGCAACAAGGACAATGATTGCCGCAAGCAAGTTGCCACAGCGTTTCTGGGGTGAAGCAACCAATACAGCATGCTACACTCAAAACCGCTATATCGTCAACAAGCACCACAACAAAACAGCATACGAGGTATGGAACAACCAAACTCCGTTAGTTTCATATTTTCACATTTTTGGATGCAGGTGCTATGTGTTGAATAATGGGAAGGATCAACTTAGAACCTTTGATGAGAAGTTAGATGAAGGAATATTTGTAGGATACTCCTCCGCCAGCAAAGCTTACAGGATCTTTAATAAAAGGAAGCTGACGATCGAGGAATCAGTTCATGTAGTGTTCGACAAACCTCACCATGACCCTACGTGAGTAGAAGATGTTACTCAGAACATCCAACAACTTTCCATCTTAGATCCTCCAACTCCCATAGAACCTGTTGTTGATCTAGAAATCAACCCCGCAGCTGTAAGAATCGACGTAGATGAAGCCGACGCTATACAAGCTGAAGCTGTATCTACAGAAACTCTCGATACAGTACGGGACCCTGAATTAGAACCCGACCGAAGATGGTTGAGAGATCACCCGCAAGAGCTGATCATTGGAAACATTGATGCTGGTGTTTCTACCCGTAGGAGAATACCGAGTACATAAGCAAATGTACTGTGTGCACAAGAAGAATTAGATACTGAGATATCACCATTTCCTGAATGAAAATCTCAATCCGAGCTTAGAAGACTCAATATGTGCACTATTGTTGTATTCTTAGCCCAGTCCGAACCTGTTTCTACCATAGACGCTCTTAATAATTCTCATTGGATAACATCTATGGAAGAAGAGCTTAACGGTTTCGAAAGAAACAATGTATGGTATCTTGTACCCAGACCTACGCATCAATCGGTTATAGGAACCAAATGGGTATTTAGAAACAAGAAGGATTGAAATGGACTTATCATAAGGAACAAATCTATACTAGTCGCACAAGGCTATAGACAGGAAGAAGGCATAGACTACGATGAAACGTTTGCCCCTGTAGCCAGACTAGAATCCATTAGGATATTTTTAGCCTTTGCCGCCCATAAGAGCTTCATTGTATACCAAATGGACGTCAAAAGTGCATTCCTAAATGGAGACCTTGCCGAAGAAGTTTATGTTGAACAACCACCAGGGTTTGACAACACAGACGGTATCGATCTAGTATACAGACTGAGAAAAGCACTGTATGGACTTAAGCAAGCCCCTAGAGCATGGTATGAGACCCTTTCCCAGTATCTAACCAATAATGGATTTGAGAAAGGTGCTATGGACAAGACCTTGTTCAAAATACAGGAAGGCGATTACCTTTTAATGGTGCAAATCTATGTAGATGATATAATTTTTGGTTCAACTAACCTTCCTTTGTGTCAAAGGTTCTCTCATCTCATGCAAAGTAAATTTGAAATGAGTATGATGGGAGAACTTAGTTATTTCCTAGGTTTGCAGGTAAAGCAGTTGCCTACAGGAATTTTCATCAACCAGGAAAAATACAGCAAGGAGCTTCTCAACAAATTTGGAATGAACACTTCCAAATCATCGTCAACCCCCATGAGTACTTCCGTGCAGATTAGTGCTGATGAAGCCGGAGAGCCGGTTGACCAATCACTCTACAGGAAGCTTATTGGCTCACTCCTGTACCTAACGGCTAGCAGGCCCGATATCCATTTTGCTGTAGGAGTGTGTACGAGATATCAAGTAGCACCCAAGGAATCACACTTCAATACAGCTAAACGAATCCTGAAGTATATTAAAGGAACAGTCGATGTAGGACTGTGGTATCCTAAAGAAGGCGGATTCGATTTAGTTGGATACAGCGACTCAGATCTCGGAGGCTGCAAGCTAGATAGGAAGAGTACAAGTGGAACTTGTCACTTTCTTGGACCTAGACTTGTTTCTTGGTCCAGTAAGAAGCAATTGGCAAACTCACTTTCCACGGCTGAATCAGAATACTATGCTGCTTGTAGTTGTTGTATGCAGATCCTTTGGATGCAGCAACAGTTGTCAGATTATGGGATTGAAGCCAAGGAAACGCCAATCATGTGTGATAGCACGAGTGCAATTGCAATCACGCACAACCCTGTATTGCACTCATGCACTAAGCATATCAACATGAATCATCATTTCATAAGGAATCATGTCGAGAACAAGGATGTTCGGCTCGAAAAGGTTCATACAGATATTCAGTTGGCCGACATCTTCACCAAGCCTCTCGACACAATAAGATTCAACATGCTTAGAAAAGAATTGGGAATGCTACAGCCCGACTCCCTGTAAGTAATTTACTGTTTTTACTCAACAATTGAGGGGGAATGCTGTAAGACCCAAGAATACAGTATCCACCATTAATTATCTGTACACTCAGAGCCTTCAATACAGCACTGTTGGGAACAAAGTGATATGAATCATCCTACAGCTGACGTGTGCAATAATTAAGGGGGAATACAGTATGACCCATGAATACAGCATTAATCCAAAAGTTGCTGTATGGAATTAAAACCTATATGTACCTTTTAAGGGGGAACGTTGTATCATCGCGGATACAACACATACTATGGGATTTCGTTTCAGTATATATATTATAATATTTCATTTTAAAATAATTTTTGTCCATGTGCCCTGTTTTCATGTCAAACGTCATTTACATTAAATGCCTTACACGACATCTGGACAACTGAATCTCAAAAGCCGCGATGTTTTCAAATTGTTTAATATTTTAAAACCACCGTTTCAGGCATTAAGGGTAACATCAAATGTCAGAAGTGGGACCCTCTCCTATTTTAATATTCCATGGATAAGTGTACCAGTTACACTCAGTCCATCATGACCGTTCATTTCAAAAGACGGTTCCCATCCCTTAAATCTGACCATTCGTTCTCTGAGAAACCCTTCTTCGCCGCCCACTATAAAAGGACTACAATTGCCATTTGAGACTCTTTACGATTTCTGCATATTTTAAGAGCACTCAAGCACATACAACCTACAAGTTTTCTTTGCGTTTTACTGCAAATTTCTCTTAATCTTTTTCATCTTTTCTTGAGAATCATCAATGGCGTCTGCTCAGACCTCTGCCACCTCCCTCAAGAAAACCTCGAACATCATTGACGGACGGATCTTCTCCAGATCTGTCTTCATCGAACGAATTCTCGCTGAAACAAATGACGTGGAACCCATGGAAGTTGTCATCACCAGACTCCATCAACAAGGCCTTTACCGCCTTGGGAGCCACACTGCCGAGAAATACGACGTCCATTTGGTTGAGGACTTCTACCTTAACGCTGCCGTCCGCTTTATGTATCTGGCCCAGGGAGGCCACGTCGCTGACATCACCGCTTTCATCTTCAGAGTGGAGATCCGCATCGACCGAGATCTTCTCCAGAAAATCTTCAGGCTGCCCGCTGATGGCCTGACCATGGAAGACCTTGAGACTTTTGGGTCTCAAGAGCTGTTGACCAAGTACTATGGCCTGTTCACATGATCAGCTTCAGTTGAATCTGTTCACACTACCTGTCACAAGAAAAATTTCTGCTTGCCATACGTGTACTTGCATGACTTTTGCTGCCGTATCATCGAGAATCGCACTGGTGCCTTTGAGATGTGCACAAATCTGAGATTTAGGATGATGGTAGCAATTATGACCTGTGAAAAGGTCAAGTGGTGTCAGATAATTCTGAAGCGTCTGCAGAAAGAAGTGTCAAAACCTGCGTCGCAAAAGAAATCATTTGGTTTATTTATAGACCACATTTTGACAAAGTGCGGACTTCCACTGTCCGCAGATGCTAAGAAAATAAGTTCCCGGATTTACTTAGGAGGCGTCAAGCCTTCAGCCTTTAACTAGAGCACCCTGGTCTCCAACCAACCATCCGTCCGCAGTATGCCCGTTTCTGAAGATCCAAGGGATGTCTCTTCGAAATCCCAGAGTGTGGAATCTTCAAACAAACGAAAGAGATCTCACAGCAAGGCACCTATTGCTGCTGAGAAGCCGAAAAAGAAGCAGAGGAGGCTCATAAAAGCCAAATCTACCAAATCCTCCAAAGATGCTTCTAGTGTGGCGCAACCCACCGATGAATTACCTCAGGGCCCAACCCTTATGGAAGAGATGTCCGTTACTGTATCAACAGTAAATCCCGAGCCTTTAGCGGCAACGACGGATGATAGGACATCTGCCAACTTAGAAGACTCTAGCGAGTCGGCTGCCCCTTTGGAGCCAACAGCTACCTCTCCTATGCGGGATTCCGCACCCGTACAGGATCCACCTTCCTTCGGGGTACCATCCCCTGTAAGGAATCCCTCTTCCATACAGGATCCTATACCTGTAGAGGAACAAATCGATAGAGCGGACTCAAATGTTGTATGAAGTCCCTCCCCGGATATTATTATCAACAAAACCCTTCTCTCTGTATAAATAGATCATGCTTATGAAAGATTCCTTCAATGGAAAAGCTACCGGCTAGCTCCATACGACACCCTATACAACTGGAGCGACTGGAGTAATGAAGAAAGATTCGTGTTGGAAGTGACGGACTTGATAGAAGTTGAAGCCCTGATCCAATGGGACAATCTCTACTGCAAAGAATTGATTGAAAGCCATCTTTTGCAAAAATCAGATGCCAGAAGAAAAGGAAAAGATAAGTCCGAGGACTCTCCCCAAGATCCAAAAGAAGACCACGACTCAGACGACGACGACGATGCCTTACAGGCAGGTATGAGAATGAGCCATGAGGAGGCTCAAGAAAGAGAAGCCTCTCAAGTCAAGGATGACGAAGGGCCATCAAGCCGCAGTGAGCCCCCTTCGCCACAGCAAGAAAATATTCCTGATGATGAGGAATCAGTCCCTCATGACGAGGAAGAAGAACATGTTTCGGAACAGGCACCCGAGCCTGCCGCAGAAGAAGAAGAAGTATCACGCGCCGTCCAGCAAGAGGAATCAGTCCCTCTGCCAGAACAGGCGGAAGCTGAGAGACAATAGGAGGAATCAATCCCTCCTGTACCCATATCTACAAACACCTCTTCGAAACACGAGGATACCGCACCTCCTGCCGCCGAACCCGCATCAACTGCTCCCGCCCCATCAACCGTGGAATCCGACGACGGTACTGTACCTGAGGATGTCCAACTCAATTCACGCCCTAACGTGAATTTGAGAAGGTTGAATGGAGCAGAAGACTTTGCTCAGCCAGATTCTCCTCGCATTGAAACTAGGAAGCAGCGATTGCGTGCTCTTGGCCTTCAAATAGTATTCATTCAGGATGCAGTGAATGCCCTTCACTCAATTGAAAAAGCTTTGGATTGGATGCACACATCTGCAGTTGAAGAAATGACTGGTTTAAGGCATGAAGTCTCTCGTGTTGTCGAAGCCTTCACTGTCTTGCCACATGTCTTCAAGCAAGCCCTCGCCAATCTGCAAGAGAAGCAAGAAAAGATCCTGAGAGAAGAAGAATCTAAAACTCGCATATTCGAGGCCAAGACAGCAGCAGCCATGATCAAAACAACTTCTCGTCTGTGAACTCACGACAAGAGTATCAAAGATATGTCGCAGGTGCTCCCCTCCCTTGTCGAGAGAATGACAAACATTGAGACGAAATAGGATGCCGCACTGGAGATCCTAGGACATCTTGATGACGCCAAAAAGGGGGAAGAAGCGAGAGAAGCAGCAAGGAGAACAAGGCTCCAGCACGAAAGAGAATTTAATGCTGCTCAAGACTGTAATACCCATACTTTTTGTAAATCTTCTACTCTTGTGCTTTGTAATTTTTACACTCATGTAAGTGTTTAGTAAGCTTATATTAATCTTGGAACTCTCGTCAATTGGATTTACCCCCTTTTCTTGTTTGGATCGTCGCTGTTTTCGGATCCTTGATGCGATTATACTACCTTCGTGTAATGGGTAGCGCACGCTACGCACACTTTGTAGCGCACGCTAATTTAGTGAGGGTAGCGCACGCTATCCGTTATAATTAGCGCACGCTACTAATGTATTGGAGGCGGACGATCCGGAGCTACCGGATCGGAAAGGGAATTCCTAGCGTACGCTAGGTGTGACTGGTAGCATACGCTAGATTTTGGTGGTAGCGCACGCTACGTTACTAGAGTAACGTGCGCTAAAGAGAGCAGAGTTGGGGACAGTAGGTTCTGGACTGGGCACTGACTACCAGGTAGCGCACGCTATTAGAAATAACTAGCACACGCTAATTGAAGTCACTAGCGCACGCTATGAGCAGGTGTTAGCGTACGCTAACGGAGCTGGCAGAGGCTACTGGATTGCCTGGTGAGTCCGATAGCGCGCGCTATCTTTCATGGCTAGCGTACGCTAGTCCCTATTTAGTATAAATAGGACATATCCGTTCCCAAATCGTCATTTCTTCCTTCCTTCACCTCCTTGGACGATTTTAGGCGATTCCGGGCGATTTGTGAGGAGTTCTTCGAGCTGCAATTATCTAGCAACATCTTTGAGTTTCTAGTTCGGATTTATCAACGTTTAATCCTCTCCACCGCTCCAAATCAAGGTAAACTTCTCACAACCCTAGATTTTCGGGATTTGGGGATTTTCCATCCGATTACTTCGATCCAGCTTGTTGTTATGTTAGAATATATCGATTACGAGTTATCTACCTTGGATACATATTTTCCTATGGATTTATTGGTATATTTCCGGAGTTCTTGAGTGTTTGGGATATTTGACTTGCGATTCACTATCCAAGAGAATTATTCCCGGAACACATGTATCGGGGTAGTAAATTCGGGTGATTCCAACTTATTTTCATACCGATGGGGTTTTGATAATTGAATTACGAACTTGTCTAGGTTTGGAGTTGTCGAATCCTTCAATCTTGGTACCTTGTCGTTCGTACCCTTTCCTCTCGATTCCAGGCAAGTGATTCTTGTGAAAGTTATGTTCTTAAATGTGAAAAGTAATGCATGTGATTGTGAGAGTTGCTTTCGTTCACTCCGAGAGGACCCGACGGGGTCGAGGAGGGTTCCGCTTATGTCGGTTCCGTGAACATTTGGGTTATCCACTCCGAGATGATCCGACGGGGTCGAGGAGGGATTCGCGCATTGTCGAGTCCACGGTTAATCAAGAGATATCATCATTTCTAAATATGTTTGGATAATTGCATTTTCCAGAAAATCATTATCATAGCTTTGAATTGGTGCATATGCTTTTATGTATAAGACTTGACATTTCACTTGTAATACTTGCCCTAACCCCTCTCGTTTGGGGAAAATTACTTTTGTGTTTTTCAGGTCCTAAGGAACCATACGAGCGAGCACAGGGACGATACGATGAGGACGGAGAGGCGTGATACTGTGGCTAGTTGTGTTCCATTTTGTTTGGTCGTTGTTCTCTTCGGTCCATTTTATCCTTGTAATAATAAATGGTACTCGAGTAGCTTAGGAAAGTCCTTTTCCATTGTCGAACAACTTCTTGTATTTATTCATGGTATTGTTTGTCCGTGGTTGAACTTCCTTGTTTGTATTGAAACTATTGATTCCCAACTGGATTTTGTCAAATTTTGATACGTTGTGAGTGAGATGAGCCTAGTGGGTCCCAGGTCGGGATTTACGGCGCTGTGATATTCTCCGAATATCTCGAGGGGTGTTACAGAATTTGGTATCAGAGCTTAGGTTTATGGATACCTAGGCTGTCGGATTGCTGGGTCTAAATGTACCATTCCAAGAACACAGTATCATCGCGCTGCCGTCATCTCGTACGACCGGTACTTGTAAGTTCCCTATCTTATTTACCCTCTTCATTCACTCACTATCATTCGATTATGGGACATGAGAAGTCCATATTCTAGATGGCATTGCTTCGAGCTATTCTTATGATTTTACTTACATTTTTTCTTTAGAATGTCAACTGGTAGAGGACGTGGACGCGGCCGTGGTCGTGGCCGAGGGCGTGGCGTAGCCGGTGGAGCGGCCATGTCCCTCAGCTCGGTAGAAGGCTCAGCTACGCCTAGCATCTCGGACTCTATTCAACCTAGCACCGGTAGTCATCAGGAGTCGTCAGCCAGTCTGGGAACTTCTACATGGAGCCAACCGGATGTGGGTGTTGCCACCATACTGCAGCAAGTGGCGAACCAGATGGCTCTTTTAACCCAGGCGGTACAGCTTAACCAACCACCTCCTGTTACTGACACTGGGGCTGAGAAGTGGTTACAAGATGTTATTCGTATGCGCCCTCCCCAATTTATTGGTGCAAATGATCCGATCGGCTGGGAAGATTGGATTAATGAGATGAATAAAGTTTTCATGGCCGTGAATTGTCCAGAGGCACGTAAGGTGCCAGTTGCCCAGTACTTCCTATCAAGGGATGCGGCTAGCTGGTGGCAAGTTGTTGCACCTCAGGATCGTGAGGTTTCATGGGACGAGTTAAAGGAATTTATGGAGGGCGAGTTCTGCCCGTGGCCTGTTCAAGAGGCCAGGATTCGAGCCTTTTATGAAGCTAAACCCCAGGATGTCCCTGTATCTCAGGCAATCATTGAATACAACCGTAAACTCAACCATGTGAAAATCAAGTGAAGGAAGAGAGAGATAGAATTCGTCACTTTGACATGCGAATGAAGCCAAAAGTTCGGCACTATATGTCGGGCTTCGCTTGCGCCACATTGAAGGAGTATCAAGATAGGGCACTAGCCTATGATATGTCCTTCACTACTACCGAAACGACAAGTGAGAGTAAGAAGCAGAAGACCACTGGAAAGTTTTCTAGCGGTAGAGGTGGCAATCAGCGGGGATCGCAGTCGGCAAGCTATACAACCAAAGGGTCTTCCCGTGCATCGGGAGGTAAACAGAATTTCAGAGCTGGTGCTAATGTGTCCAAACGGGTTGTGACATGTTTTAATTGTGGCCAACAGGGCCATCTTAATCGTGATTGTGGTCTACCTCCATTGAAGTGTTTTAATTGCGGCCAGGAAGGCCACAGAGCCATGTACTATACGGAAGAAGAAACTCCACTTGGAACTCAGGCATCAGCCCCTACGCTTGGAGAACCGAGTGTTAATCAGAAGTCATCTACGGGTCAGCCATCCCAGAGTTACGGTCGAGGCAGAGGCCTTGGTCAGTCTGTTAGAGGGGGAGTCCCTAGTGCTGGTTCGATGCAACCTCGTGTCTATGAGATGAGGAAAGCTGGAGATCCAGAGGCTACCGTGGCGACAGGTATCATTTCTCTTTTGTCTCATCCAGTTAGAGTGCTTTTTGATTCTGGTGTTTCTCATTCGTTCATCTCTTTGGATTGTGTGCGTCGATTGAATATTGAGGGCTTGTCTCCTTGTGAGTCCTTTGTGGTTAAGTTGCCCAGTGGTGATAGAATCGTGGGAGACAAGGAAGTTAGAGATTGTCCGGTGTTAATCGCTGAGAGAGTGTGGTTTTCGAATTTGATAGTCGTAGACATTGTTGATGAAGATCTAATCCTCGGTGACGATTGGCTCGATAGACACGGTGCGGTAATGAATTATCGCACGAAGATCATATCAATGTTAGCCAAAGACGGTGCCGAACACCATTTTGCGGGGTACAAGAGGGGATGTCGGAAATTTTTGATAGTGCCTTGAAGGTGACTAAACTTATTAGAAAGGGTTGTGTTGGGTATTGGTGTTATGCCATGAAAGTCGAAGATGGGAAAGTTGAACTTCCCTCGATTCCTGTTGTAAGTGATTTTCCGGATGTTTTCCCAGACGAATTACCGGGAATACCACCGGGGCGGGAAGTTGAATTTACAATTGATTTGGAGTCAGGAGCAACCCAAATTTCTAAGGCACCGTATCGTATGGCACCTTCAGAAATGCAAGAGTTGAAGAAACAACTGGGAGAATTGTTGGATAAAGGGTATATTAGACCCAGTGCCTCGCCATGGGGTGCACCGGTCTTGTTCGTAAGGAAGAAAGATGGTTCACTACGTTTGTGTATTGATTATCGGGAACTGAACAAAGTGACCATTAAGAATAAATACCCTTTACCGCGTATCGATGATTTGTTTGATCAATTGCAGGGAGCCGCGATGTTCTCGAAAATTGATTTGAGGTCCGGTTACTATCAACTTCGCATTAAGGAATCCGACGTTCCTAAAACTGCTTTCCGTACGAGGTATGGACACTATGAGTTTGTGGTTATGCCTTTTGGGTTAACCAACGCACCAGCAATATTTATGCAATTGATGAATAAAATATTTATTGAGCATCTTTATAATTGTGTAGTCGTTTTTATCGACGATATTTTGGTCTACTCTCGAGATGAAGAGGAACACGCTCGGCATTTGCGATTGCTGTTGGAGATTTTGAGGACTCAGCACCTCTATGCAAAGTTTTCTAAGTGTGAATTCTGGCTGAAGGAAGTCATGTTTCTCGGACATGTGATTTCAGCGGAAGGGGTTCGGGTAGATCACCAGAAAATTGAGGCAGTGTTAGATTGGGCTCCACCCAGGAACGTGAAGGAGGTTCGTAGCTTTTTGGGTCTGGCCGGATACTACCGGAGGTTCGTCGAGGGGTTCTCCAAACTTGCTCAACCACTTACTCAATTACTCCAGAAGTCCGAAAGGTTCGAATGGAATGAAGAGAGACAACGGAGTTTCGAAGAGCTGAAAAGGCATCTGACTACCGCGCCGGTTTTAGCCCTACCTCAGGGATTTGATGGGTATTCGGTTTATTGTGACGCATCAGGACAAGGACTTGGGTGCGTACTCTTGCAGCATGATAAGATGATTGCCTATGCTTCACGGCAACTTAAACCGTATGAGCTGAATTATCCTACCCATGATTTGGAATTAGCTGCTGTAATGTTTGCCTTTGAAGATCAGCGTCACTATTTGTACGGTTCTTCATGTCGAATTTATACCGACCACAAGAGCCTAAAGTATATTTTTAGCCAGAAAGAGCTGAATATGAGACAGCGACGTTGGTTAGAGCTGATAAAGGATTATGATCTGGAAATCCTTTACCATCCAGGAAAGGCTAACGTTGTAGCTGATGCGTTGAGCCGGAAGTGGATATCTCTTCAGATGCTTGAGGCCCTTACGCCTCAAGTTAAGATCAGACGGGAGTTATTTGAGCAGGGAGTCGAAGTATGGATCCAATGGGTTCAGGGTCAGATGTGTACTCTGGAGGCTATTCCGTCCTTGATCGACGACGTCGGGGAAAAACAGGAGAATGACCCAATGCTTGTCCAACTGAAGGCGGACATGGAAAAAGGGAAAGCCCCTGCTTTTATGATCCACGAGGATGGCTTTTTGAAATTTCAAGGTAGGATTTGTGTTCCGAATGACTCAGAGCTGAGACAGAGAATACTCCGAGAAGCCCATGCTACACCTTACTCGATCCATCCTGGGACGAGTAGGATGTACAAGGATCTTAAAAGGAGTTTTTGGTGGAATAATATGAAGAGAGATGTCACCGAGTTTGTGTCAAGGTGTTTGACATGTCAACAAGTCAAAATTGAGTATCAACGGCCGGTCGGGCTGTTGAAACCTCTCCCTATTCCCGAATGGAAATGGGAGGATATTACCATGGATTTCATCACCGGGATGCCGAGGACTAAGTCGGGGATGAATATGATTTGGGTTGTTGTTGACCGATTGACTAAGTCGGCACATTTTCTTGGCATTAAGGATGCGTGGGGACCGGAGCGATTGTCCCGGATTTTTATATCGGAGATTGTGAGATTGCACGGTACGCCAAAGTCTATTGTTTTCGATCGTGATGGCCGTTTCGTGTCGCATTTTTGGAAGGCGGTCCATCAAGCCTTGGGCACCGAATTGAGGTTGAGTACTTCCTTCCACCCACAGTCTGACGGTCAGACTGAGCGGACGATCCAGACAATGGAAGATATGCTGAGGGCGTGTGCCCTGGATTGGAGTACCGATTGGGAAATACACCTACCTTTGATCGAGTTCACTTACAATAATAGCTGGCACGCATCGATCAAGATGGCACCTTTTGAGGCATTGTATGGTAGGCGGTGTAGATCTCCACTTTGTTGGGATGAAGCTTCAGATTTAGTCGGGACGGAACCCGATATGTTGATGGAAACTAAAGAGAAGATTGCCTTCATCCGAGACCGACTGTTCTCCGCTCAGAGTCGACAAAAATCCTATGCTGACAATCGTCTTCGGGCCTTGGTATTTGATGTGTGTGTTGATGTCCTACTCTAAGTATCACTGATTTGAGGAGTCTTCGAGTTCGGGAAAAGGGGCAAACTTAGTCCGAGATATATTGGACCATTTGAGATTCTCGGCGAATTGGGGAACTGGCCTATCGATTGGCTTTACCTCCAGCCCTTAGCCATGTTCACAGTGTGTTCCATGTTTCCCAACTGAGGAGGTATGTCCCTGACCCGAGTCATATCATTGATTACGAGGACATCGAGATCGCAGAGGATGTCACATTTGAAGAGAAGCCAGTGAAAGTACTAGAGCATCGAGTAAAACAACTCCGGCACAAAACCATACCGTTGGTTAAAGTTCAGTGGTCACGACACGGAGTTGAGGAAGCGACGTGGGAAACCGAGGAAAGCATGCGCACTAGATACCCAGAGTTATTCATTTCTTAAGTTTCGGGACGAAACTTCATTTTAGAGGGGGAGGATGTAATACCCATACTTTTTGTAAATCTTCTACTCTTGTGCTTTGTAATTTTTACACTCATGTAAGTGTTTAGTAAGCTTATATTAATCTTGGAACTCTCGTCAATTGGATTTACCCTATTTTCTTGTTCGGATCATCGCTGTTTTCGGATCTTTGATGCGATTATACTACCTTCGTGTAATGGGTAGCGCACGCTACGCACACTTTGTAGCGCACGCTAATTTAGTGAGGGTAGCGCACGCTATCCGTTATAATTAGCGCACGCTACTAATGTATTGGAGGCGGACAGTCCAGTGGCTACTGGACTGGAAAAAGGGAATTCCTAGCGTACGCTAGGTGTGACTGGTCGCGTACGCTAGGTGTGACTGGTCGCGTACGCTAGATTTTGGTGGTAGCGCACGCTACGTTACTAGAGTAACGTGCGCTAAAGAGAGCAGAGTTGGGGACAGTAGGTTCTGGACTGGGCACTGACTACCAGGTAGCGCACGCTATTAGAAATAACTAGCGCACGCTAATTGAAGTCACTAGCGCACGCTATGAGCAGGTGTTAGCGTACGTTAACGGAGCTGGCAGAGGCTACTGGATTGCCTGGTGAGTCCGATAGCGCGCGCTATCTTTCATGGCTAGTGCATGCTAGTCCCTATTTAGTATAAATAGGACATCTCCGTTCCCAAATCGTCATTTCTTCCTTCCTTCACCTCCTTGGACGATTTTAGGCGATTCCGGGCGATTTGTGAGGAGTTCTTCGAGCTGCAATTATCTAGCAATATCTTTGAGTTTCTAGTTCAGATTTATCAACGTTTAATCCTCTCCACCGCTCCAAATCAAGGTAAACTTCTCACAACCCTAGATTTTCGGGATTTGGGGATTTTCCATCATATTACTTCGATCCAGATTGTTGTTATGTTAGAATATATCGATTACGAGTTATCTACCTTGGATACATGTTTTCCTATGGATTTATTGGTATATTTCCGGAGTTCTTGAGTGTTTGGGATATTTGACTTGCGATTCACTATCCAAGAGAATTATTCCCGGAACACATGTATCGGGGTAGTAAATTCGGGTGATTCCAACTTATTTTCATACCGATGGGGTTTTGATAATTGAATTACGAACTTGTCTAGGTTCGGAGTTGTCGAATCCTTCAATCTTGGTACCTTATCGTTCGTACCCTTTCCTCTCGATTCCAGGCAAGTGATTCTTGTGAAAGTTATGTTCTTAAATGTGAAAAGTAATGCATGTGATTGTGAGAGTTGCTTTCGTTCACTCCGAGAGGACCCGACGGGGTCGAGGAGGGTTCCGCTTATGTCGGTTCCGTGAACGTTTGGGTTAGCCACTCTGAGATGATCCGACGGGGTCGAGGATGGATTCGCGCATTGTCGAGTCCACGGTTAATCAAGAGATATCATCATTTCTAAATATGTTTGGATAATTACATTTTCCGGAAAATCATTATCATAGCTTTGAATTGGTGCATATGCTTTTATGTATAAGACTTGACATTTCACTTGTAATACTTGCCCTAACCCCTCTCGTTTGGGGAAAATTACTTTTGTGTTTTTCAGGTCCTAAGGAACCATACGAGCGAGCACCGGGACGATACGATGAGGACGGCGAGGCGTGATACTGTGGCTAGTTGTGTTCCATTTTGTTTGGTCGTTGTTCTCTTCGGTCCATTTTATCCTTGTAATAATAAATGGTACTCGAGTACCTTAGGAAAGTCCTTTTCCATTGTCGAACAACTTCTTGTATTTCTTCATGGTATTGTTTGTCCGTGGTTGAACTTCCTTGTTTGTATTGAATTTATTGATTCCCAAGTGGATTTTGTCAAATTTTGATACGTTGTGAGTTAGATGAGCCTAGTGGGTCCCAGGTCGGGATTTACGGCGCTGTGATATTCTCCGAATATCTCGGGAGGTGTTACAAAGACAGCATTACTGCCGAGCTGAATAAACTATCCACACCCGCACAAAGTTTCAGGATTTCAGGTTCTCGATCTGAGTTCCATGATCCCAGCGTCCCATGGCAAAGCATTATCCAAAGACCTTCCGAAATTCGTCTGCCAACCAACCTCCATCCCACCGCTGAAGAAGTGAAGCAATGGAGGAAAAATGAACTGATGAGATATTTTGTTAAACTCGTCAGGGAATCCGCCATCTTCAAAGGTTATAAAACATTAGCGTAGGCTGCAGAAAAATTTACGAAGATGTTAGAAGAAGGAAAGGTTCCTCTTCAACAAGAAATGAAATCCAAGCATAGAAGAGGAGATCGGATCACCCCTCCAGAAGACTAGATTCTTGCCTTTGACAGATCATACGATGGTAGAGCAATCTACTTAGATCGAGGCAACGATTCCCTACAGCACTGGTGGCGTGGAACCGAGAATCATCCAGAGAAAAGGCCATGGAGACACTCGGACTATAGGAGCTGAAATCCTTGTATTATTGTTTGTAATTTTTCTTTCAAAACAGCAATCCTTGTACTCTATTTTTTTGAATATCAATAAAAATGTTTGCCTGTCTTGAAAGATTACAACTCGTAATCTACTGTGTTATTGTATGATTAAGTACTTTAAATTTAAATTGCTGAAATTATTCACAAGTATAGAAACTTGTTTAAAAATTAAGCTGTACGAACTTGTCTGCGAACAGTTCATAGATTCAGTTGTATGTATCTAGAATACATTGTAAGATTGTGCCTACGCGCTAATCATAAGCTTAAACTGTAAAAACTCTTAGCTGTATCGAACTCGCCTGCGAGCAGTTCATAAATTAGACTAAGTTGCTGAAAGCCAGATCTTTCAACAGAAGACCAAGATATCTGCCCGAAGTCATCAAGAAAGTTATTCGCTTCATGAAGAAGGTTTTGGCATCATCAAGAAGGCTTGAAAGATTTATAGTCTTGGCAAATTGTCAAAAAGGGGGAAATTATTGGGATAACAAATATCCTGTATCGGAAATTGTTGGGATAACAATGCCCGGTATCGAAACAGTAAAACAAACCCTGTATCGAATAGTGGTGATAAGATATTTTGACAATATGCCAATCCAGAATACAGTAAGGAAACTATATCGAAAAGATGATCAAAATATGTCAACATGTATCGAAGACCTCTCGTAAGATCCAGCATACAGTACAGCAAAGAAGTCTCATAAAAACTAAGTATGGAAGCTGTCTTGAATTTTCAATACGTAATCCTTCCATACAGCTATCAACAGGACAAAGAAGGAATCTTCAGTATTTACTAGAAGTCAAATCCCGTTGATAAAGAAGTATTTAAATACTAAAGGATAAAGTATTTAAATACTGTAAGTCAACAGATCTTCAAATCCCGCAAAATTCGGATCGTGTTTTATTCAAACACATCATCCTGTTGGAACGGAATCTTGCTCAACGGATTTATCTCAACGGATATATTTCAGAAGACTATATATATCTCCTCAAGGCGTTGAAGATGATACACCAATACCAACGTTATCAAAAGCTTACGAAGTTATTATCATATACATCAGAGCAAAACATATCTCCAAAGCTCACTGCTATTCAGATCAAAGAGATATACAGTGCTCAACAACTTGAACAACACATCATCAGCTAGAAGCTCAGAAAGTCAAAGTTGTTGTTCATACCCTGTTCTATCCTTGAACAAACCCAGATCAGCCCTGTGTGGACTGAGTAATCTTTGCTACTCCAGAACTGTGTATGAATGAATTGCATCGAAGAAGACGAAGCTTCAGAACTGTGTGTGAAGAATCCAGTCAAGTGTTAGCTCAAACCAATCTGTGTGAACGGTTGAAGCTAAGATCTTTATATCAATCTGTGTGAACGATATATTGATTAAGTGTTGTTATAATTACGTAGTTGTGTACGCAATAATTATAATAAACTTTTTACTCCTGTGTGGAGGACCAGTGGACGTAAAGGGGTTTACCTCGAACCACTTTAAATATTGTGTTATTTACCTTCTGCCCTTTACTGTTTTAATTACTGTGATTATTTAAGTATACACTGCACATCGAGTTGTTGTATCCACAGCAACTTACTGTATTTAAGACTTCCGCTACGCACTCAGATTTAAAACCGTATAGCTTGTAGTTTAAAACACGTTCCAAGCTGTATCCAGTATACTTAGTGGCCAAAAACCGGGAACAAGAAGGTGCTGTCAAATTATATCAAAGAAAGAGGTCCAGACGTAACCTTTGGAAATAGCTCTAGAGGTCAGAATAAAGGCTTTGGAGAGCTGCATAGAGGAAACATCACTATATCAAAAGCCCACTATGTCAAAGGGCTCAAGTATAACATTTTGAGCGTAAGTCAGTTTTGTGATGAGAAGAATCTAGTAGTCTTCACCATTTGGAAATGTATGGTGATAGATATTCTATCTGGAGAAGTGAAGCTACAAGGATTCACAAGGAGAGATGTCTATATGATAGATTGGAAAATAGGAACTCCCAACACCTGCTTTCTATCCAAGACAATAGCAGAAAATGGATGGCTGTGGCACAAGAGACTATGTCACCTAAACTTCAAAGCCATCAACAAGATTAGTTCTCAGAAGCTGGTCAGAGGACTTCCAGAAGAAGTTTTCAGAAAGGAAGCTCTCTGTGATGCATGTCAGAAAGGGAAGCAAACCAGAGCATCATTCAAGTCAGTTCAGCCTACCACTCTCACAACAAGGGTCTTAGATCTACTTCACATGGATCTATTTGGTCCAATCAAGCCAAGGACCCTAAGTGGCAGAAAGCATGCTTTAGTAGTAGTAGATGACTACTCAAGGTACACATGGATTGTCTTTCTATATAAGAAGAGTGAAACCTTGACAAAGCTACCTGAGCTGCTGAGAAGGATCTAGAATAAGAAATCTCTCTCAATCATCAAGATCAGATCAGATAAAGGAGGAGAATTTCTCAACAGAGCCATCACTGAGTACAGTGATCAGAATGGGATCCAGCACGAGCTCTCTGCAGCCAAGACTCCACAGCAGAATGGTGTTGCCAAAAGAAGAAACAGAACCTTGAAAGAAGCAGCCAGGTCCATGATTGCAGAAGCAGACCTGCCCAAGAGGTTCTGGGCTGAAGATGTCAACACAGCATGCCACACTCAAAATAGGAGTATGATAGTAGGGAGACATGGCAAAACCCCCTATGAGGTTTGGAATGGCCGAACACCTACAGTTGCTTATTTTTATATTTTTGGTTGTAAGTGTTTCATCCACAACAATGGTAAAACCCAACTAAATGCCTTTGATGCTAAAACTGATGATGGTCTCTTTATGGGATATTCACAAAGAAGCAAGTCATATAGAGTCTTTAACAAAAGAACCTTAGTTGTGGAGGAAACACCTCATATGGTATTTGATGAATCTACTGCTGAGTACAGGAAATAGGTGGAACTGATTGAGGATAAGCTCAAATCCGCCACCCTGGAAGAAGTCATTGTTCATGATACAGGAATGATGGACTCATCTGCAGATCAGCCTGAAGACCCAACTGCAGATCAGATAGGACCTCAAAACCTACCTGATCCAGATGTAGCTGATAAAGACCCATCTGTAGCTAATAAAGACCCATCTGCAGACCAGACCAGATCCCCACCTGCAGATGACAAGGCGGTAGCTGATCCAGTTGCAGACCAAGGAAGCCAGGACCAAGCTGATGCAGAAAAAGAAGGAGTCCACCAGAACATCTCTACAGGGGGAATAGACCCTGAAAAAGAAAACATTCCTAAGTGGCTTAAAGATCATCCCATCAACAAATCATTGGGAAGCTATCTGATGGAATTAAGACCAGACAGTCCACTCTACCAGCAGGAATGGCAATGTTTTCATGCTTTATGTCTCAAATGGAACCCAAGACTACAGAACAAGCCTTGGAAGACTACTCATGGATCAATGCAATGCAAGAAAAGCTTAACCAGATGGAAAGGAATAATGTTTGGGAACTAACAGACAGACCAGATCACAAGAAGGTTATTGGCACCATATGGGTGTACAAGAATAAATGCGATGAAGATGGAGCTGTTGTTAGGAATAAAGCCAGACTTGTTGCTAAAGGCTATGCACAATGTGAAGGAATATATTTTGATGAAACCTATGCACCTGTTGCAAGATTAGAAGCAATCAGAATATTCCTCGCATATGCAGCATTCAAAGATTTCGTAGTTTACCAAATGGATGTGAAGAGTGCCTTTCTTAATGAAATTCTAGAAGAAGAAGTCTAGGTGTAGCAACCCTCAGGATTTGTCAAAGGAGACAAAGTCTACAAGCTTCTAAAAGCTCTATATGGACTCAAGCAGGCACCAAGAGCATGGTATGAAACATTATCTGTGTTTCTTGAGAAGAATGGTTTCAGCAAAGGAAAAGTGGACAAGACCCTATTCAGAGTGGAGCATGAAGACCACATATTATTATTATTTCAAATATATGTGGATGATATCATATTTGGCTCAACCAATCCAAAGCTGTGTGAGAAATTCTCAAATCTCATGCAAGGAGAGTTTGAGATGAGTATGATGGGCAAAGTGAATTTCTTTCTAGGTTTCAAGTGAAACAGATGGAAAATGGAATTTTCATCAACCAAGCTAAATATACCAGAGATTTAATCAAGAGATTTGGAATGGAATCAGACAAACCAACAAGAATCCCTATGAGCACAAGCACTCATCTAGATACAGATGAAAGAGGCATATCAGTGGATCCAACCCACTACAGAGGACTTATTGGATCACTCTTTTATCAGACAGCAAGCAGACCAGACATATCTCATGTTGTAGGAGTATGTGCTAGATTTCAATCCAAGCCAAAGCAGTCTCACTAGGATGCAGCTAAGAGGATAATCAGATACCTTAAGTCTACAGTCAATGTTGGACTATGGTATCCTAAGGATGATAATTTCGAGCTGTCGGGATATTCAAATGCAGATTTCGCAGGATGTAAGATCAACAGGAAAAGCACCAGTGGAACGTGACAATTCCTAGGAATCAGACTGATATCCTGGTTTAGTAAGAAGCATCTATCTAACTCTATATCAACAACAGGGTCAGAATACCTAGCTGCAGGTAGTTGTTGTGCCCTGATTTTATGGATCACACAATAGATAAGTGACTACAACATCATTGCAAATGAAGTCCCAATTTGGTGTGACAACAATAGTGCAATTGCAATAACCAACAACCCAGTATTGCATTCCAGGACGAAGCACATTGATGTCAAACATCATTTCATCAGAGATCATGTGCTTAACAAGAGAGTCAGAGTAGAAAGAGTCGGCCTGAGAATGCAGTTCGACATATTCACCAAACCTTTACCAGAAGAAAGGTTTTTGGAACTGAGCAGGGAACTTGGATTACTAGAGCGGGAATCTAGTACAAATGAGAAAGCTACCTAAAGACCAGATCAGACGAGCGAAGAAAGTTACCTGATCAGACCAGACGAAAAGACAAAGGACAGACGAAGCTGACAACAGGCATCAGATCCTACCTGAAGCAGATAAGGAGACCTACCTGATGCAGATCAGTCAAACAGTCAACGGTCAACCAGCTAAGTTCTCTACCCCTGATCGACTCTTGAATATTAAATTATTATTTATCTACACATGGCAGCTACACGTTCACACGACCTCCACAATGACCAATTAAATCCAACCGTCATTTGTCAAATTTTCAAAAGCAGGACCACCGATTAATTTAATTTAAATTTTAAAATCTCAAAAGGTGGACCACCGCTTAAATAAATAATTTTAAATTCCAAACGTCCTTTCATTTTCTATTTAAAAATGGGAAAATCATTTCAACTTTATCTTCTTCAAACTTACAAACCCTAGTTTTCAAGATCAAAAATCCTTTCGAACTTTCAATACACTCAGAAAGTTTTTCTTGTGCAGAAATGGAATCGTATTTCGCAGGAGTGAATCTAAAGGCTGTGAAGGACCAGATTATTTTTTATCTGGTGGTCGATTTCGAGGGGCTGCTGGAAACAAACCTCGACAATGAAGTGTACAACATCATCAGATTTATGAAGACGAATGAGATCTACCCATTCCTAAGCATCAGCCCCAAATCTCTCTACAAGGAGGCTGTCATCGCGTTTTACAGGGAAGCTAGAGTTCTAGAATCGGGCATCAGGAGTTTAGTCTTTGGATAGGTAGTGGAAATCACTGCGTATACAGTCGGAAAGGCCTTCGGAATGAAACCCCGAGGTGTGGTCGTAGAGGCCTTGAAGCAAAACGCAGCCGACCTTTGGCTGAAGA
Organism: Orobanche coerulescens; assembly: GCA_033398695.1. NCBI lineage: Eukaryota > Viridiplantae > Streptophyta > Magnoliopsida > Lamiales > Orobanchaceae > Orobanche > Orobanche coerulescens. The sequence continues at coordinate 24,373,928 of CM065812.1, forward strand.
TCAAGGCTGTTGACCAGCCAGCAAAATTGAAGCTGACTGCGAAGAGAAGCGAGCTGAGAAAAGAATATCAATATGTGTTGTATATTACCAACAAAATCGTGATGGGTATGGCTGGAAGCTACGACCAGTTGTCGTCAGCCAAGTTTGTGGTTTTGGGGGCTCTAATTCAAGATGAGCCAATTGACTGGACTGATTATATCTACAGACAATTGGTGCGAGAAGTAAATAAAGTCCAATGGCTAGATGATGAAAATAGGTTCAAAACCAAGCTGGCCTTTGGGACTCAGATTAGTTGGATTTTGGAGCATTTGGGCATGGCGAAGGGAAATGCAGATCCCTTCCACGTCAACAAGAGACTTGGTCACTTGGTCCAAGAGACTTTGAGGAGATTGGGGAGTGTAAGGAAGGCAACAAATTCTGGAGGAAATGCCCATTAAGCCTACACCCTACACATACCCCTCTAGTTCAAACGAGTCTGAAGACCAAGTTGTAGCCCAGAGCCAACCTACAGATCAGTCTGATTCGGATTCAGATGACACTCCGATAGCCATTCGTTTCAAGAGAAGGGGACCAGCCCCAGAAGAGCCAGTGTTGATCCAATCTTCACCGGAACCATCCCCCAAGAGGCCAAGGCGCCTAATTTTTGAAGAGAAAGAGGAATCAGATCATCAATCTGTACCTTAACCTGCCCCTGTAGATCAGATGCAGATCATCCCCTCACCCATTCTTATTCCTGAATAGATCCCTCAGATCACCCTGTCTGACCTGTCTGAAGAAGAAGCAGGTCTAATTATCCTCATCCCTGAAGCAGATTACTCATTCAACCTGCTAGAGAACAATTCTCTCAACCTATCTGTGGAGCAACTTCTAATGGTAAAACATCATGCTCTCAATGTTTCATATATAAATGTTTTCGAGGAATGGAAAACTTTGAAATTCGTTCCATTTACTCAACTGCAAGCTTTTGTTGAAATGAGTAGCTGGGACTATCCCCAGGCTATGGAGCAAGTGCTCATGGGCTTGTGCCATGAGACAGACACAATTTTAATGCTGCAGGAGAACTGGTTCATGTCCCATTTTGAAACCAACATGGACTAGTTAATCCATCTTATTATGGAAGGTGTTTTGGAGGGGATTGATGAAGAAGTTGAAGAAAAAGAAATAAGAATAGAAGAGATAGTGGAGGGAGAGGAGATAGAAGTTGAAAAAGAAGTAACCGAGGAGAAAGAAGAAAAGGAGGAAGAAGAGAAAATTGTAGAGAAGAAAGAGTTTGAGAACAGAGAAGCTGAAAACGAAGAAAAAATATTAGTTGAAGAACAAGAAGAAGAGAGGCAGGAGGAAGAAAGAAAAGAAAAAGAAGAAGAAAATAATCAAGTTGAAAAACAATCTGATAGAGAAGAAGATGAAAAGACATAAGAATTAGAGGAAGAAGAAGAAGATGATGAAGGAGAAGAAGTTGAGAAGGAAGAAAAATATGATGAAGATGATGATGATGATTAAGGAGGAAAAGAAGGATGAAGAAGAAGAAGAAGAAGAAGAAGAAGAAGAAGAAGAATAGGAAAAGGAGAAGGAAGAAGAAAAAGAAGATGAAGGGGACAAAGAAGATGAGCCTGGGGCACCTAATAAACCCCCATCTCAGACAAGTCCCAAGACGAGGATGACAGATCGGGGACCCCTGCAAAAACCCTATCTGATCAGCCTCCTGCAGACAGGAGTCTGCACAACAGGCAGGTCCATCAACCGACCTGCAACCGCAGAAGGAGCTGGCGACCACTCTCCACAGGCAACACCTATCTCAACTGAGATGGCAGACCTGATCAAGTCTCTAGTTAGAGAAACTGTTGGAGAGTTGCTTGCAACAGAAATCACACCTGACCTACAGACCATCAATGCCAAAATTGATACCCTGCTGTAGAGGAATGTCCTTCAACCTCCTCCTCCTACAAACTCCAGGATGCCTCTTGGCATGTCTGACTGGATGCATAGAGTTGAGCAGCAGTTAACTTTACTAGTTGATGCTGGCAAAAAGGGGGAAGGAAGTAAGCAAGGGGAAGGAACATGTCAGAATCAGGTTGAGGCGGTTAGACAGGAGCTCAGATCCAAAAAGAAGCAGGATGTTCTCTTACTTGAAGCTGGATCATCAAGCCTAAAGAGAAAGGACGTAGCTAATCCTGAGCATACTGAAGATCAGCCTGCAGTCAAGAAGAGGAGAACCAGATTTGGGGAAGAGCCAAGACTTGAATAGGAAGGCAAAGAGCTTTGGTATGTTGAAGAATTCCTACCCGAGGAAGCTGGTCCAATGTGGGGAGAGGCGAGGAAACAGTTCGATGACAAATATTATATCTGGGAGTTACTCCAGGATACAGAATGCTCCCTACAGTAGACATTCATAAACTTCATGGAATCGACATGGCCAACTCTTTGGGCCATTTTAGTCAAATATGCAAAAGCATGGAATGCTTACCCCATGATTCCCCACTTCATATCTGAAGATCCTCCCACCTTAGTAAATGATGAATTTGATGAGCTAGCATTGTAGAGAGAAATAAGGAAACTTTGTGAAGAGCACAAATTCTCATCCAAAGAAGAACAAGAGTTTGCCTCTCTTGTTATCAGAAGGAATTATGGCCTAGCACCTGTCAAGAAGAGACCAATTGGTGCATAGCCTATTAGGCTTTCCAAGTAGCCTATTACAAGAGGCAGAGGCAGAGGAAGATAGATTTTTGTAATTTACTATTTTTTTTTGTAACTTACCTGTAAAATTCTTATTTTGTAGAATTTCTCTGTATTTTGTTTAATCATTCAAAGCCTATGTACTTGTAAACAATTCATAGAAATATATAACAATCATTTTAATGACAACCACTAGTTGTCTCAAAACAAAGACTGGATTTTAGTTTGTGTCTTGTACTTGACTATGGGCAGACCTGTTATTCATTTGAATAATTGCTTAAGTTTTGCCATCATCAAAATAGGGGGAATTTGTTAGGAATACTTGTTATATTTTGATGACGTCATCATTATACTTGTTTATTCAAATGTATGTTTATTACTTGGCAAAATGTAAGGAAGAACCAAATGAGTATCTTCCATAGGCCGAATTGAGTTAAGATAGATACTTGACAAAATGTAAAGAAGAACCAAAATGAGTATCTTCTATAGGCCATTTATGTTAGGCTGAAAATCGGCTAAGTACAAAAGTACAGATAAGTACATCAGAGAAGTTTCGGTCAGACAAGTATCATCAGAGAGGTCCTGACCAAACACTGCAGAAAGCCGAGTCACAGTCAAGTGAAAATCAGAGAAGTTCTGGTCAACAAATTTTATCAGAGAAGTTTGACCAGATTGCAGTCAAGTGATCAGGCGGAGCCCAAGTCATCTGAAGTTTGACCATCAGATCAGTCAAGTTCATCAGGTCAGAAGACTTCAGACAAAGTCGTCAGATCAGAGAAGTCTTGGCAGGACATCAAAGAAGTCATCATCAGAGAAGTCCGACGATAGAGAAGTTTGACTGCATATCAGTCAGATTGACTTAATAAGATCAGATAAGTCATCAGCTAAGTAAGCCTGTCCACATCAGCATGCGTTGAATAGTCAATATTTATGGAAAGTCACATGCGGGTGATAAGGGACAGATCGGAGAGATTCCCGGAAGGACATAAATTTAATAAATCATCCAGACCCATCTCTGAAGACTTTAATCATATTAAAATCAAAACATTCGGCGCCATCACAAGGAAGTCTTCACAACGGTCGAAAATGGATTAAAATAAGGGAATCTAGCCATGCAACGTTCAGAAAGAAAAACAAAAAAGTCTATTTCTCCAACGGACGGATTTGTTAAAGATTTGCAACGGCTATGAAGGAAGCTCAAAAATCTACATCTATAAATATCTGGAGATTTGAAGTTGAGCATAACGGTGTGAACTATACATTCAAGCGATCAAAGCAATCAAAAATCTATATCATCGTGAAGAGCAGTATTCTATGTCGTATACGAAGAAAGCTCTTAGTTGGAGAAGACAAAACACCCTTGTCTTAAAAACCTGAGTAAGGGGTACTTCACTGGTTGAAGTTTCGCGACTGATAGGCATCCAAGGATTTGGAGATCAAGTGGTGCTAGGCAGTCAGAAAGGAGTTGCAACGACAGGATTTCCACTGGTTGGAAGTTGTTGTAGCTAAGTTGTAGAATCACTTTAATATTTATCACTGATTGAGAATTATAATGAATTCATCTCCAACTGGTTTGGAGAAAAGTGGATTAGTAGAAGATTACCCCACCTCTGAGACCACTATAAATTGCTTGCGTACTTTACTGTTTTTGCATCATACTTAACTGCTGCATTCATACTTAGTGTTTCATTGTTCATATTTGTGTATTCGTCATCAGCTGACTTCCACACTTATATTGTCTGCAGACGAATCTAAGTCATCTATACCATCAGCTTAGAAACTCCTTAATTCCTACTTGGAAAAAGAGTTTCAATAAGTCTATTCACCCCCCTCTAGACTTATTTCTGACGACTTGTGACCTACACTTATCTCATCCAAACAGACTTCTGAACTAATGGATGAAGATAATAAAGACCAAAGAGTAGATAATGAGTATGAACCTAGAAGGAAAAAACGAAATAGGACGGAGAAATCTTATGGACCAGATTTCTTCACCTACTTGCTCGAAAAGGAACCTCAGACTTGCAAAGAAGTTGGAAGCTCGACAGATGGACCTCTATGGATGAAGGCTATCAAAGAAGAGATTGATTCTATATTACAGAATCATACTATGGAACTAGTGGAATTACCTCCAAAGTGTAAACCACTAGGAAATAAGTGGATTTTCAAGAAGAAATTGAAAGATTGAGCAGTTGATAAGTATAAGGCTAGGCTCGTAGTGAAGGACTATAACCAACGTGAAGGCCTAGACTATTTTGATACTTACTCTCTTATGACGAGAATAACTTCTATAAGGATGATACTTGCTATCGCCGCATTACGATGTTTAGAAGTTCATCAAATGGATGTTAAGACTGCCTTTCTTAATGGGGACTTAGAAGAGGAAATTTATATTGAACAACCTGAGGGGTTCTTTGCTCCTGTACAAGAAAGGAAAGTGTGCAAGCTGGTAACATCATTGTACGGATTGAAGCAGCCACCAAAACAGTGGCATGAAAAATTTGATCATGTTATGTTGAGTGGTGGCTTCAAAATTAATGAATCTGATAAGTGTATATATGTGAAAGACATAGAAGATGGCTATGTCATTTTGTGTCTATATGTAGATAACTTGCTCATTACTAGCAGTAATGAAAGAATAATCAAATATACTAAAGATATGGGACTCGCAGATGTAAATTTAGGGATTAAGATCACACGAACATCGAAAGGTCTCATGCTGAGTCAAGCCCACTATGTTGATAAAATCCTTGAAAGATTTAACAAAGATGACTCTGGCACAGCCAAAACCCCGGTGGATATGACGTTAAGATTATTCGAGAATAAGGGTGAAGGAGTATCTCAACTTGAGTACTCTCGCATAATAGGAAGTTTGATGTACTTGATGAGCTGTACGAGACCAGATATAGCCTACTCTGTTAGTATACTAAGCAGATACACGAGTGACCCCAGAAAATATCACTGGAAGGCGATCACAAGGCTACTAAGATATTTAAGGGGTACTCGTGAGTATGGGCTGCACTATACCAAATATCCAGCAGTACATGAAGGATATATAGCGATGCAAATTGGATATATGATATAAAAGACTCCAAGTCAACAAGTGGATATGTATTCACACTAGCTGGTGTAGCAGTGGCATGAAAATCTTCGAAACAGACACTTAAATCTCGGTCAATGATATAATCTGAGTTTATAGCCTTAGATGTGTAGAAGAGGAAGAATGGCTACACCATTTTTTAGAAGATATTCCAAAATGGGCAAAGCCTGTGACCGCAATATGTATTCATTGCGATAGTCAATCTGCGATTGGTAGGGCACGGAGTGCAATGTACAATGGTAAGTCTCGTCATATAAGGTGGAGACATAATACCATTAGACAATTGATATCAACAAGAGTTATCACTATTGACAAGGTGTCATCAAAGGATAACATTGCGGATCCACTAACCGGAGGGTTATCAAGAGACCTTGTTGATAAATCATCAAGAGGAATGGGTCTACTGCCTTGAGCTAATAGTTTTATGGAGGATACCCAACCTAAGTTGACTGGAGATCCCAAGATCTAGGTTCAATTGGACAACCAATTCATAAAACTGGGCACGATCACTGTGGGGGTTACCCCGAACCGACCATTTCTAGGATGAAAACAGTGATACCCGAAGGGAAAGGTTAAGCTTATGCTTTTAATGATTCTTAAGTCAACAACGCATAGTCGGGTGGAGTAAAATACGGGTTTACTCAAAACACTTAAAGAGAATCACCTATGTTGGAGATAAGAGGGGCCGCTTCAAAGGAGAATTGCAAGGCATAATTCTTTAGAAACTCTTGCAGAACCAGGTGTAACACCCCCAAGATGATCTGGGCATATTACAGTGCCGTGGACCCCACCCCTTGGAATCCACCAGGCTAACACACAAACTCGACATGATAATAGTGATATACATCATCAACATACGAACGACTTCTCAATCCAAGACATACAAAACAAGTAAACCGAACTCAACAGTACAATGCAACGTTAAACCAACTCCAAATCGGGTACTCAACAAATACAATGTTCACAAGAAAGAAGTACTCGAGTACTGAAGCAAACAACATGTCAAATACAATTTTATCAGAGAAGTTTGACCAGACTGCAGTCAAGTGATCAGGCGGAGCCCAAGTCATCTGAAGTTTTACCATCAGATCAGTCAAGATCATCAGGTCAGAAGACTTCAGACAAAGTCGTTAGATCAGAGAAGTCTTGGCAGGACATCAAAGAAGTCATCATCAGAGAAGTCCGACGATAGAGAAGTTTGACTGCATATCAGTCAGACTGACTTAATAAGATCAGATAAGTCATCAGCCAAGTAAGCATGTCCACCTCAGGATGCGTTGAATAGTCAATATTTACGGAAAGTCACATGCGGGCGATAAAGGACAGATTGGAGAGATTCTCGGAAGGACATGAATTAAATAAATCATCCAGACCCACCTCTGAAAACTTTAATCATATTAAAATCAAAACATTCGGTGCAATCACATGGAAGTCTTCACAACGGTCGGAAATGGATTAAAATAAGGGAATCCAGCCTGGCAACGTTCAAAAAAAAAAATAAAGAAGTCTATTTCTCCAACGGACAGATTTGTTAAAGATTTGCAATGGCTATGAAGGAAGCTTAAAGATCTACATCTGTAAATATATGGAGATTTGAAGTTGAGCATAACGGTGCGAACTATACTTTCAAGCGATCAAAGCATTCAAAGCAATCAGAAATCTATAGCATCGTGAAGAGCAGTATTCTCAGTCATATACGAAGAAAGCTCTTAGTTGGAGAAGACAAAACACTCTTGTCTTAAAAAACCTGAGTAAGGGGTACTTCACTGGTTGAAGTTTCGCGACTGATAGGCATCCAAGGATTTGGAGATCGGGTGGTGCTAGGCAGTCAGAAAGGAGTTGCAACGACAGGATTTCCACTAGTTGGAAGTTGTTGTAGCTAAGTTGTAGAATCACTGTAATATTTATCACTGGTTGAGAATTATAGTGAATTTATCTCCAAGTGGTTTGGAGAAAAGTAGATTAGTAGAAGATTACCCCACCTCTGAGACCACTATAAATTTACTGCGTACTTTACTGTTTTCGCATCATACTTAACTGCTGCATTCATACTTAGTGTTTCATTGTTCATATTTGTGTATTTGTCATCAGCTGACTTCCGCACTTATATAGTCTATAGACGACTCTAAGTCATCTGTACCATCAGCTGAGAAACTCCTTCCTACTTGGAAAAAGAGTTTTAATAAGTCTATTCACCCCCCCTCTAGACTTATTTCTGACGACTTGTGACCTACAAGTGGTATCGGAGCGGTTGGTTCATTTATTTCCAGAACCAGATCCATATATCTTGGATATATTTTTATCTCTCATTTAGAATGGAACACATGCACTCTAGATTACCCGTGTTTTCAGTTGACGAGTATGATTTTTGGAAGATAAGGATGCATGCACACTTATCTTCTATCCATGACGACATGTGGTGCATTATCGAAGATGGTCCTTCATCTTTGAGAAGGACAACACACATGAGGACATTGTAGCCGGAAAGCCAGAGAAGATCCCCAAGAAGAGGACGGAGCTGACCATTGAAGAAAGAAAGCTGGCCGACCTTGACAACCGGGCCAGAGATGAGCTATATCAAACTCTTGACAAATCAACCATGGTCAATATCAAGAATTGCCAGAATGCCAAGGAGATTTGGGATACCCTTGCCGTAATGTGTGAAGGTACATAGCTGATAAAAGAAAATAAGTTGTCAATCCCCACTCAGAAGTTTGACAACTTCAAGATGAAGACCGGAGAATCTATAGACCAGGTGGACATAAGGTTCATAGAGATCATCAAAGAAATCAACTCCTTTGGAAAAACTTATGGCAACAGGGAGATGGCCTTGGAGGTGTTAAAATCTCTTAGTCCAATGGAGTATGAAGGCGGTGGCCATGAGGGAAGCCAAATACCTCAATAAAATAAAGATTCAAGAACTATTCTCTGACCTGAAGGCTTATGAATTCGAACTCCCAAGTTCATCATCAAATGAGCCTGCAGAGAAGGGAATAACATTTGTAGCCGAGTCCCCCGCCAAGAGCTTATATGATGTCAAACCTCCAAATCCACTCGATTTCGAGGAAGAAATGGCATTTATAATGCAAAGATTCAGCAATTTCCGAAAGAATTACTCCAAATATAAGAAGAATTATCAGGAGAATCCAAGGAGAACTCAAAAAGCCGGAAGCTGGAAGGTGGAATGTTATAACTGTCATAAGACAGGACACATTCAAATCGACTATCCTGATCTTAAGAAGGGCGAGAGCAAGAAGGAGGTGAGCAGAAAAGAAGACCGAAGAAAAGCTCTCATTGGAGAAGACCAAGAGAAAGTGGAATCAAGCAGGGGATTCTTCTCTGATGACGATGAGGAATATGACTGTGTGATGGCCAACCTAACTGATGAAGAGGTAACATCAAAACCCTCTAATTCAAATAATAGTTCAGACATGTCACAAGATATGGACTTGCACGAATCTGTAAATCAGCTTCATAAGACGGCTCATCCCAACATATCGGTGATCGACACCGTCGGCCATAAAGCGCCTCATACGGTGCCATCTTAATCGATGCATGCCAGCTATTATTATAAGTAAACTCGATCAGAGCCAGATGTTCCTCCCAATCACTACTCCAGTCTAGCGCACACGCGCGCAACATATCCCCGAACGTCTAAATGGTACGCTCGGACTGTCCATCGGTATGAGGATGGAAAGATATACTCAAACGCAAATGTGTCCCCAATGCCTTATGTACCGCCTGCCAGAAATGCGATACAAACCGACCATCTCTATCCGAAATAATAGTCTTCGGCGTACCATGAAGTCTCACGATCTGTGCGATTAAATACGAGCTATTTTTTCCGGACCTTAAGTGTCCTTGATACCCAGAAAATGTGCCGACTTAGTCAGTCGATCCACGATCACCCACACCATGTTCATTCCAGTCTTCGTCCTCGGCAAATTCGTGACAAAATCCATAGAAACGTCCTCCCACTTCCATCCCGGGATGGGGAGTGGTTTCAACAACCCGGCTGGCCATTGATGCTCGATTTTGACTTGCTGACAAGTCAAATAATTAGCCACAAACTGTACTACCTCATCCTTCATGTCATTCCACCATAAATTCTTCCTCAAATCCTTATACATTTTACTCGAACCCGGATGGACTGAGTAAGGTGACGCATGAGCCTCTCGCATAATACCGTGCCTTAATTCCAAGTCGTTCGGAACACACGCCCGACCTTGGAACCTCAACACACCATCCTCATGAATCATGAATCTCGGGGACTTCCCCTTCACCACACTCTCACGGAGTTAAATAAACATCGGATCTTCCAGCTGCCTCGATTTAATTTCGTCGACCAGAGACGAAGAGATATCAAGAGTGCGGAACTGCCTGACACTCCCTGGTAGCACAAGCTCAATGCTCAACCCCATCAACTCTCGCTGGAGTCCTGGCTGGGCCTTGAGTAACTCAAGTGCCCGAAGTGACATCGATTTCTGACTCAAGGCATCTGCCACCATATTTGCCTTGCCCGAATGATAAGGGATCTCGAGATCGTAATCCTTAATTAACTCCAGCCACCTTCTCTGTCTCATATTTAGTTCTTTCTGTGTGAAAATATACTTCAGGCTCTTGTGATCGGTGAAAATCTAACATGACGAACCATAGGGGTGGCATACCGTACCGTACCGAATTTTTTTGTCGATACCATATATCGTACCGAAAGTTTTGGTACAACAAAATTCATACCAATGCCGTACCGAAAGTTTCGGTATACCGAAATCTGGTATACCGAAATTTCGGTATGGCTTTCGGTCCATACCGATACCGTACAAAAATTTCAGTATACCGAATTTTATTTCGGTATCGGTGTATACCGAACTTATCGAAATATTGAATTACCAAAATATCGAAAAAATTTTGATATACCGATATATACTGAAATACCGAATAAAAAATACCAAAAATATCGATATACTGATATATATAATGAAATACCGAATTTTTTTGGTATCTCGATATATACCGAAATACCGAAAATAAAAAATTTCATATCGTTACTGTACCGAAAATTTTCAATACGGCACCATACCATACCAAAAATTCGGTATACCGAAATTTTCGGCAATTTCGGTAATTTTTCGGTACGGTAAATTTGGTATTTCGGCATTTCGGTATGTTTTGCCACCCCTAACGATCCATACAAGTAATGACACCAAATCTTCAGTGCAAACACAACTGCGGCCAACTCAAGATCGTGTGTAGGGAAATTCAACTCATACGGTTTCAACTGACGGGAAGCATAGGCAATCGTCTTCCCATGCTGCATGAGTACACACACCCAAGTCCTTAGCCCGAGGCATCACTATAAACGGAAAAACCCTCATTACCGCTCGGTAAAGCCAAGACGGGAGTGGTAGTCAACTGCTTCTTCAACTCCTCAGCTCTTCTGCCTCTCGTCGGTCCACACAAACTTCTCTCACTTCTGCAACAACTGAGTAAGCGGTCAAGCGAGTTTAGAGAACCCCTCGACAAACCTACGATAATATCCGGCCAAACCCAGAAAACTACATACCTCCTTCACGTTCTTGGGCGGCGCCCAATCCAACACTGCCTCTATCTTGTGTGGGTCCACATGAACACCCTCGACCGAGATCACGTGGCCGAGAAACATAGCCTCCCGCAAACAAAAGTCACACTTTGAGACCTTCGCATACAGGCGCTGAATTATCAAGATTCCCAACACGATATGCAAATGACGTGCATGCTCCTCCTTGCTCCTCGAGTAAATCAGGATATCATCGATAAAGACGACTACACACTTATCGAGATATTCGATAAAGACTTTGTTCATTAGCTGCATGAACACAGCTGGGGCGTTGGTTAGCCCGAACGGCATAACCACAAACTCGTATCTCGTCCGAAAGGCTGTCCTTGGAATGTTGGAATCCTTCACTCGGAGCTGCTAATACCCCGATTTCAAATCAATCTTCGAAAACATGGTTGATCCTTGCAATTGGTCAAACAAGTTGTCAATCCTTGGGAGCGGATACTTATTTTTGATGGTCACCTTGTTCAACTCTCGATAGTCGATACATAGACGAAGTGATCCATCCTTCTTCTTTACAAACAAGATCGGTGCGCCCCAAGGCGAAGCGCTCGGATGAATGTAACCTATGTCTAGCAACTCTTCCAACTGTTTCTTCAACTCAAGCATCTCAGCAGGCGCCATGCGGTACGGCGTCTTCAAAATTGAAGCCGCACCGGGCTCTAAATCAACAGTGAACTCAACCTCACGGTCTGGTGGCAAACCTGGCAACTCGTCTGGAAGGACGTCAGGATACTCACTCACTACCGGAATAGACGAGAGCTCGACTCCCCCTTCTTCCGATCTCAAGGCATAACACGAGTAACTAGTGCAACCTCCTCGAAGAAGTCTCACCGCTTTCATAGCGCTGATCAGAAATCTCTGACTGCTCCACTTACGTCCCACAAAGGAATGCTCGGTACTGTCAGAGAATGGTTCCCGCTCTATAATTCATGATCGCTTCTTGTCGATCTAGCCAATCCTCACCAAGAATCAAATCCTCATCTTTAATGTCTACCGCAATTAGATTAGAAGACCAATCCCTCCTCGCGATAGTCACCGAAAAATCCCTAATCTCACGATCCCCCACAATACTACCTCCACTAAGCAGTTTAACAACAAACAGTTCATATGCAACTAGACAATCAACATACAGATGACCCGCACAATCCAAAGAGCCAGAATCGAATAACACGGAAACAGGATGGTCAAGGATGCGAACGGTACCTGTAGCCACCGTCGCGTCAGGATCTCCCGCTCATCCCATCTCATATACACGGGGCGGAACAGACCCCGCACTAGAACCTCCCCCTCTAGAGGACTGCCAACGTCCCCGACCTCTGCCAAAACTCTGCTGAGGCTGACTAGCTGACGGTGCCTGATTCACACTCGGTTCTCTGGTAGCCGGGGCTGACACCTCAGTAACTGGTGCCCGACTCACATCTCCACAATACTTAGCACGATGACCCATCCGACCGCAAGTAAGACACTGCAACGGTGGCCTATCACACTCACTCATCCTGTGTCTGGGACGGTCACAGTTAGAACAGGTAGGACCACGAACAGAAATAGCCGGAGCAGACGTGGAACCATTTCCTCGCCCAAATGACGGGGACTGATTCCCGAAGACTTGCGAACCACACTGAGACTTCTGATGCCCGCTAGACTTACCTCCCGAAAACTGACCGGAAGTTTTCTGCTTCTTACCCTCGGTTGCTGCCTCTGTCACAGAAAACGACATCTCATAAGCCATCGCCTTTTTCTGATAATCTTTCAAGGTTGTACACCCAAGACCAGACATGTAGTGACGAACCCTCGGCTTCATCCGCATGTCGAAGTGGCGGATATTATCTAGCTCATCTCGGACCTGATTCCTCACATAATGTAGCTATTGATTGTAGTATTTGATTGCTTGAAAAATGGGGACATCCTGGGGTTTTGCTTCAAATAAGGCTCGAATCCTTCCCTCTTTCACCTACCACGGACAATATTCATCCTCCATCAGCTCTCGGAACTCGTCCCACGTGGATGCCCGGTCACGCGATTTCACTGCTTGCCACCACGTTGCCGCCTCCTTGGTGAGGAAGTACGAAGCGATTGGTACCTTCCTCTCCTCGGAGCAGTTAGCCGCCTCGAACACCTTCTCCATCTCGAATAACCAACTCTCCCAACCAGAAGGGTCAGAAGTACCATCGAACTGCAGATGACGCATACGGATCACGTCCTGAAGTAGCTTGTCGGTGTCGGAACCAGTAGGCGGAACCAGGTTAGCATTAGCTTGGTTGACCAAAACTGCCTCAGTCAGTAGCGTCATCTGATTCGCTACTTGCTGCAAAATATTCGCTACTCCAACGTTATCATGAGCATTGCCGAAGCTAGCAGACTGATCCTGCTGGCCCTCGGTGCTAAGCGGGACACTATTCAACAAGGAAAGCGTTGCCGAACCAGCCCTTGAGCTATCGGACATGGCCGCCCCACCGGCTGCGCCACGTCCCCTACCGCGTCCGCGACCGCGTCCGCGTCCTCTACTGGCAGGCATTCTGAAGAAGTAACGGGTTAGTACAATTCAAATGCAATACACATTATGACACTAAGAAAGGAACAGAACAGGATAACACAACGAGTCAAGTTAGGAAAAACTTACGAGCACCGACGTACTGAGATGATGGCGTAGTAGTAATACTGTTCAAAAATGACACTCAACTAGACCCAAATAAACGACAGCCTAGGTATCCATAAACCTGGCTCTGATACCATATTCTGTAACACCCCCAAGATGATCAGGGCATATTACAGCGCCGTGGACCCCCACCCCTTGGACTCCACCAGGCTAACACACAAACTCGACATGATTATAGTGATATACATCATCAACATACGAACGACTTCTCAATCTAAGACATACAAAACAAGTAAACCGAACTCAACAGTACAATGCAACGTTAAACCAACCCCAAATCGGGTACTCAACAAATACAATGTTCACAAGAAAGAAGTACTCGGGTACTGAAGCAAACAAAATTATTAAATAAAATGTAAAAGACATGACATCAACAAACGACTATTTGAACAGATTAACTCTTGCCCATTATCCTCATACTGCCCACATGCCCGTTCGCCTCCGAGACCTGTACCTGAAATACAAAAGCATATCCCCCATTTAAGGGGTTAGCGACAACTGCTAGTGCAAGTACAATCCATTTGAACTACCATTCTAATCAGATGAAATATGTGCCAAAAATCATTTTAGAAAACATTTATATTCTGGAATATTACGGTGCACGAGCACAAAACACATTTCTCCAACAAAACATTTCAAAGGTTAACCGTTGGTACGAGACTCATGGCCACCGCACCCCGCAGAGGCCCCGTCGGACCATCCCTGGGTGGTTAACCCCAGTTCGTGATACGCATACATACGGCACTACGTATCCCCAGAGGCCCCGTCAGACCGTCCCTGTAACACCCCCAGAGCCATCCGGGAATATTACAACGCCGTGGGCCCCGAGACGGAACCCACAAGGCTAGAAGATATTTTTACAAACATTCCAAGTATGCCTAAGCGGCAATGACGGTAACATTTTTTTAAAATATGCAGCGGCTTATGAAAAGTCCATTTATCAATACCGTCGTAAATTCTCATTTGAAAGTACAAGGCCAAAATGTGAAAGTTCAACAGTTTCAAAATATTTAAGCCATCACTTGCAAGTACCGATAAAATATTTTAGAAAATGATTTTCGAAAGTAACTTAAGTTGCCAGAAACCAAAAGGCCATTTAAAAATACCCACGCAGCGGAAAAGATAAACAGTTAAAAATACTCTAGCAGCAGAATACAACAACTAATCAAAGTACTCGATTCACAAACACATGCCATAGCCAGTATCCTCCGGGAAGCTCATCTCTTCACGACTGCTACAGGTTCGATACTCCAAGTACCTAAAAAGAAAGCCCACGACGGGGTCAGCCATAATACTCAACAATGATAACTGTCACATCACATCAATAATTACATACCAATGAAATCACAAAATAAGAATACGACCAATGGAATCTTATCGTCATAACTTTACCAAATCGATGATAATCCTCATCAAAATAATCCTTACCATATTTCACATCTCGTAATCTCCATTAAACAATGAATTCATGCAGAACATCCATACTGTACTTCAAGCAATACTCAAGTTCTCGAAACATCGTCATGACTCACCACTATGGAAATGTACCAACTCTGGCCAATTCAATCCCTCGAATAACATCAACAATATCAACACGATAATCGATTGTCCATCCAACGATAAGAACCAAGAAGGAGATACAGAATATACCTCAAGATACATAATGCCACGACGACTCGCGTCAGTCTAATTCGAGATCAGTTCAATACAATACACGTACATGGTCCTAACACAAGACCTACAAATGCATACTCATATGACAACGTCAATATGCTCACAATGATAACAACAATGTATACTCAATGGAAATATGGTGATCCAGCGCACACAGCATAGATCCCAAGATGATCCTACTAGATCAACACGAGGTGGATAACCAACAACATACATATGTATAATAACAACACATGGTAAATCCAACGATACGAATCCACATGATTCCATCAACAAAACACAGGTTAATCCAATGATCCAGCGCCCTCGGCATAGATCCCAAGATGATCCCGTCAGACCAACACGTGGTGGAAAACCCGCACAGTGATCCAGCGCCCTCAGCATAAATCCCAAGATGATCCCGTCGGACCAACATGAGGTGTACAACTGATCCAGCGCCCCCAGCATAGATCACACGATCCCATCGGATCAATACAACATATACAATACAACTATGCATACACATATACAAATCAATATGTTCATCAACATGAACAACATATGAATCAATAACATGAACGACATTATGTCCAATCAACTTGGATGGCCTCATGCTCAACAACATGAATGACAATATGCATGATCAAAATCACCAACACTAAACCAAAATCAAATTAAGATATTTTGCCCGAGTCCTTCGGGAGCAATCTCCAAAATGATAATCACAACAATATTCTAAAGTCTCTCTCGAGATGCATTAGAACATAGATTAAACAACCTATAACAACGTCTCCGTCTATTATAAATTATATAACTCCAAAATGTTCATCAGATTAATATCATCATAGTTCATCACCGATTTCTCAATCTCGTAATTTACTACGTGTAAAAACATTGATCAAGTGTTCTAACATGAATTAAAACCAAGTATTTGATAAAGAAATCACGCTATATATATATATATATATATATATATATATATCAATCCTTTAAAAACAACATGAATCAACGTACTCCCATACCCAGAATCTAACAAGTTTAGCTGGACATGGTAATGAAAGAAATCTCAATAAATATCATGTTCATCATGTTCATGCTAAATAAAACAACAAAAATAAGTAAAAGATAGGGAGAAGATAAAACTCGGATGGTGTCTTGAGTGAACTCGGATCAAGCCTTCAAGTCTTCTTGTTTTGTTCTTGAGGTGTTCTTCAAAAAAACCCATCAAATCTCCTTCCTTTGGTTGGAAAAGCCCTCAAATTCTTTGTTTTTCTCTCTCAAATCTCTCCAATCTTCAGAATATCTCCTCAAATCTGATCCAAGGCCCCTTTTATCAACCCAAAAAGACCATTTTTTTCTCATCAAATATTGCAAAAATGTCAAAAAGTGATTTTTCCACCGAAAAGTGACACGGCCCGTGTCATACTGCTCTAAAAATAAAAATTGGCGCTGGGCAATGAACCCGACCGTGTTAGTTGACACGGCCGAGCAAGTGACACAGCCCGTGTCAAATGACACGGTCGTGTCTGTGTTGGTCCGTTTTGACTCATTTTTTCTTCTTTTTTGGCTCGATCTTTCGTTTCCGCATTGCTTGATATGTATTGGGGGTTGAGACTTCGTTTTTGCTTGATCAATGTCCTTAAAATACCTATAAAATCAATCAAACGTACCCAAGAGTGATCGAGTCCAATAAACACAATATTAGCACAAACGACACAATTCTACACATTTTAGGATCTTAAAATCCGGAAAAGCTTTGCAATAATATGTGTAAAAATGAGTGTTATCAAAATTCCCCAAACTTGAATGTTGATCGTCCCGAGCAATGCACTTCAAAATAACCACTCTAGAACTCATCCCTCAACACACCTCGAAGGATCATTTTGAAAATTCATCAATGCACCTCAAGAAATAAAGAAGTCGGGTTCTATAAAGTATTCAAATCTATGGGGTGATTCCTTAACATCATAGCTAATACTTGAAGAATACGAACCTCACCGGTCAAGTGTATTCCCTCACTTTCAAAGTGTACAATGGGATAAGTGACGCTCAAAACTCATTCAATGAAATAAGAATCCTATAGGCTTGCCAATCGTCTACATCTTCTTTACCACTAGTTGTGCATGCAAATTTGGTGAATCAAAAAGGACTTTATTGGTTGTAATGTGGGCTTTTTGGTCGGGGTAGGATAAGTATGGCTTAAAGTGACTTGACTTGAGCAAATTGTAACATCATCTCAATAATCACTTCGCTCAATTAGAAGCTCAAAATTTTGTTTCCCCTTGAATTTGCTTCTTTCAACCCCTTGATTTTAATATAATCGCAATAAGTGCTTTTTTTAAAGTGAAAATCACAATCTTATTCCTCCTTATCGCTCCATTTATTTTATTTTCTCCTTATCGCTCCATTTAACCATTATTTGTTTTTTCTCCTAATTTTTTTTGTGGTGGATAATATCATCATTATAATCACACCATTCTTCCTTCAAATTTATTTTGATAAATCATCGCCATTAGACCAACAATTTTCCCAATCGCCTCCACACATCTTTTCATTCTTTTGCCAATTTGTTCTAATACGCTCAAGTATAGGGACAAAAGTTTATAATGGAACGGAAAGCTCATAATGTGGCTAACAAGAAATAGGCTTTAAGCTCAATTGGGCTAACTAGAGAATTAATAATGGTCGGGTTGGCAAAAGGTTTGAAGGGCTAACGAAAAAAATCGCCTAAAATCACTTTCACTAATTTGCACGCACGCTTGTAGTTTCTGATAAGATACCAAGGCAAGTTCTAGAGTCTTAAAACATGAATGGTACACTCAACAATGAAACTTGCATATTTAATGATGCACGAATGCTCAAAAGTTTACAAGCTAGAATTGTTCATATTTCCAGGTATTAAACTATTTATTCAATTCCACACCCTTTTTATTATTCTACATTTTTTCCTCTTCAAATTATCCTCGATTTGCATATCAAAATAACAAAGTAAATACCAAGGCATCCAAGACAAGAGTTCATTCTTTCGAGTTTCATCCAAGTTCATGATACTCAAAATACACCGAGTTCAAAACAAAAACAAAACACACCAAAAATAATAAAAAAAATCACACCGAAAACGCAAATAAAATTCACGCCAAAATCCAAACCAAAATCCAAAACAAACAAACAATATAAGTATTTCTTGACCAAATATCTCCCCCCAAACTTGAATTAAAGGGTATACATACGAAGGGGGTATAGTATTTAAACAATAAAACTTTGGGTCAAGAAATACTTACAACCGGTCCTACTGATTTGGCGGAGGAAAGTGGCCTTGTTGGACATGCCATTCGTGCATTTGTCGTAATAAGGTAAGCATCTCGTCTTGTTTATGTCCAATCTCATCTTGTTTCTGTCGGATCTCGTCTTGTTTCTGTCGGGTCTCCTCTCGGAAAACCTCAAATTCCGCTCTAAGTGCTGAACGAGATGTGGCATGTCTTGATTCGGCCTGTCTCGATGACTCAGGCCGATCCCTCTCTCTCTTCTTCCTCTTCCTCGTCTTCTAGTCCTCTCTCATAAGCATATTCGTCCTCCATTCTTTCCGCTCTATCTTCTTCTTGCATTCTCTCGGTCTATCCTTGTTTTTTGTATGCCGAGGTCGAATATTTCGAGCAAAGTGGCTATCACCAGGAGAGATCAATCCAGCTGCTACCCGTATGCACCTCCGTGGCCATTTGTAAGTTTCCTAAATCCCAAATACTATCAATCGTCGTCAGGGGTGTATTCGGGAGGAGGAAATGATCGCAGTCATTCTGGAGGAATATAACACGCGAGTCGTAATCCAGGATATTCATCAATTTCATGACTTGCAAAGATAGGAGCATATTTCCTGGAAGGGGAGTTCGGTTGTCCAGTGATATATCAAGATGAAGTGTGATAGGGGTAATTAGACCCCCTATCCAAATCTCCCCTCTCGGTTTAGTAGAAACATCCTCAAAATGATTTATTTATATAGCCTCGGTTGCTGGATCCGTCCCATCGAGCATGTGAGATAGGACGTACAACTCTCGTTGGGTGATTGGCTTTGTTTCTTTCTGCCCAAAGATAGTGCTCGCAATCACTTTGTGTAGGTATCGGAGAATTGGATTGCGAATAGAGGGTCCCTTGGCCGACTTTAGGATGTAAGGACGTGCCTCGCTCCTCGGGTACTCTACCATTTCCCGCCAATATGTTTCACACTCGAATCGATTTATTCGGTATTCTCCGTGCCTTCGTGCGTCATAGATATACTCTAATTCGCACGGAGATAATTTCTCATTCTGATTGTTCAGGCGGAATTCCAAAGCGATCGGCTCATGAGTGATAGGGTGTCTTTTAACCGTAAGCGTGCTAAGGAATTCCAGTGTGAGGCATCGGTAGGTGGGCCAATGCTGTGTCATCATCGTCTCCCACCTTATTCTTTCTAGCAGCTTCATGACATTGTCTTTTATTCCCATGACTGTCATGCATTCCTCGTCGGGCCATCTAGTGGGGAGCATTTTTTCTGCCCCAACATCTCCCATCGTGCTAGGCGGCTCGGCGGAAGTTCAATTCCATAAGTCTCGGACGTCTCAACAGCCCCTTGGGCCGGTATTCTTGCCGATTGCTCTATTTCCGTTGCGGGTCTTCCTCATCCCCGTTGACCCGCACCACATCCCTGTTGGGCATTTCCTCGACCTCGACCTCTCTCCATTTCTCTGCAAGAAATTCATTCATTATCATTTGTTTCAAAACAATTTCAAGGTCAAAATTTTTGATGATATATGCTCCCCCAAACTTATTATCAATTGCACATTTACCCCAAAATAATCGTTTTTTCATCCAAACTAACTTCATGTGAAATTCAACATACTAAGCTTCTTGAAAAAATGATTTCCAACATGTTCAACATCTCTTTCATAACAAGAATTTCCAACATGTAATTCAATTTCCCAACATATGATTCCAACATGTCATTCCATCACCCAACACATCAATCGTAATGAAACAAATTCCCCAAAAAAATCGACTCAAGAACCCTAAATTGATCAAGAATTCATAATTCACACAATCTTAATGAACTGAAGAATTAAACCACTAAAAATCGTAGAACATACCTTGAATTCGGAAAGATGAAGAAAATTGAAAAAATCGCGACCCATGAGAGGGATGATTTCGTCTGATTCTTAATGTTTTGAAGCTCTTAGATTGTGGATTAATGATCAGGGCCTTGTTCTTATACTTGATTTAGTACAATTTATCTTTGATTTTGATGAATTTTAAGGGTATGGGAGGTAGGGTTTAGGATTGGGGAAGAAGGGGAGAAAATAAGTTTTGGGGAAGAAGGTGAATAGTAGCAGTCGGTCGTGTCGTGTTTTTATACCTCCCGATTGACACGGCCCGTGTAAAATGACACGGCCGTGTCATACCTGCTCCAATTCTTAGAAAGCTCTCTGTCCTCCTAACTCGGCCGTGTCAATTGACACGGCCCGTGTCGTACTTGTCCGGAAACTGAAAAACTACTGGACCCCTGACCCGACCGTGTCATATGACACGGCCCGTGTCGTACCTGCGCAGAAAATGAGAAAAACGCCTGCCTGTCTGACCCGACCGTGTCAAATGACACGTCCCGTGTCATATAGGCCGGGAAAGTGCAGTTTTGTCCTCCGGGTCTTTTTCCTGCAAATTGAACATAAATAGTTGAACCGGTTAGTTCTACATCAAATAAAAATAAAAATAGAATGCGAAAAAGAACAAAACAAAAAAAACTATTGGGTTGCCTCCCAATTAGCGTTAAGTTTAACGTCTTCAGCCGGACGCCTTCAACAAGATGGTCTATGGCTTGATTAAAGTTATCAGGGACACGGCTTCCTTTTGATTTGGATGATGGTAGTGTTTGACTCTTTGTTTGTTAACTTTAAATAGCTCACCATCTCTGATCATGAGCTCGACCACTCCGGGTGGAAGTACTTTCTTGATCACGAATGGCCCTGACCATCTTGATTTTAATTTTCCGGGAAACAATCTTAATCTTGAATTATAGAGCACTTGTTGTCCCAGCAAAAATTCACGTTTTACGATCATCTTGTCATGCCATCTTTTAGATCTCTCTTTGTAGATTCGAGAGTTTTCGTAGCATTCATCCCGGAATTCTTCCAACTCGTTTAGCTCTAACAATCTTTTCTTTTCGGCGGCCTCAAAATCCATATTTATTCTTTTTACCGCCCACATCGCCCGATGCTCCAACTTTAGAGGTAGATGACATGATTTTCCGAATATGAGTTGATAGGGAGATGTACCCAAATGTGTTTTATATGTCGTGTGATAGGCCTAAAGTGCATCATCAAGCTTGGACGACCAATCTTTCCGAGATGTACTCACCGTATTTTCCAGGATTAGTTTAATCTCTTTGTTAGCCGCTTCGGCTTGTCCATTTGCTTGTGGATGATAGGCCAATGATTTCTTTGATCGGACCCTATATTTCTGAAGGAATTTATCCATGATTTTATTAACAAAGTGCGATCCCCGATCACTGATTAACGCTCTTGGGGTTCCAAACCGGCAAAAAATGTTCTTCTTTAAAAATTTCATCACTACTTGAGAATCATTTATTGGGGAAGAAATTGCCTCGACCCATCGAGATACATACTCGACCGCTAGCAGAATGTACTTATTCCCAAATGATGAGGAAAATGGACCCATGAAGTCGATGCCCCAGACGTCAAACAGTTCAACTTCAATTATGTTGGTCATGGGCATCTCATGATGCCTTGAAATATTCCCCACCCGTTGACATCTATCGCATTGTTGAATGAAGAGATAGCAATCTTTGTATAATGTAGGCCAATAAAATCCGCTTTGCAACACCTTTGAAGCAGTCTGTGTTGCTCCGAAATGTCCTCGGTTGGTGAATAATGGCATTGTTGAAGAATTTCATCCCATTCCTCTTGCGGAACACATCTCCTCACTATCATGTCGGCACATCTCTTAAAAAGTAGTGAATCATCCCACATATAGAACTTGATATCATAGAGGAATTTTTTCTTTTGATAATGAGATAAGTCCGGGGGTAGCACACCTGAGACCAAAAAATTAACAATGTCAGTAACCACGGAAATTTAGCTTCTACCATAAGAAGCCGCTCGTCTGGAAACTCTTCTTTAATCCCTTCGATTTCGGGTTCCTCCTCTTTCTTGTACTCGAGGCGACATAAGTGGTCAGCCACCACATTCTCACAACCTTTCTTATCTCGAACCTCCACGTCAAACTCTTGTAAAATAAGAATCCATCGAATTAGGCGAGGTTTAGAATATTTCTTTCCGAACAAGTACTTGATAGCTGTGTGGTCCGTATGCTATCGTCTTTGTCCCAATTAAGTATGATCGGAACTTATCAAAAGCAAATACCACGGCAAGCATTTCTTTCTCCATTGTTGTGTAATTTTGTTGGGCTCCGTCCAATGTTTTGCTTGCATAATAAATAGCCCGAAATAGTTTCTCACGACGTTGTCCCAACACAGCTCCGACTGCATAATCACTTGCATCACACATGATCTCAAAAGGTTGAGACCAATACGGTACTACGAGGATAGGAGCACTCACTAATTCCTTCTTTAGAGTTTCAAATGCCTGTAAACACTCGTTAGAAAGAATGAAAGCGGTATCTTTTTTAACAATTTACTCAATGGTTTAGTGGTGTTTGAAAAATATTTTATAAATCTCCTATAAAAACCCGCATGACCAAGAAAACTCCTAATTGCCTTTTCATTCTTTGGTGGGGGAAGTTTCTCAATGGAGACATTTTTCGCCCTATCAACCTCCAAACCAGCGGCGGACACTCTATGGCCTAGGACAATTCCTTCTTGCACCATAAAGTGGCATTTCTCCCAATTTAGCACGATATTAGTATCTTCACACCGCTGCAAAACTAAAGTGAGATCATGCAAGCAATGATCAAACGAATTTCCAAACACCGAAAAATCATCCATGAATACTTCCATTATATTTTCAATCAAACCATGAAAGATAGCCATCATGCAATGCTGAAAAGTGGCTGGGGCATTACATAAGCCAAACGACATTCTACAATAAGCATAAATTCCATAAGGACATGTAAAATCCATTTTTTCTGGATCTTCCTGTGTTGTGTAGATTTGATTATATCCTGAATATCCATCAAGAAAACAAAAAAATTCATGCCCCGTCAATATATCAAGCATTTGATCAATGAAGGGGGGAAATGGTCTTTGCGAGTAGCCGCATTCAAAGCCCTATAGTCTATACACACTCGCCATCCCGTAACTACCCTCATAGCAATTAATTTATCTTTCTCGTCTTTAGGTACGGTCATCCCTCCCTTTTTTGACACAACTTGCGTAGGACTCACCCACTCACTATCGGA
Organism: Orobanche coerulescens; assembly: GCA_033398695.1. NCBI lineage: Eukaryota > Viridiplantae > Streptophyta > Magnoliopsida > Lamiales > Orobanchaceae > Orobanche > Orobanche coerulescens. Next base: position 24,398,009 of record CM065812.1, read on the forward strand.
AATTGGATATATCATTCCGGTGTCTAATAGTTTGAGCACTTCCTTTTTCACCACTTCTTTCATTATGGGATTAAGTCTTCGTTGGTTTTGCACTTTAGGTTTAAAATTTTCTTCAAGCAAAATCCTATGCATGCATATTGAAGGGTTAATTCCCTTCAAATCTAAGATAGACCATCCTATAGCCGACTTATGAGCTCTCAACACACGAAGCAATTTATCTAGTTGAGTAGATTAAAGTGAAGAGGATACAATTACCGAATTGATATTATTACCATCTAGAAATGCATACTTGAGGTGTTCTGGAAGGGTTTTAAGGTCCAAGATTGGTTGAGATACATCCGACTGAGATGAAACGGACCCAAAATTTTGGACCGTGTCACTTGGCATGGTCGAGTCATCCGTCAGCTTGATTTCCGCAACTACTTCATGCTCCTCTTTGTCAAAATCATCGGATTTATTGATTTTCGGTTCTTCCTGTAGAGAATTCAATTCACAAACATAATCAAACAAGTCAGAATCGTCAAAATCCAAGGTTGAGTCACTAGAAAAACATGAGTTTGTAAGGGCAAACTCTAACAGATCCGCGGATAATGAGTGTAAGATTTTTTTCTTTCCATACGAACTTATACGGTCAATAACATTGCAATATTCCATATCATCATGAAATTTCATAGCTTTAAATATGGAAAATAGAACATGCTCATCGTTAATACGTAGTGTTAATTATCCCCTTTCGACATCAATAAGAGCCTTTCCCATTGCTAAAAATGGACGTCCAAGGATAAGTGGTAGATCTTTATCTTCTTCCATGTCGAGAACGACAAAATCGGCTCGAAATATAAATTTGTCGACTTTTATGAGCACATCTTCAACAATCCCCTTGGGGTGTGTTAGATTGATCTGCCAATTGTAACATGACTGTTGTGGATTTCATTTATCCAACACCTAATTTCCTGAAAATAGATAAAGTCATAAGGTTAATCGAAGCACCTAAACACACAAAGCTTTGTCGAATGAAACTTTTCCAATGGTGCATGGAACAGTAAAGCTTCTGGGGTCCTTAAGCTTTTGAGGCAATTTGTGTTGGATAGTAGCGCTACATTCTTCGGTTAGTTTAACCGTCTCATGCTCTTCCATCCTTCTTTTTCTTGACATCACATCCTTCAAGAATTTTACATAATTAGGCATTTGTTCCAAAGCGTCTGCAAAAGGAATATTGATGTTGATTTTCTTGAAGATGTCTAAAAATTTTGTAAATTGTGTGTCTAACTTTTTCTTTTTAAAGCGTTGAGGAAAAGGGAGAGGAATTTTAGAAGTAGAAGTAGAGTTAGAAGATATTTTAGGCTTCTCAGCCCCCTTAGATGTATCATACTTCACTTCTTCCTCTACAATTTCGATTTGATCCTCCTTGGCTCCCTCGCTATATTGGACCGTTGGCATCTTTGGCCCTTCATAATTCGTTCCGCTTCTTAAGGTGATAACTTGACAAGATTCTTTTGGATTCACTTCGGTGTTGCTCGAAAATTGTCCTCGGTGATGTTGACTCCCGACAACTTTAGCCAATTGTCCAATTTGAGTTTCAAGATTTTTCATTTGAGCTCCCATGGTGGTAGCTAATTGAGTGACATGGCCTTCGATTTTGTCTAATTTTTCCCAGTGTTCTAAAAATCGCCCTGGGCAGCCGCCTAGGCGGCGCCTAGGCGCTAGGCGGCCCCCGGGCGCTCCGATTATGCCCTGGGCGTTTGTCCTGGGCGGTTGGGTGATTAATCGACGGCCTAGGCGGGCTGGGCGGGCGCCTAGGATGGCAAGCTGGGCGGGCGCCTAGGCGGATAAACATTTTTTTTTATTTTTTTATATTAGCGGTACTATAAATTCCTGAATTGAGATACTATGGACTATGTTATGCTTATGTCAATGTTTAACAATTTAATATATGATCGATTATATGTTTGTTTAAATATTTAAATTTTAGATGTTTTTTATTCTTTACATATATATAATTATTTATATATAAAAATAATTATTATTATAATAATAATAAATAAATCCGCCTAATCCGATTAATCCCCGACTAATCCCCGATTAATCCTCTGGGCGCTAGGCGTTAGCAATCCGAACGCCTAGCGCCTAGCATTTTTTAGAACCTTGATTTTTCCTCATCTCGACTAAATCGGCTTTTTGTCTCCATCATAAAGGTAGCTAGAATAATCTCGAGATTTGACGTCGGCTTTGCTTCTTCAATTATCTCACCATTCGACACTTTGAATCCGGCCGGTGGTTGCAAGGCATTCTTTTGATTAGTATAGCTAAAATTTTCATGATTTCGGTTGGAGGGATGGTAGAAACCCGACGGTGGATTATTCTGGAAATTGTTGTAATTTCGATTATTAATGTAATATGCCCCTTCCAATGGGTCGGACGGTAGTGAACTTGAACTTCCTTGAGGAGCTATCTTCGAATCACCTCCTTTTGTTAGAGCCCCCAACTGAGTGGTTAACATCGTCATTTGTGCGGTTAGTGCCTTGATAGGATCCGAATCGTATATCTCATCCACCCTTCTAACATTTGCTCTTTCCATCAGACATTGATAGCTATTCATAGCCATTTCTTCTATCAATCCATAATCTTCTTCAGCGCTCCTTGATAGCAATGCCCCTCCCGCGGAAGTATCAATAAAATTTCTTGTTTCTCCCATAAGACCATTGTAAAATAAACACATTTGTTGGTCTTTGATGAAACCGTGTCGAGGGCATCGCCTTAGTAGATCTTTGAAACGTTCCCAAGCTTCATATAACGGTTCGGAGTCCAGTTGATGAAATTGAGTAATCTCACTTTTTAGTTTCATTGTCTTGTTGGGTGGGAAAAATTTGAACAAAAATTTTTCTCTCAATTCTTCCCATGTCTTTATATTTCCGGGAGCTAAAGTCCCAAGCCAATTTCTTGCCTTCTCTCTCAAATAGAATGGAAACAATCGTAAGCGTATTGCATCATCCGAGACTCCATTCATTTTGATATTATCACATATTTGCATGAAATGAGTGAGATGGGTATGTGGATCCTCGACAACAAATCCTCCAAATTGATTTTGTTGAACCATTGAAATTAAGGCGGGCTTCAACTCGAAATTTAGGGCGTTTATTGGAACATGAGTGATTCCTCCAAAGTTTCGGTCCAGTTTTGGTCGGAATCCATCCCGAATTGATTGCACCCTAGTTGTTGGATTTTCAATCCTTTCGCCCCCGTTGTCTTGGATTATTGCATTCTCGTTCGTGTTGTCCCTTCCCATGTTGTCTCCTGCTCTCTCCATGTCTTCATAAAGATCCCTTCTTAGTTTCCTTGAGGTAGCACTTGTTCTTCGGGCAAATGCTTCTACTTCCGGGATGAAAGTTTCTAAAGGCACTCGAGATGAACGGGTGTTCATGCACTCCCTGAGTAGGATTTAAAAGTGCACAACATGAGTTATGTAACAAATATAAGAAAATGTCTAAAGTAAGACAAGAAACACTTATCATAATATCAACACTAATAAAAATAAATTAGTCCCCGACAACGGCGCCAAAAACTTGTTCGCTATATTTTTAAACAATCCGCAAGTGTACGGAGAAAATGTAGAAAGCGGCGAGCAAGGTCGTATTCCACAGAGACTAAATAGTCGTATTGTGTTGAGTACTAGATTATAGTGTTTCCGATTTTATCTAGATGATCGAAAGGTGAATGGATGGTTAATGAAATAAAATAAAATGATGACAATTTATTTAAACAAATGAAAATATCCGAATTAAAGAGAATTGAAAGAGTTTTGAAAGATATATTCCAAGGCTAGGTTTCCGTTGATCACTAAGTTTAGTCGGGATTGATGTCAAAGGGTTCTAAGTGCGTCTCCAAAATGATAATCACAACAATATTCTAAAGTCTCTCTCGGGATGCATTAAAACGTAGATTAAACAACCTATAACAACGTCTCCGTCTATTATAAATTATCTAACTCCAAAATATTCATAAGATTAAATATCATCATAGTTCATCACCGATTTCTCAATCTCGTAATTTACTACGTCAAATACTCGAAACCTATTAATTCCCTCTTCTCTCGAATTATGAGCAATTAAGTTAAACGTGTAAAAACATTGATCAAGTGTTCTAACATGAATTAAAACCAAGTATTTGATAAAGAAATCACACTAGATATATATATATATTCATCCATCCTTCAAAAACAACATAAATCAACGTACTCCATGCCCAGAATCTAACAAGTTTAGCCGGACATGGTAATGAAAGAAATCTCAATAAATATCATGTTCATCATGTTCATGTTAAATAAAACAACAAAAATAAGTAAAAGATAGGGAAAAGATAAAACTCGGATGGTGTCTTGAGTGAACTCGGATCAAGCCTTCAAGTCTTCTTGTTTTGTTCTTGAGGTGTTCTTCAAAACCCCCCTTCAAATCTCCTTCTTTTGGTTGGAAAAGCCCTCAAATTCTTTGTTTTTCTTTCTCAAATCTCTCCAATCTTCAGAATATCTCCTCAAATCTGATCCAAGGCCCCTTTTATCAACCCAAAAAGACCACTTTTTCTCATCAAATCTTGCAAAAATGTCAAAAAGTGATTTTTCCACCGAAAAGTGACATGGCCCGTGTCATACTGCTCTAAAAACAACAATTGGCGCTAGGCAGTGAACCCGACCGTGTCAGTTGACATGGCCGAGCAAGTGACACGGCCCGTGTCAAATGACACGGTCGTGTCTGTATTGGTCCGTTTTGACTCCTTTTTTCTTCTTTTTCAGCTCGATTTTTCATTTCCGCATTGCTTGATATGTATTGGGGGTTGAGACTTCATTTTTGCTTGATTAATGTCCTTAAAATACCTATAGAATCAATAAAACATACCAAAGCGTGATCAAGTCTAATAAACACAATATGAGCACAAACGACACAATTCTACATATTTTAGGATCTTAAATCCGGAAAAGCTTTGCAATAATATGTGTAAAAATGAGTGTTGTCATATATAACATTAATCAATCATCAATCAACATGATTTAATCCTAGATTTGAACATTTCATCTTCGTATTTAAAAACACTGATAATTCAACATACAATCATCTTGCTATGTTATATTCATCAAGAAGTTCTTCAAGAACACCAAGTGATTCGAAACCATGTTTATAATCATCAAAACAACATAATCTGACATCTTTTAACATGTAAATAATCATCTGAAATCTCTTATCACAATTCCATTAAATCTCATATAACATCATCACATGATAATCCAACATGTTCTCTCCCAAGTAATCATACTTTACAAACGAACCACTATCGAAGGGATACAAAAATTAGCTTGTATAGACGAACCATGAAGAAGAACAATCGAACTCCATTCCAAGAATCATCAATAACTTCGAGAACAAAGCTTTAATCCATGCTCCTCAGCTTAATCTTTTTAAAGATCATCATCTCTCAGTGTTTCGGAACCTCAAGTATCCTCCAAAGGCTCTCCCTATCGAGTGAAGGAAGAAAATGGACGAAATGCATCTTAACACCCGCCTGTCCCTTTTTATACTGCACATTACTAGCGTGCGCTAAAACTTGTATTTAGCGTGCGCTACAGCCCTAACGTGCGCTATCCTTGCTTGATAGCGTGCGCTATCAAAGTCCAAAGGCTACTGCCTTACCTCGCACATCAGCTTACGTACGTAATGCCCATACAATAACGTACGTAATACAGGCGTTGACTTGCTACAGTGAAATGCTCGGTAGCGTGCGCTATTCTTCGTTGACCCGACAATCTGCACCTTCCCCGAAGATGCCTGGGGTCCACACACCGAAAGTAACCTGATAAAGCCAAGATTCCTTTGTCCGATCTACATTTAGCGTGCGCTACTCACTTATGCTTAGCGTGTGCTAAATGCCGATAATAATTAGTCTGGGCCTACCTGTCGGCCACCTTCCGAACCTTATCCAGAATGCCTTACGTACGTTAGGGGTCCTCCGTAGCGTACGTAATTCAAATCACTTAGCCTGCACTAAGTATACATCATAGTGTGCGCTAACGTGGTTGTACTTAGCCATTTTCAGCTATTCTTGTCCAACGTCTCGGTATACTAGATACGTATACGCGACATACTAAATACATATACTCATCCCAATAACATTCTCATACGATACACAATATCCTCAAATGCAATTGTCGACCAAGTCCGACAATTATGCCAATACCGATGTCTCAGTCCTTCAATTATTTTATCCATACTGTACAGATCCCACACTGTACAATATAATTCGGATAACATAACATTAAACAGTCATAGTAGAAATTCAGGATATTACAGTCCCTGGGTGAACATACACATACACATCCACAACATACATGGAAATCCATAATCCAAATACTGGAATATGCAAACAAACGTAAAGTACTTGCCTTTGAGACATCTTCGACGAAACGGGAACGAACAACGACTAGGAATGACCCGGAGGGAACACGACCATTCCTAAACGAAGGATTTAACACAACTCAATCCTACACGATAACAATAATATAATGGAATATGCCCACAACCCTGACTAATAATTATAAACATACACGGACGACGAATACGGGCGAGGGTTTTCACAAAATCTCCCCGAATCAACAATCCATGGGTTACACACGACGGAAACAAATTTGGAATCACCCAACAACAATAATCAATAAGAAATATCACAACATAAATGAACAATTCGAGTTAAATCTCGACAAATCCCAAAAACCCCCCAAAAAAAGTAGGGTTCTAAGTCAAATACCTTGGATTCGGATGGAGGAAGATGATTACGATGATGATAAACTTCACTTAGAACACAATACTCGATCTCCCAAGGAATTCCACGGACAAGACTTGAAGAATCGCTCGGATCGTTACTAGGAACGCAACTCTCGAACGGGAAGGAAGAAAAGAAGAATAACTAAATGAAGGTCAACTCAGGTTTATAAAACCTGCTCACTCAGGTTAAACACGTTCCGTTTGTTACGCTATGCACATTACGTACGTAACACTCAGGTGTTAGCGTACGTAATGGCTCAGCAGAACAATCTGCCCAATTTGCTAAGGACGATAGTGTACGCTACATCAGACAGTTAGTGTATGCTATAAGGGAGCTTACGTACGTAACAGCCACGAGTTAAGGTACGTAAGAACTTGGCAAAAACTGGGCAGAAGCCACTGTCCAAAACGCTGAGGACCATAACGTACGTTATCACAAGGGTGTAACGTACGTTATGCAGGTATCGATAGCGCACGCTATAAAGCACAAATAACGTACATTATTCATGCAGAAGTTTAACACTTCTGAATGCAGTTAACTGCACAGGGCAGTACAAAGTCGAGACGCAACACAAGGACAGAACCCAAAAACGTGAATCCGAAATATTCAAGACGACGAAGCTAAGTGCTGAAAGAGAATACAATTCCGACTACCGGGGAATCTAAAATACAACAAAGAAGATAAAATGCCCCAGACTTATAGGAAATTATAAAAGGGCCCAAACGCCCGAAAATCACGATACAACGTCATATTAACAAACCAAAACTCATAACATGACCAACTCAACCATACGAACTCATATAAGCAAAGAAATAATGGAATCGAACGAGTTTTATGAGAATCGAACACACATGCGATAAAACATAACATAAAACGAAATTACGTAAAAACATCTCTGAAACTCATCCAAATGGAAAAACTTCAAGAACAAAAAATAGATTCAAAACGTCGAAACGGTTACAAGCACGTCGATAAAAATAAACATGCACCAAAAATGGAAAGTGTTAAAAATAGAAAGGTACAGATATTACACCAGGACGGTGTCCACGGCCAAAACGGGCATAATAATGAGAACAGACTAAATCAAGGAGGGCACTTGTGAAGGATATACGATCACTTACACAAGTGGTTGGACAGTTCAAAGGCATATAGTCATACTGTCTAGCCAATAAGGAGAATATATCTTTTCGAGGGAAGGTTCAAGGAGCATACTCTACCTATCCTATGCAATGCCTAACCGCAATAACTATCACCAAGTCAAACTCCGTATCTGAAGTGTGCTGTTGGACCATCAATCTCATTCATTGAGGGGGATTGTTGGAAATAAAGAGGAAATGGGCTGTTTTGAGCAGCCCACTTGAGAGGCAATTTTGAGTGGGCTCGACTATGAGTTAAAGTCGGGACTTAGTTGGAATACGTAGTATTCCGTACGAGGTTTCCAAAACATATAAGAACACTCAAAATGATTGAGGTATGAATGAGATATAATGTTCCAAAGTGAACCCTTTGGAAATGGATTTAGGATTCTATCCCACATTGGAAAAAATATGAGAAAATTGAGTATATAAGGTGATGTGAACAAACTATTGTTCAAAGTGAGAAATGAGTGGATGTGTGAGTATGTGCCCCTCGCACAAACACATGTGCGCGTGCCGCCGCCGCCGTCGTCCGTGCGGCCAGCCGGCTCGGCTCGGTCAAAGGGCGATTTGGGCGAAATGTTTCGGCGTCTCGAAGTTATTTTTTTACTGCAATTTTATTTTGCAAAAATTCATTTTTACTAAACTGTCTCAATTATAAAATTCGAATTTTTCGGATCTGGATAAATATCAAATTTATTGGTAATTATCGGATTAATATATTAATAGATTAGGATGAGTATCAAAAATACCAATCCTAATTGGTTCAGAGTTCCTCCAGCACATGTCTTTCTCTCGTCTTCGCCTATAAATACCCAGCTTGAGGGGTCCGGTTTTCTTACCTCTTCCATACGATTTTCAGAGCACTTTTCTTCTTTGTTTTTCTTCTCTTCTGTGTCGGTGATAGTATATATATTTTATTCTAGTTCGTTGATGGTGCAGGGATCATCGATTTATTGCATCGGGGTGTTGTTTTATCCTGGGAGGCAGACGTTACACATTGTTGTGAGTGCGAATATGCTTTAAGGAGACAGATCTTCTGGACTCAACATCGACTTACTTTCAGTTTCGGCATCAACAAATATATTTGTTTTGCTAATACTTTTTTGCAGGGTTTTCAGAAAATAAATTTGCGATTATGTACTGTTTTTCAAGTGTTCGTTTTTTATTTTGCCAACAAAGTATTCTCAAAAAATTCCCAACTCACCTTACCAGAAGCTTTTTCCAAGTCAAGCTTCATTACCATACAACCCACCTTATTTTTCTTTTTGGTAGGTAGAGATAGAATGAAGGATTTCTTGCATTGCAAATATATTATGAGCAATCTAGAGTAAGTAACCCAGCTCACTTTCCCACCTCTCGATTTCAGGCTATGTTAACTTTAAAGCAGGCCCAAGAAATTGAAACCCAAGTGGATATGGTGTTGGAAATATTAATGCTAAATGGAGTTTGGCATGTTTCCTTTATCCCACATTGGAAGGAATAAAAAACAAAAGGTAGTTTATAAGGTCTTTTCTCTAGTTAGGCTCTCAAAGGCCTTAGTATACTAGAGATGGGTCAAGCCCGCGCGCGCGCCGAGCCGGGCCGTGGACGTGAGATGCGAGGTTCGCGAAGTGGCGCGTTGTAGGGGTACTTTGTACTTCGCACGCCGCATCGATCGCGAGGAGCTGAGGAGACTTTAATTTTTAATGGAGCTCGGGTTCAGTCGGGTCGGACTGACCCGAATCGGATACGGATCTGAAAGGTTCCAGAACTGGGTTTGCTTGGTGGACAAGTTGGGCCTAAAAACCCTAGCCGTTTTTTTGGTGCTTTCCTAGGGTTCTGCAACTATAAATACAGCTAACAGCTCCATAGGAGCCGTATTCACCATCTGAAATCTACAGCCTCCTCTCTCTCGTTTTTCTTTCTTTGAGTTTCTAAGTAGTCGCCTTTGCATTTATCGCTCCTTCCATTGCTGTTGGAACGACCATAAAGATGCATCAAATCCTGGGGTTCTACGCTGAAGCTTACAGCCGTTGAAGCGCGTAAAAACCTTTAAGGACAGGAGTTTCTCCGTGCGGTTTTCTTCAACTAAGAGATCCAAGAAACATGTTGGTTTTTTACATATTTGTTGTGCATTCAATTTTGTCCCTCAACCGGATAGTCTGCTTCTCTCCCTCTTTTCTTACAATCGGATCTGATCGTGACGGATCATTCCGGTTTTGGTTAACAAACTCGGTAATATAATAATAACAAAATTGTTTAGTATTTGAAACTATTCTATTTTCTATCTTCCATATTATTTGATTTTAATAATTATATAATTTGGTATTAGTTCTCAATACTAATTACCGGATTGTGTGTCCATCTAGTCAAATTATTCAACATTCTTAAAGGTTTTTATTTATTAAATCGTGTTTAACATAAACAGTCAAATGGACACTGAAATCTCATCTGCGAATTTCCGTCTAATGAACCAAGAGTTTGCCCGGCTTGACCGATTCGATGGACAGAACTACACCCGCTGGGCTGATAAGGTCAATTTCATATGTGCTGTGCTTAAACTTGGCTATGTCTTGGACCCAGAACTTGCACCAATTCCCACTGATCTAATTCCCGAAACGGGAAAGGCTGTGGATCCAAAAGAGATTTCAGATCTGGAAAAGCTAAGGGCTCTGCGTAGAGAGTCTGAGGAATTGTGTGTTGGCCACATCAAGAGTTCCTTGTCTGGTCGCCTCTATGATCTGTACGCGTCGGTCATAGATCCACGAGAGCTTTGGAAAGCCTTGGAACTTAAGTACAAGGCACATGAGGAAGGTACTAACAAGTACCTTGTGTCCAAGTATGTAAAGTTTCAAATGGTTGATGATAAACCCATTATGGAGCAAGTGCATGAAATCCAGGTTATGGTCAACAAACTTAAGCTTTCCATTCCTCTGCCGGAACGCTTCCAGGTTGGTGTGATTATCTCAAAACTGCCACCCTCCTGGAAAGACTTCTCTAAGAGGATGATGCACAAATCTGAGGACTACTCCTTGGATGATCTATTGAAGCACCTCCTCATTGAGGAGGAGACTTGCAATAGGGACAAGCGTGGTAAAGTTGGATCGAGTGTGCATCACGTGTCAGCTGGGGGTTCTATAAATAAGGGCAAATTTGGGGGACAAAACCGAAAGAACTTTGGGCCCAAGAAACCTAACTTCAAGAAGCTTGGTAATGAACAACAAAAGAACCTTATCTCAAAGCCTAAAAGGTCCGGAGCATGCCACGTCTGCGGAAAGACTGACCATTATGCACGCGAGTGTAAAGATCGCAAATCTGGTCCTGTGGTACATGCTGTCAAGGATGTTACTAATATGGTAGCAAGCGTGAACCTTGGAGAGGTGTTCATGATCTCTTCTCTGACACGAGCAATAGCTAGTCAAGGGTGGTTTGTTGAGCCACCGTGCATGTCTGTGGACAACGAACTTGCTTTTGCACTTACTATCCAGCAGCTCCAGGGATGGTTGTGGTTTGTGCAGATGGCCACAAAGCTGATGTTTTAGGAAGAGGAGATGTTTTCTTGAAGTTCATAAGTGGTTGTTGGGTTACCATTCGTGATGTTTTACATGTTCCTGCCATCTCGAAGGGATTGGTTTCTACAAACAAGTTTGACAAAGCTGGGTTCAAGATGGAGCTCGAGAATGGCAAGATTGAGATCACTAAAAATGGACAGTATGTGGGAAAGGCGGACAACTGTAAGGGTATGTACCGTCTCTACCTTAGTGATGAGGATAGTAAGAGTAGTTAAGATGGTGATGGTCCTAGTGTTTGTATTATGTCTGATGTTGCCAACTTTGATGTGTTTGATGGAAATGTTGCTAATGAAATAAGTTTTTCTGGTTACTTTGTTTATTCAATTTCTTTATGGCATAAACAATTAGCACACACGAATGTTTAAAATATGGAAAAGATGCAATCTAAAGGGATGGTAAAATATGACGCAAAAGTTTTTTAAAAAATGTGAAATGTATGTAAAATCAAAGTTTACTAAGAAACCATTTCCATCAGTAAAGAGAAACACTTCATTACTTGAGTTGATTCATAGTGATTTATGTGAATTTAATGGAATACTTACTCGAGGAGGAAAAAGGTATTTCATCACATTTTGTGATGACTTTAGTCGATATCTATATGTTTATCTGCTGGGGTCAAAAGATGAAGCTTTTGATACATTTAAACGATATAAAGCTGAAGTCGAAAATCAACTTGAAAGACACATTAAATTTCTTCGCGCAAACAGAGGCGGAGAATGTTTCAACACGGAGTTTGACACATTCTGCGAAGAGAATGGTATCAAACATGAACGAACCGCACTATATAGCCCTCAACAGAATGGTTTGGCTGAGAGAAAGAACCAAACTTTAATTGGTATGGTAAATTGCATGTTGAACCAATCGGGTCTGCCAAACAATATGTGGGGGGAAGCACTATTGAGTGCTTGCTACATTCACAATAGGATCACTAGTCGTGTTATCCCTACAAGTCCATATGAGTTGTGGAAAGGAAGAAAACCTAACCTAGACTATTTGAGAGTGTGGGGGTGTGTTGCTTATTATCGGACTCCCGATCCTAAGCGATCCAAATTGGGAGCACGAGCTATGAAGAGTGTGTTCATTGGATATGCTCATAATAGCAAGGCTTACCGATTATTGGATATTGAATCAGGTGTTGTTGTAGAATCCAGAGATGTGGAATTCTTCGAGGATAAGTTTGATAATAAAAACCCTAATCCCACAACACCTCCAAGTACTTCTCGAGAAATACACCCACCTCCGGTTGTAGAGGAACCAAGCAGAAGTACTAGAATCAGAAAAGAGAAAACCTTTGGAGAAGATTTTTTCTCTTATTTGGTTGAAGGAAATCAAAAGAAAGTGACGAGAGAGGTCATTTCTGACATTAACTTGGATGATAATCCTAAGACCTTCAATGAAGCCATGTCATCAAGAGATGCTCCTCTGTGGAAGGAAGATGTCAATGATGAAATGGATTCAATTATGAGCAATGGAACTTGGGAGTTAGTTGATCTACCCAAGGGAAAGAGACCCATAGGATCCAAATGGATTTTCAAGAGAAAGTTTCATCGAGAGGGACCCATATCAGCCTATAAAGCAAGATTAGTTGCCAAGAGGTACAGGCAGCGGGAGGGTATCTATTATTTTGATATATATGCTCCTGTTGCTAGAATTAGTTCTATTAGAACTCTTATAGCAGTCTCAGCATTGAAAGGTCTATACATTCATCAAATGGATGTGAAGACAGCCTTTCTGAATGGATATCTCAACGAGGAGATATATTTGGAGCAACCTGAAGGTTTCGTGATACCTGGATAGGAAAGCAAAGTGTGTAGACTTATTAAATCCATGTGCGGTTTGAAACAAGCTCCTAAATAGTGGCATGAGAGATTTGACACCACTATAATTGCATTCGGATTTCAACACAATAGTGCTGACAGGTGTATTTATTCTAAATACACAATCGAATACACTATCATTATCTGTCTTTATATCGATGATATGTTGATTATTGGAACTCACCTAGAAGGTATTCTTGAGACGAAGAAATACATATCCTCGAACTTTAAAATGAAAGATCTAGGAGAAGTCGATACCATTCTTGGTATCAAAGTGAAAAGGACAAGTAGTCAGATTTCTCTATGTCAATCTCATTACATAGAGTAAATACTAACAAAGTTACAACACTTGAATATTAAGGAATTCAACACTCCTTTTGATTCTAGTGTAAAACTTAATGTGAACTCTGGTCGGGCAGTAGCTCAACTAGAATATGCAAGTGCAAACGGTAGCATGATGTATGCCACACACTGTACTCGACCTGACATCGCTTTTGCTGTAAGTAAATTAAGTCGATAATCGTCAATCTGCACGGAGCAATTGGAAGGCAAAGGCGAGTGCTAGGGTACCTGAAAAGGACGAGTACTCTTGAGTTGACTTACACGTCATCTTCTGGAATACTAGAAGATTACTCTGATGCCAGCTGGATAGATCACAAGAGTGATTCTAAATCCACAAGTGGGTGGATTTATACTCTTGCTGGAGGAGCTATTTCTTGGGCGAGCAAGAAACAGACATGTATAGCTCACTCAACGATGGAGGCTGAGCTTATTGCCTTAGCCGCAGCAGGCAAAGAGGCAGAGTGGATTAGAGATCTACTATTGGATATCCGTCTGTGGGATACTCCTATGCCGTGTATTCCCATGTATTTTGACAGTGAGGCCACACTGTCAGCAATATACAATACCGTGTATAATGGAAAGTCTAGACATATTGGTCTACGACACAATTTTGTGAGACATCTTATTGATAATGGTACCATCAAAGTTGTCTATGTCAAGACGAGTAGGAACTTGGCAGATCCGTTTACCAAACCTCTGACGAGAGATTTGGTTACATCTACTGCGAGAGTCATGGGTCTAAAACCACAATAGAATCATTAGTGATGGAAACCCAACTTGACATTAGTGCTCCTAATTCTCAAGTTTAAAGGGTAATAACGAAGTCACTAATGATAGAAGGTACTATCATATAATGATAGATTCATGTGACGTAGGATAGTACGTTGTTGCCGAGAACGAGGTTGAGTTGAGGCTCTTAACAAATTATGGAGACATCTATGCAGCAAAGATGTTGTAAAACTTTGCCTATATGATCTAGAGGTGGTGCCGCCTCAAATGAAGACTACTGGTTTGTCTTCTAGAGGGTCATGAAAAGGATTTTAGCGCATGGCCAAATTAGCGCTCAGAGAGAATGCTAAGCTGACATGTGATGTGTGGGGGTAAACCGGAGAGGTCAAAAGGTTATTGGTTTAAGCCTATAAGGATACCATTGAATCGGTCTCTTCTTGTTTATTCTCATAATGCTGGGGTTTAATCTTCGTGATACCAAAGTGACATCATTTGTCTGAGTGAAAGGAAACTTGCCAACCTTATGGGGATTGTTGGAATTATTAATGCTAAATGGAGTTTGGCATGTTTCCTTTGTCCCACATTGGAAGCAATAAGAAACAAAAGGTAGTTTATAAGGTCTTTTCTCTAGTTAGGCTCTCAAAGGCCTTAGTAGACTAGAGATGGGCCAAGCCCACACGCGCGCCGAGCCGGGCCGTGAACGCGAGACGCGAGGTTCGCGAAATGGCGCGTTGTAGGCGCACTTTGCACTTCGCACGCCGCATCGATTGTGAGGAGCTGATAATTTTTAACGGAGCTCGGGTTCAGTCGGATCGGACTGACCCGAATCGGATACGGATCTGGAAGGTTTCAGAATTGGGTTTGCTTGGTGGACAAGTTGGGCCTAAAAACCCTAGCCGCCTAAAAAAAAAAAAACTAGCCGTTTTTTTGGTGCTTTCCTAGGGTTCTGCAACTATAAATACAGCTCTATAGGAGCCGTATTCACCATCCGAAATCTGCAGCCTCCTCTCTCTCGTTTTTATTTCTTTGAGTTTCCAAGTAGTCGCCTTTGCATTTATCGCTCCTTCCATTGCTGTTGGAACGACGATAAAGCTGCATCAAATCCAGGGTTCTCTGGCTGCTTACAACAAGTTAAAGCGCGTAAAAACCTTTAAGGACAGGAGTTTCTCCGTGCGGTTTTCTTCAACTAAGAGATCCAAGAAACATGTTGGTTTTTTACATATTTGTTGTGCATTCAATTTTGTCCCTCAACCGGACAGTCTGCTTCTCTCCCCCTTTTCTTACAATCGGATCTGATCGTGACGGATCATTCCGGTTTTGGTTAACAAACTCGATAATATAATAATAAAAAAATTGTTTAGTATTTGAAACTATTCTATTTTCTATCTTCCATATTGTTTGCTTTTAATAATTATATAATTTGGTATTAGTTCTCAATACTAATTACCGGATTGTGTGTCCATCTAGTCAAATTATTCAACAAATGGCAGAATTAACGAGAGTAGTTTGGGCTTGTGGACCTTCCAAAGCGCCTGGGCCAGACGGGCTTCAAGCTTTATTTTACCAACAATGTTGGGATATCGTGGGAGAGTCTACGTTACAGTTTGTTCAACAGGCTTTTGTGGAAAAACGCTTTGACCCAAGGGTTTGTGAAGCATTCTTGTGCCTTATTCCGAAAGTTAATAACTCTTCATTGATCTCTCAATTCCGGCAAATCTCTCTCTGTAATGTCTTGTATAAGTTCATTACGAAATGTGCTACACTGAGATTGAAAGACTTGATGCCGGAGTTAATAATATATTATGAGCATGAGAGGACCCTTCGCGGGCATGAATTTGGTCCATATTATGTAGAGATTATATTGGTTCTTGTTATAAATATTGGGCGGCGTTTGCCTCTTTGTATTTCTGCATTGATTTTTGCGTTATTTTGTAACTTCTTTTTCATGACCTATATAAAGACGTACTTAGTTTTATATATAAAAAAATAAGATGTTCTCTATCCGTTTCAACATTATTTTGTTCTCTTAAATTTTCTATACCAGATATATTATTACATAATAGTTGTTTCATTTTAAAATTAATCATATACAAGTCTATATTTATTTTTATAGTCTACTTGAGATAATGTTTCTAATGCTGTTGAAATTGATACGAGCAAAATTACGGGAATGTTTACTTAAATGAATCAGAATTAGTCATGCTTTAAAGTGAGTCATGAATGAGTATTAGAATTGACAGGTATGAAGTTGGACTATTTCCATTCACATGTTTACTAATCATCTGGAATGAACCATGAATCAGAATAAAATATATCTAAATCACCATAATATTTCTATAATTTTAGAATTATTAAATTTTAGTCATGAAATTTTTAGAAGAAAAAATTGATTCCGAATGAGAAATTCCAAATTCATACATAAGTATCGAATTCCGAAAAGTTGTCAATTTCCAATTTGATAATCGGCCGCTCTGATTTCAAAGTTCACTTTTAACAAATAGGCACAAGAAATGGAATTAACATGCCTGTATTTTGATAATTCTAGTCAAATACTTAGAGATGGTTTAGTTGTAACTAGTATAACACCCGTGTAATTACACAGAAACACAAAAAAGAATTTTTATGTAAATATATAATATGTAAATCGTTCATTATAAATACTTATTTATAAACTACATTATTTGTTCTGCTTAATCATTCTCATTGCAAGAAAAGATATATACCGAATATTTGTTCTTTTTTTATCTTCACTCTTGATATGGCTACATAAAACTAACCACGACCGAATATGGATTTTGGAAGATACATACCGATATGAGAAAGCATTTGACCTTGACTCTTAAATATAGTCATGGCAAAGCTCATAATAAGTGGAAATTTACGTATTTGAAATTTAAATGGTAATCTGATATCTAAGGGGCTTAATATCAATTGTGGAATAAATATTTTACTCTCAGAATTATTCCCCGAATTTTTTTGTTCAATAATATGATTACGGGTTTGGATAATTATTAATGATGTGATATTGCATAATTCTGATGATTGATCCATATTTTGAATTAGCATAATTGAAACTCTAACTTACGATTTTAAGATGTGATTTGAAATTCGAGAACACTTGATACTGTCCAAAAAAATTCATTCGATATACTTGATTTTGACTTTTAGAGGGCAGAAATTTTGCATATACTATCAAAATTACGATATATCCGTTTGTCTTATGAAACTATAGACATCACGTAATCGTTTACTATCTCCACAACGTGATATATCCGCTTGTCTTTTGAAATTATAGACATCACGTAATCGTTTACTATCTCCACAACGTCGTTTGTTGGCGTCATGGTTGCTCTTTCTTCAAAAAATTACTTTATGGAAAGTTACTTTTAAGTGAATGATAGTGCTTTCAACAAATTTGGAATATGATCTTCGTTAGGATTAGTAAATATCAAGAATATCAACTAAGGTTTCTATCGACTTTTTCACCCAAATTTCACCATTTACAATTTTGAGGATTCGTTCGGATAAGTCCTTAATTTCTTGTAGATGATGAGATGACATTGTTTGTCCAACAATTAATCTCACAACTAATCTCATAATTATGAGTTTGCAATGATGCTCAAGTGAATAAGGGCTTATACTTGAATAACCAATATATGCATTGTCATTTGGTACAACTTAATATGTACAATCATACTAAATAATTATGGCAAGGATAATTCTAGTAATAATTAAAATAAAAAAAACTTTTGGAAATGCATAAGAGATTTTGACTTACAACTTAAAATCAAATTGCAATAAAAAAATATAATAGTAGTATATATATATATTAATTACTGTATGACTTATTATAAATATACCTGTTAATTTAGAAAACTACATCGCCTTAAATTACCAAGAAATTTAACAATTATAATATAAGAATAGCTTGGATAAGTTAAAAAAATATACATCATAATTTTGTCCTAATTAAAAACGACCTTAAAATTTTAAAAAAATTACAAAATAAAAAACTCAATTGATTTGATTGAAGTACTTCAATGATATTTATGCTTATATGATATTTTTTCAAACATTTAGCTTTATATTTAAGAGTATTAAAGTCTACCCATTTTACATTAAAAAATAAAAAAAATAGTTGAAGTACTTTTATTAATTTCTGAAACTTGTATTACAAAACATCTCGTTTGGTTGAAGTGAAACTATACATATATTCAATTTAAAATAGATTTTGGAATTACAAAATAAGGAGATTATGACTTATAACTTAAAATTAAGTACTTCCCCATTTGCCAAAGAAACAAAAAAGTTGTATCATCGTAGTCCATATATAAGTGAATTACTTGTATGACTTATTGTAAACTAATCGCGGGGTTAACTAAGAAAACTACATTCACATCATAGCCTAATTAAAATTTCCCCCATTTTTAAAAGTAAAAAAATGCCCAATTTTGTTTGTAATATAATATGAGCCGGAAAAAGTTATAGGGTACTTTTCAAACATTGAACTTCATAATTAAGAGTACTAAATTCAAGAAATTTTACATTCAAAAGAAGAGAAAAATAATTAGAGTATTTTAGTAATTTGTGAAACTTGTAATACAAAAAAACTAAGTGACATTTGGTTCACTTGAAATTTTATATTATTTTTATATGATATTATTTTCAAACTTTTAACTTAATTTATAGAAGTATTAAAGTTGACATATTTTACATTCAAGAGAACACATAAATAGTTGGGCACTTTTAATAATTTCAGAAATTCGTATTAAAAAAAAACTCAATTCATATTTGATTGTGTTAAATGAAATTTTAGTTCCACATTTTTTTTGGTCCTTTTTTTTTGCCAAGATGATCCAAATCTTTAAGTATTTAACGGTTTTTGTATATGGTCAAAAAAGTGATAATTTAATCCTTATGTTTGAAAAAAAATACATAAATTATTTGGATATAATTTAAAATATAAAAGCAAATACAAAATTTTCAAAAATATGTATTTTATTTTAAAAGTAAATAAATTTAAAACAAAAAAATAAAAATCACTTAAAACGATCAATTTTTATTTTCTGAAATTCTCTGTGTACAAAGATTTAGGAATTAGTATATTATTAAATTTAATTTCTTATATATTTTGAAATATCTCTTTAAAAAATCTTAAAATCAGTAATTATATAATTTATTAAATATTAGTTTTTTCATTTATTTTGTTATTTTATATTAATTAAATAAGATTTAGAACAAAAAATAGACTAATTGATTTATTCCATAGTTTCTTTGATTTATTTATAAATAATAATTAAAACCATTGTTTCTACATTTTCAATAATATTTTTAATAAGATTATTTCGATTTATTTAATTGATTAGGACTTTAAGTACCTTTTTAATTATATGTATTCAACACTTCTTTTTGCAATACTCCCAAGCATCTTTCATTTCAGTTGATATTTTCTTTATTAATATACCTAATTAATGTGACTAACTAATATAAACTAATTAATTAGTGAAATATATAATATTTCCGCGAGATTTTAGGTTTACGTTTTTAATATATAGTGCACACTACTATATTAAATTTCTCTTTGTTTGGGATTTATATTTTTAATTAATGAAAATGTGAAATATTTTTGTAAATATAATCAATTCTTATTTATTCATAATTCATATTTCTTAATTCGTAAAAATTAATAAGGTAGGTAGGAGTTCTTTGAGGTATAATTATAATGTAATTAATGCAATGATGATTAGGCCAGTAATTGATTATGTGTCAGCTGAAGCATGAGAAACTGACACGTACGCACCCGAAGCACCAGCAAAAGACATGTGGCAGCCGAAGCATAAAAAGACATGTGACACTTAGGCTCAGCGTATTCTGCATTAGTATATAGGGGAGATTTAGTTTGTCAATATTATTTTCTTACTATTCCTGAAAAAAACTAAAATGACAATCATATACTTCCTTCTACTCAAAATATAAGTCTATTTAAACTAATGCACAATTTTAGATTGGGAGAGCATTTATTGACTATTTTATACCATGTATATTTATATTTAAAAATTATAGTATTGACGTCATATTACCATTACCACATTTCTATTAAAAGAGAGTTGCACAAAAAAATAATTATTAGAAAAATATGGATATTATTTCCAATAAAATTAATTGATGCAAAATAAAAATAAATTATCACATTATAAGATGATATTTATTTAATTATAATAACTAAAAATAATAAAAACACACATTGCACATACACACATATATTAAGAATTAATCATATATTACATACGTCCCTCAAATTGGTTCCTACATTGTTTTTGGATAGATCCCTTAAATTTATTCATATAATTTACTCATATAATGGACATTAATTAATTTAACACTATGTTAATATCGAATTTTTTCTCCAATTATATTACACATAATAAAAAACTTTTTTTTTTAAATATATATTAAAGAAAAAATAAATTTAAGATACAAAGAGAGTATTTCAGAGTATCCTCTGTTCAATCTAATACGAAGATTTTGACTTTATATAATTGATAATTTCTAGTTTGTTAATTAATCTCAAAATATAATGATATAATATTTAATAAAATTATATTATGAAAATTATAGTTTGAGATTAATTTATAGTCAAACTTTAAAATTACTAACTATATAAAATTAAAATACTCATGTTAACTGTGACGGAGGGAGTACAATATTTGGTATGGCACATCGACGGACTAAATCTTCTTAAAAATCCGCATTATCAGTCAGCTAAAACTCGAGTATACGTGGCGGCATGCTCAACACGTGGATAGTGGTCAACGGTGTTTTGGGAAACGGGAGAGCAAACGGCGTTTTTCAGTGTTTTGGGGAATAATCCTAATTGGATTGCGGCGAGTTTTAGTCCCAACGACTTTGTTTACTGTGACGAAGTCCGACTAGCCCAGGGTAATTAGGGAATGGGGATCCTCTCCATTTCTTTAGGGTCCAGTTCAATCTGGACCCTTCAATTTACATATATCCGTATGGGTGTATGTGTGTGTGGGAAATGGAGGGTCTCCATCCCCTCCAGTCCTCTCCAATTACTGGAGAGGATCCAAACTCGTAATTAGGGATGCAAGTGGGATGGGTTTTTACGGAGTGTCAAATATCTCCAAATATCAAAATACTAAATTTATCGAAAAATAATTAAAATTATCAAAAATTTTGGTATAATGATTTTTCGGTACGGTATGAATTTTTTTTAAGTGTTTTAATATATACCAAAATATTAAAAAAAAATATGTATTTCAATATATATATATATATATATTTGGTATTTTATTTATTCGGTATTTTTTGGTATATCAAGACCTTTTTGATATTTTGGTAATTCGATTTCGATAAGTTCGGTATATACCGAGACGAAATAAAATTCAGTTTACCAAACTTTCGGTATGGTATCAGTATGGCCGAACGCCATACCGAGATTTCGGTATACCGAAATTTTTGGTACCGTATCGATATGAATTTTATCGTACCAAAATTTTCGATACGGTATACGGCATTGGCAAAAAAAAATCGATACGGTCAGATATATCACTTCTACTCGCCCTCATTCACTTTACTTAAGTGAAGAGAGGTAGGTTTGGTGGATGGCGGGACGGATATGGAGATGAAAGTCCACTAAAAAAAAACAGTTTTTACCGACGCCATTTACCGACGCCCGTACCGCCGTTGTTAAACTTATAATTTACTGACGCCATTATCGACGCCCGTTATTTAATTGATTTACCGACGCCATTGCCGACGACCGGTTCGCAGACTTATTTTTTTCTTTTTTTCACATTTACCGACGCCATTTACCAACGCCCTTACCGACGCCACTTTGGCGTTGGTAAATTTTTATTATTATCTTTTTTTCTTTTTTCACAATTAACGACGCCATTTACCGACGCCTTTACCGACGTCATTTTGGCGTTGGTAATTTTTTTTTTTTAATTTAACGACGCCGTTTACGTCATTACCGACGCCATTTCGGCGTCGGTAAATTTTTTACACTATCCCACATCGAAAAAACAGTAGTGTTTTAGGTGGTTTATAAACCAAAATCCTTCTCAATCATTTGAAATTGAATGGAGCTCGAACCCGACCCGCCCGGACCCAGATCTGACCGAACCTGACCCGCCTGAGCCCGGACCTAACCTGCCTGAACCCGGACCTAACCCGCCTGAGCCCCGCCTGATCCCGGACGTGACCCGCCTGAGTCCTGACCTTACTTTTTTAGATTTTTTTTTAATTTAACGACGCCAAAAATGGCGTCGGTAAATGGCGGCGTCGGTAATGGCGTCGGTAAAAAATTACCATCGAGCGTTTTTCCAACGGCGTGTTGCCGTCGGTAATAGTGTCGGTAATTTTTTTACCAATCCCATTTTTTGTTTTACCAATGGCGTTTGGCGTCGGTAAAAACTGTTTTTTTGTAGTGGTCGTACTCATTGTGGATGGTAGGGTGGGGACAGATGTTAAGTTGTACCCTCCCAATTCCCGCCTCGCTCCATCCCCATACACAGTAACCTCACTTTTTATTCATTCATTTAATATATTTTATGATATTTTAAGATGCATTAATATATTTTTAAAAATATAATAAATATTATTTTCATGTGTAAATTATTTAAAATAATATTCAAGATAATTTTTTTTAATTTATCAAAGATATATAATTAGTATAATTATATTTTTAATCTAAATGATATGCGGATCATTGGACAGGTAAAGTGGATATAAAGTGGGGATGAAAATTCACGTAGATGGTGGAGTGGAGATGGTTTTTATTTTATTCCCGTCGGGTGAGGATGGATTTGCATTCTGTACCCGCCATAGGTGATGGGGTGGGATGGGTATGAACTTCTTAAGAGTGTGACTATAACCACACTACTGACGTTTTTTTTTTTATTTCCAGCAGTCATCAATTTTTTTGTTTTAAATTGAAGTGGGATGGCAGGGCACGCGGAGGAGAGTAGGGCACTACTTGATTTTTTTTTTATTTTCAGCAGTCACATCAAATTTTTGTCTTTTAAATTGAAGTGGGATGGCAGGGCACGCAGAGTCAGGCACTACTTTGATTTGATTTGATGAGTGAGGCAGTGATTCCAACAAAGAAAGAAATTGACAGTGAGATAAAATAATCTTTCAAGGCCGCAGAACTGGGAAGAATTGGCTCTGTTGGGGCCTTTGCACACTCATTTTTGTATCTTATATAATAATCACACATTGAAGGAAGAGCAATACAACATTTCAAAACTAAAACATTTGAAAAGGTTACGGCACTACAATATTTGCAAACTACGCCACATTTATTACTCCTACTACACAAAAATTCATTTACGTAATGAGTTTTAACTATGGTGGAGATGACGAGTACGAAGACGTTACGGCAGATTTTTACAATCCAGAGGAGGGTTTGAAAGGCATACAAGAGGTTGAACAATACGTCAGGGGAATTGCGGCTAGAAGAAACATCACCTCAGCAGCAAGACGTAATTCCGATCCATATAAGGTACGATTTATATGCAGTCGAGGTGGAAAGTATAGAAATCAAAAAACGAAGAATGAAAGAAATACAAAAACGCAAATGTTAGATTGTCGTTCTCGTATAATTGCTAAGCAATTTGATCTCTTCAATGATCTTTGGGAGATAGAAGTTTTGGAAGGGAGACACAATCATCCCTTCCCGGAACATGCGGAGGGTTCTAGACTAGGACAAATATCACGCGACCAATACAAAGAGTTACAACGGCTTGAAGCGTTACACACAAGTCCGAGCAACGCGCTGGCCTATATGAAGCAAAACGATGCGAATAATGCTACAGATCAAAAAAAGAGTCTACAATGCCTACAACAAATCAAGGAGTGACAGACGTGATGGGCGTACCCCTACGAATAACTTCATCTCCCTAATGCTTCAGCGGAATTACACGTAAAAAATTAGCAAACTGAATTCATTTTAAAATATAATTTAAATATTAGGTACTAGTGTGCAATAATTAAAATATAATTTAGATATTAATATGCAGATTATGTGGTTATGGGGCATTTTTATGTCCTCCCATAGTCTTGGATTCTTGTAATCCATCTCCGACCGCAAGGGTGGTGATAGGGAACGTGAACGAAAACACCCATTGGATATTGCTAACAAAAACGATATAATATTTATTTGTATATAATATATTTTATGCAATTATAACGAACTATTATTATTGAACTTTAATTTTTGCAGTTTTAAATGATACCCGGGGATTATCCAGTAGCTCCAGTCCCGAATTTTTGGCACACTAATAAACATACATCTGCAGCAGGCTTAGACTTACAATTTACAGCTTCGATACGACTCTACAAAAAATTACAAACAGGGTATGAACCGGAACATGTACGTATATTTCAGGCTGGAAAACAAAAACGGCAGCAGAAAAGATATTAATATACCAATCGTTTCATATTGAATTTTAGTTTTTTCATTTTTTACCATTTCCGTCGTGTTTCATGTTTTCCATTTTTTACCATTTTCGTCGTGGTTCATCTTCATTGTTGTGCATAAGAAATTTTTTTATCATTAAAAAATTATCATAAAAAATGAGCTACAGAAAAATAAAATTACTATAGCTCTGGACCAAAACATTAAATAACAAGTAAACACTAAAGAAAAACTAATACTTTTTAAAATTACAACAAATATTATAAAAAAAATCACAATTTTTTAAATAAAAAATAAAATTAAAAGCGTGGCGGCTTGCCAACGCGCCCCAAACTGCCCCTATTTTCCAGCTTCGAACCTCGCAATTTTTTTTTCCAGCAATCACATCGATTTGTCACAACTCACTCGTCACCCATCACCGATCAATAATGTACTTATAGCAATGGTGACTTCTTAAGTAAGAATGGAATGAAAGTACCATAATTTGCATTCGCTCCGTCCCATTGATATCCCTAGACGTAACAAAGCTCCTTGTATCACAGTCACCTCCCAGCCGTTGGATCTCATCAAGGATCCCCAATATTGCACCCCGGGTCGAATGCGCAGCCCATGTGTGCAGATTCCTGCGGTGTGGTCTATGCAGTGAGATGCTTTTTCAGGAAGTTGTACGTTGCGCCTCGGGGGCCGCAGGTGCAGGGATTCAAATCTGTCTGGCAAATTCTTTTTCTCCGCTGGACCCACACTAATAATGTAGGTCTCGTAGAATTTCATAAATTGGTTTAAATTATAACTCTCAAAATTCGAAGGGTAATTCATTTATAATGTAATTTATAAGTAAAAAATTAAAAATAATTTAATATTTTGTTAGGGTTCAGCCACTTACAATCGTACGCAGTGGAACACACCAACAAATAGAAATAATGGGATTCAGCCACCCGAACTCATTTAAAATTTATTATGCTTGTAATCGTTCTAAACCCGATTGAAAAATAATTTAACTAATTGACTTAATACTATTAATACAAACATAATAATTGGCCAACTTAATTTTTTTAATAGAAACAAAACTATTCATTTAGCTTAATAATAGGTCAGATTAATATTAGCCACATTATTATTCTCAATAAAAATAAAACTATTAAACGCGCAAAATAATTGTGGAGTAAAAAATGGACGGGCTCGGCCAAAACGGGTCGTGCAAAAAAAGGGTGGCCTTTTCTGGGTCGGGTTAAAAAGGTCCGTTTTTTTCTGCGCCAAAAACTATAGATATGTGGTCCGCCGTCCGCCCAGGGGGCTCGGCACGGCCCACGGCCTCAATGTTTTTTTTTGGTAATATTCTGAATAAATGTATAAATATTTTAGATCTTTAATTATTATACTATTCATTATACTATCATAATCAGAGAAATAAATGTAAAACTATTTTTATTTGATAATTACATTATTTACTACACTACCACAATTAAAAGACAAATATACAAATATTTTATTTGATCAGCATATTATTTATCACTATTTTTTTATAAAAATTATAAAATAATATTATTATTGATACGAGATACTACAAAGTAATCATAAAGTCCTATAAAAGAAAAATCACATCAATAATTAACATATAAATGTAATATAATCTAACAAGATACATAAAAATAAAATAAAATATTATAATTACGCATAACTTAAGAAAAAACTTGGGCCGGGTCTGCGGACATGCAAAAACTGGACCGGACTAAAAAGGCTCATTTTTTGACAAAAAATATGAAATTCAATACCCACCCGAAAACAGGCGGCTGGCCCGACCCGCTGGCATGGGCCTATTTTGCCAGGTCTAGCTTAACAATAGATGTAGTATAACGGTATAAATAGGAGTGGGCATCTTTGGAATAAAATAAAAAAATGATACATAATATTATTTATTAAATAAATAGCTAAACATCCAATACATCACTTACTCGGAATGGAAGAGTATATAGTCTCTTAAAATCTCCGGTGACTGGAGCACATATATAATTACTATAAAAAAATTATATAATAAACCTTTTCATAAGCATTTTATCTTCCTATTTATAAAAAAAAGATAGTAAATCAAAAGTAATTTGTAGGCTAAAATGCTCCTGGAGTCCATTAACTTAATTTTAGATAACGATTTAGTTTTTTATTTTTTTTTTGTCCCAACTAAGTCTTTTATCTTTCAAATTTTAAGCAAAGTTAGCCTTGATTATGCTTTTCGGGTAACGCTGTTAACTTTTGTCCAAGTGGCTGTTAAGTTCCTGACTATCATTTTCTTAAGTTAAAAAAAAAAGGATAAGAATTTCAGAGCAGTCAATCTCTCTTAAGTTAAAAAAAAATCTTTAGAGGATCACTTTAACAACTGTAATAATTGCTTCCAGAGAATGAAACGCATGAGCACCATATATATATATATATATATATATATATAAAAACTTTTGAAATAGAAACTTTTCCTTAGGTGTTAATTAGGAATTGATTTGAGCCCTTCAATTTTTTCGATCAATGGTTACAATTAATTAGTGATTAATAATTTAGTAAGAGCTTAATTTCTATGCGTAAGGGCATTAGTGTATTTGTATAAACATTTATATAAGGTGATTCACGACTGATTGAGGCCATCTTAATTATCCTTTACACATTGTATTAAATGTGGAGATATTTATTTTCTCTCATAGTAGGTTATTAACATTTAAATTAATTGCTTCACCCTTAATTAGTGGGATGCTTCAAATCTTCTTTTTTTAGGGGCCGATACTTGCTATCTTAAAATTAAATGTGTAGAAATTTGCTATCTTTAAAAAGAAAAACAATAAGCAATAATTAATATTTTAATAAGCAAAGCATAAACAAAATATAAGTAATGTATATATAAATAATATGTTAATAAGCAATACATAAAATAACATATAAGCAATGTATATATCAATAATAAGCACTACATCAATATTAATAAGCAATACATAAATAAAATATAAGCAATGTATATATCAATAATATGTTAATAAGCAATACATAAATAAAATATAAGCAATGTATATATCAATAATAAGCAATAACATATTATGTTAATAAGCAATACATAAATAAAATATAAGCAATGTATATATCAATAATAAGCAATAACATTTTATTTTCATAAATAATATAAAAATAAAGAAAAAATATTAAGCAATGCATTAACAACATGTTGGATACATGCCATAACTAATACAATAAAAAAATAGCATCATGCGATTTAAATAAAAATACCTCAATTTTTAGTTGTACTCCTTGTATAGCGTTTCCACAAATCACGTCTGAAGAAATTATGGTAAGTTTGATGGTAATACAATTTGACATCCTTAACCTTGTTTGACTAATTTAGGTAATTTTCGATCAAAGTTATATAGTCTTCCTTATTTTTGAAATAAATCTCATCCATCTATATTGATTCAATAAATGGTTAATATTGGATTCTAGTTAATATATAGGGGATGATTTTTATTATAACCCTTCCCTATATATATATATATATATATATATATATATATATATAGAGAGAGAGAGAGAGAGAGAGGGAGATGGAGAGGGAGAGGGAGAGGGAGAGAGAGAGAGAGAGAGAGAGAGAGAGAGAGAGAGAGAGAGAGAGAGAGAGAGAGAGAGAGAGAGAGAGAGAGAGAGAGAGAGAGAGAGAGAGAGAGAGAGAGAGAGAGAGAGAGAGAGAGAGGTGATAGGGCAACACCCTGAATCACATCCTCATACACACTTCGTGCTTTATGGGTGTTGTACCGCATGCTTTACAGATAGAATATTCATAATAATATTATAATAAAATTAATAGTGAAGCACGTGGTACAACACCCATAAAGCACGATTGTTTGGGCGTGTGGTTCAGGGTGTTGCCCTATCATTTCTCATATATATAATAACACACACACATATAGACATATATATACATATATTAATAACGCATCAGCTCTGAAATTGTTATCCTTTTTTTTTAACTTAAGAAGATGATAATGAGCAACTTAACAGTCACTTGGACAACAGTTAACGACATTACCCAAAAAGCATAATCAAGGCTAACTTTGCTTAAAATTTGAAAGATAAATGACTTAGTTGGGACAAAAAAAAGATAAAGAACTAAATCGTTATCTGAAATTAAGTTAAGAAACCCCAAGAGTATTTTAGCCTAATTTTCAAGACCAACTTCCCCATTATTATGCTGTAGATCCATCGTAAGCCTATGCATATCAATGGAACACCTTCAATTTTACGTCCAACTAGTTTATGAGGGGCCTATATGATCATCCTTATGAATACTTATTCCATACATGTTAGATTTATTTTTGGATTTTAAAAAATACCTATATATATATATATAGAGTAGATAAAATGAGAATGACTTTTTGAGTCATTGATTTTTGTGTGATGTACGGTCCAGATTGGTTTATGCATGCAATATATACATTCCGTGCATGGAAATTGCAAAATATTAAAACTATGCATTGTATGTCTCAATATCGATGCACTAAAATATTGCATCACGTGCATACGTTTTTGCGAGAATAAATCTAGGTCATCCATTTATTCAAGATCTATGAATCAAATTCATTCTTATTTCTTAACTTAAATTTTATTCTCACTAGAACCATCCATATATATATATATATATATATATATATATATATATATATATATATATATATATCGTAAAGTGATCATATGAGAATGAGATTTATTTTGAAAAATAAGAATACATCCCAGCTTTTGATTGTATGCGATGGATGGTCCGGATTTTTTGATATTTGAAATATTTTTTAATTAATGATTAATTCCTTATTTGGTAAATTGATAATTAATATATGAAAATGATCTTTTCCTCATTCTATTCATTTAATCTGGATCATTAAAATTAATTAAATTAATATTATGGACATAAAACATATCCATATAAAGCATATATTGCTCCTTATAACACGTGTGTAAATACTACTACTAGTTTGCCTAATTATATCCTTATGATTTTCCCCTTAAAACCAAAGAAAGTTTGATATGTCCTTTTGATTCGGTTACACATCTTTTTCCCTTCTTGGCCTTTCTTCAAATTGACATGCATACGCCATTATGATCACCTAAATATGAAAGATCTAATAACAAGAAAGGAAAATGAGAACAAGAGTTGAGTTTAGATATCTCAGCACCCATATCTCGCATCTTAAGAGTACACAGCAAAATGTCCAATTTATCTTGTAGGAAATGAAATAGATTTGTACATATTGACGTGCTCATGGGTGCTCGATACAACTCGCCATAAATCATAATGCGTTTTGCATAAATACCGTATCTATCTTAATATAAGATTGAGTATCTTATTAATGTTTA
Source organism: Orobanche coerulescens (assembly GCA_033398695.1). Lineage (NCBI taxonomy): Eukaryota > Viridiplantae > Streptophyta > Magnoliopsida > Lamiales > Orobanchaceae > Orobanche > Orobanche coerulescens. The sequence continues at coordinate 24,428,214 of CM065812.1, forward strand.
GGCTTCAAGACTGCATAGAGTACAAGCTACCTAATGCACGGAATTCATTGCAATGTGAGAGTATTAAAGCAAGGGAGATTAACGATCACGGTGAATATGAAGTGTTCATGCGAATACAAACCATCACGGAGTTAAAGTTACGTCTCTTTAGCTTCCATAAGTTACAACTTAGAAACAAATAATAGAATGTCAATGTAAAAGGAGCTTCAATATAGACAAACGTACGTAGCTTAGGTTTTATCATCTCCCTTCTTTTTCTTTAAGCTTTCATCGTTTGCATATATTATAGTAATTGGTATGCAAGATACTCTCTCCATAATGATTTACTATTTTGGTTGATGTGTGCAGGGAATGACTTCAAGTTCCAAATACAAAAATATGAAAGGTCAGTTAGTTTACATGCAGATTAATCCGATAAAGGTTTTTTCCGCACTTAGTAGTTAACAATAATTAACGAGGTGTTAAATTTGCAGGTGTGGAAAAATTTAAAAATATCAATTTGAAAACAAAACACAAATCTACAAAAGGTTTTTATTTTTTGGTTAATTCTTACATATTACTATATGTGTTTCTTGCAGGTAAAGAAAAGCAAGAAGACGACAGTGCGGAGGAGTAGAGCCCTTTTCCTTCGAATGGCAAAAATATAATACGTGTAAAAAGAGGTTGTGGATTCTCTTTTTGGGTGGCAATTTTTTTTGGACTTGCAAATTATATCCGAAAATGTTATGGACTGGGGTAGCAATAATTGGACTATCAAATGTTGTTATCCGATATTTATTTTTTGGATACATAATTTGATAATATTTGGTATAATGAGTGGTATTTTGTTTATTCAAATTTTCACGATGTGAAAGTTATAATACTTTTCGATCAAAATGCTTTATCACTAACCTATAACAATCGTAATAAAAATAAATATCAATAAAGAAGTGTTTAATAAATATTGCTCCATATTGTGAAAATCATGATAGTTATAGTAAAATAACTTACTTTTCTACATGGTAAAGACAAAAGTATTATACTATTTGTTTACTTGATGAGGTAATTCCACCATTTGCTTATTTAGAATTGAAGTGACATTTCACGGGTAAAATAGTACGGAGTATTAACTTGGATACTTATTGTGCAAAAAAGATATGTAGTTTTGTGTGTGTTTGAATATGTTAAATTAGCATCTATATGTTTCACAATGTTATGACCGCGACGTCAGCGCTACATAATCTTTTTGGTATTGTGTATTTATACGGTTATACGTCATTTAAACACATACACAACATATAGACGTGACAAAATAGGCGGGCCGGGCAGACACAGGCCACGGTCTAAACGGGTTGGGCCCCGAACAGGCAGGGCTTAAATGGGCACGGGCTAAACGGGCTCGATCCCATTTGTAAATTATAATAACAAAAAGTAAATGTAAGACATAAGCAAGAGTTCAATAGAGTCTAAACCCAGTATACTATAAGCTCATTGTCTAAAAACTTAGACTAGAAACATATAAAAAATCAAGAAACATAACAAGAAGAACTAAGCTTTAAACTCAACAAAATAGTTGCATCGGGTCCTGAATCAACCCAAGTTATATATGACGAAAATTAGTGTCAAACATTATGCTATGAATACTTAGATACAGCCCGTGTGCATCGCACGGGTCTGAATATCATTTTGAGTTTTTTGACTCGACCTCAATTAAAAGTGACGAAGTAAAGGCACCAACAATTTTCATATCCATAATCAAAATGACAAAAATTAGTGCTGAACAATACGCTGTGAACATTTAGATCGAGCTCGTGTGCATCTCACAAATTACGTTATGAACACTTAGATAACTGAATAAATGATCAATGTAATGATGTACAATATCCGACTTATAAAATCATTTTGAGTATTTGTGATAAGAAAATCACAATTGATGAACCTATTGACCAACAAAATAGCAAAAATTAGTGCTGAGCAATACGCTACGAACAATTAGAACGAGCCCGTGTGCATCGTACGGGTCGGACTGACTCGTAATTTATGAAGTTCCCACGCTTACAATTTTATAATAAATACAAAGTAAACAATTGATAGAGGTGCAAAGTTCATGTCCGGAAAATCACAATTTTATGTTGAGTTTAATTTCATGTTTTTTGCTCTTTTCAGAAGTCGAACCATGTACCTCTAGATTTAGGTAGGAATTCATGACAACTCTGGTACCATCAGGCGTGCGCACTTATGGTACAAGAGTTATCATGTTCCTACATAAACTTAGAGGTCGTTTCGTCAATTTAAAGTGTCAGATATAGGTATGGAATAAACTAAACTCATATCAAGTGTTTAGTCAGCAATATTTTAGTTTTTAAACACATACTTCAAACCATGAGGTATGAGGTTTTGATACCTTAGTGGGAAGGTGGGTATTAAACTCATATCTTCAAGTATAAAAATAAATTAAATATATGACACTTCTTTTTCTGCAAAATAAAAAAATAAAATATAAAAAATTATCTATTATTATTATTTTATTAGTAAAAACTAATAATAGAATTACAATTACTACAAATTAATTAGTTACTATTATTAGATAATAATATCATAACCATAACTACTATTAAATGTTATCTAATAATAATATTCATTAAATAATAATGAAAACTATTAACTAATAAATAATAGTAATTATAATTATTAAATTATTATTTCATAGTATTATTTAATAATAATTTAATTACCAACTTAACACCAATACATTAATTATTCAATAATAATTAAAATTAATAATATTGATTAAATAAAAATTAAGAATTTGTAATTAATAATTAATATTAATTATCTTTAATAATTGTTTTTATCATTATTTAGTAATACTATTCATTAATCAATTAATCATACAATAATTATCTAGCAATTAACATTATTAATACAATAATAATTATTATTGTTAAAAATAACTAAGTAATACTAATAATTATTAAATAATAATTATTAAATATTTATTTTTGATATTAATAAATATATTATTATTACTATTTAAATAAGAAAATTATTAATTATTGTAGAAGAACAGAAAGTATTAGTTATTATTAAATAACTATTATTATTAAATAACAATAAAATTATTGTTGAAGGGGAAATAACTGAGACAAAAAATAGGGCAAGAGTTGTTGTATTATTTCATTGATGAGCTCTCTTTAAATAGGGAGAAATACATACAATCGGGCATTAGCCAAACCCTAACTAGGAAAGCCCGTAAACTAACAGACTTAGGCACACAATGGGTATTATTCCTTTAACACTCCCCTTTGTGCCTAGTCTCCAAGCGCATGTCATGTTGCCTCGTTAAAACCTCGTCAAGCAAAAACCCAGTGGGAAAAATGCCTTGATTGTAGGAAAAAGAGTACATCATATAGACACATCAAGTTTAGACTTCGTCCTTTGAATCCATCCTCTCATATGATCGTTACATTTGATCATAGCGCTATTAAGGTGACCATTCCATTGATCCCTAAAATCGTACATCTTGTTACCTCGTTAAAAACCTTTCTAAGTGATAAAAACCCTGTGGGAAAAAGAATCCTTGGAAGGAAAAGTGTATAACGTACGGTGTGGATGTAAGACTCCCCCTCAAGTCTACATCTCCCCCTAATTTGTACATCAATCAAGTAGCTGTTGCCTCATTAAAAACTTCGCCAAGTAACAAAACACAATGGGAGAAAATGAACCGTGATCAAAGAAAATAGTACAACACATGTGATTAAGTTTCTTAATAAACCACCATTTCCTTATGATCTTTACATCGATCTCGAGAGTTGGAAAAATCTACAGCTCCCTCTAATGCTTACATTCATATATTGTTGCCTCGTTAAAAACTTGCCAAGTAACAAAACCCAGTGGGAAAAATAAACCTTGGTCCAAGGAAAAGAGTGCAACATATGTAAGTATGTTCCATTATATCTCACATATTTCCCGTTATGATCATTCCATCAATCAAGAGGATTTACAAGTTACATTATGTTCATAAATGTAAGTATGCTCATCAGTGGCAGTACTTAACCGCTAGTTCATCACAAGTATAGAATGATAGTTCTTAATCATGTACACTCACGGACTGATTCATGCAAAGTAATAATCTTGTCGTGAAGGAGGTAGCCAAAAGGGCTTTGCGTAGTCGATTTCCAAAACATAAGCAAGTCATACCAACACATACTTTGTGGTAGTTGCTTCGGCACCAGCATTTACTTTAGCATTTGCCTTTTCGTAAGCAGCTTCCTTTGCCTGCTCGTAGGGAAAGAATAGTCCCAAGTCAATGGTTTCTTTTAAGTATCAGAAGATATCCTTGATACCATTCCATTGATGTTGCGTCGATGATGAACTAAATCTAGTCAGTGAATTAACTGAGGAGTGATATCAGGTCATGTACATTGAGCGAAGTACAATAATGCGCTATTGCACTTATGTAGGGAATTTCAGCTCCCAAATCTCTTCGTCACTTTTCTTTAGATGAAATGGATCTTTCCTTTGCATCCAAATATCCGACCTATCATGGGGTGCTAGTCGGGTTTACCTTGTCCATGTTAAAGTGCCTCAGAATCTTCTGGACATAGGTAGACCGGTGGAATGAATTCCACAAACTCGATGTCTATGTCAATGCCTCGATAGAACCGAGTTTTCCCAAGATTTTTCATCCCAAGCTCAATTTTCAAGTATCCGGTGGTTTGTCTTATTTCATCAAGACCGATTATGTTCACGTCATCGGGGTACATTGCGATGATCGTAAATCCAGAACTTATTTGTGAAGACGCAGGGACACAGTTCATCGTTCTTTTATCCCTTCCCAATCAAGTAGTCACTTAGACGGTTATACCACATCCTTAAGGATTGCTTCAAAACCGTAAAATTGAGCATTTCAATCAAATTGCATACGCACTCTATGGTCTAGAGTCACTTGATTTGGGTAATGAAATGCCATCGGGCACTTCCATATATATCTCCGTATCTAGATCCCCATAGAGATACGTAGTAACCACATCTATTGGCTGCATTTCCAGTCCCTCGGAAATTACTACACTAATCAAATAGCGGAACGTATACGTCGGAGTACATTTCCTCGTAACCAATTCCAGGGCATTGTCAGAAGCATTACTTCGTGATCCTTGTACATTAGGACTCTACTATTCTCAATATGATTTACGACAAAGGTTCGGTTATGTCCTTCAGGCTTGACACTTGGTTAGGTTAGCACTACCTACACCAAATACCTATCTCTTTGTCGGAGAATCTACTTCTACCTGGAATATTTTTCTTATAGGCCAATGTTGATTTCATCCAACTTAGCGAGGTTCGACATCATCGTACTTTATGATTCATGGCATGTCATCAAAGTGGGTGGTTGATCAGGCCACACCCTCATAATTTCATCGAGATTCTTGATTTTCTGAATCATATCTTCGGGGCGTCCCCCTCGTCATGATTCATTGACATAATAAAATCAAGCATGATCTCATGAAACAAGTTCATTGATGGTTAACATGTAATTTATGTCATACTCTACCTCTTACTTGGATGAGTATTTAGTCGAACCATGTGGCTTCCATCCATTCCTTCGCAGGGAGCCACGGCCTCAACCACACCTCCACCAAGTGCGGTTGCATCACCTGGTTCATTGGTGATGTGCCCCTTACAGGGGACTTCTAACCTTACTGGCACATTTGCAGCTGTAATGTGAGATCTTGTCACTTGAACAATATCAGTAAATGCATCACGCATCGAATCTGCTACATCCTGAAGATCGAGTGTTCTTTATGCTTCACGGTAATATTATGAAGTTCGGGGATCATAATGAGACAAAGTGGAGACATCATGACAATTCCTGTCGTTCCCCGAGAAAGTACATTTTCTCTCCTCCTCCTAACGACGGGAAGATTGTCTAATTAAAGTGACAATCCGCAAATCGTGCGGTAAAGAGATCACTGTGGAGGTTCTAAATAGTGGATAAACGTCTGGAGATTCTTATCCAACGTGAATACTTAATCGTATCTAAAGACCACTGCGCTGTGGGGCGCAGAAGGCACATATAATGCGTAACCAATTATGCGCAATTGGCATTCAAGTACGTCTAGGTCCAAAATATAAAATCAGGCTATCTAGTTACCAACTGGTACACATAAACTAATTGGTTAGTAGAGGGTCTAAGGATGAACGATTTAAGTAAAGTTGCGTGCAATATTGCATAATCCCAGGCAAAAATATGCTAATTGATGTGCATAACCAATGACATAATCACCATACATATTATTTCGATGGTGGTTTATGTGAGACCGTTTGCATATGCATATGGGACGAGATACTATTCATTAATCTCTATCATGCAATAAACATCAAGTATTTTTTGATGTGAACTCTCCAACATCATCGAGTCCTTTAGATGTGATAAGGGAGGTGAGTCCTTATAAATTATTTTGGAAGTTTTGCAGCAGTTTGAGTGGACAGGAGAGCGACATGTGACCAACATGTCGGAGAATCCATCAAAATCATAAATAGATAAATGGTCCGCATATTAGGTGGATGTATCCACAAATATCTCCTTATATTCAACGTAAGAATGGAATGTTTGCTTATGTTTCTTTAGCGTAGGAAGGTCTCACTCCTACTTTGGCTAAAAAGCAGGCTTTGCAACACTAAGTGGTGGGCATTTGATATGCATCCGGTTCATTGGATGACATAACATGATTAACATCAACATTGTTCTTTATGTCGAGTTGTTGCCCATTTTCGCTCGAAAAGTAATGATGTACGTACAAGTTGTTTAGTATATGGTGTTGTTGCCCAAAATATTTATCCGAAGATTAATACTGCTGGAAGACGGACAACAAACAACAATTGCGGGAGCACTTCCGAGAGAAGATAAATAATACAAGATTTGTCGGGTTTGTTAGGCCCGGGCTTGAATGCTCTCGCGAGATGTTATTAATACGAATATTCGTGGATACAAGTATCAATGAGAGAAATCTAAATACAATGAGTGTAAAAAGGCTCTGTTAATCCGGCTCTTGAGCGAAGCTCGGTGTTCTTCGTCCCCGCCGGTGATCTGCTCGAGGAGATGGGCCGGGAGAAGTAAGACCGAAAGAAAGCTGTTGCCAAGAGTTGGAGATTTGCCAAGTGCTAGTATTTTGCTTCTGTATGGTGTGTTTGAATCGCGATATTGCTGAAGGAAGCTGAAGGAGTGTCCAAGTGCAGGGTGCCTTGTTTATATAGAGGCAGCCGGGTCCTGTCCTGTAGTGGCCGATCGCCTGCCGGCCATTAAAATAATCTGCCGACCGCCTGCCGGCCAATATAATAATGTGCCGATCTCCTGGGCTGTCGGGCTAAAGTCCAAATAAGATGCTGGCTGTCGGGCTAAAGTCGAGGAAGAGGCTGCCACGGTGGCGGTCAATAAGGAGCCATCACGTGTCCGAGTCGGCCAACATGTGGCCCTACCGACAAGCTTTGGCGGCTTTGTCGGCTGGTGGAGGGAATCTGTCAGGCTTTGGTCAATGGCCCGAGATTCGCGGATCTTGTCTCGGCCCTTGCACGTGGTGCCAGTCTTGAGGCTCGGCCTTCGCCGACTGGGTGTCCGTCGGTGGTGATCGACATGAGGCGGTCCCTGGATGGTCTACCGAGGTCGTCATCGGCCAGTGGATGGAGGTCGCCAATGGTCGGTCACCAAGGGTCGATCGGCAGATGCTGATAGAGGGTCGCCAGATGTCGGTCGCCAGGAGTCGGTCGCCGAGTACCGAGAGACGATCGTATCTGATGTCGATCGCTCGGCACCGGGACTTGTCCTGGGACCTTCGGTTTGGCCAGTCTAGCATGTCCGCTGGGTTAAGGCTCGGTCGCCTGGTCGCAGCTCGGCAGATCTGCCTTGGCCGCTCGGCAGTAAGTCGGTCGCTCGGCCTCGGAGGCGATCGCCGGTCGGAAGGTGTTAAATCTTGACACAACAATTGCCCCCCAGCTTGCTCCTATGTTGAAGACATGGGGCGAGGTGGTTCTTGCTGGCGATCGTGTCTGGATGAGGACGGGCGATCTGAGCTGACTTAGGACTCGGACTTGGGCTATCATAGTCGATTGGCTTAGCTATCTTTCGGTCTTGTACCTGCAAAAAACAACATTGGCCGATCCCCCATGGAAACTTGGTGGTTTCGCTTTGTTTGAGGAATCGTGCACAGTCGCGGAAATCGATGGACCGACTCCATGACCGTGTCTTGGTGCACAAAGACAGTGAGTGCCTCGTGACTCACTTTATTATGAGGGTCCTCTGTTAGGCTGCGCCTCGCCTTGTTTTTAAACGAAAGGCGTGCGGTCTCGGTCTAGAGGAGTCCTTGCGCGGGGCAGCGTCGGATGAATCAACTCCACGCCCGCGGCTTGTTAGCTCTGCTTCCACCTGGGCCAGCCATGGAGATGGCCGACCTCGACGGTGTACGTTGAGACGGGGTTGTGGAATGAGTCCGCTGATTAATGTTGGAGGGCCCTCCGACTACGCTGGCCTCGTATTTAAACGAAGGCGGGCGATCTCGGCCGAAAAGGGACCTTGCATGACCGAAGCGGCCGGTTCTATCGACTACCAGGGCCATGGCTTTATGATGCGCGGTGGAGGCGATCTTATGCCTTAGTCCGTCATGTTATATGCTGGACTGTAGATGGCGATCGTGTCCACCGGGTTGCTGATGATGTTGTGACCTGGCCGGATAAGTGGCGATCGCCGCTCGGCAGCCGATCGCTTTATTCGTAGGTCGGATATCGGCGATCGGCGGGAGCCAGTCCCTTATTTAGAATGTTGGACTGTAAGCGGTGAGCGAGTCCTCCGGCTCTTCTGGATAGTAGCGATCGGGCTGGAAGACTGGAGGTCGTCGTACGGGCGCCGACCGATCTACTCCTAGGCTGAGAAGAAGCCTTTGCCTGGACAGGAAATCTGCGGCTCTAGCCCGGAAGGCTGCGTAGGTCGTCGGCAGGGTCTTCGTGAGATGCCTGAACATAGGCGAGAAGCCCTGGAAACCTCCTAGGACCGCGTAGAGGGCGGTCTCATCGCTTACGGGCTCGCCGTTGAGGATGATCCCGTCAACCCGGTCGGTGTAGTCCGAGTCGGACTCTTGTTCTCCTTGCCTGATTTGCATCATGCGATGGCGACCTTCTGGCCGGGCGACCCTGGTGGCGAAGTGTTCCGTGAAGACGTGCGCCAGCTCGTTAAAGGAGCCAATGGACCGAGGTGGCAATGAAGTGTACCACCGGTGGGCGAGGTCGTCCAAAGGTCGAGGGAACATTCGGCATCCGGTCGCGTCCGATGCCCCACACCCGGTCATGTAGATGTTGAACTTGTGCGAGTGTGCTGGGGTCCGATCGCCCTTGGTACACGGGTGTCCGAGGAGGCGATCGTGTGGCCGACATGGCGAGCTCGATGTCGATCGCGAGCGGCTCGCCGGCGCGGCGATCGTCTTGGTGGCGCCGCACCGGATTGCAGGAGCGCCTTCATGTCGCCGATCCGACGCCAGATTGCGGCGATCGCCGCGGCTCGGCCGCTTGCGGATCGGCTTTGGGAGCGGGGGCCGAGGCGATCGTGTACCGATCTCGGACCCGCCGCTGACCTCGGAATTTGGCGGCGGAGCCAGCGGCTGGATCGTCTTGTGGGAGCCGGTAGGCCGAGCTCCCGGTGACGGATACCAACTCCGCTGCTTTCGTAGCCGAGGCCGGACCGCCCGGCCGCTGTGTCGGGTCACCGCCTGTGCGATCAAGACAGAGGTGCCCTACCGCCGAGCGCCTCTTCTTGCGGCGAAAGCCTCTGGCGATTGCTCGCCAAGTAGTGCCTTGAGCTTCCGCTTGATCTTCCGGCGAGAGACCGGGGGCGTAGCCGGAGGCGCGTCGAGAGCACTCCGTCGCTCTGTAAGACGGCCAGGCCCCTTCGACCGTTCCTTGGTTCGAACCGATCGAGCGAGTGGCTGGGCCGCCGCCCGTGGACGGATCGAGCGTCTCGATCACGGCGGCTACCTTCCACCATCGGCCGCGGCTCGGACTGGGACGGAACAGGGGTTTGGCCGGCTGGTCAGCGGCTTTCTTCGACGCGGAGGCGGAAGACATGATTTCTGAAGGATTTCTTTGAAGTGCAGTAAGTGTCACTTCAAGTATCTGCCCCGAGAACAGTGAGTGTTCTTCGGGACGGTAGGTATAAAAAATTGAGGGTTGGATGTCCTTCCTCTAGCGCCAATTGTTGTTGCCCAAAATATTTATCCGAAGATTAATACTGCTGGAAGACGGACAACAAACAACAATTGCGGGAGCACTTCCGAGAGAAGATAAATAATACAAGATTTGCCGGGTTTGTTAGGCCCGGGCTTGAATGCTCTCGTTAGATGTTATTAATACGAATATTCGTGGATACAAGTATCAATGAGAGAAATCTAAATACAATGAGTGTAAAAAGACTCTGTTAATCCGGCTCTTGAGCGAAGCTCGGTGTTCTTCGTCCCCGCCGGTGATCTGCTCGAGGAGATGGGCCGGGAGAAGTAAGACCGAAAGAAAGCTGTTGCCAAGAGTTGGAGATTTGCCAAGTGCTAGTATTTTGCTTCTGTATGGTGTGTTTGAATCGCGATATTGCTGAAGGAAGCTGAAGGAGTGTCCAAGTGCAGGGTGCCTTGTTTATATAGAGGCAGCCGGGTCCTGTCCTGTAGTGGCCGATCGCCTGCCGGCCATTAAAATAATCTGCCGACCGCCTGCCGGCCAATACTTTAATGGGGCGATCCCCTGGGCTGTCGGGCTAAAGTCCAAATAAGATGCTGGCTGTCGGGCTAAAGTCCAAGGAAGAGGCTGCCACAGCTGGGCGGTCCAATAAGGAGCCATCACGTGTCCGGAGTCAGTCAACATGTGGCCCTACTGACAAGCTTTCGGCGGCCTGTCTACCGGGTGGAGGGAATCACGAGGCTTTGGTCAATGGCGCGAGATTCGCGGATCTTGTCTCGGCCCTTGCACGTGGTGCCAGTCTTGAGGCTCGGCCTTCGCCGACTGGGTGTCCGTCGGTGGTGATCGACATGAGGCGGTCCCTGGATGGTCTACCGAGGTCATCATCGGCCAGTGGATGGAGGTCGCCAATGGTCGGTCACCAAGGGTCGATCGGCAGATGCTGATAGAGGGTCGCCAGATGTCGGTCGCCAGGAGTCGGTCGCCGAGTACCGAGAGACGATCGTATCTGATGTCGATCGCTCGGCACCGGGACTTGTCCTGGGACCTTGGCTGGGCGCCTAGCATGTCCGCTGGGTTAAGGCTCGGTCGCCTGGTCGCAGCTCGGCAGATCTGCCTTGGCCGCTCGGCAGTAAGTCGGTCGCTCGGCCTCGGAGGCGATCGCCGGTCGGAAGGTGTTAAATCTTGACACAACATATGGATCATTATACTTCGACCAGGATGACCTTGTTTATCGTGCCAAAGCCTATATGAGTCTATGTCCCAAAGTACATTGTTGGTGACAACATAGGATTTTAAAAACCTAATAATAGTGAGGTGCATCCACTAGATCGACTCAACAGTTATTCTAAAATGCGTTTACATCCACATTCATTAGAATTAATAAAAGAAACTCTATTCCATTCTCACAGTGGGTTTCAATCTGAAAACCATTGCTACGTATATTATTGAAGCTAAGTATGGTTCGAAGGGCTCTAGATGCATACAGAGCATCGGTAACTTAGAAGACTGCCGTTTAGGCATCAAAATTGGGCATTACCTCGCCATTTGATGAGTTGGGAGGACTCAATCATCGTAGTTACCGAGGTTTGGCAGGCGACTAATTCGATGAATAGAAGCCTTATTCTAAGAACATTCAAGTTCTACTCGATTTATTCCTTAGAAGAGAGAGAAATTTCGAACCATAAGCATTTAAGCAATATTCAGTACTTCGAAATAAAGCTAAGAATCTAACGTAAGTAATATTAATATCTTGTTCGTGAAACAATGTTGCGTCACACCATTATTGAAAAGAAAACACCAACACAGTCGTCTTGAGGCAACTATACCAAATGTAAATGAGAAAGTAAACATAATACTAAGATTCAGTCTGTAGACTGTGGCTCGTATGACTCAATTCGACGATTGGTGACTGTGAAACTGACATATGGGGACTTGTCTAGATCATATTCCTCCATATTGTGAGTTCTCCTTTCTTTGGACTCTATATTTCTTGTAGTGAGATGCAACTTGCTTGCTCGCATGGTAGTTCTTATACCATGTCCAGCATCTCCATAATGATATCACGGTTCATTGCCGACTCTGACTTTAGGAGCGTCAGGAGGGGTAGGTGCTTTATACTTTTCTTGGCTAGTAGAGCTAGGAGCACCAAGTCTTCTCATTACATTGGAAGATCCCCCACATCCTAGACCACTACGCCCTTTTCCACATTGTGGTTTAGGGTTGCCATGACCAGTCCCCTGTACATTGGGGTTCTTTCCACCTTTCACATAATTAGCCTCGGGAATTTTCTTTGTCCCAACGGGCCTGACATTGTTGCTCACTAAAACTTCATTATGCCTCTCAGCCACTTGCAGTAGGTTGATAAGTTTATTGAAGGTAGTGATGTGTTTGTTGTCATACTCCAGCCTATATTGGTTCGCTAGTATAAAAGCAGAAGTAAGAAAAGTGGAAAGGGTTTTCTGAATCATATTATCTTCTGTGATGTCCTTTCCACAGAAATTAAGGCGTGCCTTCAGACGAAGCTTATCTTTGTTGAAATCGTTGATCCGTTTATAATCAAGCAAGCGGATTTCATTCCACTGCACTGTCAACTTTGGGAGCAAGGTATTGTGGATATTCCCAAAACGGCTCTTAAGGGCATCCCACAGTTCTTTTGGGGATTTCAACTGCAGATATTCCCATCTTAGGCTGGGGTCGATATGTCGCCTAAGGAACATTAATGCATTAGCTTTGGTTTTGTCAGACGGTACTTCGCCTGCTTTTTCAAAGATAGTAGCACTATAGTCCTTAGCGACAAAAGTGGTCTCTACGTCAGAAACCCATCCATGATACTCAAGTCCTTCTGAGTCCAAGATGTCAAATTCAGGACGAGTTGGATCAGCCATCTTGAGACAAGAAAAAAAAAAGGAAAATGAATTTTCACAGTATATCATGAGTACTTTCCATGATAAAATTTTCAATAATGTGGAGGGTTATTATTTTTCAGAACCAAGATATGGTCAAAATTACTTTCGATGTTATTGGGGTTACCGATGAAATTATTTTATCACGATTCGAGTTGATATAGAAAGTAGAAATAAGTCCTCTAGGTTCTACTAATGATGAACCTAATACACATGCCATAACTAACGATGCATGCAAAGTATATGTATAATTATAGATATAATCACATAGCTCTATGAATATATCTATACACGTACATATGCAGTCAAAGAGGTGTCTTATGCCGTAATAATTATTAATTCAACGTGAATTTATTTTAATTCAATGTTGCTATAAGTAAGTTGTTTTAATTTAATTGAAGTATCATGCTTTTAATTGATTTAATAGGCATAAATAAATTCAGAGTATAATATGCAATCAATAGTAATTAAAAACATGTAAATTCGCACATTGCAGATAGTAGGGTTCTTATTTGTGTACTTTATTTCGTGAATAGGGTAAAAACGGGTGAAAACGGGTTGCCGAGTGCAGTCGGTCGGGTTCAAGAACTGGTCTGACCTTCTGAACCGAGTAGACTGGACAATCGGGTCGGGCGGGCTGACTGCAGCGGCGGGTCGTCTGGCATGGACTGAAAATCGAACGGGCAGGAGGCGGGCTAGACGGGCTGGGGAATCTGCTAATTCGGTCTGTGTTGTTCCGTTCCCGATCTGGAAGTATGCAGTCTCCTAGGTCGGTGATCTGGTGCGGGCGGAGGTTGCGTCGGAAATATGGTTTTCCTCAGACGGGTGGTGCTGCCCGGGGAAGAGGCCGGAGCTGTGAATCGGCGGACAGATCGTGGGTTTCGGATCGGGTCTTCGCGCGGGGGGAAATAAACGAGCAGGGGGGGCGGCGGCGGCCGGCTGCAGCCTGCAGCGACAGGCCGGTTTCGTGAAGGGTTGCGTGAATAAGGCGGCGGCGGCGCACTATTTCTAAGGTTTTTTCGATTTTTTTTCAGTCGGGATTTTTCAGAAAATCGGGGGGGTTGCTCAGCTGGAAACTACATGCTGATAACGTGTTGAAGATAAAATAACTGAGACAAAAAGTTGGGCAAAAGGTTGTTGTATTATTCCATTGATGAGCTCCCTTTAAATAGAGAGAAATACATACAATCAGACCTTAGTCAAACCGTAACTAGGAAAGCCCGTAAACTAACAGACTTAGCCACACAATGGATATTATTCCTTTAACAATTATATATTTTTTTGAGATATTAGCTCAAAGAAATATAAAAATAAATTGTAATTCTTGATTCTAACATATTTTAAACCAAACACTAGGAAGGAGATTTATTTTATTACATGTTGAGTGGTCCGAATCGGGTGGCACGATTATTACAATAATTATAGCAAATATAACTATTACACGAATCTACTCGGGATATGGATTAGGGATTACACAACTTCTATTAAATAAATCAAACAACAACTGAAAAAGAAAATAATAACAGTGGGAATAGAAATGCAAACCAAACGGCCGAAGCCGTCGGAAAGTGATGTCACTGTCGGAAACAACCGGCCGGCTCAGTCCTCCGTCCCTGTAGCCACGTCCTGGACTCACAAGACCTGCGGCCAGCACCTCGAACCGAAACCCACCACCGGAACCGGAAGCAACCACCGAAGAATCAAAGCACCAAGCAAGATTCAACCGATCCAAAACCCCAAAACCAGAATCGAAGCACAAAGCTACCGAAAAACCCCAGAAAATCAGATCCCGATTCTCACAAACCTCACCCACAAAACTCTCAATTATTTCACAGAGAAAAATCGAGGGAATCAGAAAAAGATATCACTTGCTCTCTCCATTTTTTGTTGTTGTCCTTTCATCTCATCCGAAAACGGAATATATAGGAGAATCGGAACAACAAAACGAAGAAAGGAAATCGGGAAGATTTGGTTTCCATCTCAGAAGAACGGGTCAAACCGAGGAGAAGAAGGAAAGAAAATCGGGAGAGATAAGGGTGGGTGAAGAGGGAGACGACGGGTGAGAAATGAGGGGTAGGGTTTGGGGGGTAGGTTTTATATTTAGGGTAGGTATAAAACCAACGGCCGGGATTAATAGATACCAGATAAATGGCCAGGATTAATCTCACACTAATGGGCTGCTTCCAAAAGGTTCCGGGCCGGGTCCGATTTTAAGTGGGCTGCAGGAGATATAAATTGGGCCCTCATTATTTTATTCATTTGGGCCAATTAAAAACCAACAATTCTCCACCTCGGCCAAATGAGTCATCGGGGTACATAAGGGAGACGAAGGTCATCATCGCCGGACATCACCTGCACACAAAACACAAAGTAAGTACAGGTAATCACAAAGAAAGCAATCACTAAGACGGCAGGACTATCACAAAGATAGCATAATAATTCACTAAGAATGTAAAGCCATCACAAAGAAGGCAAAGACTAAGAGTTAGTCTTGAATTCCCAAGTTCAGCAGGTCAGTGCAGGACACAAACTTCTCCAAAGGCAAGCATTTGGTGGCCATATCTGCAGGATTGAATTCTGAAGGAATTTTTCCAAGCTCAAGTTCACCTTTTTCAACAATGTCACGAATAAAATGAAATTTAACATCAATATGTTTAGTGCGGTCATGAAAGACAGGATTTTTGCATAGCTGAATTCCAGATTGACTATCTGAAAATACCACGACTTTTTCTTTCAGACAACCGATTTCGGACAGAAGACCCTTTAGCCATATGGCTTCTTTAAATGCCTCAGTTGTAGCAACATATTCAGATTCAGTTGTAGATAAAGCAACAACATTCTCAGAATCGAGATTTCCAACTAATGCAAGATCCACAAAGGGTAAACACATAAGAGGTCGTGGATTTTCGATTGTCACGATCATTAGCAAAGTTAGAATCCACATATCCAACAAGTTTAACACCATCACCAGATTTAGAAAACTTAATACCAACATCCACAGAGGATTTCAAATAACGGAGAAGCCACTTCAAGGCTTCCCAATGTGGCATACCAGGATTAGACATGTATCTACTCAAGCAACTAACAAAGATAAAGCTATATCAGTGCAGTACTAACTATGAGATACATGACTGATCCTATAGCATTAGCGTAGGGAACTTTTTCCATTGATTTTTCTTCTTCACTAGTTTTCGGAGATTGATCTTTGCATAATAGAAAATGGGCAGCAAGAGGCACAGAAGCAGGTTTTGCAGCAGTCATAGAAAATTTTTCAAGTATTTTCTCTATGTAGGAAGACTGATTGAGAAACAAAGAACAGTTTTTCCTATCTCTAACAATATTCATGCCTAAAATTTTCTGGGCGTCTCCAAGGTATTTCATGTCAAATTGATCACTAAGACACGATCTAACATGATCAATCAATTTTATGCACGGGCTCACAAGTAACATGTCATCCACATAGATAAGCAAGAAGATAGGAACAGTGGAGTCTTCTTTAAAATAGAGACAAGGGTCATACGAACTACGTTTGAATTTTAAAGAAAGCATGTAAGAGTCAAATTTCTTGTTCCATTGCCTTGGAGACTGTTTCAGGCCATAAAGAGCCTTTTTAAGAAGGCAAACGTGATCAGGTTTCTTAGAGTCGACAAAACCTTCTGGCTGCCTCATATAAATTTTCTCATTTAATTCACCATGAAGAAAAGCTGTTTTAACATCCATTTGTTTTAATTCCCAATTAAAGTGAGCAACTAAAGCAAGCATGATACGCACGGTGGTGAATTTCACAACAGGAGCAAATATCTCAGTATAATCAATTCCTTCTTTTTGAGTAAAACCTTTAGCAACCAACCTAGCTTTAAATTTGATATTCTCTACTTCATTCTTAACCTTAAATAACCACTTACAGTCCACAAGAGAACAACAATCAGGTTTTGGAACGAGAGTCCAGGTTTGGTTAACATGCAGGGAATTCATTTCATCATTCATAGCATTTAACCATTCAGAAGCATTTTCAGATTTTAAAGCATCTTTGTAGCTTTTAGGTTCGTTATTATCTAAAGATTCAAACACATTGCAAGCATGGGACATCATATGAAAATCATCAAAGTGATGAGGCCTCATAACATTCTCTCTTCTAGGCCTATCTCTAGTTAATTGATAGTTGGTCAGATCAGCACTTTCATCAACATTTTCAATTACTTCATCACTAGAATTTTCGGAATGATTTTCATTTTCAGCATGCAAAGTTTCATCATTTTCAGGCTCCACCTCACTTAAGGTAGGGTAGTTAGAAACAAATTCTGGATTAGGCATGTGCACGGGTGCGGGTGCAGGATGTTCAAGACAAGGAAATTCATCTTCATTAAATATAACATCCCTACTAATTAGCACCTTAAACCCTGGTTCGCCCTTAAGCCATAACCTAAATCCCTTAACTCCCTCCGGGTAGCCTAAGAACACACATCTTATCGATCTAGGTTCTAGTTTATCTTGCTTTTGATGAACATATGCAGCACACCCAAATACACGAAGATTTGAGAAATCAATATTACTACCACCACACAGATTGGATAGTTTCCATTCAAAGGGACAGATGGAGATCTGTTTATAATATAGGCAGCTGTAGATAAAGCCTCACCCCAAAAACGTTTTGACAATCCGGAGCTGACGAGCATAGACCTTACCCTATCAAGGAGGGTTCGGTTCATGCGCTCAGCGATTCCGTTTTGTTGGGGGTGTAGGGTGCTGTCCTATGCCTTTGAATACCACTTTCCGCACACAAAGTATCAAACAAATTATTGCAAAATTCCAGGCCATTGTCAGTTCTCAAAATTTTAATTTTCTTACCGGTCTGATTTTCAATTAAAATTTTCCACGTTTTGAACGTGTCAAACACATCAGATTTGTTCTTAAGGAGAAACACAAAGACTTTCCTGGAATAATCATCAATCACAGATAAAAAATATCGGTTTCCGCCATGTGTCAGAACACTGGCAGGCCCCCACACATCAGCATGTAGACATTCAAACACATTTGAACTCTTAGGGGGGTTTGGGGAAGGTGAATGAGGAAAGTTCGTACGATGTTGCTTACCATACACACAGTTATCGCAAAATGGCAAGTCAAATATTTTATCATTCCCAAAACAACTATTTTTGTGCAATATTTCAAGACCTTTACCACTAATGTGACCCAACCGTTTATGCCAGATTTCAGTTTTATCTCCATGTACTGCATTAACGGAAAAGTCACTTACAGTGGAACAAATATATAAGTTCAGTTTACGAATGGCGACAAAAAAGGTTTTGGGACCTCTCGTAACTTTCATTGCACCCTTACCCCATGTACCTTCAAAACCATCATCTTCAAGACATGCACATGACATTAAATTATGAGCTAAGTGAGGAACATGCCTAACATTATCCAAAGTTATCGAATTACCAGATTCGAATTTAAGGCACACAGTTCCTATTCCAGCAACATTTCGTTTTACATGATCCGACATAGACACATATCGATTTTTCAAATCACGATAGCTAGAAAAAAGTTGTTTATGCGGAGTCATGTGAAATGTGCATCCAGAATCAACCAGCCAATCATTTTCACGAAGGTCAGCTAACACAGAGTTCACAGAAGCATGCGTAGCATCAGAAATCATAAACACATCACCCAGATTTTCACCGACAGCTAAGTTAGCCTGTTCAGATTGCTGGTTTTTCTTAGGTTTAGTGCAGTATTGAATGTAGTGACCATACTCACCACAATTGTAACACTTACGATTATTAGGTCTAGGTTTAAACCGAAATTTTTCATTGCCCTTTTTCTTGTTGGCTTGGTTATTTTGACTGTTGGAAGACTTTTTATTTTGAAAGCATTTTTGTGGTCTTCCTTTATTGTTTTTCAAATCTAACTCTTTGCTCTTAGTCCGTTTACAACAATATCTAAGGTCACTTGATCTCTACCATATTTAATGGCAGATTTCACATCACTATAAGAATCAGGAATAGCATTCAAAAGAACAATCGGAGTGTGATCATCGATGTTTTTATCTCCCGTTAACTTTATATCTTGAACCAGTTTTGTAAACACGTCTAAATTGGCATCAATGTCTTTATTAAGATCAAGCTTGTAGCGGAAAATTTTTTCAAGAAGAAACAATTTATTGGGCAGCGAAGTTTCAGTATACATTTCTTCTAATTTTTCCCATAACTCTTTAGCCGAACCATGTTTACCTAATTTTCTTATCACAGAGTCAGAAAGGTTCAAGATAATCGCAGAATAAGCAAACTCATCAAGTTCAGCCTTTTTATCCGCCGTCACATTAGAAGCAAAAGAATTATCAATAGCTTTGAAGCATTTTTGTTGAATAAGTATGCTTTTCATTTTTTGTTGCCAAATGGCAAAATCACCTTTTCCATCAAATGGGGCCACAGAGAAGGCAGAGATCGTTCCCATTTTAATTTTCAAAAATGAACAAAGTTTTTGAAAATTTGTGAAAAAACACAAACGAGGAGGAAACGGTTAATTTTATCAAAACTCAGAAACACAAAGTAATCAATAAAATCACACAGATGAATTAAACGAATCTGAAAAAATTCAATACCAGGCCCCTACAAGATCCGAGGACACTTAAGCGGTCCAGGCAGGAGGGTTTAAATGCCCGATTATGAAAAAATTCCAGATTCAACACGAAGTAAAATTGCAGTAATAAACACACAGAATATTACCAACAATGCGTCAACTAACATACGCAGCAGAAGCAATAACAACAGGGCCGAGACAGTCAGCCGAAAATCACGAAGAACAGTGGGCCGAGAGCAACACAGCAAGACCCGAACAAAAAAATATCACAAAGAAAAAATCACCAAGAACAACGAACGGGAATAATATCACAAAGAACAACGAGCAAGTAAAAAACAGAAAATAAGGAGAGGGTTAAGCCGATATACCTGAGCGATCCGGGTTGACCCGATTCGGACAGATCCGAACCAAAGCCCCAAAACCAGAATCGAAGCACAAAGCTACCGAAAAACCCCAGAAAATCAGATCCCGATTCTCACAAACCTCACCCACAAAACTCTCAATTATTTCACAGAGAAAAATCGAGGGAATCAGAAAAAGATATCACTTGCTCTCTCCGTTTTTTGTTGTTGTCCTTTCATCTCATCCGAAAATGGAATATATAGGAGAATCGGAACAACAAAACGAAGAAAGAAAATCGGGAAGATTTGGTTTCCATCTCAGAAGAACAGGTCAAACCGAGGAGAAGAAGGAAAGAAAATCGGGAGAGATAAGGGTGGGTGAAGAGGGAGACGGCGGGTGAGAAATGAGGGGTAGGGTTTGGGGGGTAGGTTTTATATTTAGGGTAGGTATAAAACCAACGGCTGGGATTAATAGATACCAGATAAATGGCCAGGATTAATCCCACACTAATGAAATGCCTAAAGGTTGGTACGGTCCGATTTTAAGTGAAATTGAGGAGATATAAATTGAGCCCTCATTATTTTATTCATTTAGGCCAATTAAAACCCAACATTACACAACAAAACCAAACACATGATATCAAGAATCAAGTTCCAATAGTCCAACTCTATACCAATTTAATTCGATTCCTAAATCTAAATTCATACCTAAATACGAACCAAATGACGCTTAGAGATACGAGATTCTATTCCTAAAAAATGCAACATAATGTTACAAATCTGATCAGCTTAAACTCAATATAAAATTTTAAATTACAGGCATTGTCTTTGTATCCCTCTCGATATAAATTATAAAAGACTACTATATCACAAAATGTAAACACGATGTTGGAATTCACAAACAATTTGAGACAAAAACTAACCTGAGTTCACAAACATAATTCGAACATATTCATTACAAATAATTACAAATAATTACAAATTAAGATGATGATTTTTAATTTTAACCGTACATTCCACATACACACCACTTGTCGATAGATTAACAAAAAATACACTAGGTGAGGATGCTCTATAGACGAAACCGTCATCTAGTGAAGCATGATGGATTTTTAAAGTGTCATTGTAGGCACTCAAATTCACGACACTAGAAAAGGGAGCCTCTTTTTCCATATTTTTTTTTTATATTTTATCATGTTGTGACGAGAATTATTGATTGTTTTTTTAAGTTGCAACTTATATTTTTCATATATTGTATATTTGTCGATTCTTTTCACAATATTTTGCCATCCTCTTTGCTTTTTAATAAAATTCTCATTTGACTGATCCAAAAAAAAATTAGTCGTTCATATTAACGCCTTCCTAATATGGTTGAGTTTGTTAATATCAATTCAATATACTAAAGAATTAATATTATATTTCAACTCAATTCCCAATCTACGAATGTCCATTAATTAATTTAAACTAGTGTCATCTTTAATTAATTAATTGCTTATCCAAGAGTAGTATAACTGAAACTTTATTATTATATCACAATTATGAGTTAAACTAGGTTGGGAGAGTGGGGGTTAATAATTTTGTTTTTAATTGTGACTTATATTTTCATAAATTATAGTACATTTTTAGATTCTTTTATATTTTTCATGATATTTTCCTGTTTTCACATTTAATGATTACCTATTTGTCAAGTTGGTAGGGGATTGGTTATTTTATTTTAAATTGTGACTTGTCTTTTCCTGTATAATACCTTTTTGGACTCTTTCATATGTTTCAATATATTTTGATCATTTTATATTGAATTGTGACTTATTTGTCAAGTTGGGAGAGGAGGGATTAGTGATTTTTTTTTAATTGTAACTTGTCTTTTCATAAATTTTTGGATTCTCTCATGTTTTAAATAAATTGCAGCTATGCATCATTTACAATTTCTTTTTTGGAATTCTTATTGATAATGATAACAATATTGAAATCATTAGAAATTTAACACAATCTACAATTTTGTAAAATACTTTAGGTGGGATATTTTTAAAAAATCGCTAAAACGATGAGACATAAACAACTTTGTGAAATATAATTTTTATTCCATGTCTTCTTGTTAATCCACGTTAGCGCTTCGGCGATCCTCGTCAAACTTCAGGCACGGGAAAATTTTTTGGAGACAAAAAGGGGGAATTTTATGAAACGTTGAGTATGTTTCTGTAAATACCTTTAGGATGAGATATTTTTGAAAAAAAACACTAAAACGATGGGACATAAACATCTATTTACCCGTTAAAAAACCATCATCCTTTTGTCATATTGTATTAAGTGGTTTATACTTGTATAATGAACAATTGTATGCTCGAAATAAATAAATATTTATATGCGTTAAAATATATAATATTATAATATTATATTATGTTTAAAAATTAATAATAATATATAATAGATATACTTAAAAGGCAATAGGAAATGAAGGATGCTATCATTGATTTCGGTTGGGTGTTTTTGAAAAATTAAAGTACGATGAAAATTTCGAAGAACACCCCTCAAAATGATTCGGACATATCAACCGGTAATTATCTTATCACTATTTAGTTTTCATAATTTTATTGGCTTATGCCAGTTAGGAATGTCAATCCTACAAATAATTACAAATTCCGAACTTGGATAAATTTTACCATATTGGCTTATGCCAGTTATGAATGTCAAAGCCGGATACACATCTCGCGATTTAATTGATAAGAAGATTTTGAGATCGGTATTATCTCAGAACTAAGCAGTGTAGTTCTTCAACCCCTGTATAAAAAAAAGAATCGAACTTAGATAAATTTTACCATATTTAATGAAGACGTGGAGTTCAAATAAATAAAATTGAAAATCGAATAACACAGCAATTTGGCAATCTATCATACAGTTTGAGGAAGAAATTTTTATGAATGTTTGTGACGAAAACATCTAATTTTAATTAGTTAAAATAAGTTTGAATCGGCATAAGTTCAGTGAAATCAGTTTGAATCATTAAAAATTAATTTTAATTAATAAATCTATGTTTGAAGAGAAAGTAGAAGACAACAAATCAATTGTATTGATAATAATGAATAGAGGGGCCTTTATATAGGCATTACAAAGAGAGTCTTTCCATACATAGGATTCCTAGTTAAGGTAAGACAGCTAACAGGATCCAACTACTTATGGAAGAGTCCAGAACCTTCCATAACTCTTATCCTCTGTTAGTATTAGGTAAGACACCAATACGGGAAGGATTTCCAAACACTCCCCACGTGTCGAACGCTAATACTAACAATGGTGCGAGAAGATGTTGCCCCGTAAAACCTATTCCAAGCCAAAACAAAACCCCATGGGAAAAACAAAGGCTTGATGAGGAAAAGATTGCAACGCACCAACATAACATGTCGTGTATACTCCCCATGATGTATACATAACGATTCCCCCTGATGAGTACCTCAAATCATAGGAGTCATATGCCAAGTTGCCCTCACAACTATACCAAGGAAAAATCCAGTGGGAAAAATACCTCTTGGTTTAAGTTGAACAGAAGTACAACGCATCATTGTATGGATGTTCTCATAGGTCGCCTCGTTAAAAACCTTACCAAGTGAAAACCCAATGGGAAAAACAAACCTTGGTCTAAGGACAAAAAGAGCGCGACACATCCAAAGTGTAGAGTCGCTAAAGACTTATCAAGTTTTCCAAAGTCTTGACCTCCATGCACTAAATCAGTCATTACTTCTTCGATTCAATAGGTATCAACAAAACTGTAAGAGCTTATGAAAACTAGACACCCATAACTTTTCATTCACATACATAACGTAACCTAGATCGACCTGAGCAGATCACAAAGCTCTATCGAAGTTGACTCAGCAAATTACCGGACATATCCTGTCCTACTTTGCAACAATAGTCATATGTCACTCAACATGATGGATGTGATCAAATGGTTGGTTTCCTTGGAAAGTAGACACAAACCTTTCCAATGGTACCAATTTCACCATTTTCCATCAAGTGAGCTGCCATGTAGGTCATATGGGAGATAGACCAACACATTCTGGGTAGATTCGGGTATCAGTTTTCAAGTGTCCTTTTTATCGAGATAGAGCGAGCCTCAAGCTTCTTGTCAATCACAGACATTGTGTGAGCGCATCCTAGGCCATCATCACAGTGGCTTTACCGGATTATTACGAATGAGTACATCGAGTCAAACATGAGTACATAATACCGTACTTTTCTTTTAAGACTGCATCATCACTTAAGTGAGCCAAGTCTTATGATGACTTCGACTAATCATTGGGAATCATATAGGCATTACTTTATCGTCTCTTAGGGAAACCGTCCCTTAGATTGCCTTAAACCGATAGATGAATACGCATCATCAAGTGTCCCCAAGATTCTTTCATTCTTAACTTTGGATTTAGCGGAATCTCTTAGTCTCACAAGAGTACATCACTATAAACCCTTAGTTTTACACGCAAAAGCTTCATATCTATTCCAAATCAAGTATATACTTAGTATGCGTCCCCGACAATCACTTGTCGTCGCACTCCGTGGTCAGGAGCCACTTGATTTGAGTCTGATCTACCACGAGATCCTTTTTATCACTTAACTTAGTTCCCCACTAAGATAAGATTTAACCACAAGCTGCACGTCAGTTTTTGGGAAACTATCTAACTGAGAAGATAGTGGATGTTATAACATCCATTACGATAACACAACTAAGTTTCGTGTCATCGTAGTCGATTCCAGTGCGTTCATGAGAAACCTCGTGCCCTGAGGTGAGTTTAACTCCTTCTCTCACTCGCTTTAACAAAGTATACGGATAGATCTTATCTTTGGAGTGTCGGCACCACTTCAACAAAGGGCTATCACTTTGTTTATACTAGAGTCGCATATGTTTCCATTTTAGGCCAAGGCTACGATGTTGTATATTTTCAACGAAGTATGGTTCGATTAAGCTCACATTCCACGACCTCATGAACCGGCTTTATTCATAGAGTACTCTTTATGGATTGGCATTCATTGAGGCGTCCCCCAATGATGACTGTAATCCAAAATCACATGAGACGGATGAGTTCATTTGATCATATGATCAAGTTTCATGTACCAAGCTCGCATACATTCTTAGCGAGAGTATTTATCGAACCAAGTGGCATCCCAATACTCGATGAGATCCACGGCCTAGTAACACCATCTACCACAATTTGTGGTGTTACCATATCACCATTTATAGGTGACGAACGTCCATGACCGGACACAATCCTTGCAGACATGTTTTGCAGCATGTATTTAATCTCGTCACTTTAGGGAACTTGGTGAGGTACAGTAGGGACAAACTACGACAATTCCAAGTCGTTCTACTCGAACATGATCGTTCGCATCTCCCCCTAACGACAGGAAGACTGGCTCACCAAAGTGACTTACGAGATTGTCTGCCAAGGTACATTTTAAGCGGGCTATGAGTGAAAGCGCATGTCATATTGATCATTTATAACCCGTCATACTGCGTTGTGATGACGCACTTTTGGCACATGAACATGTGGACGATAAAGGTTTTCAGTTGTTAACACAATCCAGTGAACAAAATGCATATGGTTACACTTGCAACTAAGCATTTGAATGATGATAGGTATAGGTGAATATGACATGTTGACCTATGCTACATATCCGTAGCTACTGGTCTTGCGAATTCAACAAAACCGCCACCATGCACCACCGGGATCGAACATAAAGAAACGATTGAACCGATGATAGGCCGTTGGTTTTACCGAACCTCTAGTGCTTTCTTGAAGAGTTCACTCCCTTCACCAGCCCCAAACACCTCAAAATTTCATAAGCATGTATAAACGGGTGTTTAGGATTCCAAAACCATCAACCTTGTGGTAAAAAACCGATCGAAATGATATCGAACTGGTTGTTGGGACGGCTGGTGGTATGTGAAAACTTCATTTAAGTGGTTCACCTCCTTCCAAGTCTCCAAATGGCATCAAAATTTGTGAGAAGGTAGCCTTGGATGTTAGGAAGTACTTGTTAAAATTTCACTTTAAGACTTGGTCTAAAAAGTGGGTGAATCGACCTTTACAATGACTGGTCCGCAAGTTGGATAACCATAACTCAGGTTTCATCAACTTATCAATCATTGTCAAAGGAACAACATAACATATAAATGTTATCACTTGAGTACGACTATTTGTGAACACCATCATAGCATCATAAGCCACCCAGGCTAATAATTATGATCATGTATGTATAAGGACTCGGTAAAAGGGGAGGACTCAGCACCATGCTTATGCGAGTCGCTACATTATTCTCTTTAGCATAGGAGGGTGTCATCTCCTAATCGTGCCAAAGAATAGGCTTTAATAAATGATCATGGCTAAGAAGGATCATCGGGGGGTCTTTGGCGTCATACATGCTTATGAAAGCAAGACGCGGATGACATAAATATCATCATCGATCATGAGCCCTGCTCACGACTCCACCAATGTACTTTGGTGTCTTTGATCCAACTAGTTTCTTTGTTCAAAGAAAATGATGTCCATGACAATACCGTGGTATATGGATCATCAAACTGTCCAAACTCCAGACTATTAAAGCCTAAATGTGTCAATGTCCCAATACATCTTCTGGTTACCAAAACCGATGCAAGCCGGACCATATTGACTCATGAATATTTTTCTTTTCACATATCCAATAAAAGTGATGCATAAGATTTTATTCTCACAAATCACAATGAGATTCTATGAGTGATACACTTTGGCATATATATCATTGAGTCATAACATGGTTCAATTGTTACGGAACATATGTGACTAGAAAATGCCATTCGGCATTCAACAACTTGAGCATCATACCGCTCATTGATTGTGATGACCTACTCATCATAGTCACAATGGATTTATAAACCAAAATCCAAAAATATCATGTTCCTTGAAAATAGCTTAATACGCACTCAATTTCGCTTGCAAAATTTTATAATCATGAGCATAGCGAATACTCTAACAACATAGAGATTTTATACTTGATATGATCAAAATGATCTATCATATTGAGTGCATAACATGGCAAGGTTATATGCCTAAGGGGCAAAATTACGACACAAGCATGGTGTAACACTACCATGCACACGCTCGACCTTCTTATAAGGGTGCGTATTTTGGGATTCCCAAGGAAACTGTTTTCAACATTTGAAAGATGATAGTTTAGCGTACAACGCATACCAAAAACTGCATCATCTATGGCAAATTCGGCCAAAAAGGAGGTTGAAAAATATGTGTCATAAGACCACTTGCAAATTCAAGATGGGAACCAAGTTGGTTGGGACAAAAGTTAGCACAATCGCTGGAAATAAAATTCCGTGCAGCTTGACCTTTGTTCACTAAAACAGCGATAACTCCCTTTTTAGGAAGGCTATAGACGAACGGTCAGATGTTATGGAAACTAGACTTCCGTATCTTTCTATCCATATATTGTGCACCACACAGATCATTAAATTCAGATCACAATGTATGTTTTAATTGGCTGCTTTAGTATTTCCCAAGTTTAGTGAGAAAACAAGGTTGAGACCATATCCAATGGCATAAGTGTTGATCCAAAACCATGACAATGACAGCCATAGGTACGTTTAAACGCAACAGGGTGTTCGATTTCTTATCTCGACTAATGATCCTTTCGGTAACTCCAACTTGGTAGACTTGCAGAGAAAGTAGGAATGTCGGTACAACTAAGGCTGTTTAAAAACCACTGATTCCGTTTGAACTTTCAAAGCATAAACAAATACCAAGGAGGATGCGCCTAGTCATGATCGAAAGTGTAGACAAAATCCACCAAAGTGCATCGATCAACCAAGTATGTTAATTCTCAATTTGCAAGCATACGTCATAATAGCCATGTTGTATGGATGCAACACGGTGCATCATAATTAAGCATTTTGAACCATGAGACATAATGAATATACCATAACCAACTCGTCTTGACCATCCAATAAGATCGACTAAACATAGTCAAATGTATAAGGCACATGCCTTTACAAATACTCGGAAAAGTATTCGGACCTATAGTCATACGAACTATAATCGAGATCAACGAATTCATGTATTTACCGCAATATGCCATTGCTTTACATGTTGAAGTTCATGAGAATCACTCGTACATTCTTTCATATATCATATTGCAAGCAGACGGTGCATGACTATACCCACATGCAATATTTTATTTTAATAGGATGAAAGATGGAGTTTTCCAAGTATGGGGTTGGGTCAAGACCAACGTGGTGGTCGCTCAATTCAACGTGACAATTCCGTCACAAATCGATTTTAACCACGACATATCCGTCGCAATCGATGTTTGTCCCATTTGTATGTCACAAATCCGTGACTATCATGAACGAGTCATAACTTTACCGTTAGCGACAATGTTCGTTTTATTTAATTGTTGGTTTAAAATCGACAAAACAGCGACGTCAAATCGCACCCAAAACGTGGTGTATGCAACAACCACAACTATCGACTTTCAACAATTATCCGTGACTCCCCCAGGACCGTCACACAGTTTACTTCGACATCCGAGAGTGATACCACCTCTCATTGTCTCATCCACCACAAAGTAGCGTGGGAGATAAAGAACCCAAATACCCAATTCCCAAAAAAAAAAATCCCAAAAGAGAGGAATTGAAAAAACGGGAACTTTAATAAAGTCTTACGGGTACTTGGTTCCATATATGCTTTGATCCTTGAACGGGAGATTCTCTCCATATGAGCAACATATTTCCGTGGGTACTCCGTTCTATATTTACTTTGATTCTTGAACGGGATAAATATGGCTTTTTCTCCATAGCGTGCACATCATCATGAGTGACGTATTTTCCTATATACACGTAAAACATAAACATATAAGATTCATAAGTGTACAAATTAATGAACAAATGAATCATTAATTAGGAAAACATGGAGAGTTGAGAAACGCCCGGATAGGGCTACTGGGCTCGATAATTTGGCCGAAAAAGGACTCGAGCGCGGCGGTGCAATAGCTCGGTATTGGATGAGGTCGGATCTCCAAATTTCCTCGTAAAAATCTGCTTTTGTTCGGCGGCAGATTCAGTAGTAAATATTACTCAGAATCCGATCTTCACCGTTGAATATACAGTTATTTGTGTTGGGAAGCTGCTGCCAAAATTTCACACCGATCCGACGGTTAACGAATCGGGAAACATGATTTTGGTACGACTGCGCTGTGCAGAAAATTTACGCGCGGAAATTCTCGTCTCTCGTTTTTTTTTTTTTCGATTTTGATAGGTTTTGTCTCGATTGCACTAGGTTTTCAAACATTAAATATCACGTGCATAAAACCGTTTGGACGATCCGGCGGTGCTTCGATCAGATCAGGTCGCAGCCTTAGGCAACAGTTGGCTGGATGAAAAGCGGATCGGCCGAGTCGGGTCGGCAACAACCGACCGGATCGATCGCGAGTCGGGTTCGGGCCGGGCAGCAATTGGCTCAGTACAAACCGGGCGGGCCAAACACGGCCGTGGTCATCGGGGTTCTGCGCGATTTCTCATCACCGTAGTGTCGACGGTGAGGTCGATGGATCCCCAATCGGCGCCATGCAGACGAGGTTGGGCGGACGTGTAGGAGGATGACGGCGTCACCGGGGCGTAGGTAATTTTGAACGGCCCATGTAACGGCGAAGGCGCTCTCGTCGCTGAGATCGACGGTGATGGCAATCTTTCGGTGGGCGCCGGCGGTGGGTCTTCTTCTTGTTGAGGAAGGTGAAGGCGGTAACCAACCAATCTGGTTACTCTCGGCGGTGGTCCGCAGCTGGTTTTCTGGCTTCGGCGGCGGCGATCGGGATTAGGGTTTCCGATTTTTTTTTGATTTTTTTTTTTCGGAATTTCTGAATTTCGGACGAATTTTTCCTACTCAGTTGAGATACTACGTGCTGATAACATGTTTGAGGAGAAAGTAAAAGACAGCAAATCAATTGTATTGATAACAATGAATATAGGGGCCTTTATATAGGCATTACAAAGAGAGTCTTTCCATACATAGGATTCCTAGTTGAGGTAAGAGATCTAACAGGATCCAACTACTTATGGAAGAGTCCAGAACCTTCCATAACTCTTATCCCCCTACAACTAGTATTAGGTAAGACACCAATACGGGAAGGATTTCCCAGAACAATCTATAAATATATATACAATTCTAAATCATGTATTTACACATGAACCATTTTGTCTTGAACTAAAAATATAATCTTAATTTCTTTGTATTCACACTTAAACATAATATAATTATTTTTATAATTTTTCCTTTTGGTAACTATTATTATTATATTAGTAATATACAATTCATTGGAGTGGCTCAAATAATATGGTAATTTTGACTTTCATCCGTTATGTCCCTCTCATCAGGAGCGGAGGGAGGGGGTCCAAGGGGGTCCACGGACTCCCGACGGATGGAAATTTCCTTATAAAATAGGGGAAGTTATATATATAGTTGTCCGACTTCCGTAATTTTTATAGCTCCGGACCCTCCTGAGTAAATACTCTGCTTCCGCCACTGCCTCTCATAATAACCAAACAAGTTGTCAAGCATTCTCTTTGTGAGATCAATGAATGTGCTACCACTATACTACACACGATTATGCACAAAAAGTGATTTGATTTTTTATTGTGTTAAATCCAACATGAGTATTTCTCCCTAAAATTATTATTATTCAAATGCTCCGAAAACATCAAGCGATAACCGTACATAGTTTGTTTTAATCACCATCTCAACATTAATATATAAACAATATTATTGGCTCTAATCAATTCATTTTTTAATCTTCTTGTAATCCTCTCAAAGTCTATTAATTTTTTTTACTATTTATATGCATAATTCCAATAATGGAAATAACAAAAGTTTAAGAAACAGAACTTAATAATATAATTAATTTTTTGAATGACCAATTGGAATATAAGTTCTAATATTTCTTTTTTTTTTGTCATTTTTCTAATTTTCGATTGTGTAATTTGATATCTCAAATATAGAAATTACATATATAAATCTAGAAAAAAACGTCGGAGTTCAGCCGGCGAGACCGAAGTCATGGCCAAAGGCAGCCCATTCGTTGGCCAAGTACTACCAATGTGGCCTAAAGTATCGCATTTTAGCAGGTGACATGTAGCAAGTTTAAAGACGGCCGCCTAAAATGTTGTCGTCTAAAGCATTTTAACCGACAACGACTCAATTATCGGCCAAACGTGCAGCTTTAGCCGATGCCGCCGGGTCGTCAACGAAGTCCTTTGCTTTGGTGATGTATTTTTTGAAAATTGTGAAACTGTAATTTGTTACATATGAACTTTTTCTAAAGACATTTTCTATCATATATTCCTTCTATTTATAGAAGGTCCAGAACAATCACGAGACAAACACTTGGAGAATATTCGGAAGTTTTCAAAACGCATGTGAGGAGAATGAATGTTCCAGAGAAAGGCGTTGATGCATGAGAAATAGTTGGAGTGTTCGCAATAATTCTCATGTACGTCTTCCGTTTCTTATAGTTATCTGTTGATGGGCCGATATATGCGAATTTTCCTCGGGTTCGGCTTGCACATCCTTCTCTTTTGGTCGATCCTTGATACTTCTGTTGTCGGTGTATTCCGAGAAATGCCTGCTCGGTCCTATCCCTGATCAATTACCACGTGGCACCTCTGTTTGGTCCACAAGTCGGGTTTGTTGGGTCACTTGGTATAGTTCCTTGAGAATACTATAGAATTTTAAATTTTTTGGTATTCTATTACGTAATAATTTTATTATTATTATTATATATCGATGTTCTAAACTTACAACTGATTAATCCTCGGGACAATACCGCCCCTCAGAACTACTATCAGTTAAATCGAGATATGTGTATCCTGCTTTCAAATTCTTAAAAATATCCTCAACTACTGCGTATAAGGAGTCGTCCCTCAAATTATTGCTCCATACTAAACCATCTCAAATCCAGTTGCATGGTCCCACCGAGAGACCTTACACACTGCCACTTGAAATTCTCAATATTTAATCGTTATACCGATGTATTTTGGGGGTCTATGGTCTCCGCTTTAACTATAGATTAAAGTTATAAAATTTTAAAAATTATTGAGCTCAAAAGACTCAGACTCGAATCTCCCACTTAAAATAAAAAATTCGCTGGGAGTGGAATTGCTAGAAATTACATAAAATTACTTGTTCTAATTTAAACTATTTTTAAAACCCACAAATACCTAGCAGGTTACAGGTTTCAGAAGAGTACGGATTTTTATTGCACACAAAAGTCTAGTCTTGAATAGCCCAAACATGAGAGTAGAAACGAATCCTTTTGCAGGTAAAACCTCGTAATCCACGTGCTAAAATACGCCTATTCTTTTGTCTTCATTTATACCCAATCCAACCTCACTCCATTTCTTTATTCCAAAATATAAGAATAAATAAATTATTCAGGTCTTTGTAATTTGACAAAATCTTTTGTAAATCTTTGGGCAGAAATACTTTTTTTTTTTTTTGCTCTTGTTATTGCAATATATTAATTTTTACACATGTCGTATTTTCATTTTTCATCATTTTTTATAATTTATACGTATGAAATATACTTTCAGTATATTGATTTTTCTAAAATTAATAAATACATAATTAAATATATTACTATTCAAAATTGTGTATTGAAAAATGTGAAATTTAAATATTAAAATTATAAGAGGATATATATATATATATATATATATATATATATATATAGTTAAACCTCGATAAATGAATGATCGATAAACGAATAACGCCAAATCGAATGAAGAATTTTCTGCATTCCAACTCTTTATAACATGTTCAAATTTTTTTCGATAAATGAATAATATCGCTAAATAAATATTTTTCTCCGATCCCGATCATATTCATTTACCGAAGTTTTACTGTAGTATGCGATAAATACGCAGAACTATTGTCCAATAGTTCAATAACAGTATTTTTTTTTTCGTGCATTTTAATTCTGAATTTCTATTTTAAAATTGTGTTTTACTCGCTCGCTCCTACTTTTATTGTCTTTGTTTCTTTTTAAAAAAATGATTAAATCGGATCCAAAATGATTGTTCGATTATTTAATAAAGTAACTTAAAATATCCAAATTAATTATCTATCTTTATCTTCAGCACATAATGAAAAAAATAATTGAGTAACTCGGTTGTTCATATTTACTTGGTTATGTAAGTGAACACTAATTTGAAATAATCCAACCAATGGGGCCAGCGTTACCCAGGTTTTTTGGAGGTGCTCCCCAATGTTATGGGTTCAAGTCCCTTTGTGGATTTATGATCTAAATTTAGAAGTAGGATTTAGGAGGTGCGCGTGTACAGTCGTTCTAAAAAAGATCTGAAATAATATTCAATTTTTTTTTAAAAACGAGATAGATCGAATGAGATCGATGGAGTAAATTTTATTTAACCTTCTAATATGAACCCCCAAAAATTGGGGAAAAAAGAAAAAAAATTTAAAAATCTAAATAATCTCTTAAAGCAGTCCCAACAGTTATCCTAAAAAATCTCCCATAAATTTGCTAATAACCTATCCCTTAAAATCTTCCAACGGACTATTTTATAAATATATACATCAGTTCTCCTATCTTATAATTATATTATTAAAATACACATAAAAATATATATATATTTAATAGAAAATGTTAGTATAAATGAGGGGAGAGAAAAATGATTGATTTGTGGAAAAAAAGGGAGAGACACAAATGTGTGTAAATTTGAGGAAAGATATACGGAATGTTAAAATTTTAAGTGAATCTTCTTTAATTTAGGTGATCCGTTGAATATAATTTCTGATTGAATTGGTGTTGTTTTAATTCAAATTTAGGGTTAAAATTGATTATACAGTAAAACCTCGATAAATGAATATGATCGGGACCGGAGAAAAATATTCATTTAGCGAAATTATTCATTTGTCGAAATAAAATTTGAACATGTTATAAAGAGTTGGACCGGAAAAAAATATTAATTTGACGAGATTATTTGTTTATCGAACATTCATTTATCGAGGTTTAACTGTATATGACTTCACCACATAAGAGTATATATCGTATATACGCAGTGGAAGTGTGCAAGGCGAAGCTAGAAAATTTTCAGTGGGGGGTCGGGATCTAAATTTTTTTTTCCTAACGCTATTTTTCGGGTAATACCAAAATTTTGGAAAGTCGAAACCGAATATACCGAAATTTTTCTACACAAAAACTATATACCCCCTACATCGCAAAAAAAAATTCGGGGGGTCGGATGCCCCCTCCCGCCCCTATGTATGGACCTATGGTTGGTTTTGAGTTAAAACCGGCCGAACTAAAATAAGTTTATTTTCAGCACAAACAAAATGAGTTGCTTTCAATTCCGTACGATTTGGTTTTTGGTTTCGGTTCTCTCTCGGCTGGTTTTTATATATATATATATATTTTGTCATTGATCTTTTTGGTTTAGTTTTTTTTTTTTTTTTTCAAAATATATAAATTAATTTGGTTATATATATCAGATTGTGAGAATTCAACTAAAAATATACATAATCAATAACTCACACCTAATAAAGTAAATTAGTATTTCGCGTCATCACATTTTAAAAAGATTTCGTATGTTTTTGGGAATTTCATTTTAGATATGAATCTCATAATTCAAGACACTATCATTATAAGTAGAGTATAGTTATATTAAATACCAAACTCTTCTTACATATCAAGGGACTCATCCCCACCATCCATCCAAAAAGAAATCAATGGTTGAGATTAAAAGCATTTAATATTTCACACATTTTTTATAATTTAAATATCTTTTAAACCGTTAATCGTTAAGCGAAAATAATTACACCATCGCGACGAGTATTTAATTATCTTTCTATAGACAGGCACTTTGATATACTTTCGACAAAAAAAAAAAATTCATTTTTTTCACGTTTTTTTAAGTAGTAGAAAATATCATATGTGATATATCATATGATATGTAATATCATATATGATATGATATTACATATCATATGTGATATGTAATATCATATGTGATATATCACATATGATTTTTTCGCCACGAAAAAACGTGAAAAAGCGGAAAAAAATTGTCGAAAGTATATCAAAGTCATTTATCTAGAAAGATAATTATATGCTCGTCGTAACGGTATATTTTTTTTGACTTAACGATTAACGGTTTGAAAGATATTGATATTTGAAAAAAAATGATGAAAGTGGGTGTTTTAAATTGTTGAGATTAATCTCATTCATTAGATCAAATAAAGATGGAGAGAAGATGAAGGGTGGAGATTAATCCCTTGGTATGTAAAAAAAGTTTGGTCCTCAAATGATCTTAAATCTTATAAGTAAGCATTTTGTGATATATATATATATATATATGCCATCGAATGATAAAATACGAAGGGTTCAGATTTTGCGATATCATCACACCAGTTCAGGCGTGTGAATAGCAATAATTAAAAAGAATAGTAATTTTGTCCCTTCATAAATAAATTATTTCCATTTAAAATATAATAACGTATTCATTTATTATCTATCTTAAATAAAAAATATATCAAATTAATCGTCTTTTATGATCTACAATTTAAGATGCACTGCATACCTAAAAATATAAAAAAAGGGCAGTGTGCTGTAATAATAAAAACACTGTGAATTGTAAGGAGAAATACACTACTTCTTATAATATACAAATACACTGCTTTGTAGTGTATAAGTGCACTGCTTCATAGTGTATAAATGTCATGCTTCATTGTATACAAAGCACTGCTCATGCTTCAAAAATAACACAAAATTCCTAATAAAATCATCAACTTCAATGAATAAATTAATTTCATTGGATATAAATTAGGAGACGTGTAATATACCATTGGAAAACCAAATGAGTTTAATTTCCAATAAAAAAGACAGCAATAAAAAATATTAAGTATGGAAAGAGAATTATGATGCATTGAATGGAGACTTCTAGCATGCTTCTTTTATAAGAATATACAAATGCATTGCTTCATAACGTACAATGCACTGCTTCATAATATGCAAATGCACTTCTCTATAGTGTGCAAAATACTGCTTCTGCTTCAAATTTGACTTATAACATAATGTTTCTAAACTTATAACTAGGGGTGAAAACTGGGCGGATATTTCCCGCCCGATCCGGAGCCGTATCCGATCGGGATCGAATTCGGGATGAAAAATAGGTATCCGGTCGGATACGGATACGGATCCGGATAGTTGAATTCGAATACGGGTTCGAATTCGGATAATGCAATATCCGCCCGTATCCGAGTTTTCCCATATTTTATCGGATATTATCCGGATACCAATCCGGATAATAAATTCGGATACCAATCTGGATAATAAATCTGGATATCCATATTTTTAAATCTTAAATATACTTTATTATATATATATATATAACACTTTTGGACTTCAGTGTAATAAATTTCAAACATTCAAGAAAAAAATATTTTTTTCAAAAAAAAGTATTTTCTGTCTGGAAAAATATATTATTTTTCAAAAAAAAAATATTTTCTAGGAAAAAAATTATCTTTTCGAAAAAAACATTATTTATGGAAATTTTTTATTTCTTCGAAAAAATTAAATAAATATTTTTTCGAAAAAATTATTTTCTGGAAAAAATAAAATTAGTTTCTGGATTTTTATATTTTTGAAAAAATAAAAATACTTTTGCGAAAAATAAAAAAATATTTTACGGAAAAAAATTATATTTCAAAAAAATTATTTTACGGAAAAAGTTTTTTAAAAGAAATGTATTAGCCAAACACTTTAATACTAACTTATAAAATATTTGTTTCATATGAAATGTATTTTAAAAGAAATGTTCTATTCAAGTAAATAGAGGGGCAATTATATATATTATAATAATTGTTAAAAACAATTAAATTACCACTTTTTAGTCTTTGCTAAGTATGGAGCTTATGTTTTTTATGGGAGAGACTGAATAAGTAAAAATGATGGAACCTTATTATGAAACGATTTTTAAAAAAATTACTATAGTTTGCATTAGAACTTTTATGAAATATTGTGTAGGTAGTTTTTTTATATGCTGCAATCACTTCCAAATGATTTTTGTATGACATGTATTATCCGATTATATTATTCGAATCCGGCCCGAATCCGTCATGTATCCGTCCCGTGTCCGTATCCCGAATAATCCGAATTCGTATCCGTATCCGGCCTTCCCGTATCCGACTCCGAATCCGAGAGAAAAATATGGGTTAGGATACGGGAAGAGCACTATCCGCCCGTATCCGATCCGTTTTCACCCCTACTTATAACTACACCACTTCAATGTACAAATGTACTGCTCCATAGTACAAATGCAGTGCTTCATAGCATACAAAGTATTGTTTATGCTTCAAAAATTGCACGAAAAATTATCCTCAAATCATCAACTTGAATAAATAAACTGCTTTATTGGATATGAATCACGAGTCATGCCGTATACCACTCGAAAGCCATGGAAGTATAGGTTCCAAGAGAAAAAAATACTAAAAGATATTAAGTATGAACAAAGTAATGATACTTTGAATGCAGGGGTAAAATACTTGGGTTTTACAATTAGGTTTTAAAATACTTTGA
The DNA here is from genome assembly GCA_033398695.1 of Orobanche coerulescens. Classification (NCBI taxonomy): domain Eukaryota; kingdom Viridiplantae; phylum Streptophyta; class Magnoliopsida; order Lamiales; family Orobanchaceae; genus Orobanche; species Orobanche coerulescens. The sequence continues at coordinate 24,465,844 of CM065812.1, forward strand.
TCAAAAAAAAAAAAAATACTTTGATCAGATCTTTTTATTTATCCGAAGACTTCATCAATTGTAAAACCTAAATAACAAAAAATCTACGAATATATAAATTTGAACCGATACTGTTCTGGTATTAATCTATTTCTAATTTCAAACTAGAACTGTCGAACGGTTTGGTTTCGATTAATTGGACCGAAATTTTCGGTTAATCAGAACCATAAATGTCCTAAAATAAGAACCGAAAACTGGACCATATAAATTTTCAGTTAACTGGAACCGGACCGGTTATTTTCGATTTCGGTTCGGTTAACCACAAAATCATTTTTTATTTAATTTAAAAAATTAAAATAATATAATATAATTACAAAATATAAAAATATAATTTCACAAAGACAGTCTTAGGGTTCTAATTTCAAATTTTAATTTACAAAAATTAAAATAATATAATATAATTATAAAATAAAAAATAATATTTAATAAATATATCTTGTAAAAGCGGTTTTCGATTCGGAACCGAAGGGTTATCGGTTAGACCGAAAACCAAAAAAATGATACACAATGGAACCGAAAAACGAAATTGCTCTTCTTGATTTACCGAAACCGCACAATTCCGATTCGGTTCCGATTCTAACCGAGAACCATAACACAGTACCAACCGAACACCCCTTACTAACTTGTAAATTCCTTCTGTAGAGGAATCTTGTTCCGAAATACTTAGCAAACATAGTTATCGAAGTTTTTCCATAATCACCCATTTCCCAAAACGAATAACGACATTTCCTTCTCACTAATTAATACTACAAGTACGGCCATAAATGGATAATTCATCTTAATGTCTACTAATTACCACATTAAGCACATGATTTATATAGATAACATTTTCTTACATTTGTCACTATTACATATTAGTAATGAGTAGTGCTATTTGGCTCCACCGATCCAAATCGATACAGTATATTAAAAATATAAAATTATCCGAACGGTACATTAGGAATATAAAAATAAAAAACAATAAATTTATTTTAAATCCCTTTAAAAAATTAAACAGATATTTCGATCAATACAGAATTGAATTGAACCGAACCACATAAAATTATTGTGATTGCTTATAATGGTTTATCTGTACAATAATTTTTTTTTTCTTTCCTTTTTATTTTTTAGTTTTATCATTAAATACTTATCCCAGGTGGTACGATTTCGTGTGGGAAAAGCACTGCTCTGCTTATGTTATTGCTATTGCTATTGCTATTTGCTACCATACCACCACATTTTTCCTTTCTTTATTCATTTCTTCAGCTTATAACAAAACTTCTCAGCTTAAAGCTGCAACAAGAATCGACTGTTTCTGGAAAGCGTCTGTGGGCGCGCGCCCAGGTTAAGAGCATGCACACTCTTCCCCATCAAATAAACAAAGTTCAAAAATAATTCCAAGTACAGTGAAAAAAGAGAGAGAGAGAGAAATTACAAAAACGAGAGAGAGAGAGAGAGAGAGGAGAGAGTCTGAAACTTTTCCGTAGTGTTTTATGTTGATTGAGAAAAGGGCAAAGGCAAAGTTGAGGGCTTCTTTGTTTTTTCTCAAAGGCCACTTTTTTATATTTCTTTTTTCCACCATTGAAAGGTCAGTTTCTTTTGGAGAAGAATAATAGTAGAAAAATATAAAGATGTGGGGAAAAGGAGAAGACACTTGATAATCCGGTCACTCATGCGTTGGTCCGCGTGCTTTGATGGAAAAACAACAGGAGAAAAAAGAGGAAAAAAAAAAAAAACACACCCGACCCCTCTAAATTTTTTAGCTGTACCTTTTTGTTACTGTTGTTGATAGTTTTTGTTTTCTGTAAGCCCCACATAGATTTTAAAGAGTGCTGTTATTATTATTATTATTATTATTATTATTATTATTATTATTATTATATTTATTTATTTTTGCTTTTGTTGTTTTTGTTGCTGTTGGTGTTGCTGTTGCTGTTGCTGCAGTGTGTGTGTGTGTGTGTGTTTTGTTCCATGGTTTTGGATTTTTAGGGGCATTCTCTCTTCGATTGGTTCCTCTCATATAGTAAATAGATTCTCTCTCTGAATAACTGTTTCACTCGACTTTATTCTTCTGATACTCCATCCTCTTAGTGTGGTTTTCTTCAAGGGGAGGGGACTGACTGATGCTGGTGAAGAATATATGAACAAATTTAATCTTTGTTTTATCTATAAAAAAATCTGGAGAGTTGTTTCTGATTGGTTCTTGAGAGAGAAAAAAATGGGTTCTTTAGCTTTTGGGATGTATTGGGGCTGAAGCAGATTAATTAAGGAATAAAGTATATAAAGACATTTTATTATCACACATGGCTTCTGTTGAGGAGAAGCTCAAACCAGGAGGGCTTGTCAATGGTGGGCAGTGTAATATTCTTGAAGGGATGAAACTGTTGAAAGAAATGAATGATCACAATGGTCAGTTCCTTTTCTTACTCATATATCATTTTTTTTTCAAATTTAAAAAGAATTTTTTTTTTCTGGATGTGATAATTTCATCTTTGTATAGGTTTAGATATTTTTTTTATTTTATTTAGTTGAAGTTTATGAATGAAATAGGGGTAAGAAAGCAAATAAATTCGGGTCTGTGGCATGCTTGTGCCGGTCCACTGGTTACCTTGCCTCAGGTTGGAGGCCTTGTCTACTATTTCCCACAAGGACATAGCGAGCAGGTTTGTTTATCATACTCTTGATTACTCTGTTCCAACTAAATTGTGATTTTTTTCGAGACTTCAATCCGTATTTCTTGGTTCGATTGTGCTACAATTTCCTGAGTTGTTATATCATGAACCCGAGTGCATGACGTATCGTGTACCCAAAAGTGATGCACAATGTATGCGTGAGATGAATTGACCTGATTTTTATGTTATCTCCTCATTTATCCCTTATATATTCGTCAGAGATTCATAATGTATCATGAACCGTGATCCATAATATAAATTGCCCAAGTTCGCAGCATACGAAGTGGCATTGTGTTGTATTTTTTGTCTAGCTTCTTGTTCCACTTATGGAGTTCTTCCATAGTTGGCAACCCCCGCATATGGGATACTGAATGAGCTAATATCTTGAATGAGCTAATTGTGATGACTTGTTTCTTTGCAACAGGTTGCGATTTCGACTAATCGAACGGCAACTTCACAAGTACCGAACTATCCGAATCTTTCCCCGCAGTTGTTGTGCCAAGTTCACAATGTTACACTTCATGTACGTCTTTCCGACAGTATCATGTATTTTATTTTTCTTTGTTTTGTCGAGTAAAAACAAAGAGAAGCAAAAATGGATTTTTACCTTGAATTAAGTTGGCTAAGTTTTTCGGGCATGTTTGTTGTTTTTAAAGTGGCTTCTTCTGATGGGCAGGCGGATAGAGAAACAGATGAGATCTATGCTCAAATGAGCCTCCAGCCTGTGAATTCTGTAAGTCGGCCACAGTGTGAATTGATTTTATACGATGATAATTACCTAAATTTACCCCTCGAGTCTAGTTTAATTACTCACCAAAAAAATCCAGTTATCTTGCAAATCGACAAACGCTCCCTTAAGTGTTGCAAACACCTCCTTCTTGGGGTTGTAGTTGTAAAAGCGAAACAAATGTCGGGGGTATTTGCCCTTTTTAAAAGATCCAACGTTTATTTTTTTAAATAATTTTGGCTAAATTGGGGGTAGTTTTTGCAGTTAACCTTTTTATACACTACATTACCACATGATACAAAGCCAAGACGAAAATATGTATGCAAAACAACTAAACTAGCATGTCATACGGAGTCCTTTCATCAAAAAGCTTCCGAGAAGATGGCTAAGTCTGCATTTTCTGATGTTTTTCATCACCGTGAATCTCTATTTATTTTATTTTTTCAGGAAAGAGACGTCATTTCCGTACCCGACTTTGGACTGAAGCCCAGTAAACATCCGACTGAATTCTTCTGCAAAACTTTGACAGCAAGCGATACGAGTACACATGGCGGCTTCTCTGTTCCCCGCAGGGCTGCTGAGAAGCTTTTTCCCCAATTAGTAATCTTGCTACTTATTTTGCTATGGCTTATATATTTGGATTGGATTCTGTTGTTAGTTTGCCACATAGTACAATTATTTTTTCCGTTATATTTACTGTTTGAAATTTGTATTTCAGGATTACTCTATGCAACCCCCCACTCAAGAACTTATCGTCCGGGATTTGCATGATAATACCTGGACTTTTCGTCATATATACAGAGGTAAGCCGGCAACTCCTTTTTTTTTTTTTTTTTCTTTTCATTTCTTATTTTTATATCTATGTAGATTTTTGCATCTTCAAATGTTACATTGCTGTTAATTTTTAACATTATTTAGGGCAGCCCAAGCGGCACCTACTCACAACTGGTTGGAGTATGTTTGTTGGTTCGAAGCGGCTTAGAGCTGGCGATTCAGTTCTGTTTATTAGGTAATTTTCTAAAGCAAATGTGTTTGAATATCCCTAGATGCATTGTTTGGCTTTGGAAGAGTTACTGTTAATCCATATAAATTGCGAACTATGATAATGTGTAAACTTTGTGACATTGACAAGATTTCTCCCGTTTGGTAGCGCTGTTTGTTTTCATAATACTGCCGTTTCATATCTCAATCATAAGTTTAATGTCATTGATATTATAAAAAAAATTCTTTAACTTTCTCCGAATTCTTTTTTTATGTAGAGATGAAAAATCGCAACTTTTGTTGGGGGTGAGGCGCGTTAGCCGCCAGCAAACAGCTCTGCCATCTTCGGTTCTATCTGCCGATAGCATGCACATAGGGGTCCTTGCTGCGGCTGCTCATGCTGCTGCTAGTAGAAGCTCGTTTACGATTTTCTATAACCCGAGGTATTCACGACAGATAATACATGTTTTGTGCGGTACGAGTCGTTTTGTACACATACACTTAACCGGTGATCTTATTATGCTTTTGTGTTGCACTTCCTTAACCATAATCATAATAATCATATTTTGCAGGGCATGCCCTTCGGACTTTGTTATTCCATTTGCCAAATATCAAAAGGCTGTTTATAGTACACAGCTCTCTATCGGTATGAGGTTCGGTATGATGTTTGAAACCGAAGAATCCACTAAAAGGAGGTAATTTCATATTATGTTTTTCTATTTAAGACTATACTATACTTTAGTTTCTTTATCCTCTGCTGTCAAGTCCTTCTGAGTTCTCGTTGGTCCTGCAGATATATGGGGACGATTACCGGTATAAGTGACCTAGACCCACTGAGATGGCCGAATTCGAAGTGGCGTAGTCTTCAGGTTGTCTTCTTTTGCTTGAGCACAATCATAGAGTGAAAATTAACCTTCAAGTTTGATTTTATTATTAAAAAAAATCCAACTATTTTTTCATAATTACAAATACAGAACAATTGTTGATTGGGGTCATTTTTGTAACTTTGAAAATTATATATTTTTTTTTTGGGGTGTGTGTGTGTGTGTGTGTGTGTGTGTGTCTGTAACTGAAGCATGACATTTGTTTCCGACCAACAGGTGGAATGGGATGAGCCCGGCTGCGGTGACAAGCGAAACAGAGTCAGCCCGTGGGAAATCGAGACGCCCGAGAGCCTCTTCATATTTCCATCTCTAACGGCCAATCTCAAACGTCCTTTCCACTCTGCTTTCATCGGTACCTCACTGATCCGAAAATTACATCTTTTTGCTTTCTTTCTTTTTCTCTCTTCGCGCCTTTGGTGTTCACTGTCAATACCATACAAGTCCACTTACATATCTAGGAGGCCATTTAGGGTAGCTATGTCACTAAGAAATGATTGTATGCATGTGTTCTTGTATCAGGTGCACAAACAGAATGGGAAACTGTAGTAAACAGACCACCTTTCCTCCGGCTTCCCGACAATGCATCTCCGCACTTTCAGTGTCCGTCGATATCAACTAGCCTATGGTCCGATCAGCTTATGAAAATGCTTATAAAACCACCTCTTAATGATAGAGCGATCTCAACCGGGAACATGTATGCTCCTATGCAAAATGCTTTGCCGCAAGAAGCAAATGCTCCAAATGCGTTTCCGCAGGGAGAAAATGGTAATTTCACAAACTCAAGCGTAGTGTTACTACCTGGAAAACCGGCAAGCCTTACGAATCCGCTAAACGCTGTAGATGAATATCCCGTCGTGGATCAGAATAACACTCTGCAGACAGACGTATGGAACACACAGCCGCGTTTGGATTCACACGTAATCCAAACACAACAAATCGGGCCGATTGAAGTGGCCCCCACGAGCCCAAACACATTGCTTCAATCTCCCGGACCTGTCGGATTTAAGAAATCCGATCAGCCGTCCGCATCGCCGGACACCGCTTGTAACGTGCTGACTTCATTAGCACAAGAACCGTGGGACCCAAATTTTACAAATGCAAATCAAGACGTGTTTGGCTTCCAGTACGACTCGTGCGATCTGAAGGACCCGTCGGTCGAGAACAATAACCAGAGTGGTGACGTATACAGCTGTCTGAATCTGGATGGTAGTAACAGTGGTAGCACGGTGGTTGATCCGTCGGTCTCGAGCATTGTGTTTGAAGATTTCTGTAATTTAAAGAATGCTGATTTTCATAACCAGTCCGATTATCTTGTGGGGAATTTCTGTCCGAACCAAGATGTCCAGTCCCAGATTACGTCGGCTAGCCTAGCGGATTCTCAAAATTTCTCGATACAAGAATATGCAGACAACTCGGGCGGAGCATCTTCTAGCAATGTGGATTTCGAGGATAATACCATTTTGCAACATGGATCATGGCAGCAAGTGACTCCGAGGTTCCGTACTTATACTAAGGTAAATGTTTTCTACTGAATCTGTTTGATTATATATCGGGGTTCCATTACGAAAAATGCCCTCGACATTTCGTATGTGCTACAAAAGAGCAAGAAAAGAGGCGTATTCATAAATTTGAAAGATAATTGGATATTTTTGTTCTTTCTGTAATTAGGTAAAAATGTCATGGTTAGTATTTGTTATTATTGCTTAAATGTAAAAAAAAAAGATCTTGTTCACACACATTATGTTATACTTATTGAGGGATTGACTATGGTGAAAACACCCTTAATGGTGAAATCTAGAAATCAATTGCATTATTAAGTAATTTCATTGCATATTTGTTGTTATTTGTTGCATCAAGCTGGTCGCTAGTATATGTAACAAATAATACAATAAAAAAAATACATAAATACATATAATTATACGCATCTACAGCTCACTAATATCAATGGCCTACAAAAGTTTCTAGATTTCACAAGGTAATTAGTTTTCATATGATCTATTTCCTACTTATTGATATGGCCTACTTGCTGAAATATTTTTCCGGACAGATTCAAAAGGCTGGATCTGTCGGGAGGTCGATTGACGTCTCGAGTTTTGGAAATTACGATGAACTATGTTCTGAAATCGAGCGTATGTTTGGTCTCGAGGGCTTGCTCAATGACATGAGTTCCGGATGGAAGCTGGTCTACGTGGATTTCGAAAATGATGTTCTTCTTGTTGGGGATGATCCTTGGGAGTAAGTTCTTTATCCGGTTAATGTCTATACACATTAGGTTCTCGATATAATGGTTTGGGGTATTTACGGAAAGCCAATAAATTTATGAAAATTAGAACAAAACTTATTGAGGATTTGATTCCCTTTTTATAACACAATCATATATTTTTACCAATATAAGAGGAGGTTCGGAATGTTTGTACTTATGAAGTACGTAAAGTGTAATACCCAATCAATGGAGCATGTGTAATATGCCTCAAGTAGGTATTCATGATTTTGAAAAATATCCGTCTTCTTTTGTAATTAGGCCAAACTTTAGAGGTAGTTTCGTAATTTATGACGTTATTCAATCTAATGCGAATCGACTTTGTAGGGAATTCGTGGGCTGTGTAAAATGCATTAGAATCTTATCGCCGTCGGAAGTTCAGCAGATGGGGGAAGAGGGAATGCGGCTTCTGAACTCTGTACAAGGTGTTAATGGCTTACCCTCAGAAGCTGGCTTTGTTAGAGATGGCTCTTAACTGATTATTTACAAAAGCCAATCACTTTGCGGAACCCATGGTGTCTGGCTTATGAAGCTCCCTCTTTTGCTAAATTAACACGAGTAGCAAACTGTTGGTCTTCATGTACTAGAGAGAGAGAGAGAGAGAGAGAGAGATTTGGTTTTAGCATATATATATATATATGTGTTTTGTATTCGGAGAAGCTCTTGAAAATCACTTATTTTAAGCACTTTTTTCCGATGCCTTAATGATTTGCGGGTAACATTGTGCGATGAAAAAAAATGTTGAAAACTTTTCCTTGAAAAATAAAATTTTAAAAGAAGTACAAAATTATACGGTTAATACAAAAACTACCTCTAGAAGCCTAATAATAAAATGTTGAATTAAGTTTTCGAAACAACGAACACGTCCTGTTAACGTCACTTCCATTTACTTACACCATGTTCTCGATATTAATATGATAATACAAGGGGAGAATGAACAATTCATACTATAGCTGAAACTATTCTGATTATTGTCTTGCATCAAGATTCAAACATGAGATGAAAATGTCAAGAATAGACTAGTTAATTACAACAGCCACCCCTGAGGTTTATTCTAATTACAAATAACACCACTCATCTTTTAAAATTACAAATGTTCGGTTACAACGAATTCGATTTTAAGTTTAAGTACCCCTTTTGGGTGCCTGCAATTTTGTAACATAAAAAGCATGAGGGATCAAAGTGCACTTTCAAGACCGAACTTTTCAACTTGTTGCATTTTCAAGACCGAACATGCACCAAAATTACAAAATTGTTGCCAAAACAATACTCCTTCCGTTTATATGAAGTGTCATTCTTTTTTTGTTTTTCGGTTGAAATATAACCATAGATTTACTCATAGAAGATAATTAAAAAAATTATGAAAATTATACTACTAGGTTCATTAAAAAAATCTTTTTACAATATCAATTTTCAACAATTTATATTTTTATATTTTGAGAGATATTGTATGGTCAAAATTCAACCTGAAAAAAACAAGAACAAAATGACACTTAAAAATCGATGCCAAAATTGGGGGTAAAACATAAAATTACATTTCCCCTCCTTATAAATCAACCAACCTCACTGCTGCTATCAATCGATCTAAAATTTCAATCATAAGCCGTGGCCTTGGTCCACTGGGCATTGATCATCCACTTCAAGTGGGAGACAACGTTCGGATCAATCAAGGTATAAGAATTTTCAGGGGTTTATGACTCATTCGTCCATGGCTAAGGGAGAGAGCCTAGCACCCGAGTATAATGGTGGAACAATTAAAAGAAACATCATAAAAAGTATCAAACACGAATACTAATGAATCAATCACTGCTATATGACAGATACATTAATCTACTTCATGTCCAAAATTCAAGTGTTACATCACCAAATCGAAATCGAATCACAAGAATCTATTACTCTCTTGACTACTGTATCTGTAATGCAATTACCACAGAGCAAAAGGCAATCATATCAAACCCTATTCACTGCCTCTTAGTGGCAGATAACAATATTTCCATGGTAGCCATTTTGCCCTTCACTTATTCCAGGTCACCAAGAAATCACGAGCATTTAAAAGAAACGAAATTGGACGAATTCTAAAGAATGTAACAAGAATTACTACTTCAAAACCTACAACAGATCCCCTCTAAATTTCACTGAGAAAAAAATAACATTTTTTTTGGCTATACCCTTACCGGTTTCTGCAAAACAGCAGACAAGTAGACTTCCGTTTTACCCGACCCGTTTATTCTCTCTCCCACGACCCACTTCAGCTTTCTATACCCAAATTTCTCAATCAACCGGGTCAGAGCCCATTTCTTGACGTCGGCCGAACAATAAAAGTTGTCCAACCAAAACAATCCACCCACCCTAAGCACCCGATCGATATCAAACATCAAGAACTCAAACTTTTCGGGCCGGCCCCCAATGTCCAACCCATTCGCCGCGTGAACAATATCGAACACGTTGTCGTAAAATGGGAACCTATGATCCAAGCTAAAGTACAAAGGAAAAAGCCCCCTAGCCGCGATAAACTCGTTAAAAGGTGCATCCACATTCAATGTGGCCGTCACTATAGTAACATTTCTCTCAGCCATTCTGGCGGCAAACGTCCCCGACCCGCCGCCTATATCGAACCCGATCCTAATCCCGCCGCCATTATTCCCCATAGATAAAACATCATCAATAAGAAAATCGTTTTTCCCTCTAGGCTTAACATACTTTTGTGTCTCATAACCATGGACGATATCAAAACAACCAGCACAGTCCCTATTCAGTTTCTTACTATTCAGACAAGCAAGATTCTTGCAGCCTAGTCCACTCCAGCTGTAAATTCTATCGCTAACATTTTTCCATAAAGAGAGAGGGAAAGGATGCAAACCCATTTTAGGCACTGTCTTTGCAAAGCATCTCCTTCTGGGCAAAGGCTCACATCCTGCAAGAATTAGCTTCTGGCCAAGACTCCAGTCATCCGGACAAAGCCCGTTGACTCTATAACTCATGAATTCGGACAGCAAATCCACGGATTTTTCGCACGAGTGCCCCACGGATGATACCATTTCTGTGATCCCAGTCCTTGAATCTTTACCCAGAGGCAACTGGTGGGGGTTTAGAAACTGTTTGAGCTCGTTCGCGATGTTGGGCCCCGAAAGATCAAGGCTTTCGTAGCCCAAAAGCTGTTTTTCCATCTGGGCCAGCTTCTTTTGAGAAGATTCGATTTCTTTGAGGATTAAGCTTACTTTCTCGGAGATCAGGGAGATGTTTTTGGGATAGTTGTGGTGGTGGTGGAGAGATGGTGAGGCGTGGTGCGTGAAAGCGTAAAAAGCGAAGAGATTCGTGGTGATTACAGAAAAAAGCATGAGGAGGTTTAGTGCTGAGGAACAAATTGTTGCCCGCTTGAATCTTGCCGTGCCATCTCCGATTTTCAGAGAAACAGAACCCATTGTGTGAGGAGAGAGAGTGAGAGTGAGAGAGAGAGAGAGAGAGAGAGAGAGAGAGAGAGAGATGAAGTGAGGAGATGGTAGATTTGAGTAAATGAGCAAGTGGAAGAGGAAATAGTGAAGTATTAAGAAAGGTGATCGTGATATTATGAGTAAGCAGATATTATTAAGACATAAAACTTAGCATTAGATTTGGTTGTTGGGCGTTCTCATTGAAGGTGAGCCGTACACGTGTACTTAGATTACGTGAGCAAAGCTATGTTTTGGGTTTATTTTGTCTCAATTGTGGACAACTGGGGACAGAGAAGAATTTGATTTTTTCAAAATCCAAAGGTCCAAATCATTCATTTTACAGGCATAAAACTAAGTAAGAGGTTCATTTTCTTTTAACTATTTATAAATTCAAAATTTGATGGTGAAACGAATCGAAAATAATATCTCAGAGCGAAAACAATCGAAATGACGTCATGCAGCGAAACACATCGAAAATAACTCATGGGTTGAACGTGTCGAAAATGACGTCCCCGAACGAAACATGTCGAAAATGACGTATGTCAAAATCGACCAAAAATAATAATATGTGACGAAACAAGTCAAAAACAGCAATAATAAAATAATAATATGTGACGAAACAGGTCAAAAACAGCAAAAATATAGGGTTTCTTGTGATGTACAATACTTTATTGAAATATGAATAATTTGAGTCAAAAAATAAATATTCGACAGCAAACCCATGAAACTTGGAACAGCCAATTTCTTTTTTACACTAAACTGCAGTTATTTTTATTCAAATCACCAAAATATAGATAATAATATCAATAAAAATATACAATAATCTTGGAATTGTTAAAACTCACATTTAGCATCAACATTTTCTAGAAAAACAAAATTTATTGCGTCACTCAAGATCAAGCAGTTGAGTCGTTGACATCAGCATCTCTTCGCCAATCTCACAAAGCCCCTTATATATACAAACTAATTAACAACATTAAAAATAATTTTTCTATATTACTTAAAAAGATCATTGTATCCCTCCCATCACCTCTATATTAAATTTAATAGTAATATTAAACATTCAACAACAACAAACTTTGAAAAATAAACTTAAAATATTAAATTAAAGGAACAATTGATCTTCAAAAAAAGTCTCTCCTAAAGGAAATATCCGATGGACCTTCGGACGGCCGATCGGGACCGTTGTCGGTAGACCTTGGTGGCTGATCTGCTTTTTTTTTTCTTTTTCACGCTAGGTCCTCCGACCTACTTTCCGATGTGCCATCGTCGTCGGCAGGACAAATTTTTTTTCTTTTTTTTTTCACCGGGCGCCAATAGACCTACGGCAACCGACCAGTTTTATTTTTCTTTTTTCACGGTAGGCCCATCGGCCTGTTTTCCGACGGGACCGCCGCCAGTCGAAATCCAACGGCCGACCAACGTTTTTTCCTCTTAACGGCAGGCTGTCGCCCACTCATTTTTCTTTTTTGGAGCCTGTCGGCATGCTTTCCGACAGTCGATCAATTTTTTTTTAACGTTAGGCCCGACAACCGTGGATAAATTTTTCGGGAACCAACATATTTTTTTTAAACAAAATAAAATGATAATTTAATTATTTCAATTCATTTATAGTGCCATTATACTATTATAATACGGATTATCTACTAGAGAATGGAATTTAATAAAACAACCTAATGAACTAACACCCACCAACATTTGGGCTTATTTCTTTTTTAAAAATACATAAACACCCCACATATAAGCTAAGTTAATAAATACATGGATCTCTCTCCACTAAATCTAATTAAACTATTTAATACTAATTTTCTTTTATTTCACTTGTGTTCCCCATCAGAGAGTAACAAGGAGTCCAGCCGCTATTAATAACAGAAATAACTAAATTTAAAAGGGTGAAAGCAGTGATGTATATAATATAGCTACGAAAAACAAGATGAATGAAGAGTAGTCGTAGATATCTCCAAAACTAAGACAAAACTTAACTACCAATAGTCACCACAAGAACTGATACCGAAAGACTTACGCCTAGTCGTTTGGAGCTTACGCCTTACTTTATGCCAGGCAAACGCCAAGGCTTACATCTCCGCCTTTTTAAAAATTGGTTCCATCACTTCTTATCTTCGAGTTATCCTTAGAAATCCCACATAAATCATATAACAGTAATTACAATCTTCGAACGGACCAGCTATCGACTCCAGTTCATGCAATATTTGCCTCTGCATGGACTGCCAATTTCACTTTCTCATGCCTAAGACATGCAGTTAACAATGCGGACGAAATAGATACATCGGGTTCTATAGGCATACCTCTTACGAAATCAAATGCTTCATTAATTTTCCATGAATGACCATAAAGATTCGCCATGGCAACATAATGGTCCAAACATTTTCTTCTTTTTTTTCTTCTTTTTTCTCTCTATCTCTTTTTTCCGCTCTTTTCGAAAGTCCCTTTATTGTACATTCTCCTGGCATATATATAGGCAATGTCAGCCATTCGTGAGATGACAGCAGGAAAATTCAGGTGAATATGCTGATGACATTTGTCACAATGTGGTGACTTCTTCGACATGTGTCACCTTCTTAAGTTTGCTTTGGGAAGGGACATGACAGCCCTCTTTTATTGTCCTGTCTGCCTGTTCTTCGGGCTGGCGATACTTATCTGTCGCGACCGACAATGGGGTCGGCCCTCGAGCTTCCCGCTATTCTGGTCGGTCTTATTTATGATTATGGTTCGGAGCGTATTCATATAGGGTCTGCTCGGTCCTTCTAGGTCGGATTCCGGGTCGGTTCTAATGTCTCTGCCCAGTCCGGTTTTTTTGTGAGCCCGAGAGACAATCGGGTCTATGCCCGGTTCGGCTCCAGGATCTGCTCGGCTGGTCGGCTGCCTGGAGCGCTTAAGTGGATGCCAAGGTGGATCGACTACCAACAAGGGCCCCCGAGTCCAGGGCCGTGCCGGGTTGGCCGGTGCTGGAATCGTTTCAGATTGAGGTCGATCCGGTTTGGGGGTGGATAAGATCTCTTGAAGGGACGTATCTTCGAGAGTCGTGTCGATTTGACTTCGGGGTCTTCAAGAGTCATAGTAAGGGGGACGCGTGGCGGGACGTAATTCGTCGTTGTGTTTCACGCGTCTTTGATCTTCGTGATGATTCATTATGAATCGCCGCTTCGTGTGCTTTCGCATTTAATGCCCCTTTTTCATCCTATAAATATAGAGAGCCTTCTTCTCTATTGCTTCTTTCGCCATTTTTACGTGTTGTTGCAGAGAAAGATTTTTTCCGGCAATTTTTCTTCTTCTCCGATTTCACAGACTTTCCCGGTAAGCTTGCTTTTCCTCCGCTTTTTCCTATTTTATGATGTCGGAGCGGAGGGATACGGCGGAGGAGTTGGCTGTGTCTCCGGACCGTACGGGAGTGGCGGATCTGCCGATGGGTGATGTTCCCGTTGACTGGAGCGACGAGGATGGCGGCGAGGTCGGGAGATCGCCGGATTCTGGAGATGCAGATTCTGGAGACGTGGAGGTGGTGATGCCGTTGACGGCGGTTGGTGAGACTTGGGCCTGGGTTCGGCCTCGGCCGTCTCCTTTTGTTGAGGCGGAATGGGATTCGGCCTCGATACGCAGCACGGTCACCGATGGGCAGTTGGAGGCTTGGCGGGGGCGATTTATGATACCCGCGGTGGTGCAGATGTTTGTTCCGAATCCAGAGGAGGGACCTCACACCCCTCCTGTTGGCTGCACGGCGGTGTATTACCGCTTCCTGTTGTCCGGGCTGAGGTTTCCGCTTCCGTTGGTACTCTCCCGGTGGTTAAGGCAGTGAGGCCTTTGTGTTGCCCAAATTCATCCGAATTCTTGGGCTCGGATGGTGGGTCTTTTGATCCTTTTCAGTCAACATGGCTGGACCGAGCCCAATTTTGAAGAGATTAACAGTCTCTTCCTATGGAGGTCGGTCGGCCGATCTGGTTCTGGCTGGTTTTACTTGACAGCCCGACACGCGATGTATAAAGAATTGGTGGATGTGCCGGAGACCATACATAGTTGGAAAGAACAGTGGTTCTATGTAGGGGGGCCGTGGATGAGCTCGGTTGATGAGTGGGAACCTGGCGTAATAGACGCCGAGCTTTGGGTCCCAGAACACTTCATTGCTAAAATGAGTAAGTGTCGTGTTCTCTTATTGCTGTTCCTTTTTTGTCTAACGCTCATAATTTATTGTTTGTGCAGAACGTATCCCGGCTTCAGAGACTTCCTCCTTGTTTGACGACCGGGTTGAACAGCTCTTGGACCTTCTTGCCGATCGGAGGAAGTCGTATCTTCTGGTTACTGAGGATAATCTTTGGGCCGCGGGACTTCGATCAACTAACCCGAGCAGAATGTCTTCGTCAGGTAGCTCCTTTTTTTTTTTTTAACATATCTTCCTTATTCAGTCCCTAGGAGCAGGAGTTCGTCGGGACGGAAAGAGACGCCTGCGCAGCGGGCGGCGAGGCTGGCTGCCGAGGCCGCCGAGCGTTGGGAGCGCGCGGGCAAGCGGAAGAGAGTAGAGACCGGGCCTGAGGATAGCGTGACCAGGGCCGAGGGTTTCCCCATTCCTGAGATTGCTGTGCCCGCCCCGAGCCCTGTACGGACGGGCCGTGCGAAGGGTAAGGAGCCCGTGATTGATTTGGAGGGCCACTATCTCCCGGTGAATAAGGATCGGGAAGAACCTTGTGCCCAGATGAAGGGGCGGCGACTGCGTTGGTTCCTTGACTACATCCGGGCAGCCACCCCAACCGCCGAGATGCTCGACCGAGTCCCTCCAGCGGTGGTTGAGTCCAGCCATGTCCCCATTTTGGGTTGGACGCTGAAAATGGAGATGGTGACCAACGACATGGGTCCGGATGAGCTGATCCAATTTGGAAATGCTATTTTGGGCCGGGCGTTATGCACCTATGTGAAGGCCGCTGGGGAGCTGACGGCCTTGGTTGAGAAACACAAAAAGGCAGAGGCCGATCTCAAGGCCTTACAGGAGGAGCACCACCTCTGCCCTTCGCTTATCAAGTCTCTGGAGGAGGAGATGACCTCCCTGAAGGGTGAGATGGAGCTTCTGGAGAGCCGGGCTTTTGAGGCCAATATCTGGAAAGGGAAGGCCGACGAGATGGCCACGACGGTCGAGAAAGCGCAAAAACGGTGCCTGGACATCAGGGCCGAGCACGAGGCCTATTTGCACAGTACTAAGGCCCAGCTTGAGCAATTGACCGAGCGGGTCCAGACTTGTGAAGCTGCGGGTTATGCCAGGGGCCTTGCCGACGGGGCGGCTACTTTCCATAAGACACCCGAGTACGAGGAGTTGATCAACCTTAACTATGTCTCCACCTGCTACGAGATATTGGATCTCATGAAGGAAGGGAAGACAGT
This sequence comes from Orobanche coerulescens, assembly GCA_033398695.1. Classification (NCBI taxonomy): domain Eukaryota; kingdom Viridiplantae; phylum Streptophyta; class Magnoliopsida; order Lamiales; family Orobanchaceae; genus Orobanche; species Orobanche coerulescens. Next base: position 24,482,202 of record CM065812.1, read on the forward strand.
TGAGGAGGTCCAGGCCTATATAAAGTCTCAGGCGGCTGACCTGAAGATTGAAACTCTCGGAGATGATGAGCCGAAGGTCGCCGAGGTTGTCGAAGATCCGGTGGTGATCCCGTCTGGCGAAGGTGAAGGACAGTCTTCCCAGGCGGCCGGTCAGGATGACAGGGCCGAGTAGATTTTTGTTTTATTCTATGTATGGCCTGCGTGCCGTTTTTCCTTGAATTCCTTTGTATTCTGATATGGAACGGCTTATTTTGAATGAATGAAATCTTTTTATGGCCTTTGTTGCTTCTTTTTTTTTTTTTGTGTTTGGGCCCGGTTGGTCTGGCCGCTGTCTTTTCTGTTCGCCCTTTGTTGATTGTGCCGGACGGGCTGGTCTTGTGAGGTGCCGAGGCGAACTCGGACTTGTAGTGCCGGATGGGCCGGTCTTATGAGGTGCCGAGGTGAACTCGGACTTGTAGTGCCGGATGGGCCGGTCTTATGAGGTGCCGGGGCGAGCTCGGACTTTTAGTGCCGGATGGGCCGGTCTTATGAGATGCCGAGGCGAGCTCGGACTTATAGTGCCGGATGGGCCGGTCTTATAAGGTGCCGAGGCGAGCTCGGACTTTTAGTGCCGGATGGGCCGGTCTTATGAGATACCGAGGCGAGCTCGGACTTATAGTGCCGGATGGGCCGGTCTTATGAGGTGCCGAGGCGAACTCGGACTTATAGTGCCGGATGGGCCAGTCTTATGAGGTGCCGAGGCGAACTCGGACTTGTAGTGCCGGATGGGCTGGTCTTATGAGGTGCCGAGGCGAGCTCGGACTTTTAGTGCCGGATGGGCCGGTCTTATGAGATGCCGAGGCGAACTCGGACTTATAGTGCCGGATGGGCCGGTCTTATGAGGTGCCGAGGCGAACTCGGACTTGTAGTGCTGGATGGGCCGGTCTTATAAGATGCCGAGGCGAGCTCGGACTTATAGTGCCGGATGGGCCGGTCTTATGAGGTGCCGAGGCGAACTTGGACTTGTAGTGCCGGATGGGCCGGTCTTATAAGATGCCGAGGCGAGCTCGGACTTATAGTGCCGGATGGGCCGGTCTTATGAGGTACCGAGGCGAACTCGGACTTATAGTGCCGGATGGGCCGGTCTTATGAGGTGCCGAGGCGAACTCGGACTTGTAGTGCCGGAGGAGCCGGTCATTCGAGGTGCCGAGGCGAACTCGGTCTTATAGTGCATTTGATTTAGAGATGAAATAGAGTTGAATTTTATTGATTATACCTTCATAAGGACATGGCATTCAACGAATGAATTAATCCTTGGCCATTCATATATTCTAGCTAGCAAACTCTGTTCTGATGGGCTTTGTTACTTTTGTACGGCCCTTGTTACTTGGATTCAGGAGGTCCCGGGTTGGGCCCCAACGCTCGTTTAATAATGAGGTCTTCGACCTGGAAGCTTTGATGATGAACCTCGGGCGCTCTGTAGAAGATGTTCCGCCTTTCTGCTTGGTTTTGTTTTTGGGCGACGAGGTCCAGGTTCTTAGGGTCACATTGACCTTGTTCTTCGAAATGAATTCTCCGGTGGGCGTGTTCCAATCTCGATCAGGGTCGTCGTCTTATTGCCGGAGGTTACATCAAGTGGCGGACTGATGCATTGCCAAGTCTTCAGGGAGTTCTTCAGGCCGTGACCCTTTGCGTTTGTCGAGGCGGGTCTTGATGTACTGTTTCATAATTGTATTGATCACCTCGACTTGTCCGTTAGATTGTGAATCGTATGACATGGATAAGTCGCTCCGTATATGGAGGTCGTTGCCGAACACCGGAGATTCTTCCTTGTCGTGGTTATATCGGATATGATGGACTAAGGGGTCCTGAGTAACTTTCATACAAGATGGCTTATTTTTTGTTCAGTTGTCTGCACTAGTGGTTTGGCCCCGACCCGCTTTGGCAAAATAACCAATCGCGACGACTGCGTACCGTTACCTCAACTTTATCTTCTAGATGGGGGGCCCGAGCCGGGCCGAGGGATTTGACCCATCCGGGCTTCCTGGGTTCGTATCAGCCCCTACCCGAGAATCACTCCAAAGATAGTGAGGTTTAGCAAAATCAAGGGAGATGGCTACTTCCAGATCGGCCCGAAGGGCCTCCTGTTCCGATTTATAGTTGGCGGCTAGAAAACTTAAGCGAACGGTCGAGCAGAACAAACGCTGGCTGGGGCCGGCGAGGGCCATCCCTGCGCTTGTGTTCATGGGGCTAGTATGAGTACATAGACCAGCTCTACCGGGGCGCATCCGAGCTCGGCGTCAGACAGGCCGGATGTCAGACCGCGTTTTCCGATCAAGCGAAGGCGGTGCAGATTGCAGCGAGATTCTCCTTGGGTCGGCAGTTGCAGGATTGTTGGTAACTCGGTCGGTCAGGCCCCTCTTTCCTTATAGAGATTATTCCTTTGCTTATTTCAGTTTTGCCAACATGTTCCATTTTCTGCCCTTCCTTCGTCATATCGAATTCCGTATTTCACCGTTGGCACCGCTGTTTGGGCGTTTATGCGAAAAACTCCTTGGGCTCCAATGATTCCACCTGATCTTAGCCTAAGATTTGTCCAATAATGGTTTGAGTTCTCTCGCCTGCCTCCCAACAGATTATTCTTTCCGGATTACCAGGGTCTTTGCGAGGATCTGTCGGGAATTCCGAAGGAGTTTTCAGATATTATGGTGTATGTTGATTGCAACTTTAATTTGAAGGATACGAGGACTCTTTGAGAAATTTTCTAGATCTTTGAGCTACGCTCGATATCCTTCGAGTTATGACCTTTAAAAGGTCAGCCGAGTCGAGCAGGAACTCATGGTCACGATGGCTCCTGTGCTTTCAACTCCTACTTACGATGATTCCTATGCTTTCGACTCGTGGTTACGATGATTCCTATGCTTTCATCTCACCACTCCTTGGTGGGGGTGGTTATTCCTGGATGAACGCAAGGTATGCCAAAGTGCCCCACCAACAGGAACGGATTTCCCTTCTTTGTGGCGGGCTGATTATATTTAGAATTTGTAGTCATAGCTTGAGCGACTCGCTCAAGCTCCCGAAGGTTCGCCCCCCTTCTTCTAGCGCCAATCTGTTGACGTCTGGTTTGGTCAACATCACGTGTGCTGATTAAGATGAATGAATCGAAGCCACGTAGAAAGTAAAATAACAAAAAGGAAGGTGTTTGATCACTAAATTTTATTAATGACCTTTGTGGTAGAGTAGGACCGGGCAGGATAATTTACTCCGGTCTATCTGGATGCTTGTTAATTACAAGTCTTATTTTCTTTTCTCTTTTTTCTCTTCTTTTTTCTCTCTATCTCTTTTTTCCGCTCTTTTCGAAAGTCCCTTTATTGTACATTCTCCTGGCATATATATAGGCAATGTCAGCCATTCGTGAGATGACAGCAGGAAGATTCAGGTGAATATGCTGATGACATTTGTCACAATGTGGTGGCTTCTTCGACATGTGTCACCTTCTTAAGTTTGCTTTGGGAAGGGACATGACAGCCCTCTTTTATTGTCCTGTCTGCCTGTTCTTCGGGCTGGCGATACTTATCTGTCGCGACCGACAACGGGGTCGGCCCTCGAGCTTCCCGCTATTCTGGTCGGTCTTATTTATGATTATGGTTCGGAGCGTATTCATATAGGGTCTGCTCGGTCCTTCTAGGCCGGATTCCGGGTCGGTTCTAATGTCTCTGCCCGGTCTGGTTTTTTTGTGAGCCCGAGAGACAATCGGGTCTATGCCCAGTTCGGCTCTAGGATCTGCTCGGCTGGTCGGCTGCCTGGAGCGCTTAAGTGGATGCCAAGGTGGATCGACTACCAACAAGATTATCACATTCAGGTAATATGCTCAAAGTAGTAACGTAATTAGGCTTACACCAAAAGACTGCATTTTCAAGAAAAATCTCCAAGCTTCATCTTTCTGGGCAAGATTCAAGTACCTGGCGATGAGGGTGTTCCACGATGAAGTGTCCTGGCACGTATGAAAAAGATCCAGAGCTTGATCCTCGTTTCCATTTCGAATGTACCCTGTTATTATTACATTCAATGTGACAACGTTTTGGCAATAAAAATCTGATTTTGCATTTGTTTGAAGAGATCATGCGCAATGAAGTACATATCGATGAGTGAATTCCCCACAAGCACCATCATCAACATATCCCAACTTTATCGCAACCGAATGAATTTCTTTCCTTTTCTTACATCATTTCCGGACGACAAGCTGTTAAAGCACTCATGATCGTAACACCATTCGGCTCAACCCCAACTATGAGTTCTTTTTGCATCAACTCAAACAATTTTTGTGCCTCATTTGTCTTGCCCGGTCGACAATACCCATGATTATTGCATGTCAAGAAACTATCTTTCACTTCCATTCTTTGAAAGAACCTCTTTGCAGAACTAAACCACACATATTTAGCATAAATAGTAAGAATCGAGTTACTCACGCGAAGTTCATTACTCATCTCTTGTTTGATCACCATCCCACGTGTCAATCTACTCGACTCCACATTCCCACAATTCCCACAAGCTTGTAAAATCTTTGGAAACAATAAATTATCCGGTACAACATGGCCATCCTCCATCATCGACAAAAGTATCTTTTTCATCCTTAAACTAGTTTAACTTTTACCTTTTCGTCCTTCAACTATTTTTCGTTACCTTTTCGTCCTTGAACTATTGATGAATGAATTATTACATGCTTCCGTCTATCTCCCATCCAACCCACCGTTAAACCCTTCCTTGCTGGCACCATGTTGGCATTTTTTGGCTTGTGTGGAGATGAAGACAAGTCAAACCCACACACAACGCACGTGAGTGGTGAGAATAGCAGCGGGTAAATTCCCCAGAGAGAGAAAGCGATTGGCGTTTAGAGAGAGAGAGAGAGAAAGCATTCCAAGAAGAATTATGTTTTTTTTTTCTAGGTTTCTTTCTCTGATATTGAAGAATCCGGTGATTTGGTGGTGTATGAACTTGCAATTAATGGTAAGATCTGTCTACTAGACTAAAATCTTGGGTAAGTTCGCAATGATTTATAACTTAATTGTTGTTTTGCAATATTAGGGTTATTTTTAATATCTTTTATAATTTGATAATTTGATTATGTTTAAAATTAGATTTCTTGTATGGATTATTCATCATCGTCGCGTGCTAGAGATACAAGAACTGACCAATTTAATGGGGGAATCATAAAGTTTTGGAATGAAGAGTGAAAGTGTAGGAGGCGTGCAATTGTTCGAATTTCCGAGTCTAAGAACAATCCAAACAAGTTATACTACAAGTGTGAGCACGGATCTTGCAATTTTTACAAGTTTTGGGAGCCAGGAAATGGAGATATCGATTGGTCTGCAGCTGGTTACAAAACAGGGGATAATGGACAACAACAATTAGAGGAAATAAGGGCTCTTGGAAGTGGAGTGCAATCTGGAATGCAAACATTGCAGCTGGGAATGCAAGGATTGACAAGTGTTGTTGGAGGAATGAAGATGGTGCTTATGATGTGTTTTGTATTTGTATTATCAGTTTGTTGGGAGTGTTTTTACTTGCAATGAAGTGATGATAAGGTTTAGTGTTTTGTAATGAAGATAATGGTTTTATAACATGTAATAGACCTATATATTTTGGTGTACTATATGTGTAATGGAGACATGGGTAATATTATTATGGTTTAATCCAATTGATTGAAAGATTTAGTGTTTTACATTGTCCAAAAACCATACATCATTACCATTTCATAAAACCAAATAACTTACACTTGAGATGAAGAAATAATGTTGTCCAAAAACTACCATACTTAATGGTGTTCCCAAATACATAATTGTGTTTCAAAGAACACTGTCCAAAAACCATGTTCAAAACGGGGAATCCCACACCCTTTACTAAATTCAAAAGACAATAACATAATCAAATATGCAAACAAAGACTTGCAAAGTTTGCCTAAGTTTGAAACATGGACAAAAAAATAACATTCTTGCACAGGTACACCAACCAACTGAACATACAACAACAAAATATAATTAAACCCCACTTATTTTCTTCTTGGTCTTAGATTGTTGTTGTAAAGAGTCAGATGTGATGAGGCTTCTTGCCCTCTTTGTAAATGATGCCTCAAGACCATTGGTACTGGATGTCATACTCACCTACATTTTGCCAATAAGTAAGGCAAAATTTAATTGATAGCATATGGGTGGGTCAAAAATAAATAAATGCCTTTATTAAAATCTTACCCCACTTGCAGCATGAGGAGGCACATGTCCTTGTCCTTCCCTACCCATTCATAGCCCTAAACATATGCCCATAGCACCTAAGATATGTCTCACCACTTAAGCATTCATAAACATAGTCCTCTGGATCCCTTCTCATCAAAGAAATGGCAGACACAACATGGCAACATGGAATGCCATTAAGTTGCCAAGCCCTGCAAGTACAAGTCCATCTAGTTAGGTCCACAACTGTTCCCCCTCTTGAACCCCCTACCTCAAATTCCATATGACCTACTCATAATGAAAATACTCTATGCCCAAATCTCCTACCCTCTAATAATCTCTTGTACATGTTATCCATTTTCTCTTTGATCCTAAATGCCAACTGGTGCCTAATTGCTTCTAACATACGGATGAGCGGTTTATACCTGTCATAAATTCATAAATTAAATTAGTAGAGAAACAAAATCACTAGATATAGATAAAGTTCAAGTTTTAAATAATTCAATTCATACCTGGCATCTAAAATCCAGTTATTAAAGCTTTCACACATGTTGTTATCAACTGAGTCAACAATGCAATCAGTAGGAAAAAAAGCCTTACTCCATCGAGATGGATCCTTATCCATTAATTGTTTGTAAGCATTTTCAGATGGAACTTTAATCTTCTCCATATTTGTCTTGAACTGGTCCTCTATTGTTGATTTTGCTGCTGCCCAGAAGTACCTTCTATAGTTTAATCCTGTGAAACCTCTCTTCCTAAAGTTAGCATAAATATGTCTTGCACAGTTCATATGATAGATTGTAGGAAAGAGATCTTTTACATCAATTTCTAGGCCCTGAAATGTATACTATAAGAGAATTAAATGAAATACTTGAGAAAAAAAAACACAAATATTTAGAATTCACAGAGAAAACAGATTACCTTTTGCTGATCAGACATTATAGTCTATCCATCTCCATCTCCATCTCCCATGCCTATGTCCCTCGCAACCAAGTTAAGGAACCACCTCCAAATGTGTTGGTCTTCCTTCTCAAATGCTGCCCATGCAATTGGAAACATCTGATTATTAGCATCCCTTCCCATAGCTACTAAAAGTTCACCTTTTATCCAAGTTTTTAGAAAGCATCCATCAACCCCAACAAATTTCCTACAACCTTCAACAAATCCCCTCTTAATTGCTTCAAAATATATGTAAAATCTTCTGAATTCTGGAGGCCCTTCAAGACAATTGTACTTCTTGGATTTGATCTTGCCAATTCATTCACATAATTCCAAATGTGGATTTTTTGGTATAATTTCACCTTAAAAGTTTGCTCATTGCCTTCATAACTTGCATATAAAGACCATGGACAATCAGTGCATTTAGCTTGAATCCTCACTTTATCATTTTTTTTAAAACAAATGGGATACCTATGTTTTGCAGCGTAATTTGATGTTTCAACTGTGCAGGTACTTCGAATATCATATTCACATAAAAGTCAAAGTTTTTAATATCAACATTTGGATTGAAGTGTATCTCCTCAGCTGTTTTGATCTAGGCTTTTTAACCCAATCTTCTTCATCACTACTACTCACTGGAATAAAATCAGAGTCAGAATTTCCCCCATCATCATCACTCTTCCATGGTTGAAATTGACCTCCAATGTTAAAGTCATTTGACTGATACACAGCAGCCCTACCAATACCAATTACATTGGAACTATTCCCACCACTCACATTTTCATTTTGTTGCTGACCCATAATGTTGTCACCATTATCATTCAACATAGCTTCAATCTCTTCCCTAGCTTCTTTTCTACTTGCAGCTGCTGCCTCTTTATTAGTTCTATATTCATCGTCATCTGTTATGGCATCATCATCACTATCATCAACTACATCAGTATCATCTCCATTATCACTTTCATCATCACTCCCATTATCATTCACATCAACAAAACTATTAACATTCTCATCACCAATCCCATTGTCATTTCCATCAACATTCATATTATCATTTTGATTTATATTCAACCCACCACCATCATTTGTCATGCACTTAGAAGCTAGAGTATCGATTTCATACGCATAATCAGTCCACCATGTATCATTATCCATGTTCTCTCCATTATTATTGTTAGAATTGGGGTCATTCACATCATCAACTTGATCCATAAAACCATCATCAAGTATATCATTCAAACTTGAAATGACATCAGCATTACCATCTATAGTGTGGAAAAATGAAAAACGTATATATATAATGCTAAAAAAGAAATCTTAACTATCATAAAGAATGCAGATGGATAGATATATAAACCAAAAGCAAAATCAAAATGGCAAAATATCATAGAAAGAAACCTAGAAAAAAAACCCTAATTCTTCAATTTTTAAACCAAATCAATCAAAAAATTACTCAATAACAGTCAATCAATGGATAAACTTACTCGACTCTCTAATCGCCAATCACTTTCTCTCTCTGGGGAATTTACCTGCTTCTATTCTAACCACTCACGTGCGTTGTGCGTGGGTTTGACTTGTCTTCATCTCCACACGAGCCAAAAAATGCCAACATGGTGCCAGCAAGGAAGGGTTTAACGGTGAGTTGGATGGAAGATAGACGGAAGGATGTAATAATCCATTCATCAATAGTTCAAGGACGAAAAGGTAACGAAAAATAGTTGAAGAATGAAAAGGTAAAACTTAAACTAGTTTAAGGACGAAAAAGGTACTTTTGTCCTCCATCATCAAACAAAGTTACAAAATAGCTCCACTACGTCTCCCCACATCCTCTTTGTTGAACCATGTGTACAATCCCTTCTGCAGTTACCGTCCATGGTACACCCCCATGTAGTGCATCCCCTGCCGGATGTACTACACGTGGCATGCATAGACGGTGCAGATTGATGCACTAGATGGAGCATCGATCTGCACCGTCCATGCACGCCACGTGTAGTGCATCCGGCAGGGGATGCACTACATGGGTGTGTACCATGGACCCAACCCCTTCTGCACATATCACCAAACACTACAAAGGCATCATCTAAAGACCCACAATTTGCAAATATACCGACCAACTTGTTCTGAAGAAACGGGTCGGGTTGTGTGATCAAACTTCTTGAGACGGGCATGGAGCTTGTAACGCAAGTCGAGTGATTGGAGTCTATACATGATTCTATCAGTTGAGAGAAAGTTCTGCGCCTCACCGTGGAGCCGCAGGACTCTTAGAGATAGAATGGCTCAGCTCCGCTCAGGCGGCCGAGTTTACCGAGCCGCTTCAAGTAGGCAGTGAGTCTTCATAGGGTTTTTCTGGAATAAGCTTTGGATTTTAGAGGGGTTTCTATGAATCTTGAGGGTAAAATCGTTTTGCAGATGAGCAGGACTGTTCTTTTTCCGATTTTTCTATTTGAATGCTTTTGTTGTTGATTGAAAGAACGAATAATTAAAAAAACAAAGTTCTAAGCCCCGGGGCTTCCACTTCAAGTAGGACACCCGAGTTCGAGTTCATCTGTGGACAAGAATTTTTATGGGTTTATGATCCTTCGACAGTGTAGGAGACCAGATCTCGGTGGGGGACCCTGCAGTTGGATTTGAGGGATCCAGCATGGAGCAATCACTTGGGATGACTCCTTGTGCACGGTAGTTGAGGATATTTAAGAACCTGGGAGCCAGATACACATCTTGCAATTTAACTGATAGCAGTTCTGTGGGGCTAGGACTGTTATTCCGATGACTAGTAAGGTCTAAGTTTAGAACCTCGGTATCAAAACAAAAAATTCTGCAAATTATATAAATTATCCTCCCAAAGTTTGATATTTATGTTTATAAGGGATAGAACTGGTCAGTGGGCCGAGCTGGCCAAATCCATGGGGTTGGGCTATTTTTTGTAGGAAAATCATTAAGGCTTTCCTATCCTCTGAAATTTCCAACCAACTTCCTTACAATCACTAATCTCATAACCCCTCCTCTTCCAAAAAATCCCTAATCTCCCAAAGATCCTCAACATTTCGATTTGTCAGTTCCGATTTTCAGTAGCGATGAAGAACCGATTGTATTGAGAAAATGGGGAATTTTCAATTGCAAAATTCTTCAGAATTGGAGGACTAGAAATTGCAAGTTTAGATTAAGAGGAAAAAATGTCAAGATTTGGCAAAAAGTGCTAACCTTTTTTTTTTGTTAAGTGGGCAGGTTGGATTAGCTCAATCCAGGACTAGTGCAACCCATTATTATATCAAGCCAGTTTCGGTCTGGATTCTTGCAAGCTGAACCTAGCCCAGCCCAACTTGGACAATTTGTTAATTAGAACTTTCAATAATATTTCCTGAAGAATTATATGCTAATTGTTGTAAAATCGGATATTTTATCACTTCACAATATATATTTATATATATTGTAATATATATTGCTACAATATAAGCATAAAGGAGGATGAAAGAAGATGAAGAAATTGAGCTTTTATTAGAATGAATTGTGTCTACAAAGCTCTACCAAAGAGCTCTATTTATAGCTCAAGTTTACATGATATACAACAAATTAATATTATTTATTATACAACATAATTGTCTTTATATTAGATATTTCAATCCAATAATTGATTGAATTATTGATTGTTGATCCCACATACCATTATTGATGATATTATAACACTCCTCCTTTGAAATATCTTATATCATGATATCTCATTTGGGAGCATCACAAGCTGCCTCGTTAAAAACCTTATTAAGAAAAATCCAGTGGGATAAAAACTTAATAAGGGAAAAAGAAATCTGATTGTATGCTCCTCAACCTCAAGATGGGTAGTTCTTCTTTAAAGATCTCGAAGATGATGCATTCTAATATTCTGAATGTGTTTCTTGAAAACATTCGTAGGGAGTGATTTTGTGAAGAGATCTGCCGTATTATCACAAGATCGAATATATTAGATGTCGATCTCTTTATTTCTTTCAAGTTCCTGAGTGAATGCGAAGAACTTTGGGGGGATATGTTTGGTTTTATCACTTTTGATGTAGCCTTCCTTCATTTGAGTAACACATGCAGAGTTGTCCTCGTATACTATTGTTGGTCCGTTATCGACTGGCATGCCTGATGTTTCTTGAATATGTTGTGTTACTGATCTTAACCATCTACATTCTTTACTTGCTTCATGAAGAGCTATTATCTCAGTATAGTTTGAGGAAGTAGTCACGATTGTCTGTTTTTTAGATCTCCAGGATATTGCAGTTCCTCCATATGTGAATACATATCCAATTTGTGACTTAGAATTATGTGGATCAGATAGATGACCTGCATCTGCATAGCCAAGTAAAACTGGTTTTGCATTGTTAGAATAAAACAAACCAAGATCAATCGTACCTCGTAGATATCTGAATATATGTTTTATTCCGTTTCAATGCCTCTTTGTAGGACATGAACTGAATCTTGCTAGTAAATTTACTGCAAAAGCTATATCCGGCCGTGTACAATTAGCAAGATACAATAAGGCTCCAATTGCGCTAAGGTATGGTATTTCAGGACCACCTTCCTCTTCATTTTCTTCCTTTGGTCTGAATGGATCCTTTTCAATATTAAGTGTTCTGCCGACCATTGGGGTACTCAAAGGTGTTGATTTGTCCATGTGGAATCTTTTCAATACCCTTTCTGTATAATTTGATTGGTATACTAATATTCCATTTTTAGTATGTTCCATTTGTAGACCAAGGCAGAATTTTGTTTTTCCCAAATCTTTCATTTCAAATTCTTTCTTTAAGTAATTCATTGCTTCCAAAATTTCTGCATTAGTTCCAATGATATTCAAATCATCAACATAGACAGCAATGATTACAAATCTGGATGTTGTTTTTTTTATAAAAACACAAGGGCAAATAGGTTTATTCACATAGCCTTCTTTAATCAAATATTCACTTAATCTGTTATACCACATGAGTCCAGATTGTTTTAACCTATATAAAGATCTCTGCAATTTAATTGTATAAATTTCTCTGGGTTTCGATGCTTCAGGCAGCTTAAATCCTTCAAGAATTTTCACATATATATCAGTATCAAGTGATCCATATAAATATGCTGTAACAACATCAATGAGATGCATATTAAGATTATAAGATACCGATAAACTAATTAAATAACGAAAAGTAATGGCATCCATAACAGGGAAATATGTTACCTCATAATCAATCCCAGGTCTTTGTGAAAAACCTTGTGCAACAAGACGAGCCTTGTATGTTACAATCTGGTTTTTCTCATTTCGTTTCCTTACAAAGACCCATTTAAACCCAACAGGTTTCACATTACTGGGTGTGACAACAATCGGTCCAAACACTTTTCGTTTTCTAAGAGAATTTAGTTCGGCATCTATTGCATCTTTCCATTTTGGCCAATCAGGTCTATTTTGACATTCAAATATAGATATGGGTTCAGGATCGTCATCTCCAATTATTATATCACACGCAATGGTGTATGCAAATATCTCATCAATGTGATTATTTCTCCTGTTCCATAAATTCCCCGTATTAATATAATTAATAGATATCTCGAGATCATTTGTATTTTCAGTTTCATTTTCATTGACCTCCTTATTTGCCTCAACTTGTGTTTCAACATGATCATATTTTTCATCATTTTGTGCTTCTTTAGCACATTCATTTATATTGGCTATTTTTCTTTTCCGGGGATTTTTATCTTAGGAACCAAGAGGCCTTCCACGCTTTAAGCGTGCTTTAGATGTACTTCTATTTTCATTTTCTTTTGGAATTTCAATCTGAGCAGGAGTATTAACAGCTGGTATATGTGACTTTGTCACTCTTTTCATATCAGTAAATGTATCTGGCAATTCATTTGCCAAACCTTGTAAATGTACAATTTTTCTTACATTTTCTTCCTATAATTTTGTATATGGATCCAAATGTAATAATGATGGTACATACCATGTTATGTCCTTTTCCAACTGTTTATTACCTCCCCTTAAGGTTGGGAATCCCATCTCATCAAAATGACAATCAGCAAATCTTGCTTGAAAAACATCACCTGTTAGAGGTTCAAGATATCTAATAATAGAGGGTGAGTCATACCTGTTGTGCGGCGATTTATACGCCTCGAGGACGATCGACATGATGGTCAGAAGCCAACCAAAGAAGATAGACGCTGGGCAGTGTTGCGATATTTCCTACACGCAAGTGCACGTCATCGTTTACAAGTAATAAAGTGATAAGTAGAGTATCGTTCCCACGAGGATTGAATCTCTAACTACCGATTTTTTCGTATTCCAATTTTATCTGAACAATCGAATTTGGGTTTTGCGATTAATAGCTAGAAGAATTACTAAAAGACTAAGCAGTAGAAAACAATATCTTGGATAAAAGAAATAAAATGATGAATAAGTCTAGGGTTCTGAATCCACCTTTGTTTATCCGAATTTACTCTCGATTATCCGTAATAAATAATTTTCCCAATTTATTGAAGGCGGAGATTGCTAATATACTCTACCGCCTCTCCCGAGGTCAATAGATTTATCTAAAGGCGAATAACGCACTCTATCCCTAGGTGAATTAATTCGTCGATAGGCAAAAATCATGAAATCTCCTAAAGGCCACGTAGTTCCTATGAGTATATTCCTATCTCACAGAATAAAACGGTCCTCACCAATAGTTCCTCACCAAATCTCCTCTCCCGATTCGAAGTGAATGATTAAATCAATACAACTATTGGCCAGATAATTGCAAGCATTAAACATAATTGGGAAAACTCAATACAAAGGTAATAAATTGGATAATCTCAATCAATTCGTCAAAACAAAGGTTTCATCAAAACCCTAGATTAGGGCTTTAGCCTGACATACTAAAAACTGAAAATATAGAATAAATAAACGAAAGCATAAAATTCAAACGCAGATGAAGCGCGAATTCCTCCGTTCTTCAGCTTCCGCCTTCTGCCCTTGAATTCTTCTGCTTCCCTCTTCTTCTGCCGTCTCCAAGCTTAAGCTCTCAAAGGTTAAAAATCCCCAAGATTCCAAGATGATTTAATTAGGGTCTTAAACCCTATTTATAGCTCAGACATCAGCAAATCGCGTCCGTATTAGTCGGTCGAAATCAAGCTTCAAACAGCTCAAAATCCGCGGGCATACACAAACCGCCAAGTGTGCCGCGGCTCACTAAACTTGTCTTTGCGGCACATCGCCTTGGTGAATGCCCAGGCGTTAATTAATTCTTTACGTGCGCGGCTCACTGGCCGTGTGCGCGACACAGTTACTCGCCTTCTTTGGTGTCTTCTGTGCCGCGGCTCGGCTTCCTTGTGTCGCGGCTCGAGTCCAGCTTTTTGCTACCGCTTTGCCTCGTTTTAGCTTCCGGACTTCAATTTCCTGTCAATCATACAAAATTAAGCCATTAAAAGCTCATTTAGACAATTTCACTCACCAAAACACTACAAAATAATGATAAATAAGCGTATAAAAATACGCCTAACAAATACCCCCAAACTTAAGCCTTTGCTTGTCCTCAAGCAAAAAGAATTAAATTCAATAAAAGAATGTCGTGAATCATCGTGCAACTCATAGTGTTCAACCTAATTAATACTATCCTGTAATTCTCTCTACATACTACGAGTGTCATAAAAGCGAGCTGAACTCAGAATAATGATTCCGCAAAGTAATCAAATTCAGTCCTAATCACTCGTTCATGAAGAAATTCCAGCTCAAATATTAACAAAACGTGAGTCTAATCGACCGTCAATATGAAAGGCTAACACAACCAAGCTAGTTTGTCCCGTTCCACAGTCGAAAGGCACAATTTTCACGAGTTTCATAACAAATAAACCTCGGACAGTATCCCCTTATATATATGCTCAAGAATTTGATTCGAGTTGACCACTAGGTTAGGATCTCGGGATGTTTCATCGGGATAATCCTAGGGTGGAAACTCCATTCTCATGTATTGGAAAACTGTTTGACGTAAAAGACACTCATGGGGCACATGGATGCTTCTAGTTACTAAGTTCCCATCTACAGCGGAGAAACAACTCGAATATATAATTTCCGCATGTCTGAATCAAGGTTGCCGTTTTACGCGAGAGTAAACAGCGGGTCACGCGAATACCCCCGGTTACTAGGCTTCCTATCATTGGCACATGTGAAATATCTAAATCACTGGTCTAATCAGGGTTGTCGTTTTACGCGAGAGTAAACAGCGGGTCACGCGAATACCCCCGGTTACTAGACTTCCCATCATAGAACACATTATCTCGACTTTTAGGGAAAAACTGACCGACTCTAAACTCAATCTAAGTGCCAAAACGACTAAAGAAACAGTACGACTCTCTATCCGGAAAATGTAGCCAAACGTATTGATGGGGATTTAAAAACAAGTATGTATCGTCTCTTATCTGCCAAGACCTCTACAATGACGAAAAATTTCGGACCTAACTGAATACTAAGCAGAACAGAAATAACTGACTACAACTCGACTAAAACTCGACCGCTTCTTCAGAGAGAAAAACAGTGTCGTAACATCAGTATCACACAAATAGAAGCACGAAAAATTCACGAATAAAGAAAACTAAGACAAGCAAGGCTATCTAAAAAATTTTACGCAGGGTAATGAAAAGTGCAACGAAATAAAGTACAGCAAGAAAATAAAATACAGCAATGAATGTAGCAACTGAAAGTATTCACACCACATACTTATGACGTACATTGACCTCAATGGACTAAAAATGATATGCTATAAAAGTAAAAGGTCAAGTACTCCTCTCGATGCTTTCAGAGTGCCGGCATCGTCCGGTGAGGAGGGTGGTGTGGCTGGCCGGGCGGGCGCAATAAATGGCCCGTCGGGATGCATGATGTGGGCCGTCCATGCGGCGAGGTGCTCCTGATGATAAGCATCCCTCGCAGCAAGACGCCTCGCCGCTCGTCGGGCGGCCGTGAACTGCTCTCGCATCTCGGCTCTGGCGGCAGCAACAACGCTCTCCCGCTCCGCCCGCTGCTCCTCCCGTATGGCTGCCATCAAGCTCTCTCTCTCTCTCCTCATCTCATCTCTCTCTCTCCTCGTCTCCTCTCTCAGCTCCTCTCTCTCTCTCCTCAGCTCCTCTCTCTGCTCCTCTCTGGAATAAGTGGTCGTGGCCGGATCTTTTCATTGAATATCTTGTGAATTTCGGGGTCCGAAAATTGGTGCCCCTCCGCCTCGGCCCGACCACGAGAGGTCTCCCCTCGAGTGGGTGATGACTCGGTCCTATCTCTCTTGCTCAACTTCTTGGTTCTCGCCATAATCAGTCCTGAAAAGTAAGACACGAGGGTTTATTCACGCAACAATAATAACAATGTTCTACGCTCGGCTAAGGATGTTCAGTCAGAAATCCCGAGTTTAACAATTTAGCGCATACGTGAGAGAAGGATGAAATTGGACTTAAATGTTTAACCTGGATGTAAGGGTTGGGCTTGCTGTAAATTCAAAACGTATACGTTGCACGAAAATTCAAAACGATTGCTTTTTCAAAGAAAATTTTTCATTTAGGCAATTTATCAGACACCTTGAGGGCACAAGTTTACTTGAAGAATAAACATAGTTATAGCTCGATTCAACCCTCAAAAATCAAAACATAAGTCAATCATCATCAACTCAATACATTCAACACATTGATATTCCGATTTAACCATGAAAATTCGATAAAACTACCATGTTATTCTCTGAACAATCTTAAAACTTTCGAAGGAGAATAAGCATGTTCCATTCATTCAAAGAAAAAACAACTTCCAAAATAAATCATAAGCAAGTCAAGATTAAAGATTGAAACGTACCTTTTGAAGATTGCAAGAAAAATCGCAGGAAAAAACAATGGAAGAACGCTTCGGCCGGTCGCGCGCTGGGGAGGGAAGAAGAAAGGAAGAAGGCGTACTTGGAAATGCCGGACGCACGCGTGTTATATGTTACCTGGGCCTTTCAGATTCCATATAGTGTGCCGCGGCACAGCTAAAGTGAGCCGCGGCACAGGGTACAGTCCCTTTTGCCTGTGTTCTCGTTTTGTCGTGTGCCGCGGCTCAGATTTCGTGTGCCGCGGCTCATTGCTCAAGTGTGCCGTGGCTCATTTATGTCGTGCCGCGGCACAGGGTACAGTTGGTTTAGCCTCCCCTTGCGATTGATGTGTGCCGCGGCTCACAATACCTGTGCCGCGGCTCATACTTGATTTCTTCCACAGGACTTTCCTGCACAGAATTTTGAGAAGAGGACGTTAAAAACAAGAGGCAGAAGCAAATTGAAGCACAAAAATGATGAAAAATAAGAATCACGAATACAAGAAAAATAAAGAAATGCAAAAAATCTACAACTACGAACTCGGGTTGCCTCCCGAGAAGCGCTAAGTTTATAGTCTTCAGCCGGACCTATTGGAAAATATTAGTTCGCTTTTCGCAAACTCCATTTGGTTTCCGCCCCGTTCATCGAACCGTTCATATTTTTGTTAAAATTATGACCATTGGTCATTAGCAGTTCGACTTTCGGTTCGGTCATCAAATGTTATTTTCGAAAAGGTTTCGACGTGAATAACTTCCCGAAACACCCGGTTTTTCCATGACTAATTGTCCGCTTGGCTTCCGGCTCACTCTCCTCCTTTGCAATGATTTTCCTCATGTTCGAGGAACGCCACCCGGTCTACATCCTTCTTAAGACTTGGACCATTTAACACAAAATCTGAATTTTCCCACCGACGATGTTTTCGGTGCTTTCCTCTTTCAACAACATCCACACTTTCAATTTGTGACCCTTTATCAGCACTTCCGGGACATGGGAATGATTTGAATACTTGAAAAGTAACTTGCTCGTCTTGGACCCTCAGAGTTAACTCCCTCTTTTCCACGTCTATAAGGGTTCGGCCCGTCGCTAGAAATGGTCGTCCCAAGATGATTGGAATATTTTCATCTTCCTCCATGCCGAGTACGATGAAATCGGCCGGAAAGATGAACTTATCAACTTTAACTAAAACATCCTCGATCACTCCCCTCGGATACTTTATTGATCGATCCGCCAATTGTAAGGAGACTGTTGTTGGCTTGGCTTCCCCAATATTCAGCTTTTTGAAAATCGATAGAGGCATGAGGTTGATACTCGCACCAAGATCGCATAGTGCCTTATTAAATGAAAGATTCCCCATGGTGCACGGTATGTTCAAGCTTCCCGGATCTTTCAATTTAGGTGGGAGCTTCTTTTGAAGAATTGCACTGCACTCCTCTATCAAGGCAACCGTTTCAAACTCCTCAAGCTTTCTCTTCTTCGATAATATCTCTTTCATGAACTTGACATAACTCGGCACCTGTTCCAATGCATCGGCGAACGGAATATTTATGTGAAGCTTTTTGAACACATCAAGGAACTTAGAAAATTATTTGTCCGCCCTTCTTTGCTGTAGTCTCTGCGGAAACGGCACGGGGGGGACACATGTCTTCGAGTTATCCGGCTTCAAATCCTTCGACTCCTCTGGCTTTAAATCCTTCTCTTTACCCCGCTCGGGCTGATCCAGCACCTCTTTCCCGCTTCTCAAGCTGATTGCGTTTAGACTCTCTCTGGGATTTGTCTCTGTTGTACTCGGCAATGCTCCCTCCGGACGAGCTGTCAACACATTAGCAATTTGGCCCAGCTGGACCTCCAAATTCCGAATGGAAGCAGAATGATTTTGTAATGTAGCTTCCGTACGGGTCATAAATTGACTCGTATTTGCCACCAATTTTGCAACTGCTTCCTCGAGAGACACTTTGGGAGCGGGAGGGGGCTGCTGTTGATTCTGGGCGAACGGGGGCTGGTGTGAGTTCTGCCCGTTTCTCCATGAAAAGTTAGGATGATTGCGCCACCCCGGATTATAAGTATTGGAGTATGGGTTATTCGGCCGATTCCCACTTCCTACGAATTGAGCCTGCTCCATCTGATTTTGCTCGAACGGATTTCCAACTTGACATTCCGCGCTCGGGTGTGATCCGTTACACCAATTGCATGTCTCTATGGTAACGGGGGCTGGTGCGTGCGAAAATGCCTGGAGCTGTTGTGTCAAAGCGGCGACTTGAGCTGACAAAGTGGAAATCGGGTCATTGCTTGAAACTTCCATGACTCTCTTCGGTGTCAATCTTTCCGATGGCCATTGGTATGCGTTTTCGGCCATATCTTCCAAAAGCACGTGTGCCTCGGCCATAGATTTTCCCATGAAAGTCCCACCAGAGGCCGCATCCACGAGAGTGCGTGTAGAAGCACTCAAACCATTATAGAACGTATGAAGCTGAAGCCAATCAGGAATGCCGTGATGAGGGCATCTTCGTAGCAATTCTTTATATCGCTCCCATGCCTCGTGGAGCGATTCCATATCGTACTGACAAAAGGTGGTAATTTCGTTTCTCAACCTTGCCGTCTTAGCTGGTGGGAAAAATTTGGCAAGGAAGGCTTGCGCTAACCTCTCCCATGTTGTAATCGACCCCGGCGGTAAGGAATTTAACCAAAACTTTGCTTTATCCCTCAAAGAGAAAGGGAAAAGCCTCAATCGGATGGCATCGTCGGTGACACCATTAGTCTTGAATGTGTCGCATATCTCAAGGAAAGAAGCAATATGGGCATTCGGGTCGTCCTTCGGCAGTCCACAGAATGGGCTCGCCTGCACCATCTGAATAATGGCGGGCTTGATCTCAAAATTATTAGCTTGGATAGTGGGACGCCGAATTCCCGAAAAATTAGCGTTGACCTGCGGCATGGCATAATCTCGAAGAGCGAGTTCCGGTTGAACTTGCCGCACTTGGTTATCTCCTCCTTGGACTTCGATATTATCGGCCATGTTGACCGTCGTCTGCAACTCTCTTTTCTCCTTTTTGTTCCTTCTTAGAGTGCGCTCGAGCTCGGTATCCAAAGGTAGTAGGCCTTCGTTACCGAGTTTTCTCATGCACTACACGAAAGGTCCTGAAAGGAAAAACAAATAAACGAAATTAAATACACAAAAATAAAAATAAAACGTTCAAATTAAGACTGGAAATACTTAAATCGATATTAGAAAATTTCAATCCCCGGAAACGGCGCCAAAAACTTGTTGCGATATTTCCTACATGCAAGTGCACGTCATCGTTTACAAGTAATAAAGTTATAAGTAGAGTATCGTTCCCACGAGGATTGAATCTCTAACTACAGATTTTTTCGTATTCCAATTTTATCTGAACAATCGAATTTGGGTTTTGCGATTAATAGCTAAAAGAATTACTAAAAGACTAAGCAGTGGAAAACAATATCTTGGATAAAAGAAATCAAATGATGAATAAGTCTAGGGTTCTGAATCCACCTTAGTTTATCCGAATTTACTCTCGATTATCCGTAATAAATAATTTTCCCAATTTATTGAAGGCGGAGATTGCTAATATACTCTACCGCCTCTCCCGAGGTCAATAGATTTATCTAAAGGCGAATAACGCACTCTATCCCTAGGTGAATTAATTCGTCGATAGGCAAAAAGCATGAAATCTCCTAAAGGCCACGTAGTTCCTATGAGTATATTCCTATCTCACAGAATAAAACGGTCCTCACCAATAGTTCCTCACCAAATCTCCTCTCCCGATTCGAAGTGAATGATTAAATCAATACAACTATTGGCCAGATAATTGCAAGCATTAAACATAATTGGGAAAACTCAATACAAAGGTAATAAATTGGATAATCTCAATTCGTCAAAACAAAGGTTTCATCAAAACCCTAGATTAGGGCTTTAGCCTGACATACTAAAAACTGAAAATACAGAATAAATAAACGAAAGCATAAAATTCAAACGCAGATGAAGCGCTGATTCCTCCGTTCTTCAGCTTCCGCCTTCTGCCCTTGAATTCTTCTGCTTCCCTCTTCTTCTGCCGTCTCCAAGCTTAAGCTCTCAAAGGTTAAAAATCCCCAAGATTCTAAGATGATTTAATTAGGGTCTTAAACCCTATTTATAGCTCAGCACATCAGCAAATCGCGTCCGTATTAGTCGGTCGAAAACTGGCTTCGAAACAGCTCAAAATCCGCGCGGGCATACACAAACCGCCAAGTGTGCCGCGGCTCACTAAACCTGTGCCGCGGCACATCGCCTTCAGCTGAATGCCTGGGCGTTAATTAATTCTTCTGTGCCGCGGCTCACCTGGGCTGTGCCGCGGCACAGAGTACAGGTTACTCTGCCCTTCGGCTGGTGTCTTCCTGTGCCGCGGCTCAGCTTCCTTGTGTCGCGGCTCAGAGTCCAGTTTTGCCGTTTTCGCCCGTTTTTCCTCGTTTTAGCTTCCGGACTTCAATTTCCTGTCAATCATACAAAATTAAGGCATTAAAAGCTCATTTAGACAATTTCACTCACCAAAACACTACAAAATAATGATAAATAAGCGTATAAAAATACGCCTAACACGCAGGCACCTAGCGATCGACGTCCAGGGCGATCGTCTATAGACATCTGGCGATCGTCAGAGATATCTGATTATAGACGATCGTCCCATACCGCATGCGAATCCGACACCCGTCAGAGTCTTCGAAGACCGAATCTTGGACGAAGACCCACGTGCAGATCCACAAAAGGCGCCGCGAATTAAGGCCTTTGACCCCAGCCTGTCACCAACCTCGCACCTACCGACAGGCCCGCCGAAAGGTACAAAGTGGGTCCTCTCCAGACAACGACTCAGGATGCGTGCAGGCTCCTCATTAGCCCGCACAGCTGGCTGCCAGCCGCAGCCTCGGACTTTAAGAAAACAGTTCCACGTGACGGACGATCGCCCACATTATTCTAATATAGAATACGGCGGTCGCCCGCGATCGCCGGGGAGGACCCATCAACCTTTCCTACTATAAATAGTAAGCCTCCAACAGTGGCCTAGGCATATTGAAAATACAGTGGAAAACGTACAGAAAGAGAAACACACTCTCAAGAACAAAACACCAATAAGCAAGAACTCACAGAGCTTCATATCTGGTTCTTCCGGCAATCTTCACGCTCCATAGCTAAGATAACTAGAATCATTACACTCATTGTAATAGTATTCTAACATTGATATTTGTACTCAAAAGTATTCATATTAATAACATCTCGCGAGAGTATTCAAGCCCGGGATTAACAACCCCAGCAAATCTTGTGTTATTTATTTTCCCACGGAAGTGTTCTCGCATTTGTTTGTTACTCGACCATTCCAGCAATATCATCTCCGGATAATATTTTGGGTAACAACAATTAGCGCTAGAGGAAGGGGATCTTAACCTTCATTTTTTCCAACCATCTCGAAGAACACTCACTGTTCTCCGAGGCATATACTTGAAGAAACACTCACTGTTCTTCAAAAGAAAAACCTTCAGAGACATGACATCTGCCATGACTTCCAAAAGAGCCACCCTGCGGTCTGCCGGACATGTCATCCCGGCCGAGACCGAATCCCAGCCTACGGCGGAAAGTGACCGCGGCGACGCTAGACTCTCACTCCCGCCCCCGAGGGACGGTCCCAGCCTCTCACTCGATCAGTTCCAGACCACAGAACAGATTGAAGAGGCTATATCCATCCTCAGGGAGCGACGGAGGGCATGCGACTCGCCCACCATTACTCCGTCAGCCATCCACCGAGCAGGCAAGCAGAAGCTCAAGGGGGTATATGTTGAGAAATCGACAAAAAACACCGAGCCGCAGGAAAAAGCTCTCGTGAGGTGGGACGACTCCGTCTTCAGCCGCCTAGGGAGTGATCCCTCGTGGCGACCGGGCGTTCGGGCCCCAGCCGGGAGGCATCGGAGTCCGAATCCGTCACCAGGAGTTCGGCATATCCGACTCCCAGAAGACAAGCTGGCCAACGGGCCCCCGCTCGCCCAAGGACTGAGCCCATTGGCGGAGAACTCATCATCCACCATGGGGCCAGGGAATCTGTGCATGATCGCCTTGGATCGCGCTCCGGGAGCCAATCAGCGAGCAGTCAGGCTACGGCGATGGCCGCCATGCAGCGCCAGCTCCACGAAATGAAGGCGCTCCTAGAAACTAGGGCAAGCGCCAGGAGATCGATCGCTGGACCGAGTGAACCACTCGCGATCCAGATCGATCTCGCCCTAGTTCAACCGAAGATCACTCCCCCTCAAACACATCTATATGAGGGGAGATCGGACCCTGAGACCCATTTGAGCAAATTCCGGATTTACATGACCGGATGCGGAGCATCAGATGCGACGAAATGTCGAATGTTCCCATTGACACTGGGCAACCTCGCCCATAGGTGGTACATCTCACTACCACCTCGCTCGATCAATTGTTTTGAGAAGTTGGCGAACGACTTCACGTCATACTTCGCTGCTAAAGTTGCTCGGCCAGAAGGCCCCCACCGCATGATGAAAATCAGGCAGGGGAAGGACGAGCTCGATGAAGATTACATCGACCGGGTGGACGAAATAGTCCTCACCGGTGAGCCCATTAGCGACGAGATCGCTCTTTACTCAGTCCTAGGGGGATTCTACGACCACTCACCCATGTTCAGGCACCTTACAAAGGACATCCCCCCGACCTACTCGATTTTCCACACCAAGGCCGCTGATTTCCTGGCCAGGCAGAGGATGCTCACCCTCCGCTTGGGCGAAGGATCTTCCGGAGAAGGGAAGACGCTGTAACACCCCCAAGTTATTCAGGGTATATTACAGCGCCGTGAGCCCCGCCGTGGGACCCACAAGGCTATACATACGCGGAACTATAAACTTGACCGATAAGGTCTACATACAATAGAAAGAAAGACGATACAAATGGTATTCGAAACCATAAACAATGAAACCATATACATCACAATGGCCTGAAAGCCGAACAGCCCAAAGCTGTAAATCATCACAATACAGATCTCAAAGAAGCAAACCTGACTGTCGGACATACCCCTCGGCGTATGAACAACCAGTCGCAAATCGTCGGACATATCCAATACAACATGGACTACGAACGATCAATCAATAAAGCTCAAGAGGGACATCACAGTACGCCCGATCCGGAAATGTGTTCGTGCACATGTCCACCCCGTATACGGAATCCAGAATATACGTGTGACAATGTACCTAATTAGCCTCAAGAACTACGTCTCGTGTGCACAGTCCAATGCGGAAATATCCACGCATGACCATCGGGTGCCTGGCTAAAAATCTTACACATAACCAATCGTCACGCAGACATGATTCCAGATATGCCACGATACAACATGACAACGAAACTCAAGGGATAAAACATCCAATACGGATCATACGACTCACCAAGTGAACGATGACACACGAATAATGAAAGATCGACACGACCAACGATATTCAAAACAACCATCCTGGGATCAGAATTCCCTAAGGACCGATTAACACTAACAACGATCACAACACAACAATTCGGAAAATCCTCAACCCTCAACGATCACAAAATTACCGAGTTCACAAGAATAATAATGTGCTGCCTTGAATCGGTCAACACGACAATAATAATTCAACGGATGGGAATTATCATTGATAATCCCAATTCAATACTTCGATTACCGTAGAATGGCCAATCGATAACAATGATACAACGGATGAGAGTATCTTCAACAACGGATGGGAATTATCTTCGATAATCCCAATTCAATACCTCGATTACCCTAGAACGGTCAATCGATAATCAATGATACGATAGAATAGATGTCCATTTGTCTTAAACCGACCACCGAAACGGAGATGACAAAAGGATATATCAAATGTCCCCAATCGGTTAACGCAACATCATAGCAACAGATCCAATTCGATGACAAAGATTCAACGATGTCTCAGAACGACATTAATCGCGAATAATAATAATCGATACATCGATACCGCGAACCGGCTATCGATAGCAACTTTACCAACAAGTATCGTAATGCCTTGAACCGCCATTTACAAACAACAAGAACATTTGGCATAATTTGTCGACGGCGTCGTGTCAACCAATCCCTTGACATCAATACAATCATAAAGAGGCCAAGTCCCAAAATGATACACACAATCGTACGCCTACACGATAACATTAGTCTCATTGATTAGTACGAGTATAAAACTTGTCTCGACCAAGTTAATCGACGAACCCTTCAACCTTAACCGCAACACAACAATCATAATTCACGATCAAACATCATACCTTATTGTAAAACGAAGGATTGATAATCAACCGGTTCGATGACGACCAATATCAATACCACCAAACCACGAACTCAATCGCTTTACCATATCTCGACTAATCACAACGAACAATCCAACTCGGACTCTTACAAATCCCTCCACAATACGAGTGAAATATGACGATCATATCGAACCAATTCGGACCAATAATAAGGGTCTAAATGTTCCAAACTCAATTCTTAAATACGAATTGACAAGGTTCCCTTCTCGTAAATCCATCGTTAAAATTTACTTATAACCGTCGTCAATTCGAATCATCCGACTGGTTCAAAACAATAGATAATCATATTAAAAAGGTTATCAAACAATCCATTCATTCGATTTGAATATTTGCTCCATACGTATGGGCTTCCAAATTCAGAGATGAATAATAGTCTCATCAAACTCATAATCACATTCGTATTCCTATACGAATATTATTTCCAACACATAATTTAGCTCTAGATATGAATATTCCATATTCATTTTCAAAATATCAACACTTCTAAAAAAAAAAATTTCATCATTTCGTATAATTCAAGAATTCTTCAAGAACATGAAATATCCGAAATCACGTTCCGAACAACATCTCCGAGGTATATATCTCCATGTTACCATTTTCTTCATCATGTCATTCATACAATCTCAAGAATCGCAACAAAATCCTTATCACCATATGAAGAAGATCTCAATGATCATATCAACATCCGAAATCTCTTATTACAATTCCAACAAATCTCGTATAACATTATCACATGATACCATAATTGTAACACCCCAGATCCTCCTGGGAATATTACACGTCATAAACCCTTCTCACAAGGATTTACCAGGCTAAGCACAATTTTCCACGTTATTTCAAAAATGTCAAAAAGACTGATGACGGTAATATTTTTCAAATACTAAAAAAAATCATTTTCCAAATACCGTCAAAATGATCAAGGTTAAAATGCCAAAAAAAAACTCAGTTTAGAGAATCGGTTTTACAAAATAAAATTTCAGTTGGCAAAATACCAAAATCCATTTCAAAAATACTCACGCAGCGGATAAAAGTACAGTCCAATTTATGCATTTTCATTGAAATAAGACGAACATCAAAATATACGATTCCCAACATACTCCCTCCTAAGTAGTAATCCAAAAAGAAAAAATGAGCCACTATCAAAGGGATATGAGGATTACCTTGTATGGACGAACCACGAAGAAAGAATAATTGAACTCCATTCCAAGAATCATTAAATCATCATAGTCATCATATGGCCTCAAGAACATCAAGATCTCTATGATTCCATAATCATAATCAACATATTCAAAGCATATCATTATCTTCCTTCAACATAAACCTCATAGAATATGGATAACACAAGAAATCACTTCAAGAATCAACAATAGTTCCATAACCAAGCTCTAATTCCATGATTCCAAGCTCACAATCATGTTAAAAGTGCTTAGAACACTCTTAAAAGTGAAGAGGGACGAGTTTTGGAGAGAAATATCTCAAAGGATCGTGAGAGAAATGAAAGGCAACACTTCAATATATAAATTGCACTCTCATTACATACGTAGGTGTCCTTTCTTAACGTACGTAACAACTTTAACGTACGTAATCCAAAATCCATAACGTCGTAACCATCTCACTGTCTCATTCCGCGTACCCATTACGACGTAACCCATACCATATAACGTCGTAATATACCATTGACTTGCTACAAGATAATGGTTGTGTTACGACGTAACACGCCCCGTATAACGACGTAACACGACGTTGACTCACCACAACATCCTCCGCCGAAAGTTGCCAAACAGATCCCACCGCCTCACAGACTGCTCGTCCGATGCCTCGTTACGTACGTAATACCTTAGCCTTGACGTACGTAACCATGCCAATCTTACGTACGTAATCTCACCTTATTAACGTACGTAATAATTCCATACTTAGCCAATTTCAACAATTCCTGTCCAAAGTCATGACATACCAAATACGAGCATACGGCAAAATCAATACATATACTCAATTCAATAACATTTTCAAACGTTCACAACGTCCTCGAGCATAATTAACCATCCACGATATCCAATATATAAACGAAAAAAAAATATATCCGAAAAATTGGGGTATTACACTCTACCCCCCTTAAAAATAAGTTTCGTCCTCGAAACTTGCAATCACTCGCACAAACATTTCAACGGAAAATCCAAAATCACCAAGATAACCAAGAATTTTCGAATAATCCGAACAACATACTTACAGGTCTGTGAAGACGAAGATCTCCCGTGATACTAGCATGCGACTCCTAAACAAAGTCTCAACATAATACCGTTACACACCAATATCGCAATTAGCAATTTAACAAAATCTCAAGGAAGGGTTCACGTCCGTGATCACAGCCACGATTCTTCCTACTTTCAGCCAACATTCTGAAGGGCACACACGTGCGTAAGTATAATCCGAATCACACATTCTCGAAGTGACCAATTCCTAAGAATACCAAGCTATAAACGAAACGATTAAGAAAAAATACGAGAAGAGTGAGAGGACTTACAAGTACCGGTCGCACGGTGATGATGGCAGAGTAGTGATACTGTGGGCAAATGCCGACTCAATCGACTAAAAGACCGACAAATCTAGGTATCCATAAACCTAAGCTCGATACCATATTCGTAACACCCCCAAGTTATTCAGTATATTACAGCCGTGAGCCCCGCCGTGGGACCCACAAGGCTATACATACGCGAACTATAAACTTGACCGATAAGGTCTACATACAATAGAAAGAAAGACGATACAAATGGTATTCGAAACCATAAACAATGAAACCATATACATCACCGCACAAATCAATACCTCGGCAACACAGCCGAACATCAAGAAACCGAAATACAATACTCGAGTATTTAAAAATCCATTCCAAGACAACAACACCGAATGGAGGAAACCAAAAGAGATAACCTGAGACAAGACACGATCACACTTGCCCATAATCTTCATGCCGACTGTACCCGCCGTCCGCTCTCCCGGAACTCAAATACATGAAACGTATTTCCCCATAAAGGGGTTAGCCGTCGAATAGCTAGTGCAAGTATAACAATATGAAACATAATACTTCTCGACAATAAAGTAAATGTAATCCGTCAATTCATCAATATCCGTCAATTCATCAATTTAAGACTAGTATTCCTAATAACTAAATCTCATAGCATCACATCAAGACGTATATGAATACCGTGGAACCGCACTTGAGGCTACGGAACCCTTAGGGACTCGCGGCCCGCCCCAAAGTGGTTCGTTCATATCATCCGTCATCAATACATATATGAATACCGTGGAACCGCACCAGAGGCTACGGAACCCTCAGAGGACCCGTCGGCCCGTCCCAGAGTGGTTAATTCATATTATCCATGGAATCGCACCAGAGGCTACGAAACCCTCAGAGGACCCGTCGGTCCGTCCCGGAGTGGATATAAATAAGCATGCCATCAATATTTCATACTTTCAAAGTCGAGAACGTACAATCATAAATGTATACTTGCCTTAATAAACGTTACCGAAGATCCCGAAGAACACGGTTCGACCGGGAAGCTTGAACCACGAAGAAGACAACGAACGGAAGGGTTTCGACTCGAGTTCTTCACAAGAATTCGACCCTAACAACATAAATTCAATAAATAATCGATCATACGTGGAAGAATAATCGCAGAACGCCCGAAAACCCCTCTATGACATTTTACCGGACACCTTCAAGGTGTCGGTCAAGAACTCGACCAAAACAACGAATCGATACGATCCAACCATGGGATAACAAGGGAAATGATACAATACATCTAAATAATCATCAATCCATCACAATCCTAAGTTAAATCGGATTAAACGGACGAAATCGAACAAAATACCCAAAATCCCCAAAATTAGATTTCTGGAAAATCTGACCTGTGTCGCTCGATCAAAGTATGTTTTAGGATGGATGATTGATGATATGAGCTCCAAGACTCCATGGATATGTTGTTAAACAACATGGCTTCAAGCTTAGAACACGCCCACCGCGGAAGAGGAGAAGAAGAAGGTGAAAATGGCAAGAAAACGTGCCATAGGCCTTTTATACGGCCGATCGTCTGCCGGACACGGCCCATGCCGATCGGCACGGCCGTGTCGCATACCGACGACAGGACTCGACCGTGTCCTCGCTTGACACGGTCGCGCGCCGAGGGCCTTCCGACAGCTGACTCCGTCCGACAATGACTCGGCATGTCTCGACCGCGCTGCATTTACACGGCCGCGTGGCCGGGCGCATTTATCGGCTTATCCGGGAAGGGTTCGCACGGGCCGTGTCGACGACACGGCCGGGTCCTGAGGCGAGACTCCGGCATTTCCGGACGAGTACGGCACGGGCCGTGTCGGACGACACGGCCGGTTCGGGCCGCGCTATCGCCAATAACGAGCGGGTGAGCTAAAACGACCATAACTCTCTCGTCCGGACTCCGATTGACTCACCGTTTGAACCATTGGAAAGCTAACTCGATGCTCTATAATATTGCATAGATTTAGAATTTTTGGAGCTTCCAAGAATTTATGGTGATTTAACAAAGTCGAACTCATACGTGGAAAAGTCGCTAAAGAACACGGAATTCAACAGAACGATACCGAAACGAACTCGGATGACAAAAAGTGTATAATTAATCATTCTCAGGATGACGAAACGGTCCCAAGCAAGTCGTCAAAATAGACTTCCGCCAAAAATCGAAAATTTCCGGGGAACAAAAATTACGGGTATTACAGACGCCATCCCACATCCATAAGAAGGCGGTCGCCAAGCCCAGAAAGGCCGTCGCAAAGCCACCTGGTGAGTTCAAAGCCTTCGAGGATGTGGAGGTTCACCTCCTCCGCAACCTCAACTTATCTCCGGCCCACATCTTTAATGCCATCAAGGGGCGCGAGTGGCTTAAAAACTAAAGCCGATAAGGGACCACGGTCATCTAGACCGCAGCAAATTTTGTGCCTACCACAAGAGTCCCGGCCACAACACCACCCAATGCCTCGACCTCCTCAGACAACTCTGGCGACTGTTTGAGGAAGGCAAATTGGACAACTTGGTTACCAAGCCAGAACCTCAGACAGAGAGGACCAGAGGGCACGAGCGCCGACAGAACGATGGAATCCCTCCCAATCCGGTCCAAAAATCGAGCAGAATGAGCCGGAGTACTCTGATGAATCGATCCCTCCGATCAACCCTGGCGGCCGGATCAATATGCTTCAGGCGGGAGGTGGAAACCTCGGGGGCCCTTCCCCGGTTTCCACCATGCCGAACAGAAAGCGAAAGGCCGAGCTGAGGGCATTCGCCGGGGTCCATGTCGTGGTACCCCCAGAGCCGACCATCTCCAAAGACGCGCTCATCACTTTATCCAACAAGGTTAGGGAGGGAGTGCAGTGCCCCAAAGAGGATGCATTGGTGATCTCTGCATGTATGCTTGGGAAAATGGTCGATCGCGTGCTGGTTGACAATGGGAGCTTCTGCAATATCATATTCAAATCCGCTCTTGACCAGCTAGGCAACTTGACCAAGTTCATCAAGACGTTTGACACCGTGCTTCAAGGGTTCGGCGACAGCACAGTCCAAGCCTACGGGAGGATCAAGCTCTCTGTCGAGCTAATATGCTTTTACGATCCCAAGGTTAGGATTACTAGGACCCTAAATTTTGTAATCATAGATAGGCCCAGCATCTATAATGGGTTCCTAGGTCGTCCATTTCTAGAAATCTTCGAGGCGGTCGCCTCTTCTTTGTTCTACTGTATCAAATTCCCCACTGCCGATGGGACGGTCAGTACTGTAAAAGGAGATCAGCTAATGGCCAAGAAATGTTTAAATTACTCCTGTGTCGTAACTCCTTTCAATACTTTCCATGCTATTTGTAACATCGAGACGATCGACAATCAACCGACGGAGATCGACGAGCCAAGCACATCATACCAACCCAACTCAGAGGACGCCATCTCACATCGATTAACGGACGACATCGAGCCAAGGATCGGTTTCGAGCCAAGCCTCGACATCGATCCAAGGATCGAGTCCGGAAATCATTCCAAACGAAAAGCGACCGTCCCCATTGAAGAGTTAGAAAGTGTAACGATAGACCCGGCTCGTCCGGACGGGAAGTATAGATCGGCGCAAGCGTTGGTCTTGAACTAAAGGAGAATTTGATCAACTTACTACGTAAGAACATCGGAGTCTTTGCCTGGTCGCATCAAGATATGGTTGGCATAAGTCCTGAACACGCTTGCCACTATCTAAAGATCGACCCGGCAAGGAAGCCTGTTCACCAGAAACGTAGGAAATTCGGTCCCAAGAAGTACACGGCACTCGACATAGAAGTCAAAAAGCTGCTCGATAACAAACTAATCGGAGTAGCTACAGACGAACCACAGTGGGTCGCCAACGCGGTGCTCGTCAAAAAGCCGAACAGCTCCTGTAGGTTATGCATCGACTTCACCGACCTCAACGCGGCATGTCCAAAAGACCACTTTCCGATGCCTCATATTGATCACTTGGTCGATAGCACAACGGGATGCGAAATGATGTCGTTCATGGATGCCTTCGCCGGATACCGTCAGATCCCCATGGTGGAGAAAGACATAAAACACACATCGTTCCACACGGAAAAAGACATATACTTTTGGGTCCGGATGCCGTTCTGTCTGAAGAATGCAGGGGCGACCTACCAGAGACTAGTCAACGAGATGTTCGCCAACCAGATCGGCAAGACCATGGAAGTCTACATTGACGACATCGTGGTCAAAAGCTTCAAAAAGGAAGATCACATCAATGACCTTACCGAGATGTTCGCCATCCTCGAGAAGTTCAACATGAAGTTGAACCCCAAGAAATGCAACTTCGGGGTGAGCTCCGGAAAATTCCTGGG
The DNA here is from genome assembly GCA_033398695.1 of Orobanche coerulescens. Classification (NCBI taxonomy): domain Eukaryota; kingdom Viridiplantae; phylum Streptophyta; class Magnoliopsida; order Lamiales; family Orobanchaceae; genus Orobanche; species Orobanche coerulescens. Next base: position 24,514,402 of record CM065812.1, read on the forward strand.
GCACATAGTGAGCCAAAGGGGATCGAGGCGAACCCCACCAAGATTCAGGCGATCCTCGACATGCAGGAACCTCGGAATGCCAAGCAGGTGCAACGCCTAACAGGTTGTCTAGCTTCCCTCAACCGTTTCATATCTCGGCTCGGGGATAAAAGCAAGTCGTTCTTCGCGACCATAAAGAACAAGAAGTTCGCATGGACAAAGGGGAGCCAAATAGAATTCACCAAAATCAAGGAATATCTATCTAACCCCCAGATCATAGCAAAGCCGATCCCCGGCGAAAAACTATTCCTTTACCTGGCAGCCTCGGAGGTCGCGCTGAGTGCTGTTCTAGTGCGAGCAGAGGGGCAAGCCCACTTGCCGATCTATTTCGTTAGCCAAGTGCTCCATGACGTGGAAACACGATACACGCCTCTGGAGAAGATCGCCTACGCTCTAGTCATGAGCGTTCGCAAGCTAAGGGCCTACTTCTTCGAACATCAAGTGGAGGTTCTGACGACCTCCCTCTAAGGCAAGTTCTACACCGGCCAGACACTAACGGACGACTCCTCAAGTGGTCATTGGAGATCACCCAATACGGTATTACGTACGCCCCTCACACGTCGATCAAAGGCCAAGCGCTGGCGGACTTCGTGGTGGAATTAACATTCCCTCACAGTCCAACCTAGGTCGGTCGCCCTATTTGGAAGCTATACGTGGATGGCTCGGCAACCAACTCGCGAGCAGGGGCAGTGATTGTCCTCATCAGCCCCGACGGACAAAGTTTCACAAATGCTGTGTGTTTCGGGTTTCGTGCAACTAACAATGAAGCCGAGTACGAAGCCTTGGTAGGCGGGCTCGATTTAGCCCTCGCTCTGGATGTTCGTGCAACTAACAATGAAGCCGAGTACGAAGCCTTGGTAGGCGGTCTCGATTTAGCCCTCGCTCTGGATGTTCGTCGCCTCCATATCTTCATGGACTCCCTTTTGGTCGTGAACCAAGTCAAGGGAGAATATGAGGCGCGCGGCGAACAGATGGTCAAATACCAAGAATTGGTCGCCGAAATTTGCACGAAATTTGAGGAAGTGCTAATCGAACAAGTCCCGAGAGAGCACAATTCCCAGGCCGACGCCCTATCCAAATTAGCATCATCAGATGGGACGACCGACTTCTCTAACATCCAAATCACAAAATCTGCAAAGCCGGCGATCGACAGAAACCTGGTTACCGCAGTTACCATCACCAAAGAGAACTGGATGACTCCGTTCATTAAATACTTGAAGGAGGGAACGTTCCCCGACGACCGTATCAAAGCTCGTCAGCTTCAGCTCCATGCGACCAGATACACCCTATTGGACGACCGGCTTTACAAGCGAGCTTTCAGCCTCCCTCTCCTCAAATGCATCACGCCAGAGGAGGGCCGACTCGTTTTAGCCGAAATCCATGACGGGATCTGTGGAAACCATGCTGGCGGACGAGCCCTCATCCACAAAACGACCAGGCAAGGTTTTTTCTGGCCCACACTACAAAAAGATGCGATCGCATATGCCAGATCATGTCACAGGTGTCAAGTGATGGGCCCAAACATCAAGCTCTCCCCCGAGCAGCTCACCTCAATGTACAGCCCATGGCCATTCGCCCAATGGGGCATCGACCTCATAGGTCCCTTGCCGACGGCGCTAGGGGGATGTAAGTTTGCCATCGTAGGGGTCGATTATTTCACTAAATGGGCTGAGGCCGAACCACTCAACAAGATCGGCCAAGAACAAGTAATTAAGTTCATTTAGAAGAATATCATATGCCGATTCGGCCTACCCCAGGCAACAATCTCCGACAACGGAAAGCAGTTCGACGGCTTAGAAGTCATGCAATTCTGCGAGAAGTGGGGAATCAAAAAGTTGTTCTCGGCACCCTATCACCCTCAGACGAACGGGCAGGTAGAAGCCGTAAACAAAATCCTCAAACACACGATTAAAGCACGACTCGAGTCCAGGCAAGGACGATGGGCGAGCGAGCTCCCAGACATTTTGTGGTCTTATCGAATGATGACCCAAAATTCAACTGGCGAAACCCCATTCGCCCACGCCTTCGGAACAGAAGCGGTGATCCCTTCGGAGATCGCCGTCCTCAGCCACCGAACTGAACAAGAGATGACAACGGACAATGATGTGGCCCGGCAGATCGACTTGGACATGCTCGAAGAACGGCGACTGACCTCGGAAATGAAGAACACGATCCACAAGAGGAGATCCGAGAAGTTCTTCAATTCGAAGGTCAAGGAAAGAAGGTTCCAAGTGGGCGACCTAGTCCTCAAAAAGGTCCAGACCCACACAGGAGTCTTTGGCCCGAATTGGGAAGGCCCCTTCAGGATATCTAAGTGGCTAACTAAGGTAGCCTACAATCTTTAACACCCCGACGGCACTCCGGACCAATATCCCTGGAACTCCGTACATTTGAAGAAGTACTACCAGTGAAAACTTTGTATTCAGTTTCAACTACCCAATGTACAAGGAGTATAATGAGATTTTTTCTATCCCATCTATGCAAGCGATCGCCCCACCAGGCACAACGTATACCATCGAGGATCATCACTCAACATGGCAATTCGAGGTAGAAAAAGTGCAGCCATGGTCCTGGAGGTCGATGGAACCAACAGCTTCGCCCCATGCAAGGTTCCTTTGGGCTGCGATCGCCTGCCTTTCGTTTAAATACGAGGCGGGCGTAGCCTAAGGACCCTCCAAACTAATCTATGGACGCACTCGCGCGCCCTCAAAAGTACATCATCTAACATGGTATACCCGGACAAAGGCGACGCGTCCCTACCCCATCGCAACGTATACCGTCGAGGGTCGCCATCTAATATGCCGACCCGAGGTAGAAAAGTGCTAACAAAGCCACGAACTTGGAGTCGAATAAACCGACGACGCCCCGTGCAAGGACTCCTCCAGACCAAGACCGCCCACCTTTCATTTAAATACAAGACAGGCGCAGCCTAACGGAGGACCCTCACAATAAAGTGAGTCGCAGGACAGACCTACATATGGAATGTCCCTCGCACACAAAGACACGGTTGTGGAGGTCGGTCCATCGAACTCCGCGACCGTGCACGGTTAATCAGAATCGGCAAAACTGAAGATAGCTCACCAAACATACTATTTTTGTTCCCTTACTTACAATAAGTAAACAAAAACAAGGGGCAAAGATGTGGAGCTAGTCCTAAATGCGAGGACCGTACCCGATCAACTTCGTTCGAACACACGCATGACGATCGGTTTTGTTCGACAAATTTACAAGTAAGAATTTCCAAGTATGTCAATACATTCGGATCCATTCAACATTCAAACAGTCGATCAGGCGAACAAAACATCTGAAACAATTATATGTATAAAGAATCAGATGCGAAAAATGAGTATTTTATTCAAATCAAGAAGTTCGTACAATACAAGCCCGAAGGCAGTAGAAGAGAAAAGCAGAAAGTTACAAGTAAAGGAAGACAAAAAACCACTCAGGCCGCCTCCGGCTGACCTTCGCCCCCAGCAGGCGGATCAGTACGCGCTCCCTCATCGAATTCGGGATAAATAAGTTTATCCGGAAAAGGATACCAGCTCAAGTCGATCCCCAAGTCGGTGAGGTCGAGGATCGGCAAGGAAAATTCTGGATGCAAAGGATGCTCGAGTACGTAAGCCTTGAAGGTCTCCATCATAGGACCGACCTCGATCCCTACCTTCTTGGCGGCTCGGATAGCATCGACGTATGCCATATAGTAGGCGAACTCGCCGACGCATGCCACATTAAGGTAGGGATCGGTCTCGATCGCCTTTAACTGCCTTTCAAGTCCGAAGTCGTCTTCACAGCATCCGCAAGCTCGACCACCTTGGCGGCCGCCTCCTTTTGCTTTCTCACTGCTGAGCCGATCCACTGCCGCTCTGCCGCTTGCTTCTCTCCGCGAGGCCGCATGCATCTGGCGAGCCTCCGTCACCTGTTCGCGGAATCGATCCGCCACCCCCCGAGACCGGTCAAGCTCCTGCTTCATCCGGCCAAGATCCTGCTTGTAATATCCGGATTTATTACAGTGTATTTCATCTGTATTCAACCATGTATTATTTCGGATTGGTGATTTTGATTATTGGAATATGATATTTAGTGCATTGATATCATTGTGCATAAGTATAGAAACATGCAAAATTGCTCAAGAAACCTTGTGATAGCGCACGCTAAGAATGTATCTTAACGCGCGCTATCGGGCCATTATTAGCGCACGCTATGAAGGTAGGGGTTGCGTGCGCTAAGAACTCAATTATTGAGCAGGACAGCTAACACATGCGCCAATGACATGGGTCCGGATAAGATTCCCGCCGACGCATCCGGACAAACTCAAGTCAACCATTATTAGCGCACGCTAAGGGATGCTTAGTAGCGTGCGCTAACTTGTCAATAATGCGTAATATTATAAATGGGACAAAGAACCGCTTGCTTTCATTTCCTTCGCCTATACTTCACCTTTGAGAGTCCAGAGAGCAAGTATATCCCTTCTAAACACTTAGAACATATATTAGTGATCATTGAATGATTGAGTATCACTTGTGAGTGATCATTGAAGAGAAGTAACACCTTGGAGTGGCACATAACCAAACGGAGTCGGATTATACCGTGGTTCGTTGATTTCGCATTCTAAGGTATGTTCAACCTATCACCACTTAGATTTGGTTTTCCAATGGATACGATGATCATATTATCGAGGTATTGAATTTCATTAGTGAATTATTCAACAACATCATGTTTAGAAGATTGGAATGTCTACAAATACGATATTATTGTTGGAACCTTGAAGTTGGGATCCTAGTACTTCAAATGATGAGAGTAATATTCTGAAGTTAACAATCCGTATGATTTATGTTATCTTTGTGATCATGATTTGGAAGAGATGTTATAAGAACTTAAAGGAAGAATCATCTTAGGAAATATTCTTTCGTATAAGTCGGAATTGTTAGTTCACCTCAAGATGAAGTCTGAATATGTATAATGATAGTAGCATCTAATACATCAACCAGAGATCACCAACTTTGCATGAGAATTGTAATCAAGATGGATTATGGTGTCATGATGATTATACGTATATTTGCATCTTGAAATTGATATCATCCTGGAGATCATTCATAAGAGTAAGAACTTGGTATTCATGGAAGTAACATGAATTATCACGAAGGATTTCATTGTTTCGAACATGGCAAGAATAAGCATCGCCAAAGAAGAATCGCCATGCGTAGATAGCGCACGCTATGTTATGCGCTTAACGTGCGCTATCGAGTACTAGTTAGCGTGCGCTACGCTTGGTACGTAACGCACGCTAGACCATCGGGCCGAAGCCATGGCCGATCGCTGAAGTATCGACCATGCATTATTAGCGTGCGCTAATATACAAGATTTAACGCGGCGCTATCGAGTACGCTTAGCGACGCAACGCTTTGGACTTAGCGACGTTAAATCATCACCGAGTCGGCCGATCAGCGAGGCAATCGATAACGCCGGGTTAGCGACGCTAGGCGCAGGTATCGCGACGCTAACGAGTAGCATTAACGCACGCTACATATGATTCGTAGCGCGTTAATGGCCCGCATGCATTTCGTATTAAGGACTTCCTACCGTAATTATTGAATTGTTAGACGTTAAATGCGGCACGAAATGAATTCTCGTACTATTTCTTTTGTTAAGGTTCGAGCTTATCACGTGATTGATCGAAGGGGACGACCTTCGAGTATTTTGATATTCGTGGAAGTTTATTCTTGTCAACGAACCGAGGCAAGTACTCTAAATTAGAATTGTTTATATTATGACAATTATGAGGTGATTGTATCGTGTAAATATGTTGTGAATATATGTCCACCATGTGTTCATCCGACGGAATCATCATGGGAATCTATAGCCGTGTGCTACCGGATCGTTGGATGTAGTTCCACCATGTGTTGGTCCGACGATCATCATGGGAATCTATAGTCGTGTGCGCTGGATCGTTGGAATACCATCGCATGTTGAAACTGTTATGTTATGATATGTGTTGTGGATATTCTCGCTGAGAAACTTGTTATGATATAATTGTTGATTATATCGTTGTTGTATGATTATTGTATTTGTACTAGCATCGTTGTGCTAACCCCTTCGGGGTGAACATTTGTGTATGTTCAGATCCGTAAGAGCGGGAAACAACCACCGAACCGTATGACGACGAGGGTGCAGAGTGATGTCCCGACCGGTTTATTTATCTCGTTGTTTATTCGTTATTTCAATTAGTACTCGAGTACAAAGTCATTTGTGATGATTTGGGTTTGTTGATGTATTATTGAGTTCTGTTGAACAATTGTACTGCTTCGTATTTGGTCGAATCGATGTACTGTAATTCCGTTATTTTCATTCGTTAGTACCTTTTATGCTTGTTCAATTCTTCACCTTGTAAATCCTTATGTAAAGGATTTACTACTGTAATATTCCCAATATATTGGAGGTGTTACGTAATATGGTATCGGAGCTAAGATTATGGATATCTTGGCCGTTGGGTTAAAATAGGGTCATTTATGTCTTTTGGGGTAACCGCCGTGAATGACATCACCGCACTACCTACGTCTTCATGCGAACAAAGGGTTGTAAGTTCCTAAACTCTATCTCATTCTTTACATATTGTATCTCTTTATACTCGAATATTAGAACGATGTTGTTTCCCGTATATTGAGTATTTATGCTTACGATGTTGAGAGGCGGACGTGGACGTGGTCGCGGTCGTGGACGCGACGAAGAAATGCCGAAAGGAGGCGTCGCCTTCTAACTGTGTTACCATAGCTCGGCGAGCCGCAGAATCTATTAATAATGAACCGAGATCTCATTGCACTGCAGATCCTTCGTCAAGTGGTGAACCAGATGACTCAGGCCGCCTGTGTCGTGGACCGAATGCAAGTGGCGGTGGGACTACGGCAGGAGAGAGATGCAAGGGATCCCTGATATGGGAAATCGGGGTGACCGGTGGTCGCAAGAAGTGGCGAAGATGCAACCACCCAAATTTGACGGCTTTTCCGAGACTCCCACTGGGACCATTGGTTGAAGGAACTCGAGAAAATTTTTGCCGGAATTAATTGCCTGACGACAGAGAGCTCCTATTGCCCAAGATTTCTCGATAGGGAAGCATCCGAGTGGTGGGAAGCTATCCGACTGGCAGATCATGATGCCGATTGGGCGTAATTTAAAATGATGATGGAAGCTCGATTGCCTCGTCCCGTGAGAGAAGCCAAAATTCGAGAATTTTTCTCTGCTCACCATCGATGAACCCGTATCCTGCATTTATTAAGATGTTTAACCAAAGAAGCTAGCATTTGTTCGACATCCGTCGTAATGTATGCGGAGATGATGATTCATTTCAAATGAGGATGAAACCAAATCCAGAGGTACATGTCCGGTTTTGAATGTACCACTCTCCGCCAATACCAGATAAGGCGTTGGCATTTAAATAAAAGAAGCAAGACTGAGAAGTTTATGGAGTCGAAGAAACAGAAAGTCTCCGGTACTTTTACAGAGCACAAGAGCAAAGGGGCCCCGCAAGGCCCACTTTCTTTTCTTTCAAGAAACCTCCGCACCCGCCTAAGAGCGGAAAGAATTACGGAACAATGTCACCACGACGGATACAAATTAGGAAGTGCTTTAACCGTGGTCGCCTGTGCCACCTTTGGCGTGATTGTTTGCGCACTCCAGCTACATGTTTTGAGTGCGGACAGAAGGGCACCGTGCGACGTTTTGTAAGGACGCCACTAAGTACAATGGAACCCGCTCATCACAAATGGCCTGTAAGGAAGCCAAGTCCAACAGACGCAAAGAAAGTGTTCGATGCCTCGTAATTTTGGCCGCGGAGAGGCAGAGGACAATGGGACCGAAAGGGGACATCGAGTGCCGGATCTGCTCCCACGCTTGTATGAGATGAGGAGGACAGATGATCGTGATGTCATTGCCGCATCGTGCACTCGCCCAAATCTTTTCCCAAAGCTAGCGTTTTGTTCGATACAGAGCTACACATTCTTTCATATCTTTGTCTTGTGTAAATCGTTTGAATATTTCCGGTTTTTATACTTGTGAACCTTATGTTGTTGGTTTACCGAGTGGAGAGAGAATTGTCGGAAATTTAGAAACTAGAAATTTCCCGTATCATTTGGGGGCAGAGTGGCTCTCAAATCCGATCGTGATGGAAATGCAAGGAGATGACACGATACTGAGACGATTGGCTTAATCGGTATGGAGCAATTGTAGACTACCGAAGGAGGAATATTTCACCGATCGCCGATGATGGCTCCGGCACTGCTCGACGGATGGAAACCGGGAAGCTCAGAAAATTGATCAAAGCGATGAAAGTCGCGATTGTTGAAACAAGGTCAGACTGCACCGTGTTATGCAATGAAGAAAGAAGACGAAATGGTGGAACTTTCATCTATTCCTCGTTGTGAACGAATTTCCGATGTATTTCCCGATGAATTACTCCGGCTACCTCCACGAAGGGATGTAGAATTTACTATTGAGCCGGAACCCGGAGCGACACCAATTTCTAAGGCGCCGTATCGTATGGCACCTACCGAGATGTACGAATTGAAGAAGCACTGGAGGAGTTAATGGACAAGGGCTATATTCACCAAGCGTTTCACCCCGGGAGCGCCAGTTCTTTTGTCCGAAAGAAGGATGCTCCGACCGTATGACTATCGAGAGCCGAACAGATGACGATTAAGAACAAATATCCGCTACCACGGATTGATGATCTGCTTGACTAGCCGCAAGGGGCAACGGTATTTTCTAAAATTGATCTCGAGATCGTGATACCATCAATCGAGGATTAAGGAGTCTCGATGTTCAAATCGCTCGTAACTCGCTACGGGCATTATGAGTTTGTAGTGATGCCGTTTGGTCTCACTAACGCACTCGGTATTTATGCAATTGATGAACAGAGTGTTCATTGAATTTTTGGACAAATTTGTGGTCGTGTTTATTGACGACATCCCGGTGTATTCTAAGAGTCCTAAGAACATGCGCAAGATTTGCGGATTGTATTGAACTTTTGAGAAACGAGCAATTGTACGCCAAACTTTCTAAGTGTGAATTCTCGCTAAAGGAAGTAATGTTCCTCGGCCATGTGGTGTCACTAAAGGAGTCCGAGTAGATCCTCGAAGATCGAAGCAATATTGGATTGGAAGCCTCCAAAGAATGTGAAAGAGGTCCGAAGCTTCTTAGGACTTGCTGGATATTATCGTCGATTCGTGGAAGGGTTTTCTAAAATTTCCCGCCCACTTATTCGACTTTTGCGTAAAACTCAAAAGTTTGAGTGGAACGAGTCGTGTCGACTAGTTTTGATGAGTTAAAGAAGAGATTGACGACGGCACCGATTCTATCACTTCCGCAGGAACCGAAGGATTCATAGTTTACTGTGATGCTTCAATCAAGGACTTGGGTGCGTGTTGATGCGTAATGATAAGGTGATCGCTTATGCGTCGCGACAACCGAAACCTTATGAAGTGAATTACCCGACACATGATTGGAGCTAGCGAAGGGTTTTTGCCTTGAAGATCCGGAGGCATTATCTCAGACGGACTCACCGCCGATCTTTACGGATCATAAGAGTCTCAAATACATATTCAATGTAAAGAGTTGAACATGCGGCAAAGAATATGGTTGGAACCGATTAAGGACTATGACTTGGAGATTTTATATCATCCGTGCAAAGCAAATGTAGTGGCCGATGCACTTAGCCGCAAGCCTGTCTCTATTCGTATGCCGGAGACGCCGACATCCCAACTTAGCCTTCAACGAGAGATGATTCGTGAAGGAATTGAGGTATGGTTACAAAGAGTCCAAGGACAATCAGGCGTGATGGAGATAACTTCATCTTTAACCGAAGAAATCAAATCTACACAGTAGATGATCCTCCGATGGTTCGGTTACATGATGAAGTGATCAAAGGAAAGGCCCTGATTCATAATTCATGACGATGGAGTTTTGAGATTTCGTAACCGACTCTGCTCCCGATGTTGATGTTCAAACAGACGATTATGAAGGAAGCTCATAGTTTGCCCTATTCTATCCACCCGGCACCAAGAAATGTATAAGGACTTGAAGCGCACTTCTCGTGGGGCAACATGAAGCAAGACGTAGCGGACTATGTTTCAAATGCTTGACTTGTCACAGGTTAAGATCGAGCATCAACGGCTCCGGAATGTTGAAGCCGCTCCCGATTCCCGAATGGAAGTGGGAGGACATATCAATGGACTTTATCACTAATATGCCGAAAACCAGACAGAATGAACATGATTTGGGTGATAGTTGATCGCTTAACCAAATCGGCTCATTTTCTAGGCATTAAGGATACGTGGGGACCAGAGAGGTTGGCACGAGTCTTTATTTCGGAGATAGTTCGATTGCATGGTACGCCGAAGACCATTGTTTCGATCGAGACGGCCGCTTTGTGTCTCACTTTTGGAAGGCGCTCATAAGGCCTTGGGGACCGAATTGAACTTCAAGATGCCTTATCACCCGTAGTCCGACTGACAACTGAGAGAACTATACAAACGGTGGAAGATATGCTAAGGGCCTCGTGCCTTAGATTGGTCAAACGATTGGGAAGTTCATCTACCGTTGATTGAATTTACCTACAATAATAGTTGGCATGCTTCCATTAAGATGGCACCGCTTGAGGCATTATACGGAAGGAGATGCAGATCGCCTATGCCGGGACGATTCATCGGACTTGATCGAATGTAACTGCAGTTGATCGAGCAGACTCGAGAGAAGATAGCCTTGATTCGTGAAAGGCCGTTAATCGCCTGCAGTCGCCAGAATCCTATGCGACGTACGCCGTCCATTGGAGTTCAAGATCGAGATCACGTACTTTTGAAGGTTTCTCCTACTCGGGAATCTTTCGTTTCGAAAGAAAGGAAAGCCGAGTCCGAGATATATCGACCATTTGAAATCCTCGAGAGAGTTGGGAGTTGGCATACAGATTGGCATTGCCGCCGTCATTGTGTCATGTTCATAACGTGTTCCACGTATCCCGCCACGGAGATATATACCGATCCCACCATATCATTGATTTCGCGAGATCGAAGTCGAGCAGATGGGACATTTGAAGAAAGACTACCAAGATACTCGAGAGTCGAGTCAAGCAACCGAGGAACAAGTCAATCGCTTTGGTCAAAGTTCGGTGGTCACGCTACGGAATGGAAGAAGCCACTTGGGAAACAAGCCGATATGAAGTCTAGATATCCCGAGTTATTTTCGTCTTGAGTTTCGGGATGAAACTCCTTTTAGTAGGAGAGTATGTAATATCCGGATTTATTACAGTGTATTTCATCTGTATTCAACCATGTATTATTTCGGATTGGTGATTTTGATTATTGGAATATGATATTTAGTGCATTGATATCATTGTGCATAAGTATAGAAACATGCAAAATTGCTCAAGAAACCTTGTGATAGCGCACGCTAAGAATGTATCTTAACGCGCGCTATCGGGCCATTATTAGCGCACGCTATGAAGGTAGGGGTTATGCGGCGCTAAGAACTCAATTATTGAGCTGACAATAACACATGCGCCACCGGGACATGGGTCCGGATAAGATTCCCGCCGACGCATCCGGACAAACTCTGAAGTCAACCATTATTAGCGCACGCTAAGGGATGCTTAGTAGCGTGCGCTAACTTGTCAATAATGCGTAATATTATAAATGGGACAACAACCGCTGCTTTCATTTCCTTCGCCTATACTTCACCTTTGAGAGTCCAGAGCAAGTATATCCCTTCTAAACACTTAGAACATATATTAGTGATCATTGAATGATTGAGTATCACTTGTGAGTGATCATTGAAGAGAAGTAACACTCAGAGTGGCACATAACCAAACGGAGTCGGATTATACCTCGTGGTTCGTTGATTTCGGCATTCTAAGGTATGTTCAACCTATCACCGCCTTAGATTTGGTTTTCCAATGGATACGATGATCATATTATCGAGGTATTGAATTTCATTAGTGAATTATTCAACAACATCATGTTTAGAAGATTGGAATGTCTACAAATACGATATTATTGTTGGAACCTTGAAGTTGGGATCCTAGTACTTCAAATGATGAGAGTAATATTCAAGTTAACAATCCGTATGATTTATGTTATCTTTGTGATCATGATTTGGAAGAGATGTTATAAGAACTTAAAGGAAGAATCATCTTAGGAAATATTCTTTCGTATAAGTCGGAATTGTTAGTTCACCTCAAGATGAAGTCCGAATATGTATAATGATAGTAGCATCTAATACATCAACCGAGATCACCAACTTTGCATGAGAATTGTAATCAAGATGGATTATGGTGTCATGATGATTATACGTATATTTGCATCTTGAAATTGATATCATCCTCGAGATCATTCATAAGAGTAAGAACTTGGTATTCATGGAAGTAACATGAATTATCACGAAGGATTTCATTGTTTCGAACATGGCAAGAACAGTTCTCGCTCAGCAGAAATCGCCATGCGAGATAGCGCACGCTATGTTATGCGGCTTAACGTGCGCTATCGAGTACTAGTTAGCGTGCGCTAAGTTTGGTACGTAACGACGCTAGACCATCGGGCCGAGTTGGATGATCGCGAAGTATCGACCATGCATTATTAGCGTGCGCTAATATACAAGATTTAACGCGGCGCTATCGAGTACGTTTAGCGACGCAACGCTTTTGGACTTAGCGACGTTAAATCATCACCGAGTCACCGGCCGATCGCTGAGGCACCGACAACGCCGGGTTAGCGACGCTAGGCAGCAGGTATCTGCGACGCTAACGAGTAGCATTAACGCACGCTACATATGATTCGTAGCGTCGTTAATGGCCCGCATGATTTCGTATTAAGGACTTCCTACCGTAATTATTGAATTGTTAGACGTTAAACGGCACGAAATGAATTCTGTACTATTTCTTTTGTTAAGGTTCAAGCTTATCACGTTATTGATCGAAGGGGACGACCTTCGAGTATTTTGATATTCGTGGAAGTTTATTCTTGTCAACGAACCGAGGCAAGTACTCTAAATTAGAATTGTTTATATTATGACAATTATGAGGTGATTGTATCGTGTAAATATGTTGTGAATATATGTCCACCATGTGTTGATCCGACGGGAATCATCATGGGAATCTATAGTCAGGTGCGCTGGATCGTTGGACAGTAGTTCCACCATGTGTTGGTCCGACGGGATCATCATGGGAATCTATAGCCGTGTACTGGATCGTTGGAATACCATCGGTATGTTGAAACCGTTATGTTATGATATGTGTTGTGGATATTCTCGTTGGAGAAACTTGTTATGATATAATTGTTGATTATATCACCGTTGTATGATTATTGTACTTGTACTAGCATCGTTGTGCTAACCCCTTCGGGGGTGAACATTTGTGTATGTTCAGGATCCAGAAGAGCGGGGAAACAACCACTGGAACTGTATGACGACGAGGGTGCAGAGTGATGTCCCGACCGGGTTTATTTATCTGTTGTTTATTCGTTATTTCAATTAGTACTCGAGTACAAAGTCATTTGTGATGATTTGGGTTTGTTGATGTATTATTGAGTTCTGTTGAACAATTGTACTGTTTCTGTATTTGGTCAGAACTGATGTACTGTAATTCCGTTATTTTCATTCGTTAGTACCTTTTTATGCTTGTTCAATTCTTCAGCCTTGTAAATCCTTATGTAAAGGATTTACGGCGCTGTAATATTCCCGAATATATTGGGGGTGTTACACTGCTTGGCCCGCTTGGCCGTCTCCAGATGTTCCTTCTCCATGGACTGTATCCGGTTAGCGAAGTCGGCGTTCTTGTTCCGAGCGGCCTCAAGATCTTAATGGAGGCGAGCATTAGAGGGTCGCCCCTCATAATCCTTAACGGCTTGGGCGGCCATCGCCGCCGCCTGGAGAGTCAGGGCGAACATCGCCTGCATGGCATCTCCAGATTGCCGACGAGCAATTACGTCGATATCGGTCGTCCAAGCCTTAGGCAGAGAGGTGATGGCCTTGGAAACGTAATAAGGAACATCGAGGGACTCGCGCGGAGACTTGCTCGCCAAAAAATCCAGCACCATCGGCGAGACATCTGGGTCGGCGAGACGGACCCTGTAACACAAACAAAGAGAAACAAAGGAGTTAGCATACATCCTACATAAATATCCTAACTCAAGAAGATCAAACCGGTCTTACCTGTTGACCAACTCGGGGTCGCGGCCAAAATAGGGCTTGCCCCGAGGAGTTTCAGCTTTGGCAATCGCCGTAGTTTTCAGGAAGCCGGTCGAGGACCTGGAGCCGGATCCCTCTGCCATCGGAACAGCAGAGATAGGTGCCGCGGCAACCGGTGGCTCCAAGATGGATACATCCGCCTCAGCAGTCGGCAGGGGCTCCTCCGGCCTCCGCCTCTTGCGGTTGCGCTGGAGTTGCTCCTCCCCCCGAACCTCCGGCTCGACGACCGACACCGTAGCAGGCCTCACCGCGGGGACGAGACGAGACGTTGTCGCAGGGACACGACCCGTCTTCTTTCTCTAGTGAAGATGACCGATGAGACCAGGGTTAGACATTGCGATCTCGCTCGGTGGCTCGGTATAACGGGGAAAATGGATCTCTGTCAAAAAAGAAACTCGCATAAATTAGACATCTACTTCAATCAGACGATCGTCATGCAAGGAAAAGGAAGTAAGAATTTATACCTGGAGCCTTCAGGTGGTGAGGGTAGCGGAACAATCGAGCTCCCAGGCGATGAAGTTCCTGGTTGACTGAACGAACATCAATGAAAGAGTCCGGCAGACTGCGAATTCGCTCCCAGACGATCAGAAAGTCGAAAGGAAGGTCGCCGATCGCTGGAACAAGGGAGCCTGCAAAAAGAAAATGAAATTAGATCAGTCCAAGATGTATCCGATCAAAGGGAGAGTTAAAACCCTTACTCGGATTCCTCTCCCGAAAATTGGTAGGGATCTCCAACTCCTCCTCCAGTCTATCACTCGACGCCGACCTCCACGCTCCGCCGACCCAGCACCATTTTGCCAGGTCGCCCCGAGTCTTGTTCGGCACCCCGAGTACCACTCTGCCCATTCGACCTTGAATATGATAATCGCCGATCGATCCCTTCTGCGTGGTCAATTTGAAGAGATAATTCATTTCCAACGCAGAAGGTAGGCGAAACAACCGGTGACCGCCAAAAATCGTCAAGGTGCTGATGATCTGTAGCCAGGCGTTCGGCGTCAGCTGGAGCGGCGCCAAATTCCAGGCGATCAGCAAATACGACACGGCGAACGGCAAGGGGAACCGCAATCCGGCCTCCATAATCATTTCATTGACAGCAACAGACCATCAGGAGGTTGGTCGACACGTTCGTTCTCTAAGGGCACGTGCAACGAGACATCAGAGGGGATATGGGATTTCGCCCTCCAGCGACTCAAGTCTTTCTTGGTCGCCGAGCTCCGAATCTGACCAAGGGTCCATAGAGAGGGCTCAGCGGCCCGAAACGCCGTCTGTTTCACAGGTTCGTAGGGGTGAGCGGCGGAATAAGCCTCGAAATCAAACTCGGGACACGGTCCGGCAATCCCCTCCATAAGGCCAGCGAAGTCCAAAAAGGCCCGGCCGAAAAAGCTGTTCTGCTCCCAGTACAGCCTCACCTCGTCGTCCTCATCCACCGGCGGGCCCCTCCGCCTCATCGCCGCCGCTGATCTCGCCACATCAGCTTCATTGAAAAGCTCTTCAATCTCCGCGGGTGCAATCCCCGCACGAATGGCCTCGACGGCCGTTTCTATGTGAAGACCCACGGGGATTTCCTCCCGGTCAGGCGAAGCAGCGGCGGCAGAGGAGCTTCTGGCCTCGAATGTTTTAGATCCTCCAGACATGTTCATAAAAATAAAAGGGGGAGAGAAAATTTGTGTTCTTACCTGAAAAGAAAGGCGGTCGGCACAAGAATCTTCGAAGAATTTCAGCAAAGTCTCGTCTGGAAAGCAAGGGCGCATAAAGAGTGGAACTGTAATGGCCCTAGCCCTTTTATAGGCGGATGCAGGGACCTCTGTGCAAATAGGCAGAATCCCGAGGGCTGAAGTGCAACCGTCGGGAGGGGACACATTAAATGCAGCCCTCGAAACCTGCGTACGCGTCTTTTCGAGGGCACGCCAGGCGACAAGTCTGACAAAACCGTCAGAATCCCCCAACGGGAGCGCGACGCGTGTCCCTGCAACGTTTCGAGAGCCCGCCTTCATTTCCCGCTACTTACAGCGCATAAGGAGATCGTCCGGATTCGAAATCAGACCGTTCTGATGACGATCGTCCTTGTCATAAGTAGACGAGCCAAATCATCTAAAAGGCGATCGCCAACAGTGCCACCTCACCCCATGTTTTCAACATCGGAGCGAGCTGGGGGGCAATGATTGTGCGGCGATTTATACGCCTCGAGGACGATCGGCATGATGGTCAGAAGCCAACCAAAGAAGATAGACGCTGGGCAGGCATCTAGTGATCGACGTCCAGGGCGATCGTCTGGCGTTCGTCAGAGATATCTGATTACAGACGATCGTCCTATACCGCATGTGAATCCGACACCCGTCAGAGTCTTCGAAGACCGAATCTTGGATGAAGACCCACGTGCAGATCCACAAAAGGCGCCGCGAATTAAGGCCTTTGACCCCAGCCAGTCACCAACCTCGCACCTACCGACAGGCCCGCCGAAAGGTACAAAGTGGGTCCTCCCCAGACAGCGACTCAGGACGCATGCAGGCTCCTCATTGGCCCGCAGAGCTGGCTGCCAGCCGCAGCCTCGGACTTTAAGAAAACAGTCCCACGTGACGGACGATCGCCCACATTATTCTAATATAGAATACGGCGGTCGCCCGCGATCGCCGGGGAGGACCCAACAACCTTTCCTACTATAAATAGTAAGCCTCCAACAGTGGCCTAGGCACATTGAAAATACAGTGGAAAACGTACAGAAAGAGAAACACACTCTCAAGAACAGAACACCAATAAGCAAGAACTCACAGAGCTTCATATCTGGTTCTTCCGGCAATCTTCACGCTCTATAGCTAAGATAACTAGAATCATTACACTCATTGTAATAGTATTCTAACATTGATATTTGTACTCAAAAGTATTCATATTAATAACATCTCGCGAGAGCATTCAAGCCCGGGATTAACAACCCCGACAAATCTTGTGTTATTTATTTTCCCACGGAAGTGTTCTCACATTTGTTTGTTACTCGACCATTCCAGCAATATCATCTCCGGATAATATTTTGGGTAACAACAATACCCAACATATATTCCCAACCTTCTTTGAGGTCCCATTTTTTTTCTTTGTGGGGTAGCTATTGGTACATATACTGCACAACCAAAAATTTTTAGATGGGAAACATCTGGCTCTTGACCAAGTGCAAGTTGATATGGAGTATATTTATGATTAGCACTTGGTCTTAACCTTATTAGTGAAGCAGCATGTAAAATTGCATGACCCCAAACAGTAACTGGTAGCTTTGTTCTCATTATCAGTGGTCTAGCAATGTATTTAAGGCGTTTAATTAATGATTCAGCTAAACCATTTTGTGTATCCACATACGGAACAGGATGTTCGACTGTAATTCCAATTGACATACAATAATCATTAAATACTTGTGATGTGAATTCACCACCATTGTCAAGTATCATATTCCGTATAGTATAATCAGGAAATTGTGCTTTTAGTTTGATTATTTGTGCAAGGAATCTTGCAAATACCATATCACGACTTGACAATAAACAAACATGTGACCATCTACTAGATGCATCAATTAAAATCATAAAATACCTGAAAGGTCCTGATGGTGGATCAATAGGTCCACATATGTCACCTTGAATTCTTTCGAGAAATGTAGGTGATTCCTTTTCAAGTCTGTCTGGTGAATGCCTTATTATAAACTTTCCAAGAGAACAAGCTTCACATAGTTTATTATTTATGAGTCTTACACCTTTCATTGGGTGACCATGTGTACTATTAATTATTTTCCTCATCATCGTGGAGCCAGGATGACCTAGGCGTTCATGCCATAATGTCAATATTTTGTTATCCTCTTTTATTATCAAATTACATTCAGTTTCATGAATATGTGTATAATGTAATCCACGAGATAATTGTGGTTGTTTTTCCAGTATTTGTTTCTTTCCCAAAAATTTAGCAGTAATGTACATATATTTCATATTACCTTCAGTTACTGTTTCAGTATCATATCCTTGATGGTATATGTCATTAAAGCTCAACAAGTTTCTCTTAGATTTTGGAGAAAATAAAGCATTATTAATGACAAATTTTGTTCCATTTGGTAATATGAATTTAGCATTACCTGTTCCTTCAATCAAGTCCGCTGGACCTGAAATTGTATTTATTACTGCTTTTGTAGATTGTACCTCAGTAAAATATTTCTTATTTTTGAGGATTGTATGAGTTGTGCCACTGTCCGGGATGCAAATGTCTCCAATACCTTTCATACTCAAACTCCTTAATGAATAAGAATATAAGACTAAAAGATGGTAAGTTAGCTTAATATAATAACATTTATTAAATACTTCATACAAACTTCAAATGAGATAATACACATTTCAAACAAGAGAATACAAACAAGAGAAAACAAACAAGTACAATAAAGATGCAACAAACATGGAAATCACACACACACACACATATATATATATATATATATATATATATATATATATATATATATTTTATTCCATGTACATGTCCACATTTGCATCCTCAGTAAAATCTGCAGCTTCTAGGTAAGTTGAGTCATCCTCAGGTTCATGTTCATGAAAATTGACTTCATTTTCTTTATTTTTCAGAGATGCCTAATACATTTTACAAATATGGCCTAACGTTCTACATGCCTTATCCCAATGTCCTTTTTTCCCGCATCTGAAACAAGAATTTTCATTTTTATTGGATGAACCTTCTTGGACATACTTATCTTTGTCTTGTTGGTTTTTATTAATCATTTCATTTTTGGGAGGCCTAAAGTAATTTCCATAATCACGGCCACGACCTCGACCTCGACCACGAAAGTGGCCGCGACCGCATCCCCGACCTCGACCTCTAAACCAACCATGACCACCATGTCCTTGATTAGTAGTTGTGGCATTTGCTTCAGGAATCGCTATCACCCCTGTAGGACGAGACTGGTGATTCTTTATAAACATATCATTATTCTTTTCAGCAAGTAAGAGAGCTGCTATTAATTCAGAGTATTCGGTATATCCCCGCATTCTGCATTGTTGTTGCAGTATTAGATGTGACGTATGGAATGTAGCATACGTCTTTTCCAGTTTTTCACCTTCTGTTATGATTTTACCACAAAACTCTAGTTGTGATACAATTCTGAACATAGCAGAATTATACTCGCTCACACTTTTAAAATCTTGGAATCTTAACTTGTTCCATTCATCAATTAGTGCGGGTAATAACACTTGCTTTTGATACCCAAATCTTTTCTTAAGATTGTCCCATAAAATTTTGGGATCATTCACGTTTATGTACTCTAGTTTTAATCCCTCATCAAGATGTTGGCTCATGCATTTTAATGCTTTTGCTTTATTCATAGAAAGCTCTTTTTCATCTACCTCCGTTTCTTTCGTAGCATCTGGCACATTATTTGTTAGAATATTTTCGAGTCCTTTGCACCTGAGATGTGTCTTCACATCATTTGTCCAAGACATATAATTGTCTCCATTAAGATTCAAGGGAGCGAAATCGAGCTTAAGATTGGACATGGTTATCTATTACAAAACATAAGATTGAAATATAATTAACACATAGATATTACATTTAATGATGTCAGCTAAACAAAAGTATAATTGAAATTATTACTCAATACAAATACCATTCATGCTTAAATATTAAACACAACAAACCAACTAAAAACTAAAAGAAGAATCGTGACCATCATAATGATGATCACATATGTCTCACTAAAGCAATCGACTTGAGTGTAGCAAATGATGAAATTGAAAAATGTAATAAGAGTGAGGAAAGTCATAAAATATTTACCCATTTTGTAAAAATAGGTAGATATTTTGGAGATGATTAATAAGTGTGGAGTATAATATGAGTATTTATAGATTTGATTTTGAAATATGGCCGTTTATGACCGTTGGAGAAAAGAAGAAATTTTTATTTTATTTTATTGTTAATTATCATTAAAATTGGTGAATATATTCTTATATATTCAATGAACTAACAGTTGGTAATTAGAGTTTGGGGAATGTAAATTCATATATATTTATATACATATATATATATATATTATAATCTATACAGTTAGTTATAATAATATCACTACTCGATTATAAAATCCTTCATGACTACTAAAAATAAAAATATCACTACTCGATTATAAAATCTTTCATGACTAAAAATAAAAATATCACTACTCGATTATAAAATCTTCTGTGGTCTTATGAAGGGATTTTGTATTCCTCCATTAGTAATTCTCTACAAAATATAGATGAAGATTCAACTCTTCACTAATAAATGGAGATTTTAACTCTTCAAATAAAAATAGGTGAAGATTTTTACACTTCACACAAATTCATTATTATTTAGGTCCTACATATAATTAGTCCATAATCCAAGAATTATCTTAAAAATAAGATTGAGCTTAGGTCCTTACACATATAAATTTAAATTGATGATATTTACATAATAATTATATTTGCTTAAATATATTAATTATCATCAATAATGATATTAGATTAATACCATATCAAAATATTATTATTACATAAATTAAATATAAATAAAGTTAATTACATACCTTTAGAATTTAAGAATGATGTACCAATATATCGAGTCCGGCTGCGGAATAGGATTAAATTGGTAGAGCTCGTGCTGATAACGTGTTGTAAAATTGGATATTTTATCACTTCACAATATATATTTATATATATTGTAATATATATTGCTACAATATAAGCATAAAGGAGGATGAAAGAAGATGAAGAAATTGAGCTTTTATTAGAATGAATTGTGTCTACAAAGCTCTACCAAGGAGCTCTATTTATAGTTCAAGTTTACATGATATACAACAAATTAATATTATTTATTATACAACATAATTGTCTTTATATTAGATACTCTCTGAAATCGGTAAATGTGTGTATATTCCTGGTTTGAACGAACTCTTCGTAATATGGCATGTCACACACTTACTGATTATATTATGGACATCCCTCTGCATTCTTGGCTAATAAAAATGTTCTTTATGCACATCCAATGTCTTGGCCGAACCAAAGTGGCCAGCCAAACCCCCTCCGTGAGCCTCTCGAACCAGCAATTCTCGAATCATGTGCCTGGGAAGGCAAAGATGATTCCCTTTAAAAAGAAGCCTTCCTGTATCGAAAAATCTCCCATCGGGCCAGATTTGCAAAGGGCAAAGGTCTCGCCAAAATCCGCGTCACCGTCGTAATACTCCTTTACTATCTCGAATCCAAGCAAACGAACGTCAAGAGTAGAGAGCAAGGCACAGGACGATCTTCTTCGTGAAGTATTTGGAGTGATGTGATAATTTCATCTAATTTTGTATTCGGCGGAATAAGTCTCTCGCGCTTCTGGCGTCGAGAAATATCAACAAATTTGTGTCATTCACAAATGACTTTAATTCTTTATGGTGCATATACAAAGTGTGTATATGAGATTTCATCACTTTTTTTGGCAGTCAATAACTTATTGAACTTTATAGTGCATAAATTCGAATAGTTAATCCAACGCGAACTTTTCGAAATTCTCTCATTTATATTTCATGTCTAGAATTGTAATGTTGTAGATAGGTCTAGAACCCTCCAAATGAGGAGGTGGAGTAGAATGTTCTAGGTTCCTAGGAGTAGTATAAATAGGCTTGAGGTTGGCTCATTTGCACCCAACCCTCAAAGACTCAACATTCTTGTACTTGTGAAGTTTGTGAAATAGTGAAGTTTTCTCTCAACTCCCAAGTGTTAAACCCCTCCTTTCATACTTAGCAACCGAGTGAGTTAGGCTTACTAGCTAGATCGAGGCAATTCTAGTCTAGTGCCGCACGGGTCCATGTTAAAACGCCTGATTTTCTTCTGGACATAGGCAGACGGGTGGATGACGGTTCCACTAGCTCAATGTTCTAGCTCAATGCCTAGATAAGACCGAGTCCTCCCAGATCATCATCTCAAATATGAATTTTAGATAGCTGCGGTTTCTCTTCATTCGTCAACAGTACCGATTATGTTCATATCGTCGACATAACAGCTACAATCGCTAATCTAGAACTTCTTTTCTTAATAAACACACAGGGACACAGATCGTCTTTCTTATTCCCCTTTTGTTTTTGCATGAATTTATTAGGTGCAATTGACTTCAATGATGGTAAATAATAGCTTTGCTAAAGTGAGCAAACATGTACTCTCTCCATCCACAAAAAATATGATCTTTGTTATAAACATTGAGAGAAATAGGAAAATATGAGACACGTGGCGCAGCCGGTTGGACGGCCATGTCCGATCACTCGGGAACTGATTCGGCGATGCCTTCCTTGTCGAACAGTGTTCCCCCTAGTTCCGGAGGTCAGCAGGACCAGTCTGCTAGCTCCGGTAATGCTCATGAGAATATTGGAGTGGCCAACATTTTACAGCAGGTAGCGAACCAGATGACACTACTAACTCAGGCCGTTCTGGTCGGCCATGCTAATGCCAACCCGGTCCCGCCTACTGGGTCCGGCAATGATAAGCTACTTCAGGACGTGATTCGTATCCAACATAGTCTAAGTTATCCACTATCCGCTGCTTTTTATCGAGCCGAGCCTCAAGTAAAAATTCAACCCATACCAAAAAATTGGCTGCAAAACGAGTTTACAAAAAAATAATGTTAGTCACGAAATATTTTAAAAGCTTTTTTATTTTCAAATTCAAAAATAAAAATTTATAACGACATTCAAATTATAGATGCTACGTTTTTAGTTCTTTATTGTTTTTTTATAGTATACTCGCTGGGATCTTCACAAATCGCCCAAAATCATCGGGAATCGCCCAATGGAGGAGAAGAGATGAAAAAATGACGAATAGTGTGCTGATAAGTCCTATTTATACCAAGTATAATTAGCGTGCGCTAATCCTTAAAATAACGTGCGTAACGTGTTCACTGGGTGGTCCAATAGCTTCTGTCTGGTGTCGTTAGCGTGCGCTACGAAAGGCTTAGCATGCACTAATCGCTCATTTAGCGTGCGCTAGGAATACTATTAGCGTGTGCTACCTACTAGTCGAAATCTAGAAATCAGAGTCCAGAACCCACTACCTCCTGTAATGCCCGAACATTAGCATGCGCTATCACTTATCTAATGTGCGTTAAAAAGCCATGTAGCGCGCGCTAGCTTATGTTATAGCGTGCACGACCTGTTCAATTATGTTTAGAGTCCAGAACCTTAAAAACATTCTGCCCTTACTGGAATACCGAATTAGCGTGCGTTACCAAACATCTCTAGTGTAACACCCCCAAGACATTCAGGGCATATTACAGCGCCGTGGACCCCACACTGTGGAATCCACCCGGCTAACATACCAACAAGACCTTTGCCAATGACAACCATCAACAATAAAATGACGATTCAAAATAAAAGAGTACAATCCGACCAATAGAATTCAACAACAATCCATTTCCCAAAACGGGAACACAACATTAACAATTTTTCAAAAGAAGTACTCGAGTACTTAAACCAATTTTTATAATACATAAATCCCAGAATTAGACATCAATAATAATAACCGACAGACATGACACCGAAAATCATTTACTGGACAATATCATGCTTGCCCATCATCCTCATACGGCTCGAGTGCTCGCTTGTCCCCATGATCAATACCTGAAACACAAAAAGTATTTCCCCCATTTAAGGGGTTAGCGACAACTGCTAGTGCAAGTACAATCCATTTGAACTACATTCTAATCAGATGAATAATGCGCCAAAAATCATTTTAGAAGACATTTTATAGTCCGCACTATTTACGACGCACAAGCACAAAACACCATTTCCTCCAACCAAAACAATTCAAAGTTAACCTTGTTAAGTTACTCACGGCCACCGTACTCGCAGAGCCGTCGGACATCCCAGGTGGTCAACCACGATTCGTGATACGCACACACACGGCAATACGTATCCCTAGAGGCCCCGTCGGACCGTCCCTAGGTGAACATACACATATCCTCCCACAACAACCACGTATAGCCATAATTCAAATACTAGAACATGTAAACAAATGTAAAGTACTTGCCTTTGAGACATTCTTGAAGAAAGCAGAGATGAAACACGACTACGAACGGTCGGGTGGAAAGCGACGGTTCTAAACGAAGGATCAAGCACAACCACGAGGAACCCGAGAATGAACCTAACGATTCGAATAGCACAATCACAACCACTTCTAAACGATTACGGAAATGGAATACACCCGGAAACCCGCCTACGATTCATGTATATTCATACAAAAATAACAACGAGGGCGGACCACAACCAAACCCTCTCGATTTCGCAAAACCATGAAAATATACCATGAATCCGTAGGGAAACTAAGAATACCAACAAGAATAATCATATTCATCATGAATCCATCAACGAAACGGAAAGAATCGGACAAAACCCCAAAACCCCCAATTATCCAAAAAAGTAGGGTTTTAGAACATTACCTTTGGAGATTCAAGAACTAAGATCCGTAGAACTCGCGTTAGATTGATTATCCGAGCCTCACAACCGAAAAGAAATGATGAAAATCGACCCCCAGATGAAGAACTCTCCCCCTCTAAATCCTCTCTCGCGATGCAGTGGAAGAAAAAGAAGAAATGAGCCGCTCACGCTCAAAACGACACATTTATAGTGTAACTCAATGAGAACCTATCGGCCGATAGGCTGGCCGATAGGCCCAACCGATACCCATACAGAAATGCCGGCAGTAGAGTCTATCGGCCCACCCTATCGGCCGAAAGGCTCCTGGAAGTGATCGGCCGATACCCATGCAGAAATGCCGGCAGTAGAGTCTATCGGCCCACCCTATCGGCCGAAACGCTCCTGGACGGTGCCGACGGTGAGTCTTCCACTAAAACGACCATAACTCTCTCGTCCGGACTCCGATTGACTCACCGTTTGAACCATTGGAAAGCTAACTCGATTTTCTATAATATTGCAAAGATTTATAATTTTTGGAGACACCAAAAATTAATGGTGATCTAACAAAGTCTAATTCATATGAGGAAAGTTGAAACAATGAAAAATAACGAGAATACAAATCAACAGTTTGACAGGAAGGACACGCTGAAAAGTACACGAGGGTCACTACGATCGAGAAATACACCAAAAACGAAAATACAAGGGAAAGAAAAAATACGGATATTACATTCTACCCCTCTAAAAATAAGTTTCGTCCCGAAACTTAAGAAACAAACAACTCCGGGTACTTAGCACGCATGCTATCCTCGGTTTCCCAAGTTGCCTCCTCGACACCGTGTCTCGACCACCGAACTTTGACCAAAGAGATGGTCTTATGCCTCGATCGTTTCTCACGATGCTCCAAAATTTTCGAGGACGCTCTTCAAAAGTAATATCTTGACAATATCAATCTCGCCATAATCGATGACGTGACTAGGATCTGGAACATATTTCCTCAGCTGGGAAACATGAAAAACGCTATGAACATGACTCAAGGCCGGGGGTAACGCCAAACGGTATGCTAATCCACCGACTCGCTCGAGAATCTCGAAGGGTCCAATAAATCTCGGACTCAACTTCCCCTTCTTCCCGAAACGGAAAACTCCCTTCGTCGGCGACACCTTCAGCAAAACGTGGTCTCCCACCTCGAATTCCAAGGGTCGACGACGGATGTCGGCATACGACTTCTGTCGACTCTGGGCAGTCAACATCCGTTCTCGAATTAACTCTATCTTCCGCCTCGTCTCTAAAACGACATCCGGCTCGGTCCCGACTAAATCGGACGCCTCATCCCAACAAATCGGCGATCGACATCGTCGCCCATAAAGTGCCTCATACGGTGCCATCCGAATCGACGCGTGCCAACTGTTGTTGTACGTGAATTCAATCAGCGGTAAATGTTCCTCCCAGTCACTACTCCAGTCGAGAGCACAAGCACGTAACAAGTCCTCGAACGTTTGGATAGTGCGTTCCGACCGTCCATCATTTGAGGATGAAAAGAGGTACTCAAACGCAACCGGTACCCAACGCCTTATGCACCTTTGCGAAGTGCGATACAAAGCGGCCGTCACGATCCGAAACAATAGACTTGAAGTACCGTGAAGCCTCACAATCTGTGCGATGAATATACGAGCGACTTTTCCGGACCCCAAGTATCCTTGATGCCCGGAAAATGTGCCGACTTAGTCGATCGGTCTACAATCACCCATACCATATTCATACGGTCTTCGTCCTCGGTAATCTCGTAACAAAATCCATAGAGATGTCCTCCCACTTCCATTCCGGACGGAAGCGGTTTCAATAATCCGGCCGGCGATGCTCAATCTTGACTTGCCGACAAGTCAAACACTTAGCTACAAACCGAACTACCTCCTTCTTCATATCGCTCCACCGTAAATTCTTCCTCGTGTCTTTATACATCTTACTCGAGCCGGATGGGTGAGTATGGTGACGCATGAGCCTCTCGCATAATGCTCTGTCTCGATTCGAGTCGTTCGGAACACACAACCGACCTCGGAATATCAACACGCCGTCCTCATGAATAACGAATCCCGGCTTTCCCTTTCCTACACTCTCTCGAAGGCCGAATAAACATCGGATCCTCTAAGCTGTCCCGACTTAATGTCTTCACTGAGAGATGAAGAAATCTCAAGAGTACGCAATCGCCGGAACTCTCTGGCGATAATCTCAATGCTCAACCTCATAAACTCTCGTGAAGTCCCGATCGGGCCGTAAGTAACTCAAGCGTCCGAAGCGTCACGATTTCGGCTCAAGGCATACGCCACCACATTAGCCTTGCCGGATGATAAAGGATCTCAAGATCGTAATCCTTAATCAGTTCAACCATCTCCTCTGTCTCATATTAAGCTCCTTCGCGTGAAGATGTACTTCGAGCTCTTGTGGTCGGTGAAAATCGACACGGCGAGCCATACAAGTAATGGCCTTGATTTTCAACGCAAACACAATCTGCGGCCAACTCAAGATCGTGCGTAGGGTAATTCAATTCATACGGTTTCAACCGACGGAAGCATAGGCAATCGTCCTCCCGTCCGCATAAGTACGCATCCGAGCCCTTGGCCCGAAGCATCACTATAAACGGAGAAACCATCATTACCACTCGGTAAAGCCAACACGGGAGCGGTCGTCAACCGCTTCTTCAACTCCTCAAAACTATTCGCCTCTCATCGGTCCACACAAACTTCTCCGACTTCAGTAATAACCGAGTCGGCCGGTCGAGCGAGCTTAGAGAACCCTCGACGAATCTACGGTAATACCCGGCTAATCCCGAGCTGCGGACCTCTTTCACGTTCTTGGCGGCGCCCAATTTAACACCGCCTCTACCTTATGTGGGTCCACACGAACACCTCGGCCGAGATCACATGACCGAGAAACATCACCTCCCGTAGCCAAAATTCACATTTCGAGAACTTAGCAAAAAGATGCCGAGTTCTCAAAATGTCTAACACAATATGTAAATGACGGGCATGCTCCTCCTCGCTCCTCGAGTAAATCGGGATGTCGTCGATAAAAGCGACTACACACTTATCGAGGTACTCGATAAAGACTTTGTTCATAAGCCGCATGAACACGGTGGTGCGTTAGTTAGCCCAAAAGGCATAACCACAAACTCGTAGTGACCGTATCTCGTCCAGAAAGGCCGTCTTCTAATATCGGTATCCTTCACTCGGGTGATAATACCCGATCTCAAATCAATCTTGAAAACACGGTTGCCCCTGCAATCGATCAAACAAGTCATCAATCCTCGGGAGCGGATACTTGTTTTTGATGGTCACTTTGTTCAACTCTCGGTAGTCGATACACAAACGAAGTGACCCATCCTTCTTCTTTACGAATAGGACCGGTGCGCCCCAAGGCGAAGCGCTCGGTCGAATATATCCCATGTCTAGCAACTCTCCCAACTGTTTCTTCAACTCAAGCATCTCGGCGGGCGCCATACGGTATGGCGTCTTAGAGATAGGTCTTTGCACCCGGCTCTAAATCGACAGTAAACTCAACCTCTCGGCCGGCGGCAAACCCGCAACTCATCGGAAAAACGTCGGGATACTCACATACTACCGGAATAGACGAGCTCGACTCCCCCTTCTTCCGATCTCAAAGCGTAACACCAATAACCCGTGCAACCTCCTCGAAGAAGTCTCACCGACCTCAAAGCGCTGATCGGTAATCTCGCTACCCCGCTTACGCCCCACAAAAGAATGCTCGGTACCATCGAGGCTAACATCGAAACAGTCCTCGTTCTATAATTCATGATCGCCCCATGACGGTCCACCCAATCCTCACCAGAATCAAATCCTCATCTCTAATATCTACCGTAATCGAGTTAGAAGGCCAAACCCTCCCGCGATACTCACCGGAAAATCTCTAACCTCACGATCCCCACGATGCTATCCCCACTAGGAAGTTTAACAACAAAAGGCTCACAAGTAACAAGGCAATCAACATGCAAGGGCGCACACAATCCATAGATATAAACGAATGCGTAGCACGGAATCGAACAATACGGAAACAGGATGATCAAGGATGTGGGACGGTACTGTGCCACCGTCGCGTCAGGATCTCCTGCTCGTCTCATCTCATACACACGGGGCGGAGCAGACCCCGCACTAGAAGCTCCCCTCTAGAAGGTGACCACGACCTCGACCTCTACCAAAACTTCTGCTTTGGTGAGGAACCGTCGGTGCTGATTCACACTCGGCTCTCCTGCACTGGAGCAGATATACGAGTAATCTGGGCAGCCGCATCCGTACAAAACTTAGCACGGTGACCCATACGACCACAAGCAAGACACTGGATAGGAGGCCTATCACACTCACTCATCATGTGGCCGACGGCTGCGGTTGAAGCACGTAGGACCACGAACGGAACCGGCGAGGCAGATCTAGAACCGTTTCCTCGACCAGTGATGGCAATCGACTCCAGAAGACTCGCGAACCAGTGAGTCCTCGGATATCCTCCCTGACTTGCCTCCGATGGCCGGTGGTTTTGTTTCTTTCCTTCGGTTGCCGTCTCTGCCGCAGTAAAACGACATCTCATAAGCCATAGCTTTATTCGATATTCCTTCAAAGTCGTGCACCCGGACCCGGACATGTAGTGGCGCACTCTCGGTTTCATCCGCATGTCAAAGTGGCGGATCTTATCGAGCTCATCGCGGACTTGGTTTCTCACGTAATGTAATTGTTGATTGTAGTCTTTGATGGCTTGAGATATAGGTACATCTTGGGGCTTAGCCTCAAAGAAGGCTCGGATCCTCCCTCTTTCACGGCCACGGACGAGTGCGTCTTCCATCGGATCCGGAACTCGCCCACGTGGCTGCCCGGTCACGCGGTTTCACCGCTTGCCACCACGTCAGCGCCTCCTTGGCGAGGAAATCTTGAGCAATGGGTACTTTTCTCTCCTCGGGGCAATTAGCGACCTCAAACACTTTCTCCATCTCGAACATCCAATTCTCCCAACCGGAAGGGTCGAAGCACCATCAAAGCTGCGGAGGACGCATACGAATCACGTCTGAAGTAGCTTATCATTGCCGGACCCGGTGGCGGAACCGGGTTGGCATTAGCATGGCCGACGAGCGGCTGAGTCGATGGCGTCATCGGTTCGCTACTTGCCGCAATATGTTGGCCACTCCAACATTCTCATGAGCATTAGGAGCTAGCGGTGGTCTGTGACCTCGGAACTAGGGGAACAACTGTCGACAAAGAGGGCATCGCGAATCGGTTCCCGAGTGATCGGACATGGCCGCCCCACGGCTGCGCCACGTCCCCTACCGCGTCGCGGCCGCGTCGCGTCCTCTACCGGAGGAATTCGAAGGAGCAACGGGTAAGTACTATTCAAACTCAAAACGCAAAAGATACTAAGACAGTAGAAGCAGGACGGAAACGAGTCAAGTTAGAGAAACTTACGAGCACCGGCGTACTGAGATGATGGCATAGCAGTGATACTGTCCCAAAAACGACACTTAACTAGACCCAAATAACCGACAGCCTAGGTATCCATAAACCTAAGCTCTGATACCATATTCTGTAACACCCCCAAGACATTCAGGGCATATTACAGCGCCGTGGACCCCACACTGTGGAATCCACCCGGCTAACATACCAACAAGACCTTTGCCAACGACAACCATCAACAATAAAATGACGATTCAAAATAAAAGAGTACAATCCGACCAATAGAATTCAACAACAATCCATTTCCCAAAACGGGAACACAACATTAACAATTTTTCAAAAGAAGTACTCGAGTACTTAAACCAATTTTTATAATACATAAATCCCAGAATTAGACATCAATAATAATAACCGACAGACATGACACCGAAAATCATTTACTGGACAATATCATGCTTGCCCATCATCCTCATACGGCTCGAGTGCTCGCTTGTCCCCATGATCAATACCTGAAATACAAAAAGTATTTCCCCCATTTAAGGGGTTAGCGACAACTGCTAGTGCAAGTACAATCCATTTGAACTACATTCTAATCAGATGAATAATGCGCCAAAAATCATTTTAGAAGACATTTTATATTCCGGAATATTTACGATGCACAAGCACAAAACACATTTTCCTCCAACCAAAACAATTCAAAGTTAACCTTGGTACGTGACTCACGGCCACCGTACCCAGAGCCGTCGGACATCCACAGGTGGTCAACCACGATTCGTGATACGCACACACACGGCAATACGTATCCCTAGAGGCCCCGTCGGACCGTCCCTAGGTGAACATACACATATCCTCCCACAACAACCACGTATAGCCATAATTCAAATACTAGAACATGTAAACAAATGTAAAGTACTTGCCTTTGAGACATTCTTGAAGAAAGCAGAGATGAAACACGACTACGAGCGGTCGGGTGGAAAGCGACGGTTCTAAACGAAGGATCAAGCACAACCACGAGGAACCGACGAGAATGAACCTAACGATTCGAATAGCACAATCACAACCACTTCTAAACGATTACGGAAATGGAATACACCCGGAAACCCGCCTACGATTCATGTATATTCATACAAAAATAACAACGAGGGCGGACCACAATCAAACCCTCTCGATTTCGCAAAACCATGAAAATATACCATGAATCCGTAGGGAAACTAAGAATACCAACAAGAATAATCATATTCATCATGAATCCATCAACGAAACGGAAAGAATCGGACAAAACCCCAAAACCCCAATTATCCAAAAAGTAGGGTTTTAGAACATTACCTTTGGAGATTCAAGAACTAAGATCCGTAGAACTCGCGTTAGATTGATTATCCGAGCCTCACAACCGAAAAGAAATGATGAAAATCGACCCCCGGATGAAGAACTCTCCCCCTCTAAATCCTCTCTCGCGATGCAGTGGAAGAAAAAAAGAAGAAATGAGCTGTTCACGCTCAAAACGACACATTTATAGTGTAACTCAGCAGAACCTATCGGCCGATAGTCGGGCCGATAGGCCCAACCGATACCCATACGTAAATGCCGCGGTAGAGTCTATCGGCCCACCCTATCGGCCGAAAGGCTCCTGGAAGTGATCGGCCGATACCCATGCGAAATGCCGGTAGAGTCTATCGGCCCACCCTATCGGCCGAAAGGCTCTGGACGGTGCCGACAGTGTGATCTTCCACTAAAGCGACCATAACTCTCTCGTCCGGACTCCGATTGACTCACCGTTTGAACCATTGGAAAGCTAACTCGATTTTCTATAATATTGCAAAGATTTATAATTTTTGGAGTCACCAAAAATTAATGGTGATCTAACAAAGTCTAATTCATATGAGGAAAGTTGAAACAATGAAAAATAACGAGAATACAAATCAACAGTTTGACAGGAAGGACACGCTGAAAAGTACACGAGGGTCACTACGATCGAGAAATACACCAAAAACGAAAATACAAGGGAAAGAAAAAATACGGATATTACATCTAGCGTGCGCTATGAGGAACATGTAGCGTGCATTACACCTCACGCACAGGTGATAGAATCACATAAAAATTCCAAATGATGTGAACTCCAAGATCAACAACAACTCGCTAAACACTTACAACGAGTGTCAAAATTACAAAAACACCAAAACAGAAAATTTACAAAAAGTATGAATATCACATCCTCCTCCTCTAAAATAAAGTTTCGTCCCGAAACATAATATATGAATAGTTCCGGGTATTTAGCACGCATGCTCTCTTCGTTTTCCCATGTTGCTTCTTCAACTCCATGCCTCGACCATTGTACTTTAACCAACGGAATGGTTTTGTGCCGGAATTGCTTTTCACGATGCTCCAGGACGTTCACCGGCCTTTCCTCAAACGTGACATCATCTGCTATATCAATATCCCCGTAATCAATGATATGACTCCGGTCTGGGATGTACTTTCTCAGCTGAGAAACGTGAAATATATTGTGAACGTGACTAAGGGCTGGAGGTAATGCCAACCGATAGGCCAACTCACCGACTTTGTCAAGAATTTCAAACGGCCCAATGTACCTCCCTTCTTACCGAACTTGTAGACTCCTTTTGTCGGTGATACTTTGAGTAGGACATGATCTTCCACATCATATTCTAAGGGTCGATGACGAATGTCAGCGTAGGACTTTTGTCGACTCTGAGCGGTCAACAACCTATCTTGGATGATAGATATTTTCTCTTTGGTTTCCATCAACATATCTGGATCTGTCCCAACAATTTCCGAAGCTTCATCCCAACAAAGTGGGTATCTACACCGCCTACCATATAATGCTTCGAAAGGTGCCATTTTGATCGATGCATGGCCACTACTATTGCAAGTAAACTCGATCAATGGTAGGTGCACTTCCCAATCACCACTCCAGTCCAGGGCATACGCCTGCAACATATCTTCTAATGTCTGGATCGTCCATTCGGTCTGACCATCGGACTGCGGATGAAAAGAAGTACTAAATCTCAACTCAGTGCCCAAAGCCTGATGGACCGATTTCCAAAAATTCGACACTAAACGACCATCTCGATCGGAAATAATAGTCTTTGGCATACCGTGAAATCTCACGATCTCCGCTATAAATATCAGAGCCAATCGCTCCGGTCCCCAAGTATCTTCAATGCCAAGAAATTGTGCCAACTTAGTTAATTGAATAAGTCGTCCCTTGAATTCCTGCCATGCTGACATCTCTATATAGCTCTGGTCTCAAGCCTTCAAGGAACCTCTCTACTTTCAGTGTTTCCGTGATAACCATATGCTCAGCAAATATAGACAACATTTCAAACTTACAGATGTAGTCTGAAACCGTCATGCTTCCCTGTTTCAACTGTATAAATTCGTTCATCTTCATTACACGAACAGGAGCTATAAAGTACTTATTTCTGAAGAGTTCCTTGAACTTAGCCCAAGACATTGTTGCAACATTCTCAATAGTGCTTATCGTATCCCACCAATGACCTGCACTACCATGTAACATGAAGGATGCACAAAGTATCTTATTCTCTTCAGAAACCTTACTATACTGGAACATGTTTTCTATAGTCCTTAGCCAATCCTCTACTTCTGTAGGATCCATTGCGCTCTCAAATATTGGGGGATTCAACTTCCTGAACCTTCCTCCATCTAATTCAACTTGTTCTACTCAAGGTGGTGGTCGATTCATATCATCTCCCTGTTATCCTCGCATGCTTCTTGTTGGATGAGTTGTTGGATTTGTTGAGATTGCATTTCTACTAGTTCAGTCAATCAACCAATGATCAGATCAGGATCAGAACTTATGGACGTCATATCTGGATCTTGTTTTCTACCCCCATCACTGCCTTCAATTCTTGTTCTCGGCATTATTTTCTAGTTATGACTGAGCCCTATATCTTATGGTCAATATAATTCATAAAATATGAGTGCACATAAATAAAATAACACTTACTGAATTTGTTGTGCTCCACATGCTCTGAGCTCGTGTACATGGACAGTCTACATGGCAAAAACTGGGCTCCGATACCACCTGAAATGACCCACACTAACTACCTAACCTAAACTATCTTATATCATATTAGTACTTAAAAACTAATGTGAAATTTCGGCAGAGTTTCCCCTAAACTAGTATGTATCACAAAACTTGTGATATAAAACCAACACAAGTATCACACAGAGACATCTAGGCTCAATCCGAATCAAACTCATCACATCAATATCCCTGTAGCTATAACCACAAGAGATTAGTAAATAATAAAACTCTAGTTTTCTCAAAAAACTCACTTATTTATTTTACATTACGATATTTAAACAACCTCACCAGCTACATAACCATACTAAGAAAACTTAAAATACACCCCATACCATCAACGACACTCGAATGTATGATTACATTACCACCACACCTATTTATAAAACAAGGTTAAAAAACAAGAACTAAAACATGTTAAGCCCATGGTTAAGCCCAACAGGTCGTCATCCATGTACGTCGACCCTCAGCAGCAGTGGAACTCCAACCCATCCAGCAAGGGAACATGCTCAAGCATCAAGATTACCTACAATGCATAAACTACGTGAGCTAAAGCCCAATAAGTAGAAATCATGCATGT
The DNA here is from genome assembly GCA_033398695.1 of Orobanche coerulescens. Classification (NCBI taxonomy): domain Eukaryota; kingdom Viridiplantae; phylum Streptophyta; class Magnoliopsida; order Lamiales; family Orobanchaceae; genus Orobanche; species Orobanche coerulescens. The sequence continues at coordinate 24,549,186 of CM065812.1, forward strand.
ATCATATCTGATGCAACATATAACATATGATCATCAATGAGAATCTTTCAAAATCATTTTCTTATCCTTGGGCCCGTTGAACCACGTACTAAGCACCGGAATGAGCTCAATATCGTATAATATCATAAGGCATGCATCTACCATGCCAGATATATAAGGCATGCATCTACCACACCAAATATATTGTGATAACATGCATCTACCATGTCTCACACATCATATAAGCACGCATATACCATGCTAAACATATCACAAAATCATGCATCTACCATGCCTCGATGCTCTAGCAGTGGCCAACAAAACATTTTTCTTTTCTTTCTTTCCATGATCGTACATTGCATGCAGACACTAGTAAGTCTCCTGTTATGCATGCATGTGGAGATGCTAATGGATGTTATGATCATGTAAGGTGCAAAAAGCATAATACAGATCAAGCATACAATACAATAGAACACTCTCAAGATATCATCAAGTTCAACAACTAGTTATACAAACAATATTATGTTTATGCATTGTAGTTGTAGATGGATTTCTACTTACCTTGATCGGGTAATACCCTTACGTTTATACCAATAAGGGTGGTTGTGATGATATATCTTCAGAACCTGTTTCAAGGAATGTGTTTAATGTAATACCCGGTTGTAATTCAGTCATTATCATTCAGTAATTTCATTCGGTGATTGTCACTCAGTGGATTTTCACTCAATTATAATCATTCATCAATCATGTTCATTCACCGTGTTCACCGTTCGGAAAAACTTCGAGTTGTGTATCGTTATTGTTCATTGTTTCAACTTTCCTCATTTGAGTTCGACTTTGTTAGATCACCATTAATTTTTGGTAACTCCAAAAATTCTAAATCTTTGCAATATTATAGAGCATCGAGTTAGCTTTCCAATGGTTCAAACGGTGAGTCAATCGGAGTCCGGACGAGAGAGTTATGGTCGTTTTAGCTCAACCGCTCATTGGCGATCAACGCCGACGAACTTCGGCCGTGTCGTCCGACACGGCCCGTGCCGTACTCGTCGGAAAGTGCCGAAGTGTCTGCCTCGAGGACCCGACCGTGTCGTGCAGCGCGGCCGAGTCGCACCCTTCGGATAAGCGAGCCGTGCCCGGCCACGCCGGCCGTGTCGCACAGCGCGGTCGAGTCATGCCGGTCATTGTCGGACGGGTCAGCTGTCGGGAGGCCCTCGCGCCGCGCGACCGTGTCGGCGAGGACACGGTCGAGTCGCTGTCGACCAGCTGTCGGCCGGTATGCGACACGGCCGTGCCCGATCGGCCGCGGGCCGTGTCCGTGACGATCGACTCCTATAAATTCATTTTTGAGATTTCAGCCCATTTTTCTTCCTTTTCTTCACCTTCAACCGAGAGATAAGGCTTGAGGGAGGGTTTTTCCTTCACAAATCATTTGGGTGTTTGATTTTTTTCATCTCCTTTCGATCGTGAAGCCCGGATAATCAATCTAACGCGTGTTCTTCGGATTAAAGCACTTGGATCATCAAGAGGTAATTCCTTCAACACTTTGAACTTCGATTTTGTGTTGAAATAGGATGTTATGGACGTTATAATCATGATATATGAAGGGATATGTATATGATTATGAGTTTGTATAAGGATTCATTGGATTATTGAGGGATTATTCAAGAACACCTTGTAAATCGAGTTGGAATTGGGGATTTTCGACTAATTGTTGTTATAATCACATTTTTGGATATTTATAACGGATTATTGATCGTATTGGAGATGTTTTATTGGTTTGAAACACTTCTTGGGGGATGTGATATTGGTATATTGAAGTTTGATTGTAAACAATCGGAGTTTGGACGCAACGTGTTTGTTTCAATACCTCAATGGACTTAGTTTTATCGTATCGACGTTTTAAGTTCGTTATATTCGTGTTTAATTCGTATATTGATCGGATTGTCGGTAATTGTATTGAATTAAGGTTGTTCGTGCGACCGACACTTCATTTAGGACGTTGTTCGTGGACGGACATTCTTCATCGGTGTTGAGTAAGTTAATTCTTACTCGGTTAAAAGGATATTCATACCTTTTGTTGTTGATCATTCATAATCATAACTCATTCATCATTGTATTAATCATATTAAAACTTGTTATTGTCAATTAATCACTTGATCATAAGGAAGCAGCGGTTCCAATCTTTTCGTTGAGCTATCATTCATTTTATTATTACTCTCATCTCGGTGAGTCATTCTTGGCCTTGTCTAATTATTATTCATTGATATTCATTATGGTCATTCTCGTTCATGTGACCTTACGGGTTCATATTGCGTGGCGGGTGTGTCTGTGTGGAATTTTTAGTCGGGCACACGATGGTTATTGTATTGGGTTCACCGATACATTAGGCCGTGCACACGGGTCATATTGTCTCGTGAGACTAATTAGGTACACTGACGGGTGTTGTACACTTGCACGAACATTACGGGCGTACTATGATACTCCTCTTGCGTAATTCATAACTAAGAATATTTCTTAACTTGATTAAATCATGATTGTGTATTTTTCAACCCTTGAGGATTGTTGTTCTTTATCGACCCGTTTGGGGATTTTGTTTTTCAGTCATGGCAAGGCAAACGCATGCGGAATAGCATGTTGATGTCGAGGAGTCCTAGTGATACTAGTAGGGGCCCCGATCTTTCGATTATTCATATTATTGTCCTTTATTTTCCGCTATGATTTTCATTTGGATACTCCGTTTCATTCAGTGTTGTGTATTTTATCTTCATATAAAATACACTAGTATTCGGTATTGTCCTGGTATGTTGTAACTAAACTCCTCATCGGAGTAATTATTGTTGTAATGTAGTTCGGTACTACATTTATCTTGTGTAATTCATTCATTTTCATTTGCCTGGTGGGTCCCAGTTGGGGATCTACGGCACTGTAATATCCGCCTAGTTTGGGGTGTTACATTTAAAGGATTTACATACCACACACAAGGTTTAACTCTCTTCATATCGAAAGGGTTTACCACTTCATAGGTAGACGCATAACCGGTGTTCTACGTACTTTATGTCTGTTTATCAACGTATACCAGCCCATTAAACAGTCAATTTTGGACTTATAATTCATTAATGAATCTATTAGTCTCTGTTTATAAAGTCCATTCAATTCTCACAACTTAAAATTCCAAGGTTTTATAACAATATACTTGATTAAGAGAGTTTATCAAAGTCTTGTCATAATCAGATTTTGTTTTGCTTATAACCACTAGAATATAAGTTGAATTTGCACCAATATTTGACATAATATCCCTAAGATACTAAGAACAAGTATATTGAAACTCCTGCCCCTGAAATATACGGATCAAGTAACATATACCATTAATTCCAAAAGGTGGCAGAATTGATTCCTTTATTGCCTTAGTGAGTTTTGAGCCTTATAAATCCATATTAAACACAAGGGTAAGCCATGGATGAATTATTAACATTATTATAACATGTATAAGAATATATAAAATCTCTCACACTTTCGAAATAGCTAAGAAACATAGCAAGAAGAAGGAAGAAACAAAGGAAACTCACCTTGATTGTCAAAGGAATTGAGGTGTTGATGTTTTGATGATTTCTTCTTGAATTTTTGGTGAATTTTCGAAGGGTGAAGCTTCTTGATAATGTTCAGACAGTATGTGAGGGTGGAGGGTCGGTTTTAATATTTATCTAAGACAGAAAGTCGGTTATAAAGAGGAAAGTACAAAACTACCCTTAGTAAGCTCTAGAAAACCATCTTCCATGGTGTAGGCCGGTTTGGGCATATTAGGTCCAGTCTTGGAGTGTTTGGACCGGTTCCTAGTAGATCTTGTTTAGGGTGTATTTTTATTGCTTAAACTCGGTTACTCATGCGAACAATATTGAAAATGCTAGTGAAGGAGTTTATTGTCAAACTTTCTAAAACTTCACAGATACGAAACTGTAGATAAGAATGGAAGGACTCATTTTTAATAAGATATAATTAATACAATAAACTAAAAGATCAGTTCAATTCCTACCGCAGTTGGAACGGATAAGGTATAGACAGATGATAATATTTTACCACCGTTACCACATGCAATCATAGATTGCATCCTATAGGGTATTGACAAGAATCAAGTTAGTATATTAAATGATGGTTATTCACTCGAATCATCAATCTAAAGTGACCCAGTACCCGCGCCGACTAAAATCTCGAGATAAGCTAGTTAACCTTTGATAGACACGTTAGTGAAAACTTTATGACTTCTAGGCTCACCACGTGTACTCAGAGTTTTTTTATTTTCGTATTAGAAATAATATGAATAACATAACTTAGTTCTGTAACATATACCATGATAGTGTTTTAGACTTTAGTTTAAATGTTTAGCACATTTCTATGTAGTGAAATTAACTATAAGATCAACTGAACCATGAAACGTCAAGTAATCCAAATAACACATAATTAACAAGTAATGCATGAATAATACTGACCAAATTAGTAGTGTTAGGCTCGGGTATCACATCCTCCCCTCTTATAAAAATTTCTTCCCCGGAATTTAACTTACCTGAAAAGATCAGGGTATTTAGCCCTCATTTCATCTTCTCTCTCCCAAGTGGCTTCTTCAACAAGTTGATTTCTCCACAACACTATGACTAGTGGTACTTCTTTAACTGAATTAAAAATACAACAGTTCTGGGTCATTACCAAAATACAATATCCGAAAGAGGAATATTAATACATCACCGAAATCAATCATCACAATGACAACGTACTCGAGTACTTAATAAAAATAATGCAAACAACAGGCAATTGAACCCGGCCGGAACATCACTCTGCACCCTCCTCGTCATGCAGCTCCAATGGTTGTTTCCCTGCTCTCCTAGATCCTGAACATAAACAAATGTTCACCCCCGAAGGGGTTAGCACAACGATGCTAGTACAAGTACGATAATCATACAACAATGATTTAATCAACAATAATCATAACAAGTTTCTCCAACGAGAAATGACAAAAACAGATATCACATCATAACAGTCCCAAACATACTCATGGTATTCCAACGATCCAGCGCACACAGCTATAGATTCCCATGATTGTCCCGTCGGACCAAAGCATAGTGGAACTACCTGTCCAACGATCCAGCGCACACAGCTATAGATTTCCCATGATGATTCCCGTCGGATCAACGCATGGTGGACAATTAATCACAACACATGTACACAGTACAATCATAACATAACTGACATAATACGAACAATTCTAATTAAAGTACTTGCCTCGATTTGATGACAAGGATAAAACTCCCACGAATATCGAAACGCTCGAAGGTCGCCCCCTTCGATCAATCATGTTGCTAAGCTCGAACCTTAACAACAAATATAATATAGAATTCATCTCATGTCGAACGAACATCTAACAATCCAAATTACGGTCGAAAGTTCATAAAAACATAACCTGCTTGACCTACTTAACGTACGTTACGTACCCTCGGTAGCGTACGTTAATCTTACTCGTTAGCGTACGTAAGCTATAAAGTCTAGCATACGCTAACCATGTATCGGCAGTTCCTCTCTTATCAGTCGACTTGACTTGTCTGATGATATAATGTACGTTACGTACCAAAAGTAGCGTACGTTAACTAAGCCCGATAGCGTACGTTAACTATATAGTTTAGCATACGCTAAACATGCATGACAGTTTCTCACTGGGCAGATGACTGTCTTGATTGTGATGAAGCTAACAAATTCCTCAGTGATTAACGTATGTTATCTCTATACATATCATGTTCATACAATTTGAATGATCTTACAGATTCAAACATCTTCGAAATTCAAGGATACGTATATCATCACAACACTATATTCAATCTCGATTACAATTCCCATTTGAAGTTCAGTGAACTAAGGTTGATGCGATAGATTCCAATACATTCAAATTTCATCTTAGAGATGAACTAACAATTCCAACTTTATAAGAAATGATACAACCTTTGATGATTCCTTCTAAAGTCCGATTAACTTCGATCACTATGGCAACGCTATTCAATAAGGATAATCAATCTCAGAATATTGTTCTCAACATTTGATATAATAGGATTCCAACTATGATGTTGCAACAATGATATCCTATACATAATCATCCCAACTTCTAGACATGATGTGTGTTTGAATAATTCATCAATGGAAACTAAATATCTTGATAACATGATCATCATATTCTTAATAACACGAATCCAAGGCTGGAGATAGTGTTATCATACCTTAAGATGAAGAAAACACCAAGACAATAGGTAGAATCCAACTCCAGTTGTTTGTGTGCCAATCCAAAATGATTCTCCACTTCAATGACCGGTATAAGTGATCTTCAATCCTCACTGACCAAGTAGAGATGGTTTATATGTGTTTAAGGAGGTTGGGATAACTCTGGGCACGAAGTATGCTGAAGGCTAGGTGAAATAAACAAGCTGAAATGAAATGGGGTGATGTCTTATTTATAATATTCTATCCTTAACGTACGTTAGCCTTCGAGCATAACGTACGTTAGCCTCTTAGCGTACGCTGCCAAGATACCCTTAGCGTACGCTATCGTTATTGATAGTTAACTGACCTCATTCTGAAAACAATTACGTACGTTACACCATCAAATTATGTACGTAAGCAACACACTTTAGCGTACGCTAGACATGATCCTTAGAGTACGTTAACCATCGTTGACTTCAGGTTCATCCGTGGGAATCTTATCCAGACCCATGTCCGACTGGCGCATGTGCTAGCCGCCCAGCTCAATTATTGGCTGGTTAACGCACGCTATGCTACATTCATAGCATACGCTAACTCAGACTGATAACGTACGTTAAGCTTCCTTGTTAACGTACGTTATCACGTATATGTATGGGAAAATTGATATGTTGCCATACTCATGTACAAGGATACAAATATGAGAAATATCATATTTCAATTATCATTACCATCAATCCCAATAATACAGAGTTCAACAACATATGAAATACTCAATAATTAATCTGGATAGCGTGCGTTATCCGCTTCATTCAATAATGTCGTTGCAAAGTCCGATCAATACAAATATGTTCCGAATGATACGATACTCTAGAATCAACAACACCTCAATAGGCGCTTACAAGAGCGACAAAATCGAAAGAACGCCAAAGTCAAAATTCGTGAAAAATACAGGTATTACACAGGGGTGGGAATATTTATAAGTGATAAATTGATAAAAAGGTTCAAAAAACGACAGGTTAAGCCGGTTCGAATCGAGAAGCCGACGTCCCCCACCCCCCACCCCCCCAACAAAAAATGAAAATTTGAAAAACATTAAATATTTACAAAGAAATATGTGGTTCGAACAACCGATTTGCGGTTCAGAATTACCATGAACGGGAACCGAACTACTTGTAATTAGTTCACGATTTCGGTTTTGATTCGAACCATGGTCAACGATCGTTGACCATGATTCTGAACCAGTGGTTCCAGTTCGAACCATGAACACCTCTAGATGCTGATGAGATTGGAGTTACAATGATTTCCTACCTAAATCTAGAGGTATGGGATTCGACTTATGGGAAGGACAAAAAACCTGAGACTAGCTTCATCATAAAATCATAAGTTGTCGGACCAGCACTCTAAATGTGAAAACCTATCAACAAAAAAAGCTCTCTTTTCATTTAACATGGGTAAAAAGAACCATATAAGATATTGCTGAAAATTCTCTAAACATATTTTTTTATCGTCTTTCCCGTGGATGGTAATATGCTATTGAAATACCATCTATAACCCAACCCAATATTGGCGAGTCGGTTACAAATCTTGATTAATAAGATGAATTCTTTAGAATTAAACTAGCATGTAACCCGTCGAAATTCGATGGGAATAAATGATTGAATTAATTTATCAATTAAACTATAAGCATCTTTTATACTTTAAATAAAAATTTTATGCTATTATGATAGGTAATAAGAAAATTTGCTATAGAGTTATCAAGTACAATACAAAAATTAGTAAAAAAATAAATTTTTTAGGTGTTCATCCCAACGTCTCTCTTTTTAAAGAAAAAACAAAATATCTGCATTAAAAAAATATAAATTTTAATTAATTAAAATGCATAAGAGGTAATGATTAATTCAGATATATGGATAATAAATTTAAGGATTTATTTAGATCAAAAAATCAATTCACAAATGCTTAAAGTTATACGTTATTGTATATTATAAAAACTTAATGACCAATTCAAGTTATTGAATGTTCTAATTAGTATATAATGTTGTTATTTTGAATCTCCCATGTAGCATATTTATATTATTCTTCTATGTAGTATATTCTTATAGTTCTCTCGTGTAGAATATTCTCATTGTAATATTTTCATTGTTTTTTTACATAGCATCTTCTTATAATTCTCACATCTAATGTCTTCTTATGGTTCTCATATCTAGCGTTTTCTTATGAATTTCTCGTTTATCATCTTCTTTCGATTCCTCCATTAAGCATCTTATTAGATTTTTCTAGGGTAGCATATTTTTATGATTATCCCGTATAACATATTTTTACATCATCTTGTCTAACATCTTATGATGTCACTCATCGACCATCGTCTTATAGTTCTCCTACGTAACATCTTCTTATGGTTCTCCTATATAGAAAATTTGTATGATTCTCCTATCAAGCATCTATTTATGGTTCTCTCATGTGATATCTTTTTATGAGTCTCATGTGTAGCATTTTCGTGCGGATCTCTAGTGTAACATCTTTTTATGGTTTTTAGTTTTTACATGTAGTCTCATGGAGGTGGAGCATTTTCTTATGGTTCTCACTTGCCCCCTCTTTATATAGTTCTCCTGCGTAACAGTTTTTTACGGATCTCCCGTGTACATCTTTTTGTTGTTCATTTTTGAAGCATCTTCTTATGGTTCTTTCTTGGAGCATCTTATAATAGTTCTCCCATGTAATATTTTTTTACAGTTCTTCCCTATAGCATCCTCTTATGGATTCTCCCCCCTAACATTTTCTTATGGTTCTTCCATCTAATATTTTCTTATGGATCATGTGTATCATCATTTTCTTACTATTCTCTTTCATAGCATGTTATTGTTAAAAATAGAACTAAAAGAAACTTTCACCACTTTCCGACGGTAAATTTTCAATCATTTTCTCTGTTATTTCTATTTTAAATCAAGTTAGAAATGGTATTGTAATAAAACCACCATAAATATAATTTATAATAATTTTAAAATAACTGAATTTTTACTCTTATCATGAAATTTTAATAGATTAAATACATAAAACTGTTGACCATTAATATAAAAAAATAAGTGCTAATTTAATTACTTATAAATTTGGTGTATTAATTGCAATTTTATAGCAATTTTATAATTATGAACGATTTTATTAGGACTAAGATTTTCAGAAATCTGGAACTCAATTTTTTATGGAATTCAAAATCCCGTGGATAAGAAATTAAGATCATAACTTAAAAATAAGAGAATACGAAAAAATTTATTATTAAGTTCTTACTTAATTAATCACTTTTATGTATAAATTGTAAAATTTGGTATATGAATCCCGATATAGGCTTTTTACAACTAAATAAATCATTATTCAAAAATTTCCAAGATAATAAATTGAGATTGTAATTAAAAATAGATAGTAAATTCATATCATAATTACAAACTATAAAAATATCGGTGATGTGGATTTCAGAATTTTAAATTATATTCTCTGTTATTTTTGTGTTAAACCAAATTAAAAGTAGTATAGTTAACAATATTACCAAAGATTGATTTAAAAATAATTATTATTTTCTCATCTACAAAGACGGCCGAGTAAATTTTACCTATCTACTTTTATCGACAACCTGTTTTGATGTCTACAATAATAAATCTTATATAGCTACTTTGATCTACAACTTTTTGCTATGTTGCCATTTCATTAGTTTTTGCATATTTGAAACTGTATGTAAAAGCTAGAGTTGGTGTGTGAACTCCATCCTTTATCAGTTACTATGACTAGTGTTGCCACCGGCCGTGAACCGCCAGTTCTGGCCCGAACCGGCGGTTCCGATTCACCAAAAGAGGTGAACCTGAACCGGCCCGGGTATTCTGGAAAAGGGCCGGTTCTCGGGCCCGGAACTGGCGGTTCCGTTCCGGGCCGAAAACTGGCAGAAAACCAGCGGTTCCCGGGCTGAACCGCCGGTTCCGTTTTTTTTTTGTAATTTATAATATTTGTAATATTGTTTATATCTTATTTTTTTCTAAATTAAATGATGAAATTTCTACATTTTGTAATTTACAAGTGTTGAAACTTTGAAATTACTTAAGTTAATTTAATAAAAATATAATAAGTTATTAAATAATTTAGAAATTTAGAAATTCTTTATGTTGTGTACTTTTTATATAATTTATAGTAACTTGTAATATTTTTTATGACTTCTTTTTTTTAAATTAAATTACTTGTGTTGAAAATTTGAAATATTGAAAACTTGAAATGCAATAAAGTAAAAATTGTTCTAAAACATTTACAATCAAAAATATTGCATAAAAATTAATATCTTCATTGATTTCTATGATTCTATCTATGTACAAAAGAAATGTTACAATGATAAAATCTTTAAAATTGAATAAGTAAACTAACTAATACTAACTAATTCACTATATAAAAGAAATGTTACAATTATGATACAATCTTTAAAATTGAATAAGTAAACTAACTAATTACTAACTAAACTAATAAAAGAAATGCTACAATGTTAGAATGATACAATGTTTTTTTATATGCTATTTTACTTAAATTTTGGTTATGACTACATGCATTTAAAGCAATAGCAATATACATACAACGTTCTAAAACTTTAACACTAGTGCAATAATAAACACCGGATAAATCTCTAGTTGCACTATCAAAAACTTTTAAAAGTTCAAATAATTTAGCACATTTTTGCCAATTAGAGGGCAATAAAAGCAAGTTAGCCTCGGGAGTGGCTCTAAAAAAATCACATAAATGATCAACATGATTCAAGGTAAAAGCAAGCATGGCATATGTTGAATTCCAACGTGTAGAAACATCTTTGACAAAATACGTATATTTAATCTTTTTAGTATGACAATATCTTTGCCATTTTTTTTCCAATTGACGCTTTTCGATGCAACATATTAACGGCATTTCTAATGGGTTCAACACTTCCGTTAATAAGAGCATAAGCATCTTGTACACAACGGTTTAAAATATGACAAATACATCGAGCATGAAAATACTTACCATTAAAAGAGGGTGAGCATGCGGCAACTAACTCGGGAATGGAGGCGGTGTTAGCGGATTCATTATCGAATCCAACCGAAAATATCTTATTTAAAAATCTATACTCATTTAAAACGGAAATAAGCAATTGAGCAATATTAGTAGCATTATGTATTTCATTAAAATCTCTAAATGCAATTAAACATTTTTGAAGTAACCAACTTTCATCAATCCAATGACAAGTAATATCATATAAGAATTTTTTTGATAAGAATCACTCCATATGTCGGAACATATAGAAACATTTTGATTTAAACATATAAAATATTTCATTAAATCACGTTTTCTTTCTTCGGCTTGTCGTCTTATACTTGCATATAGTAGTTCTACCAATTTTTTTTGCGGCAGGGTTATAAGCATTTTGCATAGCATGTTCAAAAGTCATTTTATCGGCAAACATAAAAGGCAAATGCTCCATAGAAATAAAACGAGCCATTACTTCTTGAGCATTTAAATGATCATATTTCCATAAAACATTACCTTGTTCATTATCTTGTTGATTACCTTTGAAGGCTTGGAGATTTAGTTGAGTTTGAGTTGTAGGAATTCTCGCCTCGGATTTATGCAAATTGTTCATGTGCCTTTGGAGGGTGCCATAACCTCCTCCCGCCGTCTATTTGTAAACGGCGGGACAATAGTTACAATATGCCATAAACTTCTCGGGAGCACCGGGATCATCATTTGGATCTTTTTCTCTACGAACCTTATTAAAATATTTAACGAAAATGTTAGAACTAAGTGTTTTAGTCTTACCCTTACCTCTAGTGGTGGGGAGGTCCGTCTCCACATCATGTCTTGCTTGATCGACTTCCTCCTTCAACTCTTGGCTATGCATTTGTCGACCATACATTTCATCCTCCTCTTCTTGAAGTTGTCGAGCATATTGTTCACTCGTCATTTCTTCGGCCTCACGGCGTGACGGCTTTCTACAACAGACTTTTTTCCTTGAGGATGAAGAAAGAGGAACATTTTGAGGAAAAGTGGGAGTGCTATCAATATCTTCTTTGGTGTCGACATTGATAGACTTGCCACGATTACCACGAGAATGAGACATGATAGTATATATTAGAATTATAGTAGATAGTATATATTATAATTATAGTAGTCTTAGTAGATAGTATTTAATTTTAGTATTTAGTTACTTAGTAGAATTATAGAGCAAGAATAAGAAGAGCAATTTAAATTTTAAAGAATGGAGGAGAATAGAAGTAGAAGAGAAGAGAGTTTAGAATATTGTTAACACAATGAGGTGATTTTAAAGGTGGAAGAAGGGGGGTATTTATAGATAAAATTGAGGGGGGGAGTTGGGAAAATTTTGAATTTTGAATTTAAAAAAATTTAAAATTTGAAAATTTGAATTTTGTTGATAGATAAAATTGGGGGGGGGGGGGGGGCGTTGGGAAAATTTGAATTTTGAATTTGAAAAAATTTGAAAATTTGAATTTTGAATTTGGGCGGAAAACCGCCGGTTTCGGGCCGAACCACCGGTTCGGGCAGAAAACCTTCACGGGCTCAGAAACCTTCGACCCGCAACCGGCCCGTGCAGCACAGCGGTTCCAGTTCCGGAACCGGCCCGCTGGTTCTGGTTCCGACCCAACCATCGAATCCGGGCCGGTCCGGGCCGGAACCGCCGGTTCCGATTAAAATGTGGCACCACTAACCATGACACTCCTAAGTTTACATGAAAACATACACTATAGTTCAATAAAAAACCATGATGCGATAGGTTCTGATTTTGAAATTTATGCATAGTAGAGCTATTCCTGAAGTTTAACCTTACATATATAATGTTGACATATACTTGCTTTTATAAAGTACACCCCAAGACCCAAGGAGACATTTACCTACTTTCGTAAACTTCATGGATAATCTCATAAACTTGTAGAAACCAATTATTTTTTTATTATGGTGAGAACTATTAAATTATGTTGTGTTTTTCTTTGTGGCTCCGTATATTTGATTTTGCGTTAGCTATTAAACTATGTTGGTCCCAGAAATGATGAAGACTATCCTCACTGTACCAACACGAGTCTTTTCTAGCACGCTTTGTCCTCACTCACGCGCACATGAGAAACTTCCCAGGGGGTCACCCATCCCATAACTACTCCAGGCCAAGCAAGCTTAACTTTGGAGTTTCTATGAGATGGCTACTAGAAAAGAAGATGCATCTTGTTGGTATGAGTAGTCCAAATCAATTCATTTAACCACTTTCTAGTGGCAGTGCAAAGCCCCATATTAAGCGACAGACGGACATGAGGGGCTGCACCACTAGGGTGCCGCGGGTCGGGATGTTAAGCCCGGCCAGTTACGTTCTCCTGAGTCGAAGGTGAGGACGCTGGATGCAAAGCATTCCCGACAATCCCCCCCAGCGTACGCCAGAAGACTCGAACCCAAAAATCCACAAAGGTTGTCGGAGGCCGAGCAACAGGAAAAAGATGAAAGAAGACGTGCTTGGAAAAACAAGCTCAAGGCCCTGATTGGTGAATCAGAAGCCTCCCTCACACCATCCAAGTCCGAAGAAAGTCTTCAGATAGTCACTGACAGTGACTCATCTGATGATGATTTCGAAGATAAAGCCTATATGTGCTTTATGGCAAAAGATATTCTGGAAGATGAAGATAGCGGTGATGAGGTAAGCTCAACCGCAGCTATTCCTACCAATGAATCTCATACTTTTGAAACACATGATGAATGACTTTAAGAACATTCAAAAGGCCCATGAGACTTTGAAAAATGAAAACATACAACTCCAACTTTCTAACCTAGAGCTGAAGGAAGAAAACGACTTGCTGAAAGTAAACTATGAAAATATGTCTGTTGATTGTGAAAACAGCAAAGTCGATCATGAAAAACACATGGAGAGCAATCATAAACTGGCTCATGAACTAAGTGAGGCTAAATCTCATTGTGAAAGCAAGACAAATGATTTTGTTCTGCTTCAAGTCAAAGTAAAAACTCTCAAAAAACGAGAAGGAGAACTTGAGACCATTCTGAAATCTTTCGAGAAATCATCCAAAAGAATGGAAGAAATTCTAAGCACTGGGCTGTAACACCCCCAAGATGATCAGGGCATATTACAGCGTCGTAGACCCCACACTGTAGAATCCACCAAGCTAACGTACTAAATGACATTCGACAAGGACATACAGTCATCAACAAAACGACAATTTCACAATCCACGACATCCAGACCCAAGATAGAAATCGACAATTCAATTTGACATCAATCCATTCCCCAAAACGGGTACACAACAATAGTAAATTCAAGAAAGAGTACTCGAGTATTTAACCAAATGACATAATAAATAAATCCCAAACAAGACACCAATAAGTAACCACTGAACAGAATCACGCCTGCCCATCATCCTCGTACAGCTCGCATGCTCGCTTGATTCCTTGACCTGTACCTGAAATACAAAAGTATTTCCCCCATTTAAGGGGTTAGCGACAACTGCTAGTGCAAGTACAATCCATTTGAACTACCATTCTAATCAGATGAGTTATGCGCTAAAAATCATTTATATTCCGGAATATTTACGGTGCACAAGCACAAAACACATTTCCCCAACAAAACATTTCAAAGTTAACCTTGGTACGAGACTCACGGCCACCGTACCCCGCAGATCCCCGTCGGACATCCCTGGGTGGTTAACCATAGTTCGCGATACGCAAGTCACGACAACGTACCCCTAGAGGCCCCGTCGGACCATCCCTAGGTGAACATACACATATCCATCCATACAACCACAAAAGCTATAAATCAAATACTAGAACGCGTAAACAAATGTAAAGTACTTGCCTTTGAGACATCTTTGAAGAATTGGGAATGAATAACGACTACGAACGATCCGGATGGAAAATGACGGTTCCTAAATGAAGGATCAACATAACTCAGTCCCAACGGACAACAATAATCGAATGGAAAACGTCCATAACCCCGATTACCAACTATGACAATATCAATCGATACGTGCGAGGGTTTACGTAAAATCTCCCCGAATCGATAATTCACGGATTAAACTCGACAAAATTTGATTGGGAGTCACCCAATAACAACAATCGATGAGAAATATCACAACATACTTGAACAATTCGAGTCTAACAAGCAAAACCCAGAAAAAACCCCAAAATTGACAAGTTAGGGTTCTAGATGAAAATACCTTGAATTCGGACGGAGGGAGATGATTGCGTTGATAATGATATGATAGCCCGACTCTACGGTTATGGAAAATGAAGAATTCACGGATCGAGAGTGGAAGAAATTGCCTCCTGGTGTCGCCCGGCGAAGAAACGAAAGGAAAGGATGAGAAAATGAGGTGTTGACCTCTGCCCGCTGTTCTTAAAACAGCGGGCTGTTACGGCCGTAACAAGTGATGCATTACGGCCGTAACAATGGCCATATTACGGCCATAACAGATGGGGTGTTACGGCCGTAATACCCTACTGGACAGCAGTTTGGGCAGCTGCTGTTTAAACGGTTCCGAACGACTCCGAAATCTGGACCTGCTATCGAACCAAAAATATGGTTACGAAGTATATTCGATGACGAACCTAAGAGATACAGGAAAATACAATTCCGACTACCCAAAAATCCGAAATACGACAACGAGGATTAAATTCCCTAACTTATAGGAAATTACAAAAATGACCCAAGTGTCCGAGAATCATGATACGACGTTGGATTAACGAACTGAAATTCACAACACGAACAACTCAACCATATGAACTCATGTAAACAAAGAAACAATGAAAACGAACGAGTTTTATGAGAATCGAACGTTCATACGGCAAAACATAATATAGAATGGAATTACGTAAAAACATCTCCAAAACTCGTCCAAATGGAAAAACTCCAAGAATAAAGTAGATTCAAAATGTCGAAACGATTACAAGCGAGTCGATAAAAATAGACATACACCAAAATTAGAAACTGCTAAAAATGGAAAGGTACGGATATTACATTCTCCCCCTCTAAAAAGAAGTTTCGTCCCGAAACTTAAGAATCAAAAAGCTCGGGGTGCCTCGAATGCATATCCTCCTCCAACTCCCACGTTGCCTCTTCTACTCCATGCCTCGACCATTGCACCTTAACCAAAGGAATGGTTTTGTGCCTTAATTGTTTGTCTCGACGCTCCAAAATTTTAACGAGCCTCTCCTCGAACGTGATGTCCTTCTCGATCTGCACGTCCCCGAAATCAAAAACATGGGACGGGTCCGGAACATACTTCCTCAGCTGGGAGACGTGAAACACGCTATGCACATGACTCAACAATGGAGGTAATACCAAACAGTACGCTAACTCGCCAACTCTCTCCAATATCTCGAAAGGTCCAATATACCTCGGGCTGAGCTTCCCGTTTTTCCCAAAATAAAAAACTCCCTTCGATGGAGACACTCTCAACAGAACATGATCTCCCACCTCAAACTCCAAGGGTCGACGCCGAACATCCGCATAAGACTTTTGTCGACTCTGAGCTGCCAACATTCTCTTTCTAATCAACTCAACTTTCTCCCTCGTCTCTAACACAAGATCTGGCTCGGTACCAAGTAAATTGGACGGCTCATCCCAACATATCGGTGATAGGAAACGTCGGCTATAAAGCGCTTCATACGGTGCCATCTTAATCGATGCGTGCCATCTATTATTATACGTAAACTCAATCAAGGTCAGATGCTCCTCCCAGTCACTACTCCAGTCTAATGCACACGCACACAACAAATCCTCGAACGTCTGAATGGTATGCTTGGACTTTCCTTCGGTCTGAGGGTAGAAAGATGTACTCAAACGCAAATGTGTCCCCAATTCCTTATGTACCGCCTGCCAGAAATGCGACACAAATTGTCCATCTCTGTCCGAAATAGTAGTCTTCGACGTACCATGAAGTTTCACTATCTGCGCGATAAAAATACGAGCCAATTTTTCTGGACCTCAAGTATCCTTGATGCCCAGAAAATGTGCCGAATTAGTCAGTCGGTATACGATCACCCAAAGAATATTCATTCCGGTCTTCGTTCTCAACAAATTCGTGACAAAATCCATCGAGATATCTTCCCACTTCCATTCCGGGACGGGAAGTGGTTTCAACAACCCGGCTGGCCGCTGATGCTCGATTTTAACTTGTTGACAAGTCAAACACTTAGCCAAAAACTCAAGTACCTCATTCTTCATGTCGTTCCACCAGAAATTCTTCCTCAAATCTTTATACATTTTACTCGAGCCCGGATGGACTGAGTAAGGTGACGCATGAGCCTCTGGCATAATACTCTGTCTTAATTCCAAGTCGTTTGGAACACAAAGGCGACCTCGGAATCTCAACACACCATCCTCATGTATCACGAATCCCGGGGCTTTCCCCTTCCCTACATTCTCTCGAAGCTGAATAAACATCGGGTCTTCCAACTGTCCTGATTTAATGTCGTCGACTAGAGACGAAGAAATCTCAAGAATACGCAACTGCCCGGAACTCTCTGGTAATACAATCTCAACGCTCAACCTCATCAACTCTCGCTGGAGTCCTGTATGGGCCGTAAGTAACTCAAGCGCCCGAATCGACACAGATTTCCGGCTCAAGGCATCTGCCACCACATTTGCCTTGCCCGGATGGTAAAGGATCTGTAGGTCGTAATCCTTAATCAACTCCAACCATCTCCGATGTCTCATGTTAATCTCTTTCTGCATAAAAATGTACTTCAGGCTCTTGTGATCGGTGAAAATCTGACACGACGAGCCATATAAGTAGTGACGCCAGATTTTCAACGCAAACACAATCGCGGCCAACACAAGATCGTGCGTAGGGTAATTCAACCCGCACGGTTTCAACTGACGGGAAGCATAGGCGATTGTCTTCCCGTGCTGCATGAGTACACATCCGAGCCCTTGGCCCGAAGCATCACTAAAAACTGAGAAACCCTCATTACCACTCGGCAAAGCCAAAACAGGAGTGGTCGTCAACCGTTTCTTCAAATCCTCGAAACTCTTATGTCTCTCATCGGTCCACACAAACTTTTCTGACCTCTGTAACAACTGAGTTAGCGGCCGAGCGAGCTTAGAGAACCCCTCGACAAATCTATGATAATACCCGTCCAAACCCAGAAAACTACGGACCTCCTTCACGTTCTTGGGCGGTGCCCAATCCAGTACTGCCTCTATCTTATGTGGGTCCACACGAACACCCTCGGCCGAGATCACGTGGCTGAGAAACATAACCTCCCGTAACCAAAACTCACACTTTGAGAACTTCGCAAAAAGATGCTGAGTTCTCAAAATTCCTAGCAAGAAATGCAGATGACGTGCATGCTCCTCCTTGCTCCTCGAGTAAATCAGGATATCGTGGATAAAAACAACTACACACTTATCGAGGTACTCGATAAGGACTTTGTTCATAGGCTGCATGAACACGGCTGGGGCATTGGTTAGCCCGAAAGGCATAACCACAAACACGTAGTGGCTATATCTCGTCTGAAAGGTCGTCTTCGGAATATCGAAATCCTTCACTCGGAGCTGATAGTACCCCGATCTCAAATCAATCTTCAAAAACACGGTTGCCCCTTGCAGTTGTTCAAAAAAGTCATCAATCCTTGGGAGCGGATACTTGTTTTTTATAGTCACTTTGTTCAACTCTCGATAGTCGATACACAGACGAAGTGACCTATCCTTCTTCTTCACAAACAAGACCGGTGCGCCCCAAGGCGAAGCACTCGGTCGAATATACCCCATATCTAGCAGCTCTCCCAACTGTTTCTTCAACTCAAGCATCTCGGCAGGTGCCATACGGTATGGCGTCCTAGAAATCGGTGCTGCACCCGGCTCTAAATCAACAGTAAACTCAACCTCTCGGTCTGGCGGCAAACCCGGCAACTCGTCTTGAAAGACGTCAGGATACTCACACACTATTGGAATAGACGAGAGCTAGACTCCTCCTTCTTCCGATCTTAAAGCATAACACCAGTAACCCGTGCAACCTCCTCGAAGAAGTCTCACCGCTTTCAAAGTGCTAATCAGAAATCTCTGGCTACTCCGCTTATGCCCCACAAAAGAATGCTCGGTACCGTCAAAGGCTAACATCGAAATGGTTCTCGTTCTATAATTCATGATCGCCCCATGACGGTCCAGCTAATCCTCACCAAGAATCAGATCCTCGTCTCTAATATCTACCGCAATCAGATTAGAAGGCCAAACCCTCCACGCGATACTCACCGGAAAATCTCTAATCTCACGATCCCCCACGATGCTATCCCCACTAGGCAGTTTAACGACAAATGGTTCACACACAACTAGGCAATCAACATGCAGAAGATGCACACAATCCATAGATATGAAAGAATGCATAGCACCAGAATCAAATAACACGGAAACAGGATGGTGAAGGATGTAAACGGTACCTGTAGTTACCGTCGTGTCGGGATCTACAGCTCGTCTCATCTCATACACACGGGGCAGAACAGACCCCGCACTAAAAGCTCCCCCTCTAGAAGGCTGCCCACGTCCTCGGCCTCTACCAAAACTCTGTTGTGGCTGAGAAATTGCTGGTGCCTGATTCACGCTCGGTTCTCCCGCAGCTGGGGCTGATATCTGAGTAACTGGTGCCTGAGCTGCATCTGTACAATACTTGGCACGATGCCCCATCCGACCGCAAGAAAGACACTGAATCGGAGGCTTGTCACACTCACTCATAATGTGTCCGGGGCAACCACAGTTAAAGCAGTTAGGATCACACACTGAACCAGTAGGAGCAGACCTAGAACCATTTCCTCGCCCAAATGACGGGGACTGATTCCCGAAGACTTGCGAACCAGACTGAGCCTTCGGATACCCACCAGACTTGCCTCCCGAAAACTGACTGGAGGTCTTCTGGTTCTTCCCCTCTGTTGCTGCCTTTGTCGCAGAAAACGACATCTCATAAGACATTGCTTTGTTCTGATATTCTTTCAGAGTCGTACATCCGAGGCCAGACATGTAGTGACGAACCCTCGTCTTCATCCGCATGTCAAAGTGGCGGATCTTGTCAAGATCGTCTCGGACTTGGTTTCTCACATAATGAAGTTGTTGGTTGTATTCTTTGATTACCTGCGAAATCAGAACATCCTGGGGCTTAGCCTCAAAGAAGGCTCGGATCCTCCCCTCTTTAACTGGCCACGGACAAAATTCGTCCTCCATCAGCTCTCGAAACTCTGCCAATGTAGCTGCCCGGTCACGCAGTTTTACTGCTTGCCACCACGTTGCCGCCTCTTTGGCGAGGAAGTACTGAGCGATGGGTACCTTCCTCTCCTCAGAGCAGTTAGCAGCCTCGAACACTTTCTCCATCTCAAATAACCAATTCTCCCAACTGGAAGGGTCGGAAGTACCATCAAACTGCGGAGGACGCATACGAATCACGTCCTGAAGTAGCTTATCATTGCCGGATCCAGTAGGCGGAACCGGGTTAGCATTTGCTTGGTCGACCAAGACGGCCTGAGTCAGTAGCGTCATCTGGTTCGCTACTTGCTGTAAAATATTTGCCACCCCGATGTTCTCATGAGCATTGTCGGAGCTAGCAGACTGATCCTGCTGGCCTCCGGAACTAAGTGGAACACTGTTCGACAAGGAAGGCATCACCGAATCAGTTCCCGAGTTATCGGACATGGCCGCCCCACCGGCTGCGCCACGTCCCCTACCGCGTCTGCGACCGCGTCCGCGTCCTCTACCGGCAGGAATTCTGGAGAAGTAACGGTCGAGTACAATTCAAACGCAAAACGTAACAAGATATCACCAAAGGAACAGAACAGAACAACATAACGAGTCAAGTTAGGAAAAACTTACGAGCACCGGCATACTGAGATGATGGCGTAGCAGTGATACTGTTCAAAAACGACACTCAACTAGACCCAAATAACCGACAGCCTAGGTATCCATAAACCTGGCTCTGATACCATATTCTGTAACACCCCCAAGATGATCAGGGCATATTACAGCGCCGTGGACCACACACGGTGGAATCCACTAGGCTAACGTACTAAATGACATTCGACAAAGACATACAATCATCAACAAAAAGATAATTTCACAATCCACGACATCCAGACCCAAGACAGAAATTGACAATTCAATTTGACATCAATCTATTCCCCAAAACGGGTACACAACAATAATAAATTCAAGAAAGAATACTCGAGTACTTAACCAAATAACATAATAAAATCCCAAACAAGACACCAATAAGTAATCACTGAACAGAATCACGCCTGCCCATCATCCTCGTACGGCTCGCATACTCGCTTGCTCCCTTGACCTGTGAAATACAAAAGTATTTCCCCCATTTAAGGGGTTAGCGACAACTGCTAGTGCAAGTACAATCCATTTGAACTACCATTCTAATCAGATGAGTTATGCGCTAAAAATAATTGTAGAAATCATTTATATTCCGGAATATTTAGGGTTCACAAGCACAAAACACATTTCTCCAACAAAACATTTCAAAGTTAACCTTGGTATGAGACTCACGACCACTGTACCCCGCAGAGCCCCGTCGGACATCCCTGGGTGGTTAACCATAGTTCGCGATACGCAACTCACGGCAACGTACCCCTAGAGGCCCCGTCGGACTATCCCTAGGTGAACATACACATATCCATACATACAACCAGAAAAGCCATAAATCAAAAACTAGAACGCGTAAACAAATGTAAAGTTGAGACATCTTCGAAGAATTGGGAATGAATGACGACTACGAACGATTCGAATGGAAAACGACGGTTCCTAAATGAAGGATCAACATAACTCAGTCCCAACGGACAACAATAATCCAATGGAAAACGCCCACAACCCCGATTACAAACTATGACAATAAACGTTCAATCGATACGGGCGAGGGTTTACGCAAAATCTCCCTGAATCGATAATTCATGGATTAAACTAGACAAAATAGGATTAGGAGTCACCCAATAACAACAATCTATGAGGAATATCACAACATAATTAAACAATTCGAGTCTAACAAGCAACACCCGGAAAAAACCCCAAAATTGACAAGTTAGGGTTCTAGATGAAAATACCTTGAATTCGGACGGAGGGAGATGATTACGTTGATGACGATATGATATCCCGACTCTACGGTTATCGAAAATGAAGAATTCACGGATCGAGAGTGTAAGAAATCGCCTCCTGGTGTCGCGCGACGAAGAAACGAAAGGAAATGATGAGAAAATGAGGTGTTGACCTTTGCCCGCTGTTCTTAAAACAGCGGGCTGTTACGGCCGTAACAAGTGATGCATTAAGGCTGTAACAATGGCCATATTACGGACGTAACAGATGGGGTGTTACGGCCGTAACACCTCTTGGACGGCCGATGCAGGCATTTCTTTGTCAAACGGTTCCGGACGACTCCGAAACCCGGACCTGCTATCGAACCAAAAATATGGTTACGAAGTATATTCGATGACGAACCTAAGCGATACAAGAAAATACAATTCCGACTACCCGAAAATCCGAAATACGACAACGAGGATGAAATTCCCTAACTTATAGGAAATTATAAAAATGGCCCAAGTGTCAGAGAATCATGATACGACATCGGATTAACGAACCGAAAGTCACAACACGAACAACTCAACCATACTAACTCATGTAAATAAAGAAACAACGAAAAGGAACGAGTTTTACGAGAATCGAACGTTCATACGGCAAAACATAACATAGAATGGAATTACGTAAAAACATCTCCAAAACTCGTCCAAATGGAAAAACTCCAAGAATAAAGTAGATTCAAAATGTCGAAACGATTACAAGCAAATCGATAAAAATAGACATACACCAAAATTGTAAACTGCTAAAAATGGAAGGGTACGGATATTACATGGGCAACATGCCCATGATAAAAGTGGCTTAGGATATAGCTCATTTTCCAACAAAGGAAAAACTAGTACTGTGTTCGTCAAGGGTGTGGAACCCATTCCTGTATCGGAAGAAATTCCGAGTCCTGTGAAGGAACCGGTTGCATCGCGAACAGCAAAAGTTGCCATTCCGCCACCGCAGTCATATTCCAGACAGCGGAATCACCAGCCATTCAGACCTGTAAGGCGTACTCAAGATGCTCCCGAGCATATCATGGCCAACAACCGTTCAGAAAGAAGGTTGTATCCAAATATCAAAGGCCCGCACGGCAGTACTTTCAGTACAGCACGCCTAGGTATTGGATACATGAGCCTCGTTATCCCTCGCGAAAGCAAGTTTCCGCATAGTATCAACAACAGCTTTGGGAATCCAACTAGAGACCCAGAAGGCAAGCTGTAAGGCCGAAGAAAATGGCTCCACCTGCAAGACGGCATTCGTACTAGATTAATAATAATAATCCTGAATTTTACATGCATAAGAATTATCATGGTTATAGCGACTACGTACATGCCCCACGTAGACATCACAACTACGGACCTAAAGCATCCTACAGTAAACCTATTGCTGTCAGAAAAATCTGGGTACCTAAAGGCACTAACATCCAAGGACCCAACAATCAAAGGGGACCTAAATCTACTTAATTTGTTTGCATACAGGACATCTTAGAGAAGGACATCTGGTACTTCGACAGCGGATGTTATCGGCACATGACAGGAGACAAAAGCAAGCTGTCAGATTACGTAGAAGGTCGCGGTCCAAAAATGAGCTTCAGTGATTAATGATCGGCCAAAAAACTTATCCTAAAAATAGGAGTTTTTGAGTCGCTCGCAAATATATACGAGGTAGAAGTAGTTTGTGGTAAGTTCTACCAAGGTCTTTTCTCTCGAGGATTGTCCAACAGGGCTTCGTATAATTTTTTGTTACAAATTGCGAGAAATAAATACTAAAATAGATTATTGAGTTTTTAAATAGTAACTAAATTAAAATGCACTATATTTTAAACCAAACTATTTTTAATAAGACTATTTTATATAAGACTATTTATATTAAGACTATTTATACTAGACTATTTATATTAAGACTATTTATACTAGACTATTTATACTAGACTATTTATATTAAGACTATTTATACTAGACTATTTATACTAGACTATTTATATTAAGACTATTTATACTAGACTATTTATACTAGACTATTTATATTAAGACTATTTATACTAGACTATTTATACTAGACTATTTATATTAAGACTATTTATACTAGACTATTTATATTAAGACTATTTTTATACTAGACTATTTTTAACTAGTGAAAATGAATAGAATTAAAATGAGTTTGGGAATTTATAAAATCTAGGGAATACGGGTTCATTAAATTAGGTTTTTAATTAAGTATAGGAATTGATTTATATGGATATAAAAGAAAAATGAATGTTTATCGAGTCATCAACTTTTCATCTCCGTACTTTCGTAATCAAAGATGTCTTTATCATTGTCACTTTTTTAAGATGTTGATAACAAGATTAACACTTGATAGATTGAAAAGATGTGTTTCCAATACACTTAACAATCAATCAAGGAGGTTTCACTAGTAGAAATAGGATATGATCAATCTCTATTTAAACCAATTAGTCCTTTCATTTCTCTAACTTGACTATTTTTAGGATAAACGATCGTTCATCGAGTAATCAACTTTTCACCTCCGTACTTTCGTAATCAAAGATGTCTTAACCACTTTCGCAATCTTAAGATGTTGATAACAAGATTAACATTTGATAGATTGAAAAGATATGTTTCCAATTCACTCAACAATCAATCAAGAAGGTTTCATTAGTAAAAATAGGATATGATCAATCTCTATTTAAACCAATTAGTCCTAAAAATAGTTTAAATCAATCAAATACTCAATATATAACCTAATAGAAATCCCCTTCCCCTAGGAAGACAGTTAGCTACTCATTGGTTTATACATACTAAAATTATAATAGAAATAATTGATATATATAATATATATATAGAAACTTTTAATTACTAGAACTTAATGACAATAGATAAAACTTACTTGAATATGATGAATCAAAGTGCAAGAAACAAACTTCAAAATATAACTTCAAACTTGTTTAAAGGTTACAAGCTTACAAAATTTGAAAGTAAAACACTAAGTAAAATACTAAGTGCTTATTGATCAAGCACTTTTCAATTACAAACTAAATGAAAGAAAAACTTCAAACCAAAAATAAAATACAAACTAAAATTGAAAGTTCTAAGGAAAATATATTGCTAAAGGAAAGGAGTATTTCTTAGCAAGAAGTTGAGGATTTCTTGGTAAGAATGTGGGTTGGTATTTTTGCAATGGATGAACATGTCCTTTTATAGGTGATTTTCAAGAATACAATTGATTATTTAATTCAAAATATCTATTGTAATATCATTTTTTTAATTCTTTGTTCACACTTCACCCATGTCTTTGAATTTTCAGATTTTTGACCAAAAAATATCTTGTGGTTGATTTCACAAGTTGGTCAAAAGTGGACTAATTTTGCATGGCATCTCTGAAACACGGCGATGAAAAATGATTTGCCGTGTTGTGCGCCGTTTTGTGGTGACTCGGTCTCTTCCGAATACGCGAGGACACGGCGCTAAATGCCGGCCGTGTGTGAAACGGCCCAAGACACGGCCTCTTTTGCGCCGTATGTGAAACGGCCGACGTAACACGGTCCATTTTGCGCCGTTTTGTATGGTCGTTTGTCCTGAAAAATTCTCCTCGTTGGATTTGATCTTGTTTTCCGTCCTTTTTGATGCTTCATGTCGATGTCAGAAATAACCATTTTTAGCTCATGTTTGGACATATCGTAAAATATATATTTTTAATCACAAATCAATACAATTATGCCCGGAAAAATGAATATTTTGTATATGAATTTTAGATCAATTATGCACTAATCAAATACCCCACACTTAAATTCTTGCTAGTCCCGAGCAAGACTCTTTATTAATCACACACAAAATAAAAATTAAAAATTAAAATAAGACATAAAATAAAAAATAAAAAATAATACACACAAATTTAAGAAAAATAATTATATATAAAGATAAAAAGAGATCAAAATGCCATTAATACACAATAACCAACTTTATACAGTAGATAGAAATGAATCAAGATTCAAAATAAATCTACTAACGATTTTGAAGTTAAAACACGGTTTTTATTTTTGTAATTCCAAAATGCAAGGTTTCCCCCCCTAAAGGTTGATTATTTCTTTCCCACTCGTGACTTCACACGACTCCCTTTAATGGTTGCTCTCGATCACTCGTTTATTTTTCGACTCAATATGAAGAAGAATTTCATCGGCGTCATCAAATATTGTGATTTTCACAAAATTGAGTGTATTGAAATTCAGCTGCTAATTAATTCAAATCTGCTCATAAACTACATCCCTTTTAGTGATAGCTTTCACACCGTTATTTGCTAACGTGTAGCTCTTTTCACTAACGCAATTTCTATCTCATTATTTTCTTCGTAAAAGGTGATAGCTTTCACACCGTTATTTGCTAACGTGTAGCTCTTTTCACCAATTTTTCGAGACGGCAGCTACGCACCAACAATGGTTAATCCTTTATTTTTCAAAATTTAAGACTTCCAAAATTAGGCAATTCTTTGCTCAACACTTCTCCTTTTCGTCATTTATTTTTTTAGGTGATAGCTTTCACACCGTTATTTGCTAACGTGTAGCTCTTTTCACCAATGACTCCTTTTTTTTAGGGAATAGAATTTTTGCGTAAAATCATTTTTAGTTAAGCATGAAAAATCAAAACTCCACAAATTAAGTAAATTTCGCTTTATTTTTCATCAACCAATTGATTCTTCTTTTCTCAAGGTAACGAATGACTCGATTTTATATGATAATTACAAGGCTTGGAAAGAGAGATTAAGGCTCAAAAAAAAAAAATTGGAATATACAATTTTTTTACCGGTTATAACAATTTTTAGAAGCTTGTATATAGTTAATTTATTGGTGTTTATGGCGGATCTAGAAATCTCAAAATCAAAATACTATAAATATATATATAATAATAAAAAAAAAATTAAGGCAAATAACCAAATCAATCAAAACACACCAAAATTATTAAACAAACCACCCCCAAACTTGAAAATAAAACTGTCCTCAGTTTATAAAATAAAAAATAAAAATCAATGCAGAAAAGCAGAATACTCCCTGTTAAGAAAGTTGATGTCTGAGCCTAACGCCTTTTAGAATCTGCAAGAGAATAAATATACGAGGTACACACAAAAGAAAATAAAATATACTCGTAAGTATAACATAATTTTTTAGATGCGCATCAAGAAAGTCCGAAGAGTCGCCTTACGCTGCCATCAAAGTTTTTTAAAAAAAGCAAAACACGAAATAAAAATTACAGCAATACATAAATTGCGAATAGATGCGCGTCAAGAGATCAAGAAGAAACTCCTTAAGCTGCCATCATTTAGCACGATTATTACACACGGCGTAAAGTAAAAATACAAGAGGTCCGTCATGGGTTATCAAAGGGAGAGGAATGAATCCACTTTTCGCTTTCTCACCGTAAAATCTTCTACCTGCATAATTTTAGCTAGAGTGGATCTGGTTGAGGAACAAATTCATTGAGTTTTTGATTAGTTCTTCTCGGTGTGGTTGCAACGACTATGATTCGTTTAGCACGCTCGGAAATAAAACCCTTTTCGGCGAGTAGTCGATGAAAGACAGAAACCATCAAAGAAACCATTGACATTAAGCACTCTATTGGTTTTGATGAACATTTAGGGGCTCGTAACCACATGAAAAAGTTCCTCAAGGGTGCCAAAACCAGGAAGGGCGATAAAGGCGCAATTATTTATCATGTGAGTTATACGATCTTGCATATTCACAGATCTAAACTCATCTCCAATAGTTGACCCGGTGATTTTACTTTCAGCCAGAGGTTTTGGGATTACTCCCAATACTCTTACTCCTTCCATATAGGCAGAAGCAGCAGCTCGTCCCATTAATCCTAGACTTCCTCCTCCGTAAACTACATGAATGCATTTTTCTCCTAAGGTACGACCCAAGTCGTGGGCTGCTTCAGTGAAGCATGCCTCTTTTCCAGAACTAGATCCACCAAAAATGCAGACTGTGTAAAATTTTTTTGTGGAAGATGATGACTCCATTTTTGAAAAGAATTTTATTTTTTGAGAGAAAAAGAGAAAAGTACAAGTTTGAGGGATGAATAAAAGAAACTAGCACAAAGGTTATTTATAGAAGAAAAAATGAGGAAAAATTGCTTAACAAGTTTGTGATTGCGTTTGATTGTGCTTCAACTACTCAATAGAATAATGAAAGCTTTTATCGCGTATCACATTTTTTATTCAGAAAATCTCACCACACGACAAAAATAAAAGATACTTACGCGTATGTACAGTAGTTGTGATTGTGGCTCACATCTTCCTCTGATTTTACATTCAGAAACGGCCTAAACGCCTTCTATGAGTCGGGGAGAAGCTTCCCATCCAATTTTCTTACAAATTGGCAAACAGGTCTTTTAACGCGATTCCCAAGACGTTGTTCATATTCTGGTTTGAATTTATTCCACAAACATTGAATTCCGTAATACACAAGTCCACTAGGATGCGTGTCAAGAGAAATTTCGATATTATCTAAATTCTCCTTATTCAGACCATCATTAATGAACTGAATTTTATCTTCTCTGTTTGTAGATGGAATTCCTAAAGATCGACATTTTGCATTACAGTTCCATCTAGCACATTTATAGCAAACGGCTAGAATCTTTGCTCGTCGTTTCTTGGCATATGAACTTTTTCCAAGCCCTGGTAAGAATCTAGTTGGTGTTTCCGTGAATTCACCTTCTATTCTTACTTTGGCTTCGATAATGAATCTTATGTCAAAAGGTATGCTTTTATTCGTAAGCAACCTCATCCTTTCAAGCCTTGTCTTGTAAATTTTTAAAATTACATTTTTGCTTAGAAAGGGAAATCTTTTTTCAATTTTAAACAATGTTTCATCCATGACCAAAAAAAAATTAAAATGAAAATCGATAAAATATCAACAAATATCGCTTGTTTGTGGGAAATCAAAATCCGACTTTAATAGTCACGGAGTACCGTTATCCGCCACTTGACCGGACAGAAAAATTATATTTGGCCTAAAACAATCCCCGGCAACGGCGCCAAAATTTGATCGGCCAAAAAACTTATCCTAAAAATAGGAGTTTTTGAGTCGCTCGCAAATATATACGAGGTAGAAGTAGTTTGTGGTAAGTTCTACCAAGGTCTTTTCTCTCGAGGATTGTCCAACAGGGCTTCGTATAATTTTTTGTTACAAATTGCGAGAAATAAATACTAAAATAGATTATTGAGTTTTTAAATAGTAACTAAATTAAAATGCACTATATTTTAAACCAAACTATTTTTAATAAGACTATTTTATATAAGACTATTTATATTAAGACTATTTATACTAGACTATTTATATTAAGACTATTTATACTAGACTATTTATACTAGACTATTTATATTAAGACTATTTATACTAGACTATTTATACTAGACTATTTATATTAAGACTATTTATACTAGACTATTTATACTAGACTATTTATATTAAGACTATTTATACTAGACTATTTATACTAGACTATTTATATTAAGACTATTTATACTAGACTATTTATATTAAGACTATTTTTATACTAGACTATTTTTAACTAGTGAAAATGAATAGAATTAAAATGAGTTTGGGAATTTATAAAATCTAGGGGAATACGGGTTCATTAAATTAGGTTTTTAATTAAGTATAGGAATTGATTTATATGGATATAAAAGAAAAAATGAATGTTTATCGAGTCATCAACTTTTCATCTCCGTACTTTCGTAATCAAAGATGTCTTAATCGCTGTCACTTTTTTAAGATGTTGATAACAAGATTAACACTTGATAGATTGAAAAGATGTGTTTCCAATACACTTAACAATCAATCAAGGAGGTTTCACTAGTAGAAATAGGATATGATCAATCTCTATTTAAACCAATTAGTCCTTTCATTTCTCTAACTTGACTATTTTTAGGATAAACGATCGTTCATCGAGTAATCAACTTTTCACCTCCGTACTTTCGTAATCAAAGATGTCTTAACCACTTTCGCAATCTTAAGATGTTGATAACAAGATTAACATTTGATAGATTGAAAAGATATGTTTCCAATTCACTCAACAATCAATCAAGAAGGTTTCATTAGTAAAAATAGGATATGATCAATCTCTATTTAAACCAATTAGTCCTAAAAATAGTTTAAATCAATCAAATACTCAATATATAACCTAATAGAAATCCCCCTTCCCTAGGAAGAAAGATTAGCTACTCATTGGTTTATACATACTAAAATTATAATAGAAATAATTGATATATATAATATATATATAGAAACTTTTAATTACTAGAACTTAATGACAATAGATAAAACTTACTTGAATATGATGAATCAAAGTGCAAGAAACAAACTTCAAAATATAACTTCAAACTTGTTTAAAGGTTACAAGCTTACAAAATTTGAAAGTAAAACACTAAGTAAAATACTAAGTGCTTATTGATCAAGCACTTTTCAATTACAAACTAAATGAAAGAAAAACTTCAAACCAAAAATAAAATACAAACTAAAATTGAAAGTTCTAAGGAAAATATATTGCTAAAGGAAAGGAGTATTTCTTAGCAAGAAGTTGAGGATTTCTTGGTAAGAATGTGGGTTGGTATTTTTGCAATGGATGAACATGTCCTTTTATAGGTGATTTTCAAGAATACAATTGATTATTTAATTCAAAATATCTATTGTAATATCATTTTAATTCTTTGTTCACACTTCACCCATGTCTTTGAATTTTCAGATTTTTGACCAAAAAAATATCTTGTGGTTGATTTCACAAGTTGGTCAAAAGTGGACTAATTTTGCATGGCATCTGTGAAACACGGCGATGAAAATGTAGCTTGATTTGCCCCGTGTTGTGCGCCGTTTGTGGTGACTCGGTCTCTTCCGGAATACGCGCGAGGACACGGCGCTAAATGCCGGCCGTGTGTGAAACGGCCCAAGACACGGCCTCTTTTGCGCCGTATGTGAAACGGCCGACAGAACACGGTCCATTTTGCGCCGTTTTGTATGGTCGTTTGTCCTGGAAAAATTCTCCTCGTTGGATTTGATCTTGTTTTCCGTCCTTTTTGATGCTTCATGTCGATGTCAGAAATAACCATTTTTAGCTCATGTTTGGACATATCTGTAAAATATATATTTTTAATCACAAATCAGTACAATTATGCCCGGAAAAATGAATATTTTGTATATGAATTTTAGATCAATTATGCACTAATCAATTAATCTAAAGGAAGAACAAGAGGGAAGGGAAACCTGCTTGTCGGAAAATTCAAAGTCACCGATGTAGCTTATGTTGAAGGCTTACAGTACAATCTACTTAGTATTATCCAGTTCTGTGACAAACAGTTCTCGGTGAAGTTCTATATAGATCATTGTAGAGTCAAGAACATCCTGACCAAAGAAGTTGTGCTCACAGGAAGCAGATCAGGTAATATGTATATTGCTGATTGGATGCCCACGAGCTCCACAATTCCGTGTTTTGTGGCCAAAGGCACTGCAGATTTAAGCTGGCTATGGCATAATAGAATGTCTCACGTCAACTTCAAGACTATCAACAAGCTTTCCAGACAAGGAATGGTTAGAGGATTGCCTAATGTATCATTCCAAAAAGACAGCGTTTGTGGACCCTGTCAGAAAGGCAAGCAAATCAAGACCACCCTGAAGAGCAAATCCTACCTTTCCACTCACAGAGTTCTAGAAATGCTACATGGATTTAGACGGTCCTGTAGACCCAGTAAGTTTGGGAGGTAAGAAATACTGTCTCGTTATTGTTGATAACTTTTCCAGGTATGCTTGGACAATCTTCCTAAGCAAGAAGAAGGAAACAACATCAAAGCTGCCCGAACACCTGAGAAAGCTTCAGAATGAGAAAAGGTTGAGTATCGTGTCCATTCGTTCCGACAGAGGTACAGAATTTACTAACCACTTTATAGAGCAATACTGTTCGTAAAATAGGATACAGCACGAATACTCAGCTGCTCGTACACCTCAACAAAATGGTGTTGCTGAGTGAAAGAACAAGACGCTGAAGGAAGCAACAAGGACAATGATTGCCGCAAGCAAGTTGCCACAGCGTTTCTGGGGCGAAGCCACCAATACAGCGTGTTATACACAAAAGCGCTATATCATCAACAAGCACCACAACAAAACAGCTTACGAGGTATGGAACAACAAAACTCCACTAGTTTCGTACTTTTACATATTTGGATGCAGGTGTTACGTTTTGAACAACGGGAAGGATCAACTAAGAACCATCGATGAGAAATCGGATGAAGGGATATTCCTCTATTAGCAAAGCTTACAGGATCTTTAATAAAAGGAAGCTAACAATTGAGGAATCAGTACAGGTAGTGTTCGACGAACCTCACCATGATCCTACAGGAGTAGAAGATATTACTCAGAACATCCAACATATTTCCACCATCGATACACCAAATCCTATAGAGCATGTCGTTGACTTAGAAATCAGCCCCGCAGTTGTAAGAACTGAAGTAGATGAAGCCGATGTTGTACAAGCTGAAGCCGAAACTACAACAACTCAAGATACAGTACGGGACCCCAAATTAGAACCCGACAGAAGATGGTTGAGAGATCACCCACATGAGTTTATCATAGGAAATATTGATGCTGGAGTTTCTACCCGTAGGAGAATACAGAGTACACAAGGAAATGTACTATGTGCGCAAAAAGAACTCGAGTCTGAGATATCTCTATTTCCTGAATGGAAATCTCAATCTGAACTTAGAAGACTTAACATGTGCACTACTACTGTATTCTTAGCCCAATCCGAACCTGTTTCTACCAAAAAAGATCTAGACAACTCTCATCAGATTACATCTATGGAAGAAGAGCTTAACGGTTTCGAAAGGAATAACGTATGGTATCTAGTACCCAGACCTACGCATCAATCCGTAATTGGAACCAAATGGGTATTTAGAAATAAGAAGGATAGAAATGGACTCATTATCAGGAACAAATCCCGACTAGTCGCCCAAGGCTACAGACAGGAAGAAGGCACAGACTACGATGAAACATTTTACACTGTAGCTAGACTAGAAGCCATTAGGATATTTTTAGCCTTTGTCGCCCATAAGAGCTTCATTGTATATCAAATGGACGTCAAGAGTGTTCCTGAATGGAGACCTTACCGAAAAAGTATATGTTGAACAACCACCAGGGTTTGTCAATCCAGAAGGTGGAGACCTCATATACAGGCTAAGGAAAGCGATGTCTGGACTTAAGCAAGCCCCTATAGCATGGTATGAGACTCTGTCCCAATATCTAATCGATAATAGATTCGAGAAAGGTGTTGTGGACAAGACCTTAATTAAAATACAGGAAGGTGATGACCTCATGATGGTTCAAATATATGTAGATGATATAAATATTTGGTTCAACTAACCTTGCTTTGTGTCAAAGGTTCTCTCATCTCATGCAAAGTAAATTTGAAATGAGTATGATGGGAGAACTTAGTTATTTTCTAGGATTGCAGGTAAAGCAGTTGCCTACAGGGATATTCATCAATCAAGAAAAATACAGCAAGGAGCTTCTCAACAAGTTTGGAATGAATACTTCCAAATCATCGTCAACCCCCATGAGCACTTCCGTGCAAATTAGTGTTGATGAAATTGGAAAGCCGGTTGATCAATCACTCTACAGGAAGCTTATTGGCTCACTCCTGTACCTAACAGCTAGCAGGCCCGATATCCAGTTTGTTGTAGGAGTGTGTACGCGATATCAAGTAGCACCTAAAGAATCACACTTCGCAATAGCCAAACGAATCCTGAAATACATCAAAGGAACAGTCGATGTAGGACTGTGGTATCATAAAGAAGGCGGATTCGATTTAGTTGGCTACAACGACTCGGATCTCGAAGGTTGCAAGCTATATATGAAGAGTACAAGCAGAACTTGTCACTTTCTTGGACCTAGATTTGTGTCTTGGTTTAGAAAGAAACAATTGGCAAACTCGCTTTCAACAATTGAAGCAAAATACTATGCTGCTGTTAGTTGCTGTATGCAGATCCTTTGGATGCAACAACAGCTGTCAGACAATGGAATTGAAGCCAAAGAAATGCTGATAATGTGCGATAGCATGAGTGCAATTGCTATAACGCACAACCCTGTATTACACTTGCGTACAAAGCATATTCACATGAAGCATCACTTCATCAGGAATCATGTTGAGATCAAGGATGTTCGGCTGGAAAAAGTTCATACAGATATCCAGTTAGCCGACATCTTTACCAAGCCTCTCCAGACAGCAAGATTCTGCATGCTTCGACAAGAATTGGGATTGCTACAGCCTGACTCCTTGTAAGTTTTTAATGCTTTTACTCAACAATTGAGGGGGAATGCTGTAAGACCCAAGAATACAGTATCCACCGTTAGTTATCTGTACACTCAGACTATCAGAACAGCACTGTAGGAACAAAGAGACATGAATTATCCTACAGCTGACGTGTGCAATAATTAAGGACTAATACAGTATGACCCATAAATACAGCATTAATCCGAAAGTTGATGTATGGAATTGAAACCCGTATGTACCTTTTAAGGGGGAACGCTGTATTTTCGCGGATACAACATATACTATGGGAAATCAATTAATATGTTAATTCTTTTAAAACTATTTTTAGCCCACATGCCCTATTATAATTAAAAAGTCTTTTGCATTAAATGCTTTACACGACATCTGGACATTAGTATCTCAAAAGCCGCGATGTTTCAAATTATTTTAGTAATTTCATACCGCCATTTCGGGCAATAAGGGAAATTGATACGTCAGATGTGGGACCCGCTCTCATTTTAAAATTAGATGGATAAGTTGTACCCGTTACACTCAGTCCATCCTGATCGTTCATTTTAAACAAAGGTTCCCATCCCTTAAATCTGACCGTTCATTGAAAACCCTTCACCGCCGCCCACTATAAAAGGACTGTGAATGCCTCTTCAGACTCTTTACGCTTTCTGCATATTGAACGAGTCCTTGAGCATACAGCCTACAAGTCTTATTGTTTCTACTGCATTTCTCTTTGAATCTTCTTCACTTTTCGTCGAGAATCATCAATGGCATCTTCTCAGACCTCCTCTCTCTCTCAAGAAGACCTCCAACATCATTGACGGACGGATCTTTGCTAGATCTGTAGTGGTTGAATGTGTTCATTCTGAAGGTGACGACGTTGAATCGATGGAGTTTGTCGTCTCGTGGATTCGTCAACAAGGCCTTTATCGCCTTGGGAGTCACACTTCTGAGCGTTTCGATGCTCAAATGGTTGAGGAATTTTACCTCAACGCTGCTGTCTATTTCTTCTCTCTTGCACAGGGAGGAAATGTTGCTGACATCACTGCTGTCATTCACGGAGTGGAGATCCGCATTGACCAAGAGTTGCTTCAGAATCTCTATAGGCTACCTGCTGATGGCCTGACCATGGTAGATCTTAAGATCTTTGGGTCCCAAGAAATCCTAACCAGATACTATGGCTTATTCTCCGGTTCAGCATCGGTTGAAACGGTTCATACTTCATGCCACAAGAAACATTTTTGCCTACCTTTTGTTTACTTACATGATTTTTGCTGTCGTGTAATTGAGAATAGAACAGGTGAGTTCGAGATGTGCACCAATTTGAGGTTCAGAATGATGGTTGCCATCATGACCTGTGAAAAGGTGAACTAGTGTCAAATAATTCTCAAGAGGCTACAGGAAGAAGTATCCAAGCCTACATCGCAAAAGAAGTCCTTTGGTTTGTTTCTGAATTACATTCTGACGAAATGCGGTGAAAAGATCAATTCTCTGATATACATGGGAAGCACCAGGCCCTCTGTTTTTAACAAAGAAACCCTGATTGCGAACAGACCTTTTGTCCGAACTTTGCCCCTTTCTGCCGTCCGAGGGACGTGTCTTCGAAGTCCCAAAGCGAGGAGACCTCGAAGAAAAGGAAGAGATCTCACAGCAATACTCTCATTGCTGGTGAGAAGCCGAAAAGGAAGCTAAGGAAGCTTTCGAAATAAAAAACAGCGGCCCAACCCACTGTATCGAGCCCCAGGGCACAACCCCTGCGGAAGAGATGACTGCTACTGTCGCGAAAGTAGATCCCGAGCCTTTGGCGGCTACGACGGATATTCAGACATCTGCCAACTTAAAAGACTCTGGCGAGTCGGCTGCCTCTTTGGAGTCAATAGCCACATCTCCTATTCGGGATTCCACACCCGTTCAGGATTCTTCTCCCATTAGGGTACCAACCCTGTTCGGGATCCAGCTCCAACACAGGAACCCATGCCTGTTGAGGAACCCATGCATACAGCAGACCCAAGCGTTGTACGCATCCCCTCCCCAGACACCATAATCAACAAGAAATTGCTTTCTGTGCAAATCGAGCAGGCTTATGAACGTTTTGTCCAGTGGAAAGCCTACAGGATCTCTCCGTACAACACTTTGTATAACTGGAGCGATTGGTGCGAAGAAGAAAGGTTTGTCTTGGAAGTGACGGACTCTCAAGATGTTGAAGCTCTGATCTAATGGGACAACCTGTGCTGTCAAGAGTTGATCACCAGCCACCTGATGGACAAGGCAGATGCCCGCAAGAAAGGAAAAGCAAAATCCAATGGCTCAGCTCCCCACAGTCCCAAATCTGATCATGACTGGGACGACGACGAAGCCGACCTCCAGGCAGGTCTGAGAATAAGTCGTGAGGAAACCCAACCGGATCAAGGGACCTCAAGCCAAAATCATGTTCCCAACCGCGAGGATTCAGTCCATCCTGTAGCGGAGGAACAACCAACCACGGAACAGGCAGCTGTGCCTGTCGCCACCGATGACCAGACCCGCGCCATCCCGCACGAGGAATCAGTCCCTCTGCCGGAGCAGGCGGACGCTGAGAGACAGCAGGAGGAATCAGTCCCTCTTGTACCTATGTCTTCAGAACCTATTTCAGAACAGGAGAATACAGCAACCCCTGTTGCCGAGCCCGCATCTGATGCTCCCGCACCTTCAACTATTTTGGAATCCGATGATGGTATAATAGCTGAGGATGTCCAACTCGATTCACGTCCCAATGTGAACTTGAGACAGTTGAAATGAGTTGAAGATTTTGCCCAGCCTGACTCTACACGAACCACCGAGAAGAAAGAGCAACTGCATGCTCTTGGCTGACAAACTGTTTTCCTGCAGGACGTCGTTAATGCCCTGCATGCTGTTGAAAAGGAGATTGATTGTTTACATCAGTCTGCCGTTGAAGAAATGACCGGTATGAGGCACGAAGTCTCAAAAGTGGAAGAAGCCTTCCGCATTCTGCCTACCGTCTTCAAGCGGGCCCTTAGCCAATTACAACAGCGTCAGGAGCAGATCCTGATGGAAGAACAATCAAAGTTTCGTGTTTTTGAGGCCAAGACAGCATCCGCTCTTATTGAATCAGGTTCCCAGCTTCGAGCCCACAACAAAAAGATTCAAGATATGTCGCAGGTGCTCAACTCCCTAGTGAATAAAATGACAAGTTTTGAGACCAAACAGAATGCTGCTATGCAAATCCTAGAACAACTGGATGAAAAGGTCTCATATCTTGATGACGCCAAAAAGGGGGAAGAGGCGAGGGAAGCTGCTAGGAGATTGAGGCTTGAGCAAGAGAAGGAATTGGAAGCTGTATTAGGAGACAGTATTACTACTGAAATTTCTCGATTAGCATCTCCAACTCACAACGTCAGAATACAGGGATATCGCCCAGAATTCCAGGACCCTAAGTTTTCTTGGAAGAACCTCGTTCAAAAGCCGCAAGCTATAAACCTCCTAGCCAACCGACAGCCAGCTGCCGACGAGATAAAGAATTGGAGGAAGAATGAACTATTAATATACTTCGTAGTTCTTATCAGGGATTCCGCCATATTCAATAGTTGTAAGACTGTGCAGGAAGCCGCTGCGGAATTCAAGAAGAGGTTGGATGAAGGAACACTCCCGCTCCAGCAGAAGATGAAGTCCAAGCACAAACAAGGTGACTTGGTTACCCATCCAGAAGATTGGATCCTAGTTTTCGATAAGTCCTACGAAGTTCAAGCTATATACCTAAATCGAAACAGGGACGCTCATCAAAATTGGTGGAAGGGTACCAAGAATGACCCAAGAAGGCCTTGGAGACATTCTGATTATAGGAGCTAGATTCCTTCCTGTATTCCTGTATTCTTATCTTTTATAGAAAAAACATTGTAATCCTTGTTCAATATCAATAAAATACTTTTCTCTTGAAAGATTACAACTCGTAATCTACTATGTGTTGCTACCCAAAATATTATCCGGAGATAGATATTGCTGGAATGGATGGATAGCAAACAAAGTGCGAGAACACTTCCGTGGGAAAAGTAAATAACACAAGATTTGCCGGGATTGTTAGTACCGGGCTTGAATGCTCTTACGAGATATTATTAATACAAATATTCGGGAATATAAGTATTAATGTAAGGGTTCAATTACAATGAGTGTAAAGTCCCTTGTTATCTTAGCTTGTGAGCGTGTAGATTGCCGGAAGAACCAGATATGATGCTCTGTGAGTTCTTTTAACAACGTTGAGGGGCTGTGACGGCGGTGAGAGATCGATAGTCTCCCACGGCGTGTATTAGTTGTATGTTTGAGCTCCTGGGCTTGTGAATCTCTTTGAATCTGCACTGTGGAGACTTCTTGCCTCTGTCGACCGTCTTCTGGATGAGAGGTACTGAGAGAGAAATCCTGAGGTAGATTCGGGAGAGGAAGCTGGGAGATTGATGGTATGTATGATTATATATATTTTATCTGAACTTAATGGAGAATGCATGAACCGAATGAAGAATTCGTGAACTGAACGTGGAACCTTTTTCCAGTAGAAGGAGGTTCTCTATATATAGGACTTGGATATGCCGGGTGATCGCCTTTGCTGTATTATAATAAGCGGGTGATCGTCTTTTAGCACATGGGCTTGTCCCCTTAAAATCTGCAGGAGTTGCTGGCAGCCGGCTGTGCGGTCCAATGAGAAGCCTGCACGCGTCTGAGTTGCTGTCACGGGCGGTCCCACCTTGTACCTTTCGGCGGGTTTGTCGGTAGGTGAAGCCGTCCTTGTCAGAGACAGCTGTTGGTGGTCAATGATCCATGAAACGCGGCGCCTGTCTCGGATCTGCACATGGGCGCTGTTTTGGGATCCAACCTTCGTAGACTTTGATAGACGATGGTCTCTGTTCGGGGCGCAGGACGGTCGTCCTTTAGCCGGGCACCAGAGTCGATCGCTAGGTGCCAAAGGGCGATCGCCTTGGGGGTCGATCGCTAGATACCTGAAGGTGGTCTGGTATCTTTGCTTAGGCGAGTTCGCCATAGCTTGATTGGTTGTGGACTCGGTCGCTCGGCCTTGCAGTCGATCGCCTGTCGAGGTGAATAAATCTCGACACAACAATTGCCCCCCAGCTCGCTCTTATGTTGGAAACGTGGGGTGAGGTGGTTCTGCTGGCGATTGCTGAGTTATGACGAGTGACTCTGTATTTTACTGAACTGGCAATCGTCTTTGAGCTGATTGATCCTGAATTTGGACGACCTGGTAGGTCGCTAAAAAGAGCGGGAAATGGTAGCGGATGCGGAAAAGTCTTTGAGGCACGTGTCGGGTTCCTGTTGGGGGAGGCCTACGGTCATTTATGACTCCTCGTATGACGCGTCCTCGAAAATATGCGTACGCGGGTTTCAAGGGAGCATTAATTGCGACGGTTGCGCTCCGACCCCTGAGATTTTCCTTAATTGCACAAGAGCCCCTGCCACCTCCTATAAAAAGGCGTAGTGTTGCAGTGTTCATTCTTACGCGCATTTATCGGAGAAAGAAGGTTTTGCTGAAGATTTTTCTGGAGACTCTGCTGCCGATCGTCGATCTATTCAATCTTGGGTAAGACGAACACTCCTTTTCTCCTCTTTTCTTCAAAAATGGCTGGAACATCTTCTTCACACGGAGTGAGCACTTCCTCCGCTGTTGGGACTTCTAATGTCCGGGGAGGATCCTCCGCTGAGTTCCATCTGGAGACGGCCGCTGAGGCTATTCGATCCGGTATCGACCCTGCGGAAGTCGAGGCATTGTTCAATGAGGCCGACGTGGCTAAGGAGGCGGCCGTTGAACACAGACGCTCACTGACGGAGAGAGATCTGGCGGTGAGGGCCTATTGGGAGCGGCAGAGTGCCTTTGGCCAGGCTTATGTGGCTTTTGATGAGATTATGGAGAGGCTGGCCGGTCCGTCTCCAGGATTTGATTTCTGGGAGTATTCGATCGCTCACCCTTATCAACCTCCCAAGCGATCGCTATTTCGGGCTGCTCAGCGATCTCTGTGGTCTCTTGGCCAAATCAGGAGTTCGGCGACCAGGAAGAATCTGGCTGTCTGGAGGACGAGGTTTCATATCCCTTCAGATGTGGATCTCTTTGTGCCGGCTAAGAATGAGAGAGCCGACCAGCCTCCGGAGGGGATGGTTGCTGTGAATGAAGCGATCATGGAGGCAGGGTTGCGATTTCCTTTGTCGTTCTCCGTCTCCCATATACTGGCTGCTTGGAACGTGGCGCCACTCTAGCTGACGCCAAATGCTTGGCTCCAGATAATTTGCACTCTCACCTTATTCGGCGGTCACCGACTGTACCGCCTCCCTTCGCCGTCGGAGGCTATCATATACAAGGCCGATCCGGTCGGGTGATCCTTGGAGTCCCGAACAAGGCGCGTGGCGATCTGGCGAAGTGGTTCTGGGACGCCGGTTCCTGGAAAGCCTCAGCGAGCGACAACCCCACTGGCGAGCTGGAGATCCCCACTAGCTTTCGGGAGAGGAATCCCGGTAAGGGTTCAGACTCTCCTTTTGTTCGGATGTGTTCTGAACTGATCTAATTTGGTCTTGCTTTTGCAGGTTTCCACATTCCGGCGATCGAGGAGCTACCTTTTGATTTTTTGGTCATCTGGTAGCGGATACGAAGTTTGTCGGACGACGACTTAGACGCTCAACAGATCAACAGGGAGAGTCGTTGGTTGTCTGCTCGGCTATTCCGTTTCCCGAGACATCTCTCGGTCTCAGGTACGAATTTCTACGATCCCCATTTGTTGGGCGATCGTCCTGTTAGAGGAATAGGTATGACTGTGGTTTGGTTGTTCTCATTTGTAGAGGTTAGATTTCCTCGCTTTTTTGAGCCCCCAGTAGAGATAGCTATGTCGAACCCTGGGGTATTAGGCCGTCTTCGCCAGAAGAAGTCCTCTCGAGCTCCTCCTGTGGCGTTACCTATCATCCCGGAGGTGGAGCCTCGCGTAGAGCCGATTGTGGCTGAGGAGGAAGTCCGGGAGGAGGGGCTTCGGACGAATCGCAAATGGCAGAGGTCGGGAGAAACTCCAATTTCTGCCCCTGCCAGCGAGGTGCCGATCGCCGCGCCTCCGATCACCATTGTTCCTCCGGAGAATGAGCCTACTCCCTCCGCGGCTTTCCTGCGGGAG
The DNA here is from genome assembly GCA_033398695.1 of Orobanche coerulescens. Lineage (NCBI taxonomy): Eukaryota > Viridiplantae > Streptophyta > Magnoliopsida > Lamiales > Orobanchaceae > Orobanche > Orobanche coerulescens. Next base: position 24,590,959 of record CM065812.1, read on the forward strand.
ATGGCGATCGCCGAAGCTGAGACCCCTCGCGGGAAGCCATACTTCGGTCGCGATCCTGAGAGAGCCGAGAGGTAGACTTGGCTTGCTGAGTTGAAACTTGTCATTTGCGTGGGAGATGTGCTAACTTTGTGTTTTGATGCAGGATCCGTAGCACTGATCCGTCTTGTCTGCCGATGGTGCGTGATTTCCTAGTGAGCCGATCTCCTCGCCAATCCTGTGATATCCCGTTGTACGTTGTAATACCCGGTTGTAATTCAGTAATTATCATTCAGTATTTACCATTCAGTAATTGATACTCAGTAATTTTCACTCATTATTAATCAATTGTCACTCAGATTCAGTCATGGTATTCATCATTCAGAGTAATTGTATCGTATATCAATCGTCATTCATCACTAATCGGATTGGAGTTTCGTGCCGCGTTTATCATCATTGTCATTTCGTTGAAGTATGCGTGAGGAGTAGCGCACGCTACATAATCCTTTAGCGTACGCTAATTGGGTATAGGTAGCGCACGCTACCACTCGGCCTTTAGCGCACGCTAAGGTTGTCTGCCGATCCGGAAGGTACCGGATCGCAGTGAGATTATTTGTAGCGCACGCTACGAGTGGTAAGTAGCGCGCTAACGGTTGTAGTAGCGCACGCTATATGTGTGGAGTAGCGCGCTAGGGATGATCGAGTTGAGTCCAAGGGCTACCGGATCGCATCGATTATTTCATAGCGCACGCTATGTGTTGTTGTTAGCGTCGCAACCGATATATTAGCGCACGCTAAACTATGGTTGTAGCGCACGCTATCGAGGTCGATCGAGGGCGCATGCTCGACTCCAGATCGGGCATCAATATTTCGTTAGCGCACGCTAATAATGGATCTTAGCGCACGCTAGTAGTATGGTCGTAGCGCACGCTACAAATAGGTACGTAGCGCGCTACCGTGTTCGGACAAAGGTACCGGACTACCCAAATTACACGTTAGCGCACGCTATGCACAAGGGCTAGCGCACGCTAACTCGGACCGAGTATAAATTGGACAGCTTTAGTCGAGTTCGTCATTTTTCATCTCATTTCATTCCTTCGGTAGTTTTGGGCGATTTCGAGCGATTCGGAGAGGATTCTTCGAGGTGTAATCATCAATCATCATCTTCAAGCTCATCTTTCGGATTGATCATCATTTCATCATCTTCATCACATCGAATCTAAGGTATTAATCTCTTGGATCTAGAATTTCGGATTTTTGGGGTTTTCCTTCCGATTTCTTCGTAAGCTTGGATTATCATTGGAATATGTTAGTTATGGATTATCTAACTTGTATAAACATATTCCTACGGGTTTAATGGTTATTTTCGAATTATTTCAAGAACCCTTGGAGTTGACTTTCGGTTAATTGGGGATTTTCCGATTGATGTTGTTGTAATCATGAGTTATGGATTCCTAATGGATTATTGATATCCTTGAAAGTGTTTTGATGGTTTGAAATACTCATCTTGGAGTTGGTTTCGATTCATTCGAGCTCGGATATCGTTGTGTCGACGTTTGAGTCGATTATGATCGTTTTTGATTTGCGTAATGATCGGATTATTGGTAATTGTGTTATTCAAGGTTGTTCGAGCGACCGATATTTCATTTAGGACGTTGTTCGTGGACGGACATTCATCATCGGTATTGTGTAAGTTAATTCTTACTCGGTTAAAAGGATATTCATACCTTTTGTTGTTGATCATTCATAATCATAACTCATTCATCATTGTATTAATCATATTAAAACTTGTTAATGTCAATTAATCACTTCAGTCATAAGGAACGACGGTTCATTATTACCCTCATCTCGGTGAGTCATTCTTGACTTTGTCAGATTATTATTTATTCATTGATATTCATTATGGTCATTCTCGTTCATATGACCTTCTGGGTTCATATTGCGTGGCCGGGTGTGGCTGTGTGGAATTTTTAGTCGGGCACGCGATGGTTATTGTATTGGGTTCACCGATACATTAGACCGTGCACACGGGAAAGCGTTACACCGTGAGACTAATTAGGTACACGGACGGGTGTTGTACACTTACACAGAACATTACGGGCGTACTATGTTACTCCTCTTCAGCGTAATTCATAATTAAAATAATTCATAACTTCAGTTAATTCATGATTGTGTAATTTCATCTCTTGAGGATTGTTGTTCTGTGTATCTGTTCCCTTTGGGGATATTGTTTTTCTGGTCATGGCAAGGCTAAAGCACGTGGAGAGCACGGTGACGGCGAGGAGTCCGATAATACTAGTAGGGGGCCCATTGCTCGATCATTTATTCATCATTCATGTTTCCTTTATTTATTCCATTGCAGACATTCCGTTTGAATGCTCATTTCATTCGATGTTGTGTATTTTATCTTCATATAAAATACACTAGTATTCGATGTTGTCCTGGTGTGTTGTAACTAAACTCCTCATCGGAGTAATTATTGTTGTAATGTAGTTCGGTACTACATTTATCTTGTGTAATTCATTCATTTTCATTTGCACGGTGGGTCCCAGTTGGGGATCTACAGACCGTAATATCCGCCTAGTTTGGGGTGTTACGAGTTGGTATCGAGCCGTGTTTTGAATACTACCCTCCAAGTCATGTCTCATTTGAAATCATCGCCATCGGACTAGTATCATTGGACTTTCGCCACGTGTGACTCGTGCGAATGCCGAGCCAATCGACCAAAGAACTGTAAGACTTCTAACGCCATGGTATAATTTACGCAATAGTCATTCATTCATCATTCATCATTTGACAATCCTCAAATATCATCATTCATTATGATCGCACGATCATATTAACTCATCAATCACTCAATTCATTTCATTACTCGATTAATAATCGACGATCATGTTAACTCGTTAATTACTCAATTCATTTCATTACTCGATTGTCAACTGATGATCATATTATCAATCTTGTTAAGTTATTCAAGATAATCATTTCAAGAATTTCATCGTATAATCATGTAACTTCAAAATCATTCATATAATCACTAAGTTAGAGCATGTATACTCATTTTCATCATCTCATGACATAATCATAACGTGCTAATCATGCGGGAAATATAATCATTATGCGACCTTCCTACTTCAAGATGGAGAGAGCTATCGAGGATGCACGGAGAGAAAAGGCATGGACCGAAACCCGAGAAATAATCACTACGCCGGAAATCGTGCCTGTGACTCGGCCGACTGAAGATGTTCGGGTTGATCCACTCACTTTTATGTGCCATGATGACCCATGTGCGGTTGCTCAATCATCATTGCGCCACTGACCGGATTAATCGAGAGAACTCTCCCGTATGAGATGACTACTAAGGAAAGTGCCGAACAACAACCTTCATCTTTCAAAGAAGAAATCAACGGCGTAATCGGTCCAAGGCGGTTGGTCAACCTCCAAGAAACCTCGTGCGGGTCCTACCGCTTTCGAAGGCCCTCCTACGGCACCTAATCCTGCGGGATCTCGATCCCGGCGGCCGATTCGCCATCATCTGTTTCAACCGTGGGGCGCGGCCATTTCAAGATTAGGTGTACGACGCCGTCTATCACATGTCATAATTGTGGGAATTTTGGGCATAAGGCCGCTTTTGCCAAAAGAACTCCAAGTCGGCTCCGTGGCATCTCAGCCCCAAGCAACCAGCTTTAATCGATCGCTTTGTCAACGCTGTTTAAGACAATGGAAGCAAATAGAGTGGGAGCTCGTATTTATCGACGGAGCATCCGGTTCGGGGGCCGCAGTGTCCGGATTCATGTGATGAAGAGGATCGACGATCCGGGTCGAACGATCTCGGGTATACTCGTAATTTTATTTCAACCCGTGTGTACCTTTTGATATCGGTGCACCGCATTCATTCATTTTCAAGTCATGATTGAATAAACTTAATTTGGATAGTCCTATTGCTTGTGGACCTCATACCATCGGTACCGACGATAGAAGATTTTCGAAATCATACCAAGGTAAGCTTAATGACCGCAATTGGTCGGTGGACCTAATCGTGGTGAATTTATCTAAGGACGATGTAATATTGAGTGTTAATTAGATGGATTGTCATGATGTCGTTCTCAATGTTCGTAGCGCATGGTCACTATCATTTTCGCCGTTGGTCGTCGAATGTGTATTTCAGGAGGTAATCCCCGTTGTCCCGTAAGGATTACTATTATGATGGAAGCAGAGAAATTCCGCAAGCAAGTTGTTCATCATTCATTGTATCATTTTCATCGATTGGCCTTTCTAAGGCAATCGAGTTATTCATCATTCATCAGTATCATTTTCATCGATTGGCCTTTCTAAGGCAATCGAGTTATTCAATCATTCATTGTATCATTTTCATCGATTGGCCTTTCTAAGGCAATCGAGCTATTTAATCATTCATTGTATCATTTTCATCGATTGGCCTTTCTAAGGCAATCGAGCTATTTCATCATTCATTGTATCATTTTCATCGATTGACCTTTCTAAGGCAATCGAGCTATTCAATCATTCATTGTATCACTTTTTATCGATTGACCATTCTCGGGCAATCGAAATGTTCAATCATTCGTGGTATCATTGTCATCGTTTGACGATGTATTCCAGACGAGTTATCTGGTTGCTTTCTCATAGAGTAGTGGAATTCAGGAGTGAGTTGGAGCCGGTACGTCCCCATTATCGAAGACACCGTATCGGATGGCCCCGACCAAATGCAGGAGTTGAAGATTCAACTTGAGGATTAGTTCGAGAAAGGTTATCTCCGACCGAGTGTGTTCCCGTGGGGAGCACCAGTGTTATCTGTCAAGGAGAGGTATGGTTCGTTCGTGTGTATTATTATCGGGGTTGAACAGGTGAGGATCAAGATTAGTATCCTCTATCCCGTATCGACGATCTTTTGGATCAACTTCAGGAGCTTCGGATTTTCCAAGATCGACTTAAGATCTGGATATCATCGCCATGGATTCGAGAGTCGGATATCACGAGGACGGCTTTTCAACACGCTATGGTCGCTATGAGTTTGCGGTTATGCCGGTTGGGTTGATTATTGCACTGCGGTATTCATGGAGTTAATGAATCAGGTTTTCATCGACTTTTGGATCGCTTTGTTGTTGTCTTCATCGATGACATTTTGATTATTCTCGTGACCGGAGGAACACGAGGTTCATTTTCATCGGGTTTCCGACGTGTTAAGACGAGAGCAACTTTATGGGAAGTTTTCCAAAGGTGAGTCTTTGGATGTCCGGTGACTTTTCTCGGACTGTAATTTCATCGAGATGGAGTGCGTGTTGATCCTCGAAGACGAAGGCTATCCAAGATTGGTCACCTCCGAAGAATGTTAAGCAAATCCAAGCTTTCTCGGATTAGCCGGCTATTATCGGCGGTTTGTGGAAGGATTTTCTAAAATTGTTCATCGATTCATTAATCACTCACTCAATCTCATTGTTCACCAATTCATTCATCACTCATCAATCTCATTGTTCATCAATTCATTCATCACTCATCGATCTCATTGTTCACTAATTCATTCATCACTCGATTAATCTCATTGTTCAATTAATTCATTCATCACGAGTCAATCTCATTGTTCGATTAATTTATTAACCATCCATCCATATCACGCCGATTGTTGATCTTGTGAATCAAATTTTTCAATCTTGTGAACTTGTTCAAGGTAATCATTTCAGGAATATCATCAGATAGGCTTGTCACCTCACTTGATTTTTCAGGCGATCTTCTCATATTACGGCGTCATGTCGACGATCGTTTTATTGCATTATTAATGCATCCATTTTGTTAGAGCATGTATGCTCATTGTTATCATTTCATCTCGTAATCACAGTGCAATCTTCATACGAGATCTGTAATTATCACGTGACTTTCGTGCCTCGGTATGGAAGGAGTTCCGAGGGACATCGGACTCCGACGTCCAAGAGATCGTTTCTAGTCGTATTCATGCTGGGAGAGCATCTTCATCTCAGACAACGAGTTCGACTGTTGTTTGCTTAAACAGTGATACAACGGGACATTCATCACCGGTGTTGAGCAAGTTAATTCTTGCTCGAATAGGATAATCATTCATTTCATCGCTGCTCAATTGTTCGCATAGGTCATTCATCATATATCAATCACGTTAAGACTTATATTTATCAACCAATCATTCACCTCACGGGGAACAATGGTTCCAATAATTTCATTTGAGTTATCACTCATTTCGTTATTAGTTCACCTCGGCGAGTTATTCTTGATCCTTGTCGGATATCTAATCATTTATCATTCATCTTAGTCACTCTCGTTTTGGTAACCTTTCGGGGTCATATTAAGCGGTGAGTTCAGGTTTGGGTCTTCGTCGAATCGTTGGGATCGAGGAGATCGATGGTATGGAGGATATCGATGTTGGGTACATTTGATATATAGCCTTGTCTTTCAGATGACTATATAACTCAATCCGTATTAATGTGTCATGGTTGTGGATCATTTATTGTTGATCTATCTTATAATGATCGTATTTGAGAATCTTGAGATTTTGAGATCGTTTGATGCATTCCTTTTGGTGTCATACCGAGACTTCGTGATATTTTTGGGAAATCGTTCATTGTGATCCGAGACGTCAAGACTTGGGGACTTGGGCGTGCGATTGATTTGGTCCCGAGAACTATTTGGACATTATTGTTTGCAGATCGTGATGGATAGTTCATGTCCCGAGTTGTTTACCCTTAGTTTCGAGGACGAAACTCTTTTAAGGGGGGGTGTATGTAATACCCGGTTGTAATTCAGTAATTATCATTCAAGATTTATCATTCAAGAATTGATACTCATTAATTTTCACTCATTATTAATCAATTGTCACTCGATTCATCATGGTATTCATCATTCGAGTAATTGTATCGTATATCAATCGTCATTCATCACTAATCGGATTGGAGTTTCGTGCCGCGTTTATCATCATTGTCATTTCGTTGCGGTCAGACGTGAGGAGTAGCGCACGCTACATAATCCTTTTAGCGTACGCTAATTGGGTATAGGTAGCGCACGCTACCACTCGGCTTTAGCGCACGCTAAGGTTGTCTGTTGCGATCCGTAAGGTACTGACTGCAGTGAGATTATTTGTAGCGCACGCTACGAGTGGTAAGTAGCGCGCTAACGGGTTGTAGTAGCGCACGCTATATGTGGAGCGCGCGCTAGGGACAGATCGAGTTGAGTCCATGGCTACCGGATCGCACCGATTATTTCATGGCGCACGCTATGTGTTGTTGTTAGCGTCTGCAATCGATATATTAGCGCACGCTAAACTATGGTTGTAGCGCACGCTATTGAGGTCGATCGAGGCGCATGCTTTTACGGAATCCGATCGGGCATCAATATTTCGTTAGCGCACGCTAATAATGGATCTTAGCGCACGCTAGTAGTATGGTCGTAGCGCACGCTACAAATAGGTACGTAGCGCGCGCACCGTGTTCGGACAATGGGGTACCGGACTACCCAAATTACACGTTAGCGCACGCTATGCACAAGGGCTAGCGCACGCTAACTGGGACCGAGTATAAATTGACGGTTTAGTCGAGTTCGTCATTTTTCATCTCATTTCATTCCTTCGGTAGTTTTGGGCGATTTCGAGCGATTCGGAGAGGATTCTTCGAGGTGTAATCATCAATCATCATCTTCAAGCTCATCTTTCGGATTGATCATCATTTCATCATCTTCATCACATCGAATCTAAGGTATTAATCTCTTGGATCTAGAATTTCGGATTTTGGGGTTTTCCTTCCGATTTCTTCGTAAGCTTGGATTATCATTGGAATATGTTAGTTATGGATTATCTAACTTGTATAAACATATTCCTACGGGTTTAATGGTTATTTTCGGAATTATTTCAAGAACCCTTGGAGTTGACTTCGGTTAATTGGGGATTTTCCGATTGATGTTGTTGTAATCATGAGTTATGGATTCCTAATGGATTATTGATATCCTTGAAAGTGTTTTGATGGTTTGAAATACTCATCTTGGAGTTGGTTTCGATTCATTCGAGCTCGGATATCGTTGTGTCGACGTTTGAGTCGATTATGATCGCTTTTGATTTGCGTAATGATCGGATTATTGGTAATTGTGTTATTCAAGGTTGTTCCAAATGACCGATATTTCATTTAGGGCGTTGTTCGTGGACGGACATTCATCATCGGTATTGTGTAAGTTAATTCTTACTCGGTTAAAAGGATATTCATACCTTTTGTTGTTGATCATTCATAATCATAACTCATTCATCATTGTATTAATCATATTAAAACTTGTTAATGTCAATTAATCACTTCAGTCATAAGGAACGACGGTTCCAATCTTTTCGTTGAGCTATCATTCATTTCATTATTACCCTCATCTCGGTGAGTCATTCTTGACTTTGTCAGATTATTATTTATTCATTGATATTCATTATGGTCATTCTCGTTCATATGACCTTCTGGGTTCATATTGCGTGGCCGGGTGTGGCTGTGTGGAATTTTTAGTCGGGCACGCGATGGTTATTGTATTGGGTTCACCGATACATTAGATCGTGCACACGGGAAAGCGTTACACCGTGAGACTAATTAGGTACACGGACGGGTGTTGTACACTTACACAGAACATTACGGGCGTACTATGTTACTCCTCTTCAGCGTAATTCATAATTAAAATAATTCATAACTTCAGTTAATTCATGATTGTGTAATTTCAACTCTTGAGGATTGTTGTTACGTATCGATTTCGTTGGGGATATTGTTTTTCGTGTCATGGCAAGGCTAAAGCACGGGAGAGCACGGTGACGGCGAGGAGTCCCGAATACTAGTAGGGGGCCCGATGCTCGATCATTTATTCAGTCATTCATGTTTCCTTTATTTATTCCGCTGCAGACATTCCGTTTGAATGCTCATTTCATTCAGTGTTGTGTATTTTATCTTCATATAAAATACACTAGTATTCAGTGTTGTCCTGGTGTGTTGTAACTAAACTCCTCATCGGAGTAATTATTGTTGTAATGTAGTTCGGTACTACATTTATCTTGTGTAATTCATTCATTTTCATTTGCCTGGTGGGTCCCAGTTGGGGATCTACGGCACTGTAATATCCGCCTAGTTTGGGGTGTTACATACGTCAACCGGGCCGTCTCCGCTTTACTGAAGGCCTGGACGACCGATCTGGATGCGATCGCTCGTCATCAATCTGGGAGTACAATGCAGGCTGCTTTCGCCCTTTCTCTCTGGGCGGCGACCATGGCTGCCCAGGAGTATGAGGGGCGTCCTTCCACTACTCGCCTGCAGGCGAATCTCGAGGCGGCTCGGAAAGAGAACGCCGAGTTCGCCAACAAGATTGTGGCAATGGAGAAGGACTCCTTGGACGCAGCTAACCGGGCAAGCCAAGAACTTGAGCAGGCGAGACGGGAGGCCGAGATGGCTCGGGTGACGGTTGACTGATTTTGGGGCCTGATGACAGAAGCCGTACGCTCGCAGACGGCCGCTGAGAAGGAGGCCGAATGACTGAAGGTGACGATCGCTCGGCTGACTAGCGAGCTGGCGGAGTCGAGGGAAAAGATGGCGGCAAGGGAGGCCGAGCTCCAAGGCGCGCAGCAGGCGATGGCGGAGCTGAAAGGGGAGGTAGAGGCGACCAAGGCCGATCCCTTTCAAAAATTGGAGTTTGTCAGCGAGTTTGCCTATTATATGGCGTTCGCCGACTCGATCCGAGCTGCTAAGAAGGGAGGGTTGGAGGTCGGCCCTCTTGCTGAGAACTTCAAGGCGTACGCGTTGGAGCATCCTCTCCATTTTGCTTTCTTCTTGCCGATCTTGGATCTCGCAGATATCGGCGTGGACTTGAGCTGGTATCCGACTCCGGCCAACCTTGTTCATCCCGATGCTCCGGAGGACGGGAAGGCCGCTCTGGAGGCTGACGGTGAAGGCCAGGCAGGGGCCTGAGGCACTTCTCTTTAAATGTTTTAGCTTATTGCCTTGTAATTTGTAGCTTTCTTTTTGTAGCACTTAGGCCTTCGGGCGACCATGTACTCTGATCCTTCAAGTAATGAAATTAACGTTTGATTCTCTGATTTATCACTTGAATGATTGCTATTTTCGAGTCTTTTGCTTGACTTTGTACAAATGTGTGAGTAGAGATCGTTGCAAGTGTAGGTCTACGTGAATTGATAAACTCATATAGATAACTTTTACAACAAATTCGATCGCTGCACGAACATCTGAATAATTGCCGATCTCCGTATGTGACTGGATAGGGATGATCGTCGTATAGGTAGCCCGCACTCTTCCCCCTTGTTTTTGTTCACTTTAGTGAAAGTAAGGGAATGAAAATAACTCGTTGAGTGAGCGGTCTTCTATTTTGTCGAATCCTCGAGGATGGTCGTCCATCATAAGGAACCGTGCACAGTCGCGGAGTTCGATGGACCGACTCCATGACCATGTCTTGTGCGCGAGCAACATTGTCTGTCTCGTGACTCATTTTATTGTGAGGGTCCTCCGTTAGGTTGTGCCTCGCCTCGTATTTAAACGAAGGGCGTGCGGTCTTGGTCTGGAGGAGTCCTTGCGTGGGGCGTTGTCGGATTAATCAACTCCACGTCCGCGGATTGTTAGCTCTTTTCTACCTCGGATAGTCATGTTAGATGGCAATCCTTGACGGTATACGTTGAGACGGGGGTAGTGACGCGTCGCATTGTCCGGGTTCACCACGTTAAATGATGAACCTTTGAGGGCGGGCGATCGTGTCCACTGATTTGTTTGGAGGGTCCTTCGACTACGCCCGCCTCGTATTTAAACGAAGGGCGAGCGATCTCAGCCCAAAACAACCTTGCATGGCCTAAGCAGTCAGTTCCATCGACCACCAGGACCATGGCTACACTCTTCCACCTCGGATCGTCATGTTAAATGCCGACCATCAACGGTGTACGTTGTGTGGGGGGAGGCGATCTCGTGCCTTAGTCTAACATGTTAGATGATGAACTGTAGATGACGAGTGAGTCCTCCCATTTTTCGAAGCGTTAGCTCAGACAGTAGCCTTGTGTTCAATGAGGTGGGAAATCGGGGAGAGACTTTCAAAGTTCCCTTCTCTTGATTGAAGCATATAGATACGATCACCGAGGTTGGTCGAGGGGTCGGCTTGTATGAGCTTTCCAGCCTGTTCGCGTTCGACTCGGACGATCGGATCTAGAGATTGGTAGGGGCTCCGGCTAAGCCAATAATCTGTCCAACTTGCCCTCCTCGAACAATCTCCAGAGCTGTTTGAGGAGGTCGCGGCATTGGTTGGTGTTGTGGCCAGGACTCTTATGGTAGGCACAATATTGATTGTGGTCCAGGTGACCGTGGTCCCTTATCGCCTTTGGCTTGTTTAGCGGTTTGCGCCCCTTGATGGCATAGAAAATGTGGGCCGGAGTTCGGTTGAACTTGTGGAGAAGATGGGCTTCCACATCCTCGATGGCCCTGAGGTCGCCGGATGGCGTGGCGACCGTCTTCTTGGCTTTGGCGATCGCCGTTTTTCATGCAGGAGGAGGCGTTTCCTCGCCTAGGCGGAGGGTGAGTAGCCTTTGCCTGGCTAGAAAGTCGGCAGCCTTAGCGTAGAAGATCACGTAGGTTGGGGGGATATCCTTGGTGAGATGTATAAACATGGGTGAATGACCGTAGAATCCCCCCAGGACTGAATAGAGAGTGAGCTCTTCACTGACGGGTTCGCCGGTGAGGATGATTTCGTCTACTCGGCCGATGTAATCTGTGTCGGTTTCGTCTTTCCCCTGCCTGATTTTCATCACGCGGTGGAGGCCTTCTGGTCTGGAGACCTTGGTGGCGAAGTATGACGTGAAGTCATTCGCCAGTTTCTCAAAGGAGATGATCGATCATGGTGGTAGTGAGACGTACCACGTATGGGCCAGCTCGCCCAATGTTAATGGGAAGATTCGGCACTTGGTTACATCTGATGCCCCACACCCGGTCATGTAGATTCGGAACTTACTTAGGTGGGTTTCAGGGTCCGATCTCCCTTCATACAGAGGTGTTTTGGGAGGGGCGATCCTTGGTTGCACGGGGGTGAGCTCGATGTGGACCGCGAGTGGCTCGGTCGGCTCGATGATCTTTCTGCTGGTGCTCGCCCCAGTGTCCAAGAGTGCTTTTATCTCGTCGAGATGGTGTTGCATAGCGGCCATCGCCGTGGCCTGGCTGCTCGCGGCTCGGCGCTCGGAGCGGGAGCCGAGGCGATCAAGTACTGATCCTCTGGCGATCGGAGCGGGAGTCAAACGGTTGATCTGCCTTCGGCTGAGAATTGGGTAGGCCGAACTCTTGGGGACGGAATCGGATTCCATCGTTTCGTGGTTGGGGCCAGAATGCCCCGGTCGCCATGATGGGTCGCGTCCCAGGCGACTGAATACGGATCCGTCCGGTCATGCGAGAGCCTTTTCTCGCGAATCGGGGCTTTCTGACGATCGCTCGCCTAGTAGCCCGTTGAATTTCCATTTTCCCATGCGGCGGATGGTCGAGGGAGTTATTGCGGGCGACGCGCATGCTCTCCGTCGCTCCTCTAGGATGGCCATAGCCTCTTCGATCTGTTCCTCGGTTTGGAACTGGTCAAGTGAGAGGTTGGGGCCATCCCTCAGGTGTGGGATCGAGAGTCTCGCGTTGCCGCGGCTTCCCCCGATCATCGGCTGGGGTTCGGATTGAGCCGGGATATGGTGTCCGGCGGTTCGTAGAGTGGCTCTCTTCGATGTACCGGCGGACGTCATGATTCTGAAGGCTTTCTATGAAGCGCAGTGAGTGTCACTTCAACTATATGCCCCGAGAACAGTAAGTGTTCTTCGGGACGGTAGGAATGAAAAATGAAGGTATAGATGTCCTCCTTCTAGCGCCAATTGTTGCTACCCAAAATATTATCCGGAGATAGATATTGCTGGAATGGATGGATAGCAAACAAAGTGCGAGAACACTTCTGTGGGAAAAGTAAATAACACAAGATTTGCCGGGGTTGTTAGTCCCGGACTTGAATGCTCTCGCGAGATATTATTATTACAAATATTCAGGGATACAAGTATTAATGTAAGGGTTCAATTACAATGAGTGTAAAGTCCCTTGTTATGTTAGCTTGTGAGCGTGTAGATTGCCGGAAGAACTAGAAATGATGCTCTGTGAGTTCTTATAACAACGTTGAGGGGCTGTGACGGCGGTGAGAGATCGACAGTCTCCCACGGCATGTATTAGCTGTATGTTTGAGCTCCTGGGCTTGTGAATCTCTTTGAATCTGCACTGTGGAGACTTCTTGCCTCTGCCGACCGTCTTATGGATGAGAGGTACTGAGAGAGAAATTCTGAGGTAGATTCGGGAGAGGAAGCTGGGAGCTTGATGGTATGTATGATTGTATATATTTTCTCTGAACTTAATGGAGAATGCGTGAACCGAATAAAGAATTCGTGAACTGAACGCGGAACCTTTTTCCAGTAGAAGGAGGTTCTCTATTTGTAGGACTTGGATATGCCGGGCGATCGCCTTTGCTGTATTATAATAAGCGGGTGATCGTATTTTAGCACATGGGCTTGTCCCCTTAAAATCTGCAGGAGTTGCTGGCAGCCGGCTGTGCGGTCCAATGAGAAGCCTACACGCGTCTGAGTTGCTGTCACGGGCGGTCCCACCTTGTACCTTTCGGCGGGTTTGTCGGTAGGTGAATCCGTCCTTGTCAGAGACAGCTGTTGGTGGTCAATGATCCATGAAATGCGGCGCCTGTCTCGGATCTGCACATGGGCGCTGTTTTGGGATCCAGTCTTCGTAGACTTTGATGGACGATGGTCTCTGTTCGGGGCGTAGGACGGTCGTCCTTTAGCCGGGAACCAGAGTCGATCGCTAGGTGCCAAAGGGCGATCGTCTTGGGGGTCGATCGCTAGATATCTGAAGGTGGTCTGGTATCTTTGTTTAGGCGAGTTCACCATAGCTTGATTGGTTGTGGACTCGGTCGCTCGGCCTTGCAGTCGATCGCCTGTCGAGGTGAATAAATCTCGACACAACACTATGTTTTTGCATGATTACGATACTCAATCCATTTGCTGAATTAATACAAGTATAAAAACTTGTTAAAGCTGTACGAACTTGTCTGCGAACGATTCATAGATTCAGTTGTATATATCTATATAACACTGTAAGATTGTGCCTGCGCGCCAATCATAAGCTTAAAGATGTAATACTCTTTTCTTTTAAAGTTGAACTTGCCTGCGAGCAGTTCTTAGTGTTAGGCTAATTGCTGAAGGCCAGAACATTCGAAAGAAGACCAAGAAGTCTGCCCTCCTAGAAGATGTTAGGTGTCAAGGTTTTGGCATCATCAAGAAAGCCAAGTTGTTGTTCAAACCATCATTCTATCATTGAACAAACACATCAGCCCTGTGTGGACTGAGAAAGCATTGCTTTTCCCAAACTATGTGTGACGGACTTGCATTGAAGAGACAAAGCTTCGGAACTGTGTGTGAAGAAGTTAGTCAAGTGAAAGCCTAAATCAATCTGTGTGAACGGTTGAAAGCTACAATCTTTGTATCAATCTGTGTGAACGGTACATTGATAGATTTGAGTATAAATATGTAGTTGTGTACGTAGTATTTATAGTAAATATTTTCACTCCTATGTGGAGGAACAGTGGAGGTAGAGGAGTTTACCTCGAACCACTTTAATTACTGTGTCATTTACCTTCTGCATTTACTGTTTTAATATATGTTGATTATTTTAAGTATACACTTCATATCTAGTTGTTGTATTTACAACAACTTACTTTAACAAGACTTCCGCTACGCATTCAGATTTGAAAATCATACAGCTTGTTGCTTAAAACACTTTCCAAGCTGTATTCTGTATACTTAGTGTCGAACAAACTATGTTATACTTTTCACTGTGTCTCCTTTTAGTCTTTCTTGAAGGCTGTTTGTATGTGAAGTGTGTATCCACGTGTGTGCTTGTGTTGTGTCTATATTTGTGTGTGTATTCAAATGTATGCATATTGGAACTATAAGCCTAAATATTGCAAACTCATATATTTGTGAAAATTTTAAATGCACTTCATTGACATATATATTTCAACTTTTACGAATTATATTTCAAAACATATATCCCAACTTCTATAGTTACATTCCAAGACTCAAGGGAATATTTTATAATTTGGAGAAGAATATAAATCTGAAGGGGTATATGTAAAATTGAAAAGTAATTGGATAATTATGTAATTAACCTAAACTTAAGGGATAATTTTTTTATTTATTATTGTGTGTTAAAATTATTAAATTGTGTGTATTGTTACATATGGCTCTTTTAGTTATTTATCAAGGGGTATGTGCCTAGTGCCAATATAAATTTATAAAAAATCCAGACATTTTATTTAAGTTAAATATATTTCGACTTTTTTCTGATTAAGCTAAATCTAAAAAATAAATTTGCAATTTTGTGTAATAATTTACTTAATTTGTATTTTCTTATACTACATTTTCATGATAAAAAGAACTTCCACTCATTCATGTGATTACCAACCAATCATATTATTCTAATACTGTAATGGAAATAACCCGTTCTCTGTATTTTAGAAAAAAAGACTATATAGAATTTATTAATATCACATTATATATGTAATATTTATTAATATAAAAGAAGTTTCAGACCAAAAACCCACATATTCATAGATTCATAAATCTAGTTTGCCAATAATTATAAAAGTCACTTTCAAAGGAATCCCAAATAAAAAGGAAGAAATATGCAAAAATATCAAAGAGACTCAGATAAATAATTTGAATACGTACCTTGAACTTCTCCTTGATGATTCAGTTATATTTTCTTGCAATGAATATTAGCTGCTGCTGCTGAGTCTTTGACTGTAATATATATATATATATATATATATGCAACTATGAGGTTTGACAAGGATGAGCATAATTTATGTAGTTCTTAGGTTTATCGATAAGATTTTAATTAATTTTTTAGTTAGGATCGATAATTATTGAGTAGAAAAGGATTATCACACTCTTTTTATGAAGAGTAAATACCATGAAACTCTAATTGCGCAGGGAATCTTATAGATTTCTTAAAATAATTCGAAGAATCTCGAGAACATGAATGATGATAATAATAATAATAATAACATGATAATTCTATGAATTTAATTAATTTTTAATTAGGGATATATATTTTTCCTTCTAAATTATACGCAAAATCCAATAGAAAATGAATGATGATGATGATTTAGATTATTTAATTAAGGCCAAAAAACTAAAAAGTTTACAAAGGCATAATGACGATGATGTAGATTATTTAATTACGTCGTAGTAAACAATACTTCTAAAGTTATTTCATAAAGCTTAAAAAAAGGAATGATGATGATGATGTATATGATAAATTTTGTGAATTTTATTAATTTTGTTAACTAAGGAGGGGAAAAAATTGTTTTAAAAATGTTTCAGATAATTTACTAAACAATAATATTGCTGATGTGATATTTAACTAGGGTCAAAAATTTAAAAATAAATTAAAAAAGGAATAATGACGATGAAGTGGACTATTTAATTAGAATTAAAATAAAATAAAAATAAAGTAAAACAATTGATAACGTGGACAACTTCAAAAGCCTCGCTCAATTCACAGAATATAATAAAAAATGAATGATGATGATAATAGTAACAAGATAAATTTTGCGAATTTTATTAATTTTTTTACTATGGAGGAAAAGACATTCTTATACGAATAATTCACAAAATTTAGTAAAAAATAATGATGGTTAGGGTTGGAAAGTTAAATAAATTAAAAAAGGAATGATAAGGATGATGTTGATTATTTAATTAGAATTGAAATAATATAAAATATAAAGTAAAAGAATTGATGAGTTGGACAACTTCAAAAGCTCAGGTGAATATGGTGAGGGCTGGCAATTTTCGACACGACACGATAACTCGATACGAACACGTACGAAATTAATGAATTATTGTTTGGCCTTATCGTGTTCATGTCCTTATCGTGTCGACACGATAATGACACGCTAATTTCGTGTTGTGTTCGTGTCGGGTTCATGTTGTGTTCGTGTAACACGATAACTTTCGTGTTCGTGTCGTGTCATATCGTGTTCGTGTAACTCGATAATATTTATATATTTTAGCATTAATTTTATTATTATTTTAAATATGTTTAGTTTATTTTTTATTTTTTTAAATTTATCGATTCATGTCGTATCGTGTCGTTATAACACGAAAAATATTGTGTCCTATCGTGTCTGTGTCGTGTCCGTGTTTCAACTTTTCGTGTCTTGTTCGTGTTCATGTCGGACTATACTTAATGGGTCGTGTTCGTGTTTGGGCTTATTGTGTCGTGTCGTTATCGTGTCGACCCGATAACGACCCGACACGCACGAATTGCCAGCCCTATAGTGAGAGTTGGAAGATTCTCAACGTTTTTTTTTATATATAATATAGATAGGTTTTAAAAGAAAATTCACCACTAGGATAAAAAGATAAATTTTAAAACAAAAATTACCAAAGAGTGGACACTTAAAAGAACTAAACTAACTAAAATACAACAAAAAGAAAACAAAAAACAGTAAAGAATCTAAAAAAATAATAACAAAAATTTTAAAAACCTAGAAAAAAGTCTAGGAAAAATTAAAAGAATTAAAAAACTGGAAAAACAGCCAATTTTTTTTTTTTTTTAAAATGGATGCACTTGACCCGACATGCGGGTACGAACCGTGTGACGGTCTTATAGATAGAATTATAATATTTCCATCGTTTGAATAGAAATGACTCCAACAATCTTCACCAATATCCTCTGCAAGAGCACGATCCATTCTTGAAATGGTGGAAACGGCTGGGGTCCCTAAGTATAACTTCTTGTTCAATGATCCTCGAAATATATGTAATCGCTGTATGACAATCACCACAAACACGCAAGTTTTTGGTAATCCTAATAGGCACCCCAGGAGCTGTAGTGAGGATCCCATAAGCAAGGGCCAATTTCTCACTATGTTCAAGCAAAAGATCCCGTTTCTCCTCCTCATCTACGTCATGAAGAGCAAAAACAGTCTCCGGCACATATCCCATTTTCTTTATGCGATATATCAAATCATCTAGGAGGTTATATATCTCTTGTGCCATTGGATGAGATTTATCCCCAACATAAAAGATAGCTGTTCCCTTTCTCCCTTGTACCCAACTGCATCCAGGTCTCTTCCTGATTCCCGATTTCTTCATCAACAATCGGACCTTGGCGACATCTTTCCACCTCCTAGCACCGGCATATAAGTTAGAGAGAAGCGTATACAAGCCATCATTCTCAAAGTTCAACTCTAACAACTTGTTAACTGCATTTTCTCCAAGTTCCACATTCCCATGGAGCCTGCAACCACTAAGCAGTGCCACCCAAATTATCGGGTTTGGTTCCATTGGCATGTCCTTGATAAGCTTCATAGCTTCATTCATTCGACCAGCACGCCCCAAAAGATCAACCATGCAAGCATAATGTTCAACTTCAGGAACAACTCCATAATCCTTGGTCATGTTATTGAAGTAATTAATTCCTAGGTCAATCATCCCCGAGTGGCTACATGCATACAGTACAACCACAAAAGTGACTCCATCGACAGGGAAACCAGCTTTTCTCATTTCCGTGAAAATTTCCAGAGCCTCCTCCCCACGACCATGCAGTCCATATCCTGTCATTATAGACGTCCAAGAGACTGCGTTTTTCTGGATCATGTTATCGAACACGGTTCGGGCAGCATCTACATCCCCAGATTTGGCATACATGTCGATCAAGCAATTTGAGATGAATATCATAGCCTTTTCATAATGATTGCGTAGTGCATAAGCATGGATTTCTCTGCCAAGTCTAAGGGCGCCAGTACGAGCACAAGCCACTAGTGCACAAGATATAGTGAAGCCATTTGGCATCATTTTATACTTATCACTTAGCATTTCGTAAAAAAGACCTAAGGCATCACTGGCTTCCCCGTGTTGAGCATACCCCCCAATCATAACCGTCCAAGTCACCACACTCCTATCTTTTTTTCCGATCGAATCAAACATGGTACGGGCTGTTGTGAAATGCTTGCATTTTGCATACATGTCTATTAACCCGTTGATAACCATCATTTCATCCCCCGGGTCATTCGGTTCCAAATTCAGAAACCGTTTAATGACATAACAGTGAGTCTCTTTCCCCTGAACCAATGCACTACATGCAGCAGAACCTGATAAAACTGAGACGAGGGTAACTGCATTCGGTTGTGATCCCGAGACTATCATCTCCCGAAAAACATCAAGTGCCTCACACCCAAGCCCCCTTTGAGCATACGCTGCAATAACAGCACTCCATGTCACCACATTTAATTCAATATCTTCCTCTCTCATTCTCTCGAACAATCTCAAAGCAACATCAAATTTCCCAATCTGCGAGTACCCGGTGACCAGTGCGTTCCACGAAACGACATCCTTCACCTCCATCCTATCAAAAACATTCTTTGCCCCATCCATTAATGCACATTTTGCATACATATCTATTACAGCATTCCCCACGAACACATCCTCGATTAAACCTCTTCTTATTGCATAAGCGTGGATCTCCATTCCAGTCCACCACGATTTGACAGAAGCACAAGCTGGAAGTACATTAGTCAAGCTAACTGCATCAGCCAGCAAGGCTATATCACCTCTAGAAACCATCTCTCTAAACATCCGTAAACCACTTTTTACGTCACCAATCTGCACGTAAACAGATATAATTGAATTCCATGAGATGGTGTCAAAAACGCCTCTCACCAGCATTTCATCGAACATCTTCCGTGCTTTGCTGTACGCACCACACCGACCGTACATAGCCACAGCCGCGTTAACCACAAACACATTGGAGTTTATGTAACCAGAAACAAGTGCAAGCGCGTGGACTGATCCCCCAGCTACCAATGAAAAGAGATCCCCACAGGCTTTGAAAACATAAGGATAAGTGTAGCCATTGGGTACCCATTCAAGCCTCCGCATTTCAACAAACAGGTGGAGGGCACTCCTCTGATCCTGCAACCATACACTCCGCTTTATGAGGTAGTTCCAGTAGAACACGAGGTAAAGAGATGGTGGGTTGCATCGGAGAAGAGAGAGGGCATCGGAGTGTCTGTCGGAGGATAGGCAATCGGAAAGTGATCGGGCTGTGTTTTCGGGGTTTGAGCTGAAGTTTTCGTATAAAGGGTGGCATTGCTTGGCTGCCGATGAAGAAAATCGGAGTATGTAAATAAGCGTCCGGAAAGTGGAGCGCCGGTGGCTGTAATTCTGCCGGCGGGTTGAGGAAAGGAGCATTCGCCGAACTTCCCAGAGTCGGTAAACGTAACTAACAACTATAATCGACCACAACTAATAAATTGAACTTCTTTTACTTTTTGTTTATCAAGCCCCAAAGCATGTCTTCTAGTCATAAATATGAAAGTGAAGGCCTCGAGCGTTAGGAACATCTTTTACTTTCCCTCGTTTTTAGTATCTTTTGGAATCCTACCTCACTCCCGATTTAGGATTAAATTTTTCAGTATGCTCGGTTCGTTTCTTTGATCCTCTACTTGGGTCATATATTCGATCTTACTCAATCTTATTCTCGAGTTAAGATTTCATTCCAAAAGTGTTTTTCTTTAAGGACTCCCGTCGTTCCTCCACCATTATAATGGGAATTGACAATCGAGTATTGCATCGGAATATGTCACCGGATCATGAACGATAAATCTCTTTTTTACGTTTTTGTTATTTTTTTGTCATAGCGTATTATTGTACTTGGCTCAATGTACACGACCTGATATCACTCCTCACTTAATTTGCTGACTAGATTTAGTTCAGCATCGATGCAACATCAATGGAATGATACCAAGAATATCTTTTGATACTTAAAAGAAACCATTGACTCGGGACTATTCTTTCCCTACAATCAGGTAAAGGAAGCTGCTTACGAAAAGGCAATTACTAAAGTAAATGTTGATGTCGAAGCAACTACCACAAAGTATGTATTGGTATGAATTGCTTATGTTTTGGAAATCGACTAAGCAAATCCCTTTTGGCTACCTCCTTCATGACATGATTATTGCTTTGCATGAATCAGTCCGTGAGTGTACATGATTAAGAACTATCATTCTACACTTGTGAGGAACTAGTGGTTAAGTACTGCCACTGATGAGCATACTTACATTTATGAACATAATGTAACTTGTAAATCCTCTTGATTGATGGAATGATCATAACGGGAAATATGTGAGATAAAATAGAACATACTTATATATGTTGGACTCTTTTCCTTAGACCAAGGTTTATGTTGTTACCCAAAATATTATCCGGAGATGATATGCTGGAATGGACGAGTAACAAACAAATGCGAGAGCACGTCCGTGGGGAAAGTAAATAACACAAGGTTTGTCGGGGTTGTTAGTCCCTGTCTTGAATGCTCTCGCGAGATATTATTAATAAGAATACGTGGGAGTACAAATACTAATGTTAGAGTACAATTACAATGAGTGTAAAGACCCTAGTTATCTTAGCTCTTGAGTGCTGAAGATTGTCGGAAGAACCAGAAATGATGCTCTGTGAGTTCTTGTAACAACGATGGAGTGTTGTGCTCACTGTGAGAAATCGACGGTCTCTCACTGTCTGAATTAGCTGAATGTCTGAGCTTCTGAACTTGTGAATCTCTTGAAATCTGAACTGTAAGGAGATCTCGTTTCTGCCGACCGTCTTTTTGTTAAGAGGTACTGAGAGAAATCCGAAAATAGATTCAAGAGAGAAAGCCGAGAGGAGAGAATTTCTGAACCCTTATCCAGTTGCTGGAGGATCTCTATTTATAGGACTGGGAGTTGCTGGGCGATCGCCTCTGCTGTATTATAATAAGCGGGCGATCGTCTTGAGCACATGGGTTAGTCTCCTTAAAGTCCGCAGCAGTTGCTGGTAGCCAGAAGTGCGAACCAATGAGAAACCAACACGCGTCTATGTTGTTGTCTTGGGATGCCCCACCTAGGACCTTTCGGCGGGTCTGTCGGTAGGTGAGGCCATCCTTGTCACTGACAGCTGCTGATGGGCTGGAGTCAACGATTCGTGTTCTGCGGCGCCATTCGCGGATCTGCACATGGGTCCTTGCTCCGTGATCCAGTCTTTCGTAGACTTGATGGACGATGGCCTTATACGTGGCATAGGTCGGTCGTCCTTGGTCGGGCACCAGAGTCGATCGTTAGGTGCCAAAAGGCGATCGCCCCGGACGTCGATCGCTCGGTAGCTGATTTCGGTCTGGGCTCTTTGCTTTGGCAAGTCTGCCTTGGATTTATTTGATGGTGTCATTGGTCTCTCGGCCCTTATACCGATCGTCGTCGAGGCATATAAATCACCGCACAACAATTGCCCCCCAGCTCGCTCCGATGTCGGAGACGTGGGGTGAGGTGGTTCTACTGGCGATCGCTTTATTTAGACGAGTGACTCAGCATTTTATGGAACAGACGATCGTCTTCGAACAGACCGGTTTTGAATTTGGACGACCTGTTCGATCGCTGAAATGAGCGGGAAATGACAGCGGTTGTGGAAACGTCACCGGGGCACGTGTCGGGTTCCTATTGGGGGAGTCCAACGGTTTTGTAGGGCTGTCCTTTGGCGTGCCTTCGAAACGACGTGAATCGCGGGACTCGAGGACAACATTAAACGCTGCCTTTCTGACGGTTGCACTTCGACCCTCAAGATTCTCCTTAATTGCACGGAAGCCCCCGCCTTCCCCTATAAAAAGGGCTGGGGTTACAAGGTTAAAAACCTTATGCGTTTCTGCCTGAGGAGAAGACATAGTCGATTTCTCTTGAAGCTCTTCGTGACGATCGCCGTTCGACTCGGACCTTAGGTAAGAACAAAAATTACTTCCCCCCTTTCTTTGGATATGTCTCGAGGAAGATCAGATGAGTACAAGTCGGGTAGCACTTCAGCTGCCGGGGCTTTGACCGCCCGGAATGAACCTTCTGCAGAATTTCACGTTGACACCGCCGTCGAAGCCATCCGTACCGTGATTGAGCCTACGGAGATCGAGGAACTTTTTAATGAGGTCGACGCGGCCAAGATGGTGGAGGCCGATCGGATCCATTCACTGAAACGGGACGGCGCGATCGGCAAAGCCTTCACAGATTTCGCCGAATTCTTGGAGAGATTGGCCGGCCCTATTCTCAAATTTAACTTCAATGATTACTCGATCGTCCATCCTTATGAACCTGTAAGGAGGACGTTGTTCCGGGTTGCCCGCCGCTCTCTGTGGACCTTTGGCCAGATCGGGAGCTCGACGACCAGGAAGGACCTAGACCGTTGGAGGGCAAGGTTCCATGTTCCTTCTGATGTCAGCCTCCACGTGCCTGCCGAGAACGAGCGAGCCGATCAACCTCCTGAGGGCATGTCGCCGTCAACGAGGCGATAATGGAGGCTGGGCTGCGATTCCCGTTGCTGTTCGCTGTCTCCTATCTGTTGACTGCCTGGAATGTGGCACCGCTACAGTTGACGCCGAACGCCTGGTTGCAAATCATTTGCACCTTCACTCTGTTTGGCGGCCACCGGTTATATCGTCTTCCTTCGCCGCTGGAGATGAACCATCTCTTTAAATTGACGGCTCAAAAAGGCACGGTTGGTGGCTATCATATCCAAGGTCGCTCGGGCCGGGTGATTCTTGGAGTCCCGAATAAAGTGAGGGGCGACCAGTCAAAATGGTTCTGGGTCGGCGGTGCTTGGAAATCCGCGACGAGCGAAAATTCGGCCGACGAGTTGGATGTTCCCACTGGCTTTCGGGACAGGAGTCTGAGTAAGGATATAGACTCTCCCTTTGTTCGGACGTTTTCTGAACTGGTCTGATTTTGGTCTTCTATTTGCAGGTGTCATTGCTCCGGCATCGGGCAACCTTGCTTTTGACTTTGTGATCGTCTGGGAGAAGATACGGAGTCTTCCTGACGACCGTTTAGACGCCCGCCAAATTAACAATGAAGCCTGCTGGTTGGCAGCTCGGCTGTTTCGCTACCCTCGACATTTAAAGGTTTCAGGTACGAACTTTCGTGATCTTATTTGATATGCCGATCGACTCGATTGAGGAAGATTACTAATTTCGTCGTTTGTTTCCTTTTGCAGAAGTTCGTTTCCCTTGCTTCCTAGAGCCTCCTGCTGCGATTGCTATGTCTAATCCAGGGGTTATGAACCGTCTTCGCCAAGGGAAGAAGGTGAGCCAAGCTCCTTCTGTTCCGTCGCGACCGACCCCGGAGGCATGACCTCTCCAGGAGCCTATCACTGAAGGGCGGGAGCCTCAAGAGGAGGAGCAACATCGGCTTATCCATAAGAAATGGAGGACTGTGGAGGCCTCGACCCCTTTAACTGCAGATGAGCCGCCGATCTCTGTGCCACAGATTTTTGTGATTCCTACGGTGGAGGGGTCCACGCTGTGTAACACCCCCGAGATATTCAGAGTATATTACAGCGCCGTGGACCCCTACATGGGACCCACCAGGCTAACACAAGAAAACACCACTCGACTAACCGTCTCGGTTAGCAAGGAAACAATTGTTAACAACAAGAACATAAAACAACACGTCCGGTACAGCCGGCATAGTAAATCTCAACCGACAAATATAATAACTTCAACGAAGACCAATCAGAATCCGAAAGGAAAAGCCTAGGTACTCGCGAGTACAATCTATAAGTTTACAATTTGGAAAACATCCACATCAAAAGAGACAGTAGGAAATAACAAGACTCAATTGCACATGTCAACAACCTTGGCCGACATCCTCGTACCATCCCAGCGCCCGCTCGTCTGGCTGAACATAACCTGAAATACATAACAAGAATTTCCCCGACAACGGGTCCCCAGAGGGGTTAGCAATTACGCTGGTACAAGTAATCAAGGCAAACCAATCGCTTACACATTTCATAGTACATGCACCAATATCATTTCAAAACCAAAACCAAACATGTCTTTTCCGGAAACAAACAGTCAAATAATCAATTTGCCTAGGACCAGGACGCCACCATGAATCCCACCCGAGGCCTCTAAGGACCCTCCCGAGCTGGCCACTTTATAAAACAAGTCACGCACAGGCATCGCCTAGGACCAGGACGCCACCATGAATCCCACCCGATGCCTCTAAGGACCCTCCCGAGCTGGCTAGCGAAACAAACTCGTGAATCCAGAGTGAAGTCATAGATTCCCCCGAGGCCCCGTCGGACCCTCCCAGGGTGAGTAAAGCACACACAATATACATTACCATTTCATGTTAAGTATAAAGGTTTCCAAAAATACTTGCCTTGAATAATTGACGACGCAACGAACGGAAAGGAAAGTCACCGACGAACGCTAGGAACCAACGAAACGGAACCTAACGATTCGAAGAATACAATCACAACCATTTCTAAACGAATATAGAATTGGAATTCACCCGAAAACCAGCCTACGACTCATGTATATTCGTATATAAACAACAACGAGGGCGGACCACAACCAAACCCTCTCGATTCCGTAGAAACCACAAAATATACCATGAATCCGTAGGGAAACTAAGAATACCAACAAGATTAATCATATTCATCATGAATTAATCAACAAAACGGAACGAATCGGACAAAAACGTGAAAACCCTCAAATCTACCCAAAAGTAGGGTTCTAAAGATCTAACCTTGATTCGCTGGATCGAGGGATGTTATAGGATGATTGATCAATGATATAACCTCAAGAACTTCATGGATTTGTTGTTAAACAACATGGATTCGCCACCTCCGAATCGCCAGCCGCGGACAGAAAAGGAAGAAAGTGAAAAATGAATGAAAATGCAACTGCTCTAACACATTTATACTGGGCCGGAACTAACGTGCGCTAGCCTTCCCGGACCAGCATGCGCTATCGGCCAGTATCGGCCCAGTACCCTCGGCCAGGGCCCGCACGACCCAGCACCACCGACTAATCATGCCGACCGTGACCTTATTGCCCGACCCCCGCTAGCGTGCGCTACGGCCGGAAGCCTGCGCGTGCTAGCCGACCTGTCCAGTAACCTCTGGACTAAACAGCTAGCCCAGGTAACGTACGCTAGTCGGCCGACAGCATGCGCTACCCCTGCCGGTTAGCGTGCGCCACGACCGACAGTAGCGTGCGCTACCTGCCGATCATCCCCGAGTCCAGAACCTCAGAACCTCTCTGCCTTGACTCGATAGCGTGCGTCGGCCGGCCGCGTAACGTGCGCTATCCCTGCCGGTTAGCGCACGCAGCCTTCCGGCAGTAGCGCGCGCTACGCCGGTTCCTGCCGCGTCAGCCCGGCCAGTGCGCACAACCATCCGGCCAGGACCCGCCACCGTCCGGCCAACTGCTCAGCCGTCATGATCCGACGACTCGATTTCCAAAAACGTACGGAACGAACACGACGAAAATCTCGCAGACAACATCAACGACCCGAAATGAAAACATAATGCAATAATTAAACATACGCGACCAAGAAAAGGGTCGAGACAATAAATACAGATACGGATACCCATAACTTTGGGTAAATTACAAAATAGCCCAAAACGCCCGAAAATCACGATACGTGATCGAATAACCAAACCGAAGTTTACAACACGTCTAACAAAGTTAAACGGACTTATGGGAAACTCGAAACAGCAGTTTCGAACGAGATTCGCAAGAATCGAACTCAAGTGCGGAAAAGTCGCTAAAAAGCACGGAACTCAACAAAACAACACCGAAACGAACTCGGATGACAAAAAGTGTAGAATTAATCATTCTCAGAATGACGAAATGGTCATGAGCGAGTCGTCAAAATGGACTTCCGTCGAAAAAAAGAAATTACCAGAAATCGAAATTACGGGTATTACATTCTACCCTCCTTAAAAGAAGTTTCGTCCCGAAACTTAAAATAAGTAGGGAGAAGCAATATTCCCTGCCAGGAAAACTCGACGAGATACACAAAAACCGAAAACTAGCGCCCGACGGCGAAACGCTGCAAGAAACGCAAAGAGACATAATAAAATCAACAAGTGACAAGCGTCATCAAATAGACAATACAATCGAGTCAATTATCCGAATAATCACAAAACACAACGAACGAAAATCAATATGATTGACCAACCCAACGATACATCAATCAAAACGCGAGCCAACCGCTGAACAAATACGGAAACTCACCGCCCAAGGGTTGGAAGATCGAAAACGAGACTAATTTCCCGAACTTAAGGGAATTACGAAGGAGCCTGAACGCTCAACAATCACGAAACGAGAACCAAAAACCGAACGAACAAACGATCGAGACAACAAAAATCGAACAATCATGTCCGAAACACGAAGGATAATAAAATTCAAACAACAACTCCCAGGATGATCTGGTGAGAACAACAAGACGTGCATTCCCATAAGATCCACAGGAAAGGGAATAGCGATTGAAAAGCCACAACGACAAACGGGTTATTCCGAAACAATACCACCCTCGTTCGATCAACAAAAACAAGGGATAGGGAAAGTTCAAAAAATGTTAACGAGCATAAACGAGTCGATAGAGTCGAAAATACAGAAGTTCAAAATCCGATCCACTTCGAATAAAAGAACTAGTAGAACCAAAAGATGTTAGTTCCGAACAAGGTTCACAAGAATCGAACCGAATTCGGAAAAGTCACGGCGATGACCAGATCGACCCAAAACAAGATTACAGCTCATTCGAACGATGAAACCAAAGTACAGAACAAGTTCAGAAAGTATCGATGAACACGAGCGAATCGATAGACTAGAAAAATAGAAAATACAGAAGTCAAAATAGTACGGGTATTACCTCCGACCTTGTCCACGAAATTCACAAAAACGGGAGCAAGGTAACAAGACATTAAACAACCGACACATAACGGAACCATCACCGATGCACACGGTCATACCATACCAATTAAGCTCTAACAGCTTGCACATGCGCGACAACGCAGAAATCGCTACGAGGCGACAATATTCAATACCAACATCATACACACTTTGTCCGACCACAAGCAGGAAATGATGGGTTTTAAAAAAATGAAAACGACCTTTTGAAAATAGTTTGGAAACACCTGTTGATCTTGAGTATCATTTTACAAATAGTTGAACAAACATCATTTTCGAAACTTTGAAAATCATCTTGCGTTTGAACAAAAATGAGGACACCTTTCTTTTAGTGAAAAACTTTCAAAAAATATTCGACCCTCAGGTCTAAGCAAAGCATTTCCAAAATTACTGGAAAAAAGAAAAAAAATATTTTGGTCCTCAAGGTAGAAGAATTTTGAAACAGATAGTTGCGCTAGTAGGCGCCTTGAAAATACAATCCATTTAAAAGTACGTCTCGAATTTATATTTCTAAGATACTCAAGGTTTTCAAAGATAATTCAATGGGCTAGAATGTCCAAAATTCGCACGTATCAACATTCACTTAAACACATCATATCACACGCATCAAATCGTTCAAAACCACAACAGTGATATACAATCCCTAGGATATGTTTAACAACATCGTTAAAACAACAATCGGTTTATCAAAACTGGATGGAAAACGACATCAAGAACAAAACTCCAAAAAGTCAACTCTAGGGATTCAAGAAAAATACCTAGATTCGGCGAAGAACAATGGATTAGATGATGTTAAAAATCATCTAGGATACTCCAAAACACCTTTGGATGGAAGAAAAATCAACCCCGATGCGAACCATAGTCGCTACGTCTCAAACTCATGGAGGAAGAAGAAAAAATGAAGAAAAATGCAACTTCTAGACTAGTGTCCAGTATTTATACTAGACACAATTAGCGTGCGTTAATCATTAAGGTTAGCGTGCGCTATCACGGCACCAAATAAAACTCCTGACCAAAAATACACTGTTAGCGTGCGCTAACCCCAAGTGTTAGTGTGCGCTAACAAGAACTTCAGACCCAGTCCAGTAGCTCCTTGACTGCCCTGAACTACCAGGTAGCGTGCGCTATCCTTCCCTTTGCGTGCTACCAACGCACTCTCGCGCGCGCTAGCCGCAAAGCATAGCGTGCGCTAACGACTCACAGAGACAGCAACAGAACATATCAGAAAAATTACATGCCGTAAACCCTTCTCACAAGGATTTACTAGGCTAAGCACGATTTCCCACATCATTTCGAAAATGCTAAAAAGTCCAATGACTGTAATATTTTCCAAAACTCACAAACTCATTTGTCAAACCGTCATAAAATGTTCAAGGCCAAAATGCCAAAACTTGATTTAGGGAATCGGTTTTACGAAATAAAACTCAGTTTGCAAAATACCGAAAGCCGTTTGAAAGAACTCACGCAGCGGATAAAATGCGGTTCGAAAATACATCAGCAGCGACGACACTCCTCGTATAAACCAAATACGAGAGTCAAATAAACACATATCGTGAAATCAAAATCCATGGAAGGATTCCATCATTTAACAACTAATCAAACAAATAACTCGTGTCACACGAGGCACAACACAACGAAGGGAGTTTGACATCCATAGGTCGCACGTAAGTGACGATCGCCCCTCGATACTAATCACGACCACTGATCTCAAACGACGCGTCGCGATGCGACTAAGTCAGACAAAATCCGACGAGACAAAACTCAACAAACACAACTTGACTCGGCAGCCTAGGTTTCCCCAAGCTAATCTGATTTTAAAATCGTATACTCTAGTTATTCGAAAATAAAACCGATAAGTTAAAAATCGTTTTCAAGACCCTTTCAAAAACGACAAAGGTTTAACAGCGGTAGCATTTTATAAAATGTCCTAAACACTTTTATACACGACTTTTAAATACCGACACAAGGTTTTATTTGAAAATACAAGGCTGGCTCGCCCAAATTCATGTCACTTTTCAAAAACCCACAATACGATCAAGTCTAAGAAATTTTCAAGCATGCACGCCGCATGTATTATTATTAATAGAAACACATTGGTTGTAAATAACAATAATTAGCCAAGTACTAACAATTTCCGAATACACGCATATACGGCATTCAAAAATCACCAGTTCAACAAGCGCAACTCGGAAACACTAATTCCAAGCATATGTCAAACTATCTCTTCAAGATTAACAACATAACCAAAGAACACCGATTTGGACATATGTCGAAACCATCTATGTGAGTTTCTCAACAAACTCTGCCATCAATACCTTTCCCAGAACATATCAATGTTCAAAACTTCTACATCATACTGCACCCTTCGGTGTCCAAACCATCAGTACATTCGGCTCAACATACATTTAGTATATCGCAATTACCAAACACAGGTTCCATCATACAACAGAAGACTAGAAAGTCAAGCCCTCTCACAATATACCACGGAGCAAATCTCGGATCTTTCGATCACCAACGATCCCACCAACGCTAGGAAGTTTAGCGATGGAAGGCTCGCAAGACGATAAACGGTCAAGCCCAGAACGGCGCACATACTCCAGAGAGATAAAGGACTGCGCAATACTAGAATCAAAGGTACACGAACCGGATGGATAAAAAAAAAACAACTCAACGATAAGTACGAGAGAGACAATCACAGTTCAAGAAGTGGAAATACAATACGAGAAAACAAGAGAATCGAGTAAGGAAAACTTACGAGCACTGGATGTACTGATATGCCGGCAGCGGTGTGACAATGTGCAAACCAAAACACAACTAGACCCAAATAACCAACAAGCCTAGGTATCCATAAACCTAGGCTCTGATACCATTTTCTGTAACACCCCCGAGATGTTCAGAGTATATTACAGCGCCGTGGATCCATACATGGGACCCACCAGGCTAACACAAGAAAACACCACTCGACTAACCGTCTCGGTTATCAAGGAAACAATTGTTAACAACAAGAACATAAAACAACACGTCCGGTACAGCCGGCATAGTAAATCTCAACCGACAAATATAATAACTTCAACGAAGACCAATCACAATCCGAAAGGAAAAGCCTAGGTACTCGCGAGTACAATCTATAAGTTTACAATTTGGAAAACATCCACATCAAAATAGACAGTAGGAAATAACAAGACTCAATTGCACATGTCAACAACCTTGGCCGACATCCTCGTACCATCCCAGCGCCCGCTCGTCTGGCTGAACATAACCTGAAATCCATAACAAGAATTTCCCCGACAACGGGTCCCCAGAGGGGTTAGCAATTACGCTAGTACAAGTAATCAAGGCAAACCAATCGCTTACACATTTCATAGTACATGCACCAATATCATTTCAAAACCAAAACCAGACATGT
Organism: Orobanche coerulescens; assembly: GCA_033398695.1. NCBI lineage: Eukaryota > Viridiplantae > Streptophyta > Magnoliopsida > Lamiales > Orobanchaceae > Orobanche > Orobanche coerulescens. Next base: position 24,622,177 of record CM065812.1, read on the forward strand.
CTTTTCCGGAAACAAACGGTCAAATAATCAATTTTCCTAGGACCAGGACGCCACCATGAATCCCACCCGAGGCCTCTAAGGACCCTCCCGAGCTGGCCACTTTATAAAATAAGTCACGCACAGGCATCGCCTAGGACCAGGACGCCACCATGAATCCTACCCGAGGCCTCTAAGGACCCTCCCGAGCTGGCTAGCGAAACAAACTCATGAATCCAGAGTGAAGTCATAGATTCCCCCGAGGCCCCGTCGGACCCTCCCAGGGTGAGTAAATAACACACAATATACATTACCATTTCATGTTAAGCATAAAGGTTTCCAAAAATACTTGCCTTGAATAATTGACGACGCAACAAACGGAAAGGAAAGTCACCGAAGAACGCTAGAAACCAACGAAACTGAACCTAACGATTCGAAGAATACAATCACAACCATTTCTAAATGAATATGGAATTGGAATACACCCGAAAACCCGCCTACGATTCATGTATATTCGTATATAAACAACAACGAGGGCGGACCACAACCAAACCCTCTCGATTCCGTAAAAACCACAAAATATACCATGAATCCGTAGGGAAACTAAGAATACCAACAAGACTAATCATATTCATCATGAATTAATCAACAAAACGGAACGAATCGGACAAAAATGCGAAAACCCCCAAATCTACCCAAAAGTAGGGTTCTAAAGATCTAACTTTGATTCGCTGGATTGAAGGATGTTATAGGATGATTGATCAATGATATAACCTCAAGAAATTCATGGATTTGTTGTTAAACAACATGGATTCGCCACCTCCGAATCGCCAGCCGCGGACAGAAAAGGAAGGAAGTGAAAAATGAATGAAAATGCGACTGCTCTGTCACATTTATACTGGGCCGGAACTAGCGTGCGCTAGCCTTCCCGAACCAGCGTGCGCTATCGGCCAGTATCGGCCCAGTACCCTCGGCCAGGGCCCGCACGACCCGGCACCACCGACCAATCCTACCGACCATGACCTGTCCGCCCGACCCCCGCTAGCGTGCGCTACGGCCGGAAGCCTGCGCGCGCTAGCCGACCTGTCCAGTAACATCTCGACTAAACAGCTAGCCCAGGTAACGTACGCTAGTCGGCCGACAGCGTGCGCTACCCCTGCCGGTTAGCGTGCACCACGACCGACAGTAGCGTGCGCTACCTGCCGATCATCCCCGAGTCCAGAACCTCAGAACCTCTCTGCCTTGACCCGATAGCGTGCGTCGGCCGGCCGCGTAACGTGCGCTACCCCTGCCGGTTAGCACACGCAGCCTTCCGGCAGTAGCGCGCGCTACGCCGGTTCGTGCCGCGTCAGCCCGGCCAGTGCCCACAACCGTCCGTCCAGGACCCGCCACCGTCCGGCCAGCTGCTCAGCCGTCATGATCCGACGACTCGATTTCCAAAAACGTACGGAATGAACACGACGAAAATATCGCAGACAACATCAACGACCCGAAATGAAAACATAATGCAATAATTAATCATACGCGACCAAGAAAAGGGTCGAGACAACAAATACAGATACAGATACCCGTAACTTTGGGTAAATTACAAAATGGCCCAAAACGCCCGAAAATCACGATACGTGATCGAATAACCAAACCGAAGTTCACAACACGTCTAACAAAGTTAAACGGACTTACGGGAAATTCAAATGTTAGCCGAGCGAGATTCGCAAGAATCGAACTCAAGTGCGGAAAAGTCGCTAAAAAGCACGGAACTCAACAAAACAACACCGAAACGAACTCGGATGACAAAAAGTGTAGAATTAATCATTCTCATAATGACGAAACGGTCATGAGCGAGTCGTCAAAACGGACTTCCGCCAAAAAAAGAAATTACCAGAAATCGAAATTATGGATATTACAGTTGGGATAACAACCCTTATCTGAAATTATTGAGATAACAATACCCGGTATCGAAATAGTCAGGATAAACAATCCCTGTATCGAGTAGTGGTTATAAGATGTTTTGACAATATGTCAATCCAGCATACAGTAAGCGAGCTGTATCGAAAAGCTGATCAAAAGTGTCAACCTGTATCGAAGACCTCTCGTAGATCCAGCATACAATACAGCAAAGAAGTCTTACAAAGCAAAAGTATGGAAGCTGTCTCGAATATCAATACAGTGATCCTTCCATACATCTCTCAACAGGACAAGAAGGAATCTTCAGTATTCGCTAGAAGTCAAGTTCCATTGATAAAGAAGTATTTAAATACTAAAGGATAAAGTATTTAAATACTGTAAGTCAGAAGTTATTTCCATTTCCTCGGACGTGCTCTCGCATTTGTTTGCTATCCATCCATTCCAGCAATATTCATATCCGGATAATATTTTGGGTAGAAACATGTTCTGCACTAGCGCGCGCTATTCTTGGCCTTTAGCGTGCGCTAAGCCTGCACATTAGCGTACGCTATGTCCACATACCAGCGTACTTTAATTCAGACTATACTTAGCCAATTTCAACTGTTCTGTCCATCGTCTCGACATACAGAGTACGAACATACGGCATACTGAATACATATACTTAATTCAATAACATTGTCATACGATATACCCGATATCAAAATTAAAACAACCTGATACACGATATCCTCAATCATAACTGTCAACCAATCACGTCAATTGTATAAATACAGCTGTCTCAGTCTTCAATTATTTTATCCATATTGTATAGACACCAAGCTATCCAGTATATCTCAGATAAAATAACGCAAAAAATTTATACTGAAAATCCGGATATTACAAGTGCCGGGTATGATCCTCATCATCCCGAGAATAAATCAAAGATATCGTCAATAAAGACGACCGCACATTTGTCAAGGTATTCAATGAATATCTTGTTCATTAGCTGCATGAATACTGTCGGTGCATTAGTTAGTCCAAAAGGCATGACCACAAATTCATAATGTCTGTATCTCGTCCGAAAGGCAGTTTTCGGAACGTCAGACTCTTTCACCCGGAGCTGATAGTACCCTGATCTCAAATCAATTTTCGAGAATACTGCGGCTCCCTGCAACTGATCAAATAAGTCATCTATACGAGGCAATGGATACTTGTTCTTGATGGTCACTTTGTTTAGCTCACGGTAATCGATGCATAAACGTAGTGAACCATCCTTCTTTCTCACAAAAAGAACAGGTGCTCCCCAAGGTGAAGCACTCGGTCTAATGTACTCTTTCTCCAATAGTTCTCCCAACTTATTCTTCAATTCTTGCATCTCTGAAGGTGCCATCCGATAAGGCGCCTTAGAAATCGGAACCGCGTCAGGCTCTAAATCAACGGAAAACTCTATCTCTTGGTCTGGCGGTAGTCTTGGAATATCGTCTGGAAAAACATCCGGATACTCATTTACAAATGGAATCGAAGAGAAATCGACCCCATTCCCTTCCGACTTCAAAGCATAACACCGTGCAACCTTTATTCAAGAGTTAGGTGCCGCTGACATTTAACCGGCGAAAGCTTAATCTCGCTGATAAGCAACTTAGGTTTACCCGATTAATGTCCCATGAACGAGTACTCGGAACCATCTTTAGTCATCATAGTGATAACCTTAGTGCGGTAATTCATAATCGCTTGGTGACTCTCAAGCCAGTCCTCACCGAGGATCAAATCCCCGCCCTCAATATCTACCATAATCAAATTCGATAACCAATCAATACTTGCTATGCTCACCGGATAATCTCTAATCTCCCGATTCCCCACAATTCTATCCCTGCTAGGTAGTTTCACAATGAGAAAAGATCGCAAGCAGTCATACAATTTATATTCAAACGGCGTACACAATCCAAGGAGATAAAAGAATGTGAAGCACCAGAATCAAAAAAGTACTCGAACTAGATGAGATAGGATATGAATGGTACCTGAGGCCACCGCCAGATCAGGTTCATCTGCTCGACGCATCTCATAAACTCGTGGGTGTGCCGAACCGACGCTCGAATCTTTCTCTCTAGCAATCTAATTCCGTCCCCGGCCTCTACTGTAACCCTGCTGTGAATGGCTAACTGATTGCCGCTGATTCATACTATGATCTCTAAGTGATGGGTCAGAAGCCCGAGTATCCAAAGTCTGATCTTGTTTGCTGCAATAAAGTGCCTTGTGCCCCATCTCACCACAAGAGTGACATTTCAAAGGTGAAAAATACACTCGAGACTGATGTGGCCTGGATGACCACAGTTAAAACATATCATCGAGCGAGTTGAGGTGCCCGAAGCAGAATGGAAACTCTCCTCCCCCTTAAAAGAACGCAAAGACTGCCCGACGGAACGGTTAGCTGACTAAAGTCTCTGAAAGTCGCCGCCATTAGAACCAGAAAAATTACCGGTGGTCTTTTGCTTCTTCGGCTCGTTTGGGGTGTCCTTGTGGGGACACAACATGTCATATGACAATGCCCTATCCTGGTATTCTTTCAGAGTAAGCAAGCCTATCCATATAACACCGTAAATCCATATTCATCCGCATGTCAAAGCGACAGATCTTGTCACGCTCATCACGCACTTGATTCTTCACATGAATCAACTATTGGTTATATTCCACTATCACCTGAGAGACTGGGATGTTCTGCGGCTTAGCTTCGAAAAAGGCTCGGATCCTGCTTTCTTGCACTGGCAAGGGACAATACTCAGCCTCTAGTAGATCCTTAAATTCGTCCCATTTAGCAGCATGATCTTGTGGATTAATAGCTTTCCACCAAGTTGCGGCTTCCTTAGTAAGGAAGTACTGAGCAATCAGTACCTTCCTCATTTCCGGACAGTCAACCGATTCAAACACTTTCTCCAATTTGAAAAGCCAACTCTCCCAACCCGCTAGGTCGGTATCACCGTGAACTGCGAAGGATGCATACGTACCACATTCTGAGGTAAAACATCCGCTTTCAGATTAGGATTATTAAGTTGAACAGCTTGGGCCAGGAGAGTCGTCTGATTTGCCAATTGCTGAAGAACATTCGTAACCCCAACATATGCATTATTCCCTTGACCGGTCGACTGATCGTGTTGACTCTCGGTATCGGGATGCACTGAGTTAGATAAACTAGGGGTAGCCGAACCCGCAACAGAACTGAGGGAAGCGGCCGCGCCACGTCCTCGCCCGCGTCCACGACCACGACCTCATCCTTGACCCCTGACAGCAGACATTCTGAAGGATGCACAAAATACATAAGTACAATTCAAATTGCCCATCATTGAGATGACCGATTCCCAATAATACCAAATCAAAAGTGAAGCGATTAGGAAAAATACAGGAAGAGTAAAAGGTCTTACTAGTACCGGTCGCACCGAGATGATGACAATATAGTGATACTGTATTCAAACAATAACTCAATTTCGACCCAAAAAGACCGACAACCTAGGTATCCATAAACCTAAGCTCTGGTATTATATTCTGTAACACCCCCGAGTTAGGCCATGTTCTTTTGGACTTATTTTTTAGTTTCTCGATTCGATTCGATTCGATTCGAGTCCATTCGATTCGATTCGATTGAGTCCATTCGATTCGATTGATTCGATTCAATTCCGTTCGAGTCCATTCGATTCGATTCGATTCGATTCTTCTTCTTCTTCTTCTTCTTATTATTATTATTATTATTATTATTATTATTATTATTATTATTATTATTATTAATCTTAATTATTATTATTGTTATTATTACTAATAATATTACTATTATCGTTGTTGTTGTTGATTACTACTATTATTATTATTTACCATTATTATTATTATTTACCCTTAATATATATTTCAGTTCAGTTCAGGTCAGTTCAGTTCATTTCATTTCAGTTCAGTTCAGATTCATTCAGTCCAAAAGAACAGAGCCTTATTCAGGGTATATTACAGCGCCATGAGCCCCACCGTGGGACCCACAAGGCTAATAATTAAGCGGAACCATAATTTCGATCGATGAGGTCTAAACATAATCCCAATAGAAGACAATAAGAATGATGCCAATGTAATAATCAATCCGGCAGAATATAATACATCAGGAATTAAAACTCAGGGCAACACAGACCACAACATCATGAACATCTGAACCAATACTCGAGTACTCAAACTATTCTAAGTACAACTATACCGAATGGAACAAAGTACAAACACAGACAGAATCAAGACACATCATCACTCTTGCCCATCATCTTCGAGCTGACCCGGTACACGCCTTTCTCCTCTCCTAGATCCTGAAATACATGAAAGGTACTTCCCCCAAAAGGAGTTCGCCATCGAATAGCTAATACAAGTATATCGAATATGAAACACAATACTTCTCGACAATAATGTAAATGTACTCATCATTTCATCAAACTCAAGACTAGTATTCCGGACTAACTAAATCTCATAGCATCAAATTTTAATTTATATGTGATTAACCATGGAACCGCACCAACGACAGCGGAACCCTCTAAGGCTCCATCGGACCCTCCCAGAGTGGTTAACCCCAAAATTTGTGGAACCGCACTAACGGCAACGGAACCCTGTGAGGCCCCGTCAGACCCTCCCAGAGTGAATATATGCAATCATACAATTCATATACCTCACTTTCAAAGTTGAGAACATACAATCATAAACATATACTTGCCTTTGAGACATTAGAACCAACGTAAAAAAGGTGTTCAAGCTCGAGAGGTCCAAGAATGCACTTCCGGACCTAAACGATTCGTAACGAAATATGATAATCAATCATCAATACTCAATTCTCAAGGAAGACTCCCGAAACCCCAATTTTACGATTAACAAATCTACAAAGTATTCACATAGAGGTTGGAAATCATCCAAACCCTCTCCACTTCAAGTAATACACAAAAACATTCAGATAATCGCAAGGGAAACGTGGGTACGGGGTAGATACATCATAATCTCAAGGATTTCAACCTTCAAAACTGTAACACCCCCGATATATTTAGGAATATTACAGCGCCGTAAATTATTCACATAAGAATTTTCAAGGCTGAAGTAAAGAAAATACAATAACAGATACCAACATATAAAAGTAACTGAATTAAAAATACAACAGTTCTGGGTCAATACCAAAATATAATATTCGAAAGAGGAATATTAATACATCACCGAAATCAATCATCACAATGACAACGTACTCGAGTACTTAATAAAAATAACGCAAACAACAGACAATTAAACCCGGCCATAACATCACTCTGCACCCTCGTCGTCATGCAGCTCCAGCAGTTGTTTCCCTGCTCTCCTAGATCCTGAACATAAACAAATGTTCACCCCCGAAGGGGTTAGCACAACGATGCTAGTACCAGTACGATAATCATACAACAATGATTTAATCAACAATAATCATAACAAGTTTCTCCAACGAGAACTGACAACAACACATATCACATCATAACAGTCTCAAACATACTCATGGTATTCTAACGATCCAGTGCACACAGCTATAGATTCCCATGATGATCCCATCAGACCAAAGCATGGTGGAACTACCTGTCCAACGATCCAGCGCACACATCTATAGATTTCCCATGATGATTCCCGTCGGATCAATGCATGGTGGACAATTAATCACAACACATGTACACAGTACAATCATAACATAACCGACATAATACGGAAAATTCTACTTAAAGTACTTGCCTCGATTTGATGACAAAGATAAAACTCCCACGAATATCGAAACGCTCGAAGGTCGCCCCCCTTCGATCAATCATGTTGCTAAGCTCGAACCTTAACAACAGAAATAATATATAATTCATCTCATGTCGAACGAACATCTAACAATCCAAATTACGGTCGAAAGTTCATAAAAATGTAACCTGCCTGACCTGCTTAACGTACGTTACATACCCTCGGTAGCGTATGTTAATCTTACTCGTTAGCGTACGTAAGCTACAAAGTCTAGCATACGCTAACCATGTATCGGCAGTTCCTCTCTGATCAGTCGACTTGACTTGTCTGATGATATAACGTACGTTACGTACCAAACGTAGAGTACGTTAACTAAGCCCGATAGCGTACGTTAACTATATAGTTTAGCGTACGCTAAACATGCATGACAGTTTCTCACTGGGCAGACAACTGTCTTGATTGTGATGAAGCTAACGAATTCCTCAGTGATTAACGTATGTTATCTCTATACATATCATGTTCATACAATTTGAATGATCTTACAGATTCAAACATCTTCGAAATTCAAGGATACGTATATCATCACAACACTAAATTCAATCTCGATTACAATTCTCATTTGAAGTTCGGTGAACTAAGGTTGATGCGCTAGATTCCAATACATTCAAATTTCGTCTTAAAGATGAACTAACAATTCCAACTTTATAAGAAATGATACAACCTTTGATGATTCCTTCTAAAGTCCGATTAACTACGGTGATAACAACTCCAACTCTTCGATCACTATGGAAACTCTATTCAATAAGGATAATCAATCTCAGAATATTGGTCTCAACATTTGATGTAATAGGATTCCAACTATGATGTTGCAACAATGATATCCTATACATAATCAACCCAACTTCTAGACATGATGTTTGTTTGAATAATTTATCAATGGAAACTACATATCTTGATAACATGATCATCATATTCTTAATAACACGAATCCAAGGCTGGAGATAGTGTTATCATACCTTAAGATGAAGAAAACACCGAGACAATAGGTAAAATCCAACTCTGGTTGTTTGTGTGCCAATCCAAACTGATTCTCCACTTAATGACCGGTATAAGTGATCTTCAATCCTCACTGGCCAATTAGAGATGGTTTATATGTGTTTAAGGAGGTTGGGATAACTCTGGGCACGAAGTATGATGAAGGCTAGGTAAAATAAACGAGCTAAAATGAAATGAGGTGATGTCTTATTTATAATATTCTGTCCTTAATGTACATTAGCCTTCGAGCATAACGTATGTTAGCCTCTTAGTGTATGCTACCAAGATGCCCTTAGCGTACGCTATCGTTACTGATAGTTAACTGACCTCATTCTGAACTCAATTACGTACGTTACACCATCAAATTACGTACGTAAGCAACACACTTTAGCATACGCTAGACATGATCCTTAGCGTACGTTAACCATCATTGACTTCAAAAGTGTCCAGGTTCATCCGTGGGAATCTTATCCGGACCCATGTCCGGCTGGCGCATGTGCTAGCCGCCCAGCTCAATTTTTGGCTGGTTAACACACGCTACGCTACATTCGTAGCGTACGCTAATTCCGACTGATAACGTACGTTAAGCTTCCTTGTTAACGTATGTTATCACGTATATGCATGGGAAAATTGACATGTTGCCATACTCATATACAAGGATACAAATATTAGAAATATTAGTCTTCGATTGTCATTACCATCAATCCGAATAATACAGAGTTCAACAACATATAAAATACTCAATAATTAATCCGGATATTACATACTCTCCAACTAAAAAGGAGTTTCGTCCCAAAACTCAAGACGAAAATAACTCTGGATATCTGAACTTCATGTTATCTTCCGTTTCCCAAGTGGCTTCTTCCACTCAGTGGCGTGACCACTGAACTTTAACCAAAGCGATCGGTTTGTTCCCCAATTGCTTTACTCGACTCTTGAGTATTCTGATTGGTCTCTCTTCAAACATGCCATCCTGAGCGACTTCGATCTCGCCGATATCAATGACATGACTAGGATCTGGTATATACTTTCGTAGCTGGGATATGTGAAACACGCTATGAACATGGCTCAATGACGGCGGTAATGCCAATCTATAAGCCAACTCTCCAACTCTCTCAAGAATCTCGAACGGTCCAATATATCTCAGACTCAACTTCCCCTTTCTTCCGAAACGAAAGATTCCCCGAGTAGGAGAAACCTTTAAAAGTACATGATCTCCAGTACTGAACTCTAACGGGCGACGACGTACGTTTGCGTAAGATTTTTGTCGACTCTGGGCGGTCAACAACCTTTCGCGAATCAGGGCTATCTTCTCGCATGTCTGCACGATCAATTTCGGTTCCGTCCCGATCAAGTCTGATGAATCGTCCCAACATAGGGGCGATCTGCATCTCCTCCCGTATGATGCCTCAAATGGTGCCATCTTAATGGAAGCATGCCAACTATTGTTGTAGGTGAATTCAATCAATGGTAGATGAACTTCCCAATCAGTTGACCAGTCTAAGACACAAGCCCTCAGCATGTCTTCCACCATTTGGATAGTCCTCTCAGACTGTCCATCTATCTGCGAATGATAAGCTTTACTAAAATTCAATTCGGTTCCCAAGGCTTTATGAACTGCTTTCTAAAAAGGAGACACAAAGCGACCGTCTCGATCAAAAATAATGGTCTTCGGCGTAGCATCCAATCGGACTATCTCTGAAATAAATATTCGTGCCAACTTCTCGGGTCCCCAAGTGTCCTTAATGCCTAAAAATTGAGCTGATTTGGTTAAACGATCGACTATCACCCAAATCATGTTCATTCCTGTCTTGGTTCTCGGCATATTAGTTATAAAATCCATCGATATGTCTTCCCACTTCCATTCAGGGATCGGGAGCGGTTTCAGCATTCCGACAGGTCGTTGATGCTCGATCTTAACTTGCTGACAAGTTAAACATTTCAAGACATAATCCGCCACATCCTTCTTCATGTTGCCCCACCAGAAGTCCTGCTTCAGGTCCTTATACATCTTACTGGTGCCCGGGTGGATAGAATAAGGCGTGCTGTGAGCTTTCTTCATAATTTTCTGTTTCAAATCATCGACATCGGGAACGCAAAGTCGGTTCTGAAATCTCAAGACTCCATCATCATGAATTACGAATCCTGGGGCCTTTCTCTTGATCACTTCATCACGTAACCGAATCATCAGAAGATCATCTACTTGCTTAGATTTGATTTCTTCGGTTAACGGTGAAGTTATTTCCATCACACATAATTGTCCTTGGACTCCTTGCAACCAAACTTCAATTCCTTCGCGAATCAATTCTTGTTGAATGCTGGGCTGGGAGGTCAGAGTCTCCAGAATCTGAATAGAAACAGGCTTGCGGCTAAGTGAATCGGTCACTTCATTCGCTTTGCCTGGATGACAAAGAATCTCCAAGTCGTAATCCTTAATCAGTTCCAGCCATCTCCTTTGCCGCATGTTCAACTCTTTCTGACTGAAGATGTATTTGAGACTCTTATGATCCGTGAAGATCTGATCGTGAGTCCCATATAGATAATGTCTCCAGATTTTCAAGGCGAAAATTACCACTGCCAGCTCCAAATCATGCGTTGGGTAATTCACTTCATAAGGTTTCAGCTGTTGTGACGCATAGGCGATCACCTTATCATTCTGCATCAATACACATCTGAGTCCTTGGTTCGAAGCATCACTGTAAACTATGAATCCTCCAGTCCCCTGTGGAAGTGCTAAAATCGGTGTCGTCGTCAATCTCTTCTTCAATTCATCAAAGCTGGTCTGACACATATCGTTCCACTCAAACTTTTGAGTTTTCTACAGTAGTCGAGTAAGTGGGCGGGCAATTTTTGAAAACCCTTCCACGAATCGACGATAATACCCAGCAAGTCCTAAGAAACTCCGGACTTATTTCACATTCTTAGGAGGCTTTCTATCCATAACTGCTTCGATTTTCTGAGGATCTACTCGGACTCCTTCAGCTGATACCACATGGCCAAGGAACATCACTTCCTTTAGCCAGAATTCGTACTTAGAAAGTTTGGCATATAATTGCTCATTTCTCAGAAGGTCTAAAACAATCCGAAAATGTTGTGCATGCTCTTCTGGGCTCTTGGAATAAACTAAAATGTCATCAATGAACACAACCACAAATTTGTCCAAATACTCTATGAATACTCGATTCATCAATTGCATGAACATGGTAGGTGCATTAGTGAGACCAAATGGCATCACTACAAACTCATAGTGTCTGTAGCGAGTTCTGAAAGCTGACTTCGAAACATCAGATTCCTTAATCCTTAGTTGATGATATCTTGATCTCAGATTGATCTTAGAAAACACCGTTGCTCCCTGTAGCTGGTCAAATAAATCATCAATCCGTGGCAACGGATACTTGTTCTTAATCGTCATCTTGTTCAGTTCTCGATAGTCAATACACAATCGAAAAGATCCATCCTTCTTCCGGACGAAAAGAACTGGTGCACCCCAGGGTGAAACGCTTGGATGGATATAGCCTTTGTCCAATAGCTCTTCTAGTTGCTTCTTCAATTCGTACATCTCAGTAGGTGCCATATGATACGGCGCCTTAGAAATTGGTGTAGCTCCTGGTTCCAGCTCGATGGTGAATTCTACATCCCGTCGTGGAGGTAGTCCAGGCAATTCGTTAGGAAACACATCCAGAAATTCGTTCACAACAGGAATGGATGAGAGTTCCACTTTTCCGTCTTCTTTCTTCATTGCGTAGCACCAGTATCCGGTACAGACCTGTTTCAACAATTTGATAGCTTTCATCGCCTTGATCATCTTTCCTGAGCTTCCTGGTTTCCATCCTTCAAACGGTATTTCAGAAAAATCATCAGCTATCACTGAGATATTCCTCTTTCGGTAGTTTACAATAGCTCTATATCGGTTAAGCCAATCATCTTCGAGTATCAGGTCGTCTCCTTGCATTTATATCACAATCAGATTTGAGGGCCACTCTTTGCCTCCAAATGATACAGGGAAATCGCTAGTTTCTAAGTTTTCCACAATCCTTTCTCCACTCGGTAAACCCACAACATAAGGTTCACAATTATGAAAACCAGAAATATTCAAACAATTTACACAAGACAAGGATATAAATGAATGCGTAGCTCCTGTATCGAATAAAACGCTAACTGGCTGTGAAAGGATCTGAACAGTACCTGATGCGACAGCAGCATCCTGATCGTTTATCCTCCTCATCTCGTACAGACGTGGGGGAGCAGATCCGACACTCGAGGCTCCCTTGCAGTCGAATTGTCCTCTGCTTCGACCTCGACCGAAAATTTGGGGCAGCTGTACACTCTGCTGCGTCTGCTGATTACTTGCTTCCCTCTGAGCTGGCTGTGATGTACGAGTTCCATTAAACTTTGTGGCATCCTTGCAAAACGTTGCACAGTGCCCTTCCTGTCTGCAATCAAAACATGTAACTGGAGTACGGAAACAATCATGCCAAAGGTGGCTTGGGCGACCATAGTTAAAGCACTTCCTAAATGTATCTGTCGTGGCTGATACTGCTCCAAAGTTCTTTCCGCTCTTGGATGGGTGCGGAGGTTTCTTGAAAGAATGAAAAGACCTTGCGGGGTCCACCACCCTTGTTCTCCATGAAACTACCGGAGACTTTTTGCTTCTTGGATTCTGTAAACTTCTCCATTGCTGCTTCCTTGATTTCATACGCCAATGCTTTATCCTGATATTGACGAAGAGTGGTACATTCAAAACCGGACATATACCTATGGATTTCTGGTTTCATTCTCATATCAAAATGGATCATCATTTCCACGTCTATTCTGACCAAGTGTCGAACAAACGCCATCTGTTGATTAAACATTTTAATCGTCTGGGATACTGGCTCGTCTGACGGCTGTGCGTAGAAAAATTCTCGAACTTTGGCTTCCCTCACAGGACGAGGGCAGTACTGAGCTTCCATCATCAATTTAAATTCTGTCCAGTCAGCATCATGATCTACAGGCCGGATGGCTTTCCACCACTCGGACGCTTCCCCTATCAGAAAGTACTGAGCAATAGAGGCTCTCAGGTCATCTGGGCAATTAATTCCGGCAAAAATTTTCTCCAGTTCTTCTAACCAATGATCCCACGTGGGTGTATCAGAAAAGCCGTCAAATTTGGGTGGTTGCATCTTCGCCACCTCTTGTAGCCATCAGTCGCCTCGATTTCCCATGTCGGGGATACCTTGCTGTCAATCTCCCTGTTGTAATCCTACTGCCACCTGCATTCGGTCCACGACCTGGGCAAACTGAGTCATTTCGTTCACCACCTGACGAAGGATTTCAGGCACAACAGGTTCTGGTTCATTATTAATAGATCTTTGTGGCTCGCCTGAGCTGTGGCTGGACTGGTTAGAAGACGAAGCTTCTCTTTCTGCATTCCTTCGTCCGCGTTCACGACCACGTCCACGTCCACCTCTCAACATACTGAAAGCATAAATACTCAATATACATGAAACAATATCGTTCTAATGTTCAAGTATAAATAAGTACAATATGTAAAGGACGAGATAGAGTTTAGGAACTTACAACCACCGCTCGCACGAAGACGTAGGCAGTACAATGATGTTATTCACGGCCGGTTACCTCAAAAGACATACATGACCCTTATTTTAACCCAATGGCCAAAATATCCATAATCTTATCTCCGATACCATATTCTGTAACACCCCCAATATATTCAGGAATATTACAGTGCCGTAAATCCTTTACATAAGAATTTACAAGGCTGAAGGAAAGGAAATACAATAACAGATACCAACATATAAAAGTAACTGAATTAAAAATACAATAGTTCTGGGTCAATACCGAAATACAATATCCGAAAGAGGAATATTAATACATCACCGAAATCAATCATCACAATGACAACGTACTCGAGTACTTAATAAAAATAACGCAAACAACAGACAATTAAACCCGGCCGGAACATCACTCTGCACCCTCGTCGTCATGCAGCTCCAGTGGTTGTTTCCCTGCTCTCCTAGATCCTAAACATAAACAAATGTTCACCCCCGAAGGGGTTAGCACAACGATGCTAGTACAAGTACGATAATCATACAACAATGATTTAATCAACAATAATCATAATAAGTTTCTCCAACGAGAAATGACAAAAACAGATATCACATCATAACAGTCCCAAACATACTCATGGTATTCCAACGATCCAGCGCACACAGCTATAGATTCCCATGATGATCCCGTCGGACCAAAGCATGGTGAAACTACCTGTCCAACGATCCAGCGCACACAGCTATAGATTTCCCATGATGATTCCCGTCGGATAAATGCATGGTGGACAATTAATCACAACACATGTACACAGTACAATCATAACATAACCGACATAATATGGACAATTCTAATTAAAGTACTTGCCTTGATTTGATGACAAGGATAAAACTCCCATGAATATCAAAACGCTCGAAGGTCGCCCCCCTTCGATCAATCATGTTGCTAAGCTCGAACCTTAACAACAGATATAATATAGAATTCATCTCATGTCGAACGAACATCTAACAATCTAAATTAAAGTCGAAAGTTCATAAAAACATAACCTGCCTGACCTGCTTAACGTACATTACGTACCCTCGGTAGCGTACGTTAATCTTACTCGTTAGCGTACGTAAGCTACAAAGTCTAGCATACGCTAACCATGTATTAGCAGTTCCTCTCTGATCAGTCGACTTGACTTGTCTGATGATATAACGTACGTTATGTACCAAACGTAGCATACGTTAACTAAGCCCGATAGCGTACGTTAACTATATAGTTTAGCATACGCTAAACATGCATGACAGTTTCTCACTGGGCAGACGACTGTCTTGATTGTGATGAAGCTAACAAATTCCTCAGTGATTAACGTATGTTATCTCTATACATATCATGTTCATACAATTTGAATGATCTTATAGATTCAAACATCTTCGAAATTCAAGTATACGTATATCATCACAACACTATATTCAATCTCGATTACAATTTCCATTTGAAGTTCGGTGAACTAAGGTTGATGCGCTAGATTCCAATATATTCAAATTTCGTCTTAGAGATGAACTAACAATTCCAACTTTATAAGAAATGATACAACCTTTGATGATTCCTTTTAAAGTCCGATTAACTTCGATCACTATGGCAACGCTATTCAATAAGGATAATCAATCTCAGAATATTGTTCTCAACATTTGATATAATAGGATTCCAACTACGATGTTGCAACAATGATATCCTATACATAATCATCCCAACTTCTAGACATGATGTTTGTTTGAATAATTCATCAATGGAAACTAAATATCTTGATAACATGATCATCATATTCTTAATAACACGAATCCAAGGCTGGAGATAGTGTTATCATACCTTAAGATGAAGAAAACACCGAGACAATAGGTAGAATCCAACTCCGGTTGTTTGTGTGCCAATCCAAAATGATTCTCCACTTCAATGACCGGTATAAGTGATCTTCAATCCTCACTGACCAAGTAGAGATGGTTAATATGTGTTTAAGGAGGTTGGGATAACTCTGGGCACGAAGTATGCTGAAGGCTAGGTGAAATAAACAAGCTGAAATGAAATGGGGTGATGTCTTATTTATAATATTCTATCCTTAACGTACGTTAGCCTCTTAGCGTACGCTACCAAGATACCCTTAGCGTACGCTATCGTTACTGATAGTTAACTGACCTCATTCTGAAAACAATTACGTACGTTACACCATCAAATTACGTACGTAAGCAACACACTTTAGAGTATGCTAGACATGATCCTTAGCGTACGTTAACCATCATTGACTTCAAAAGTGTCCAGATTCATCCATGGGAATCTTATCCGGACCCATGTCCGACTGGCGCATGTGTTAGCCGCCCAGCTCAATTATTGGCTGGTTAATGCACGCTACGCTACATTCGTAGCGTACGCTAACTCAGACTGATAACGTACGTTAAGCTTCCTTATTAACGTACGTTATCACATATATGTATGGGAAAATTGACATGTTGTCATACTCATGTACAAGGATACAAATATGAGAAATATCATACTTCGATTATCATTACCATCAATCCGAATAATACAGAGTTCAACAACATATGAAATACTCAATAATTAATCCGGATATTACAAAAACGGATATATTGATCTAAGAAAAATCCCCGAAAATTCCCCAAACTAGGGTTCTAAGGAATTTACCTGGATTCGGAGAGAAGGAACGGATCAGATGTTGTAAAATACTTGTTATCCAACTAAAGATGGTGATGGATGATGACAAATTGCTCCAAATCGCCTCAGGATCGCCTCTATTGCGTGCTCTCGTCGGAGGAGTAAGAAATGAGAAGAAAATGACGAAGAATGCGGCTGACCCAGCACATATACTGGGTTTAATTAGTGTGCGCTAATTCTCGAGTATAGCGCGCGCTAACAGGGTCACCCGGTAGTCCAGTAGCCTCTGACCTGCGTCGATAGCATGCGCTTCCAATGGCGTTGCGTGCGCTAACTGCTACCATGCAGAAATTCCGGACTCACTTGTGCTACATCCGGCACTAGCACGTGCTACGCAACACCGCTAGCATGCGTTAGGTCACGCCTATCGTGCGCTAACTGTTCGTTCAGAGAACAGAACCCAACCAACTGCCACTGCCACACCCGAGTAATTAGCATGCGCTACAGGCGATGCTAGCGCGCGCTACTCAACTCCAAATCGTGCGTTAACTCACGCCTAGAGTGCGCTAACTGCTAGTCCAAAGAGCATAACTCCGCTACTTCCTATGCCCTACTTGGACCATTAGCGTGCGCTACTGACGAAGCTAGCGCACGCTACTCAGACAGAAATAGCGTGCGTTTGCTCACGCCTAGCGTGCGTTATCCACTTCATTCAATAATGCCGTTGCAAAGTCCGATCAATACAAATATGTTCCGAATGATACCATACTCTAGAATCAACAACACCTTAATAGGCGCTTACAAGAGCGAAAAAAGCGAAAGAACGCCAAAGTCAAAATTCGTGAAAAATACAGGTATTACACAGGGGTGGGAATATTTATAAGTGATAAATTGATAAAAAGGTTCAAAAAACGACAGGTTAAGCCGGTTCGAATCGAGAAGCCGACGTCCCCCAACAAAAAATGAAAATTTAAAAAACATTAAATATTTACAAAGAAATCTGTGGTTCGAACAACCGATTTGCGGTTCAAAAATACCATGAACGGGAACCGAACTACTTGTAATTGGTTCACGATTTCGGTTTTGATTCGAACCATGGTCAACGATCGTTGAGCATGATTCTGAACCAATGGTTCCAGTTCGAACCATGAACACCTCTAGATGCTGATGAGATTGGAGTTACAATGATTTCCTACCTAAATCTAGAGGTATGGGATTTGACTCATGGGAAGGACAAAAAACCTGAGACTAGCTTCATCATAAAATCATAAGTTGTCGGACCAACACTCTAAATGTGAAACCTATCAACAAAAAAAGCCCTCTTTTCATTTAACATGGGTAAAAAGAACCATATAAGATATTGCTGAAAATTCTCTAAACATATTTTTTTATCGTCTTTCCCGTGGATGGTAATATGCTATTGAAATACCAGCTATAACCCAACCCAATATTGGCGAGTCGGTTACAAATCTTGATTAATAAGATGGATGCTTTAGAATTAAACTAGCATGTAACCCGTCGAAATTCGATGGGAATAAATGATTGAATTAATTTATCAATTAAACTATAAACATCTTTTATACTTTAAATAAAAATTTTATGCTATTACGATAGGTAATAAGAAAATTTTCTATAGAGTTGATCAAGTACAATACAAAAATTAGTAAAAAAATAATTTTCTTAGGTCTTCATCCCAACGTCTCTCTTTTTAAAGAAAAAACAAAATATCTGCATTAAAAAAATATAAATTTTAATTAATTAAAATGCATAAGAGGTAATGATTAATTCAAATATATGGATAATAAATTTAAGGATTTATTTAGATCAAAAAATCAATTCACAAATGCTTAAAGTTATACGTTATTGTATATTATAAAAACTTAATGACCAATTCAAGTTATTGAATATTCTAATTAGTATATAATGTTGTTATTTTGAATCTCCCATGTAGCATATTTATATTATTCTTCTATGTAGTATATTCTTATAGTTCTCTCGTGTAGAATATTCTCATTGTAATATTCTCATTGTTTTTCTACATAGCATCCTCTTATAATTCTCACATCTAATGTCTTCTTATGGTTCTACCTTCTAATGTCTTCTTATGGTTCTCATATCTAGCGTTTTCTTATGAATTTCTCGTGTATCATCTTCTTTCAATTCCTCCATTAAGCATCTTATTAGATTTTTCTAGGGTAGCATATTTTTATGATTATCCCGTATAACATATTTTTACATCATCTTGTCTAACATCTTATGATGTCACTCATCGACCATCGTCTTATAGTTCTCCTACGTAACATCTTCTTATGGTTCTCCTATATAGAAAATTTGTATGATTCTCCTATCAAGCATCTATTTATGGTTCTCTCATGTGATATCTTTTTATGAGTCTCATGTGTAGCATTTTCGTGCGGATCTCTAGTGTAACATCTTTTTATGGTTTTTAGTTTTTACATGTAGTCTCATGGAGGTGGAGCATTTTCTTATGGTTCTCACTTGCCCCCTCTTTATATAGTTCTCCTGCGTAACAGTTTTTTACGGATCTCCCGTGTACATCTTTTTGTTGTTCATTTTTGAAGCATCTTCTTATTGTTCTTTCTTGGAGCATCTTATAATAGTTCTCCCATGTAATATTTTTTTACAGTTCTCCCCTATAGCATCCTCTTATGGATTCTCCCCCCTAACATCTTCTTATGGTTCTTCCATCTAATATTTTCTTATGGATCATGTGTATCATCATTTTCTTACTATTCTCTTTCATAGCATGTTATTGTTAAAAATTGAACTAAAAGAAACTTTCACCACTTTCCGACGGTAAATTTTCAATCATTTTATCTGTTATTTCTATTTTAAATCAAGTTAGAAATGGTATTGTAATAAAACCACCATAAATATAATTTATAATAATTTTAAAATTGTTTGAGGAGAAAGTAAAAGACAGCAAATCAATTGTATTGATAACAATGAATAGAGGGGCCATAGGCATTACAATGAGAGTCCTTCCATACATAGGATTCTTAGTTAAGGTAAGACATCTAACAGGATCCTACTACTTATGGAAGAGTCTAGAACCTTCTATAACTCTATCCTCCTACAACCAGTATTAGGTAAGACACCAATACGGGAAGGATTTCCCGGAACACTCCCCCTGTGTCGAACACTAATACTAACATGGTGCACAAGGTGTTGCCTCGGTAAAAAACCTTTCCAAGTCAAATAAAACCCCGTGGGTAAAACAAAGACTTGGTGAGGAAAAAGAGCACAACGCACCAACTACAAATGACAGAATCATGTGAAGTATACTCCCCCTGAGGTATACATGACAGCTCATTCCGTCGAGCTATCATTAGTTGAGCTCGGATAATCGACACATGCCGATGCTTCTCACATGTTTCTCAAATGTAGATTTCGGCAGAGACTTAGTGAACAAGTCTACGATATTCTCATCGGAACTCACTTGTTTCACTTCGATATTCAGCAATTTCTGCTGCTGCCGATTATAAAAGAACTTCGGCGCAATATTCTTGGTATTGTCATCCTTAATGAAACCTAACTTCATCTGCTCAATGGATGCCGCATTGTCCTCAAAGATGCAAGTAGGGGTTGTTGTAGTAGGATCTAATCCACACGTTCCTCGTATATGGTCTATGAATGACCGGAGCCAAATGCACTCCCTTACGGATTCGTGCAATGCAATTATATCTGCATGGTTCCAGGAAGTAGCAACCAGGGTCTGCTTGGTAGATCGCCACGATATTGCCGTATTCCCAATGGTGAACACATAACAAGTTTGGGAACGTCCTTTATGCGGGTCAGAGAGATAACCGGCATCAGCAAATCCAACTAACGTGTTGTTAGGATTCTCTGCATAAGGGGTAAGCTTGCTCGCATTGGCATTTCTGGTAGTCAAGCTACCATGCTTAGCTGCAATATCAGAGGAAGATCGACGGTCGGTATGCATCGTCTTAACCTCAACAATTCCTTTCGGAATATCGCTCTCTTTTGCGTTGGGAAAGAACAATCCAAGATCACTGGAGCCTTTCAAGTATCGAAAGATGTGTTTTACTCCATTCCAATGCCTTATCGTGGAAGCGGAGCTAAATCTCGCTAACAGATTCACAGAGAATGCGGTGTCTGGACGAGTACATTGAGCCAGATACAACAACGCACCGATTGCGCTAAGGTATGGTGTTTCTGCTCCAAGAACCTCGTCATCCTCCTCTTTGGGACGAAACGGATCCTTGTTCATTTCCAGACTTCGACCAATCATGGGGGTAGCAAGAAGATGTGCCTTGTCCATACTAAATCGCCTGAGCATTTTGTGGACATAGGCAGACTGATGAATGAGTATACCATCATCTCGATGTTCTAGCTCTAAGCCCAAGCAGAATCGAGTCCTCCCCAGATCTTTCATCTCGAATTCGGATTTAAGGTAGCGGGCCGTTTCATTGACCTCATCTATGGTACCGATAACATTCATGTCATATACATAGATGGATACAATCACGAATCCTGCATCTGTTCTTTTCACGAAAATGCATGGACATATGTCACTATTCTCGTATCCCTTCCGGATTGTTTCAACCCATACAGTGAACGACGCAATTTCACGGCGTAAGCGCTCCGTGGTTTAGAGCTACTTGATTTGGGCAATGAAATCCCTACGGGGACTTTCATATAGATATCCGTATCTAGATCCCCATAAAGATATGTTGTAACCACATCCATAAGCTGCATGTTCAGTTTTTCGGACACTACCAAACTGACTAAGTAGCGGAAAGTGATGATGTCTATAACGGGAGAATACGTCTCCTCGTAGTCAATGCCAGGGCGCTGCGAGAAGCCTCAGGGAACTAGTCTCGCTTTGTAACGCATGACCTCATCCTTATCATTGTGTTTACGAACAAAGACCCACTTATGTCCAACTAGTTTAACGCCCACGGGTATTAGCTCGATACGGCCAAATACCTCACGTTTAGCCATTGAGTCTAGTTCAGCCTGCATTGCATCTTTCCATTTCGGCCATTTGGCTCGTTGTTGACATTCAGCAATCGAGCACGGCTCAGCGTCGTCGTCTTCAATAATATCTTGAGCGACGGAGTAGGCAAAAGCATCATTGACTAGCGTGGACGACCTGTCTAATAGTACGTATTCACTCGTACATTGCATCGAGATTTCTTTATTCTCTGACATCAACTAAGTTTCCGACGCGTCCGTCGATTGTTCCATTATTGATTCGAGGACATATCCGTAGTCAGAGATAATCTCGTGTGACAGAGTCACTGTGTCGATGACGAGAGGATTTTGTGCCTCCGTCCCTCTTCTCTTTCGAGGTTCAGTATCCTTTCTACCCACTGGCATCCCCCTCTTTCGAGCAGGGATAAGAGTAGCTGAAGCAACCGTCCCACCACTAAGGTTGACGCCGGGGGCATCATTCATTTGGGCGGCTGAACCTTGCCCTATAACTGGGACTTCTAACCTTGCAGGAACATTCGCAGCGGGAATGGTAGATCTTGTCACTTTCGCAGTATTAGTAAAGCTGTCGGGCATCGAATCCGCGACTTTCTGAAGACTGAGAATATGTTGAACTTCTAGCTTGGATTGAGCTGTGCGGGGATCTTGATGAGGCAAGGAGGGAGCACACCAGACAATTTCCTGGCGTTCAACTGGAATCATTCGATTCCTCTCTCCCCCTAACGACGGGAAGTTTGTCTCATCAAAGTGACAACAAAATCTTGCGATGGCAGATCTCCTGTCAAAGGTTCCAAATAGCGGACAATTTTAGGCGATTCATAGCCAACATATATACCTAATCGTCTTTGCGGACCCATTTTAGTACACTGTGGAGGCGTAATTGGCACATAGACTGCACAACTAAAAATGCGTAAGTGTGAAATATCAGGCTCATATCCAGTTACCAACTGGTACGCACTAAACGGTTGATTGGCAGTGGGTCGAAAGCGAATAAGTATAGCCGCATGTAAAATTGCATAACCCCTGGCAGAAATCGGCAAGTTGGTGTGCAATACCAATGCTCGGGTGATAAGCTGTAACCGCTTTATCATAGCCTCGGCAAGGCCATTCTGCGAATGAACATGGGGGACGGGATGTTCAACTTCAATCCGAATCAACATGCAATAGTCGTCAAAAGACTTTGACGTAAACTCTCCAGCATTATCCAATCTTAATGACGAGATTGGAAAGTCGGGGTGGTTAGCCCGTAACTTGATGATTTGTGCTAGGAGTTTAGCAAATGCAGCATTTCTTGTGGATAGCAGAGCGACGTGTGACCATCGCGTCGATGCATCAACCAGAACCATAAAGTATCTGAATGGTCCGCACTCTGGCTGAATAGGTCCACAAATGTCCCCTTGAATTCTTTGTAAGAAGTGAATATTTTGTGTTGAGTCTTTAGCAAATGACGGAGAGGGTATCAACTTTGCTAGTGAACAGGCTTTACAAAATGATTTATGGGCATTAGAAATTGCCACGGAAGCCTCGGGATTTACAAGAGATGCACCGTCAACCTTATCAGGGCGTGCGATCTTTAGTCCCGGTGATACGGTATCAAGCTCACTCACATCAATGCCGGTATCGAGTGGTGCTTCCAATCGTTTTCTGGACTTGAAAAACGGATGACCATGTGAGTTTTTCAAAATGCGAATCATCATGTCGCGTCCAGGGTGACCGAGTCGGTCATGCCATAGTTGGTATGCTTCGAAATCACACAGTTCGTGACTCACAGCATAGGATTCAATAATCCTTATTGTAGTCTGGTATAAACCACTACTTAGACTCATTAGTTTCTAGAGAACGCGGTGTCTTCCGCATTCTGCCAGAGTAGCACACAAAAATTCTGTCCCATTCTCACAATGTGTATCAAAGTGATAACCGTTGGCACGGATGTCCCTAAAACTTAGCAAGGTTCGGTTTGCTCTTGGGGCATAGAGAGCATTTGTGACATTAATATGCGTACCATTAGGTAGCAAGAAATGAGCAGGGCCCCTCCCTTGAATTACTTGGGAGGAACCAATCATTGTTGTCACTGAGGATATATATGGCACAATATCCTTGAATAATTGCCTATTCCGAAGAATAGTGTGGGTTGTTTCACTATCAGCAAGGCACTCAATTTCGCCACGATACATCTATAATAAGACATGAAACTCGATTAGTCTTGTGATTAAAGACATAGCGAAAACTCATTAACTTCGAGTTTGGGGAAATTCGACCAAGTCGGTTAGGATCAAAGTTACCACAATCGCTGGAAATAATTTCCGCGCAGCTTGACTTTTGTTCACTAAAACAGCAATAACTTCTTCGTTAAGAAGGCTATGGATGAACGGTCAGTTGTTCTGGAAACTAGACTTCCGTATCTTTCTGTCCATTGGTCGTGCACTTCCTGGATCATTAAACTTAGATCTCAGTGCTCGTTTCAAGTTGCTATTTTGGTATTTCCCTATTGTTGAGTGATAGAGCAAGGTTGAAGCCTTTTTCAAAGTCATTATTGTTGATACAATACTATGGTAATATGGACATAGGAGCGTTTAAACACTTCAAAATGCATCTTGGTTTTCGATTTATATCTCGGCTAATGATCCTTTCGGTAACTCCAACTTGGTAGACTTGCAGATAAAGTAGGAATGTCGGTACAACTAAGGCTGTTTAAAAACCACTGATTCCGTTTGAACTTTCAAAGCATAAACAAATACCAAGGAGGATGCGCCTAGTCTTGATCAAAAGTTTTGATGAAATCCACCAATGTATCAATTTAACCAAGCAATTCATTGCTAGCAATTATTTTGTGATAAACCAAACATGCTTTCGAAGGGAAAAATAAAATTTGTTTTTGCACAATCACAGCAATTAAAAGAATTTTATTCATCATGGCCAACTTTATTACATTCATGAAAATCTAAAGTAGTTCTCGAAAACTAGAAACAAGACAAAACATAACCAAAGCGTAAAACTAGTCAAAATATAATGATCTAGTCAAAGTCGGCAACATCCATATGTTGGTCTTTGTCCGCAATGGTGAGAGGAGGGATCTCAGTCTGGATCTCAATATGGTTCACCTCCGTGTTCTCATTATCTTCTTCCATGTAATTTGACTCTTGAGTCAAGTACTGTTTATAGTGCTTGTAGTAAGCTTGGATGTTCTTTGGCGCCTTGCAATTGCGGTAAGTATGCTGCTTCGATCCGCAAGTATAGCAATTCCGGCCTTCCTTTGGAGTGGTTCTATTCCCGGCGGCAGGAGGCGGTCCACGTGGTTGGGTTCCACTAGGTCCCGTGGCCGAGCCACCTTGCCTCTTCCACACATTGGAACGACGACCTCGTCTTTTCCCTCGCTTTCTCGAGTCATGCACCCGTGGTGCTTGCAAAAACTGAGTAGCGTTGCCTTTTCTATTTTGTCGTGGTGCCTTCCTGTGGGTAGCCTGATTCACTTCCGGAATCGGCTTCGTACCAGCTTGACGCGCATTGCTGTTGAGAATAATCTCATGGTGCCTTTTTTCGCGAGGTGGGAGATAAGATCACTAAAATTTTTAATTCTCCATTCCTTATAGGCAACGCGCAGCTGATGAGCAATTACACTTGCTCCCACGGGAAACGTGTTAAGAGTCTTCTCGATCAAATCTTGATCAGACTTCTTGACACCACAAAAACCAAGATTAGCGCGAAGATCAAGGATGGCTTGGTTATAGGCCTCCATATTCGCATAATCCAAAAATCGGATTTGCTCCCACTGAAGTTGCAATTCGGGGAAGCGCTGATCATGCACATTATTAAATCGTTGTTCGAGTGTATCCCATAGTTCTTTGTGGGTTTGCAAATTCATATAACACTTTTTCAACAACGGATGTATATGGCTACGCAAGTACATCAGTGCATTAGCCTTGGTTTCCTCACTCGGTTCTTGAGCGGTAGGCTCGTTAGAGGGAAAGATGGTGGTGGTAAATCTCTTACCGACGAACGCCAAGCGAACGTCTGAGACCCACCTATGGTACTCCTTACCAGCATGGTCAAGGATGTCGAACTCCGGATGAACATTGGAGCTTTGTGCCATCTACAAGATATAAACAAGAGGAAGTTAGTCTTGTTGGATTTTCAGTGACAATGTAAACGGTCACAATCGATGCCTTTAAAAGCGTGTAACATAACCGTTACTCGATTTACTTCCCTTAATTGTTGTTTAGTAAAGTCGACAAAAAAATGGCGATATTAGATCGCACCCAGATACGTGGTGTATGCAACAACCACAAGTATCGACTTTTAACAATTCCGTGACTCCCCCAGGACCGTCACATAGTTTTCTTTGACACGCAGAGATACCGACTTCTCTCGCGGTCTCATCCACCGCAAAGTAGCGTGGGAGATAAAGAACCCAAGAACCCATGTCCCCAAAAGAAAAATTCCCAAAAGGAGAGAATTGAAATAGGGACAAGTCAGATAGTTACCTCGATTATAAAATTAGGCACGTGCTGAATTTGTGGTGTGCTTCGATCTACCGGTTGGTACTCGATGCGACGACGTGAAACCGGAGGCGCAATTTTGGCGGCTTCCGAAGATAAGTTGATGTTTGCGTTTTGGTCCGAGAGTCAGAACCTGGTCGTACTTGGCTGGGCTGGAGCTGGCCGACGGCGGTGGTCAGCGGCGGTCGACGGCGGCGGCAGTCCGGCGGTGATGTTCCGGCTGGACTGGATCGGCGGCGGCTGGGTAGCGGCGGCGGTGGTGTTGGGCGGCGGTTGGGCAGCGTCAGGCGGCTGGCGGCTGTAATATCCGGTATTTTTCTTTCCCTTGTATTTTCATTTTTTGGTATATTTCTCGGTCATAGTGACCCTCATGTATCTTTCAGTATGTCCTTCCTGTCAACTGTTGAATTGTATTCTCATTATTGTTCATTGTTTCAACTTTCCTCATATGAGTTCGACTTTGTTAGATCACCATTAATTTTGGTGACTCCAAAATTTATAAATCTTTGCAATATTATAGAACATCGAGTTAGCTTTCCAATGGTTCTAACGGTGAGTCAATCGGAGTCCGGACGAGAGAGTTATGGTCGTTTCAGTTCTTGGCCAATCGCTGTGGAAATGGAGCTTTTTCCTCAAATTTCTTCACATTCGAACTTCCAGGAGCCTTTCGGCCGATAGGGGGGGTCGATAGGCTCCACTGCCGGCATTCTGTATGGGTATCGGTTGGGCCTATCGGCCGATAGGCTGGCCGATAGGTAAATTTCTTCACATTCGAACTTCCAGGAGCCTTTCGGCCGATAGGGGGGTCGATAGGCTCCACTGCCGGCATTCTGTATGGGTATCGGTTGGGCCTATCGGCCGATAGGCTGGCCGATAGGTTCTGCTGTGTTTCACTATATTACACGGGATCTGGGGAAGATTTTTCATTTTTCCTCTCCTCTCTTTTCTTCCTCTCGTCCTGGGCGATTCAGGAGCAACTGTTGGGCGATTTTAACATTTTCGGACTTGAAGAAATCATCCACTTCGAGTGGTGTTGTAGATGAGCGATTTCTTCTTGAATCATTCATCCTAATCCAAGGTAATCTTCTAAGAACCCATTTTTGGGAGATTTGGGGTTTTGGGATTTTCTTCCGATTAGTTCCGTTTTGTTGGTGGATTCTTGATGAATACGATTAATATTGTTAGTATCTTTAGTTTCCTACGGATTCATGGATATTTTGTGGATTTTTACGGAATCGAGAGGGTTTGGTTGTGGTCCGCCCTCGTTGTTATTTTTGGTATGAATATACATGAATCGTAGGCGGGTTTTTCGGTGTATTCCATTTCCGTATTCAACTAGAGTTGGTTGTAATTATGTTCTTCGAATCGTTAGGTTTGGTTCCGTTGATTCCTAGTGTTCGTCGGTGATTATCCTTTCCGTTCGTTGCGTCATCAAAATATTCAAGGCAAGTATTTTTGGAAACCTTTATGCTTAACGTGAAATGGTAATGTATATTGTGTGTGCTTTACTCACCTCGGGAGGGTCCGACGGGGCCTCGAGGGAATCTATGGCTTCGTCCTGGATTCATGAGTTTGATTCGCTAGCCAGCTCGGGAGGGTCCTTAGAGGCCTCGAGTGGGATTCGTGGCTTCGTCCCGGTCCTAGGTGACGTGTGGTGCTTGGTTTGTTTTATGAATATGGCCAGCTCGGGAGGGTCCTTAGAGGCCTCGAGTGGGATTTGTGGCTTCGTCCCGGTCCTAGGCAAATGTGATTGACTGTTTATTTCCAGAAAAAGACATGTCTTATTTTGGTTTTCGAAATGATATTGGTGCATGTACTATGGAATGTGTAAGCGATTGGTTTGCCTTGAATACTTGTACTAGCGTAATTGCTAACCCCTCTCGGGACCCGTTTTGGGGAAATTCTTGTTATGGATTTCAGGTTATGATTATCCGGACGAGCGGGCACCTGGACAGTACGAGGATGTTGGCCAGGGTCGTTGACATGTGCATTTGGGTCTTTCTATTTTCTTTCGTCCATTTCGATTTGGTTGTTTTCTATATTTATAAACTGATAGACTGTACTCGCGAGTACTTAGGCTTTTTGTTTCAAACTCCGTGTTGTACTACTTTTAAATTGTCACGTTGTTGGTTGATGCTTATTTTGCCGGTTGTTCGGGCGTATATTTATATGTCATATTATTTAATTATGTATCCTCGCTAACCAAGATGGTTAGTCGAGCGGAGTTTTCCTATTGTAGCCTGGTAGGTCCCATGTAGGGGTCTACGGCGCTGTAACATATTTCCGAATATCTCGGGGTGTTACAGAAAATGGTATCGGAGCGCTCTAGGTTTATGGATACCTAGGCTTGTTGGTTATTTGGGTCTAGTCGTATTTGTTTTGCACATTGTCACACCGCTGCCAGCATCCCAGTACTTCCAGTGCTCGTAAGTTTTCTTATTCGGCTCTTTTGTTTCTTGCATTGTATTTTCCCATTTGAATCGTAGTTGCTTTTCCTCCCTTACTCATCATCGATATACTTCTGTTATCTCTCAACTTCAGTATGGATGCCGGAGGAAACCGTGGTCGTGGTCGTGGTCTTGGACGCGGCCGAGGACGTGGGGCAGCCGGTGGGGCGGCCACATCGCATTCTTCGGGAGCCGGCAGTACCGGTGACCGTCACAGTCATGCTTCTTCTCAGGAGCGCGCCGATCTTGGTATTGCGGCTGTTATGCAGCAAATGGTTAACCAGATGGCGGCTATAGCTCAGGTGGTCCAGAACCCCGATCAGGCTCATGCTAATCGGGGCGGAACGGATCGTTGGCTTCAGGATGTCATCAAGATGCATCCTCCCCAGTTTTCGGGAGCTTCGGACCCGATCGGCTGGGAAGGGTGGATCAAGGAGATATCCAAAGTATTCACTGCTACCAACTGCCCCGAGTACCGTAAGGTCCCTATTGCTCAATACTTTCTCACGGGAGATGCTACAGATTGGTGGGAGGCCGTTGGTCCCAAAGATCATGTTGCTTCGTGGGCCGAGTTTCAGGAGTGGATGGAGACCGAGTATTGTCCATGGCCGGTCAGACAGGCTCGAGTGCATGCTTTCTTTGATGCTCAACCACGGGATATCCCCGTATCCCAAGCTATTGCCGATTTTAATAAGGAGTTGGGTTACGTGAAGACCCAAGTTGTTGAAGAGAGCGACAAGATTTTTCATTTTTCCAGGAGAATGAAACTGTCCATTCGGGACTATATGTCTGGGCTCGTCTGTACTACCTTGAAGGATTATCAGAGTCGAGCTCTTGCTTATGATATGTCGGTGACCGCTAGCGATTTGGCTCGCGAGAGCAAGAAGCGAGTCGGTCGGAAATTTTCTCGTCCCGAGTGGAGGCCAGCGAAATCTCAGTGCAAATATTTCTACGGGCGGTTCGGCTCGTTTTTAGGAGCTTTAGTCTTTGCCGGAACCGTCGTCCGGACCCCGGATGCTTTAACTGTGGCAAGCCGTGCCACGTGAACCGGGATTGTCTTCGTCCACCTTTGACTTGTCATACTTGTGGTCACGGGCCACAAAGCTTCTTTTGCGAAGCTCGAGCGGTTTCGCGGTGCCGTTCTTCTCACCCGGCTATGGAGCCGAGCGTGAACCGTGGCTCATTTGCTCCGCCGCCTCCACCGAGTGCCGGCCGAGGTAGGGGTCGGGGTCAGCCCGCTAGGGAGGAGCATCCGAGGTCGGCTCTGCCACCCGCGTATCTACGAGATGAGGAGGACCGATGATCCAGCGGCTCTGTGGCGGCAGTACCGTTCATATCCATTCCCATCCTGTCAGTGTACTTTTTGATTCGGGTGCTACGCATTCATTCATTTCTCTAGAGTGTGTACGCCGTTTGAGTCTCGACTGCTTGTCACCTTGCGAGCCTTTCATCGTTAAACTTCCTAGCGGTGATAGAATTGTCGGTGATCGAGAAGTCCGGGACTGTTCTGTGATTATTTGTGAGAGGGCTTGGCTCTCTAATCTTATTGTCGTGAGTATCTAGGGCGAGGATTTAATTCTCGGGAATGATTGGCTCGAACGGCATGGTGTAATCATGAACTACCGCACGAGGATCATTACCATGTTAGCCGAGGACGGCACCGAACACTCTTTCGCAGGGCGAAAGAGAAACCAGAAGTTTATTATTAACGCCTTGAAGGCGATGAAACTCCTGCGAAAAGGATGTACTGGTTATTTGTGCTACGCCTTGAAGGCGGAGAAAGGTGGAGTCGAGCTTTCATCGATTCCAGTCGTTAGTGAGTTTCCTGATGTATTTCCTGACGAGTTGCCGGGATTGCCGCCGGATCGTGAGGTTGAGTTTACTATAGAGTTAGAGCCGGGTGCGGCTCCGATTTCGAAGGCGCCGTATCGCATGGCACCTTCAGAGATGTCAGAGTTGAAGAAACAGTTGAGTGAACTTCTTGAGTCGGGGTATGTTCGACCGAGCGCCTCGCCTTGGGGCGCACCGGTCTTGTTTGTGCGTAAGAAGGATGGTTCACTACGTTTGTGTATCGACTATCGTGAACTGAACAAGGTGACCATCAAGAACAAGTATCCTTTGCCGAGGATTGACGACTTGTTCGACCAGTTGCAGGGAGTGGCGGTATTCTCAAAGATTGATTTGAGATCGGGGTACTATCAGCTCCGGGTGAGGGAGTCCGACGTGCCGAAAACAGCTTTTCGGACGAGATACGGACATTATGAGTTTGTAGTTATGCCTTTCGGGTTAACTAACGCGCCGGCGGTGTTCATGCAGTTGATGAACAAAGTCTTTATCGAGTATTTGGATAGGTGTGTCGTCGTCTTCATTGACGATATTCTTATTTATTCGAGGAACGAGGAAGAGCATGCCCATCATTTGCGGGTAGTGTTAGACATTTTGAGGACCGAGCAACTCTATGCGAAGTTCTCGAAATGTGAGTTCTGGCTGAAAGAAGTGATGTTTTTGGGCCACGTGATTTCAGCCGAGGGAGTTCGAGTAGATCCGCAGAAAATTGAGGCAGTGTTGGATTGGGCATCGCCCACAAATGTGAAGGAGGTCCGTAGTTTCTTGGGTTTGGCTGGCTACTACCGTAGGTTCGTGAGGGTTTCTCAAAACTAGCTCGACCACTTACCTGATTGCTCCGTAAATCCGAGAAGTTAAATGCTGGACCGATGAGAGGCGATCGAGTTTTGAGGAGGCTGAAGAAGCGTTTGACTTCAGCCCGGTTTTGGCATTGCCATGTGGCAACGAGGGTTTCGCCGTTTTAGCGATGCTTCGGTCGTGGTCTTGGGTGCGTATTGATGCGGACGGCAAGACCATTGCCTATGCGTCGAGACGATTGAGGCCGTATGAGCTTAACTACCCTACTCACGATTTGGAGTTAGCGGCGGTTGTCTTTGCACTCAAGATTTGGCGTCACTATCTTTTCGGCTCTGCATGTCGATTTTTACCGATCATAAAAGTCTCAAATACATATTTACTCAATGAGAGTTGAATATGAGGCAGAGGAGGTGGTTAGAGTTGATTAAGGATTATGACCTCGAAATCCTTTATCATCCGGTAAGGCGAATGTCGTGGCCGACGCCTTGAGTCGGAAACCGATTGCGTTGCGAACGCTTGAGGTCCTTACGCCTCGATCCGAGCTTCGGCGGGCTTTGATCGGGTTAGATGTTGAGGTTTCTTTGCTGGATCTGTTGGGCAACTTTGTGCCTTAGAAATTTAAATGCGTCTTTGATCGATGAAATTAAATCAAGCAATTAGAGGATCCGATGATTACTCAAATCCGAGAGAACGTTCTTAAAGGAAAGTCTCCGGGTTTGTGATTCACGAGGATGGCGTTTTGAGATTCCAGTCGGCTTTGTGTGCCGAACGATCCGAGGGTTGTGACAGGTATTTTGCGTGAGGCCCATTCCACACCTATTCCGTTCATCTGGCTCGAGTAAGATGTACAAGGACCCGAGGAACTTCGTGGAATGATATGAAGGAGGAAGTCGCACGGTTTGTGGCGAGATGTTTGACTTGCGGCGAGTCAAAATCGAGCATCGGCATTTGAGTTATTGCGATCACTTCGCTCCTAATGGAAATGGGAAGATATATCGATGGATTTCATTACGAGTTTGCCGAGATCGAGATCGGGCATGAATATGGTTTGGGTGATTGTTGATCGTCTGACCAAGTCGGCACATTTTCTGGGCATCAAGGACACTTGGGGCCCGGAGAAATTGGCTCGTGTGTTTATCGCGCAGATTGTGAGACTTCACGGTACTCCGAAGTCTATTGTTTCGGATCGTGATGGCCGTTTTGTATCGCACTTTTGGCAGGCGATGCATAAGGCGTTAGGTACCCGCTTGCATTTGAGTACCTCTTT